>OZ023238.1:13917686-14580180 GCA_964006365.1 Trididemnum miniatum
CCTTGACTTGCTCCTGGTTTTCAATCTATCATGAAGAATGATGGCAGATATACGCTGATTGTATAAGATTCGATTCTCTGCAGTGTCTAATGTCCATCTGCCGTCATTCTTCATGATAGATTGAAAACCAGGAGCAAGTCAAGGACCGTTCCTAGCATTGTTTCAGCGTAATCTGCTCGTTGCATTCTGCGTTATTGACGCAGAGACTGTTGAAACGATCATGAAGTATTTTTCGACCATGCTTCACACTGGCTCTCGTGGAAAAACGTGTCTGTGAGCGAACACGCTGAAGTAGCCCTGCATTCTGTGCAAAACATTAGAACGTGTCCATCATTACCAGCAGCTATGGATGTTCAAATCATATCGCTTGATCGCATTACGCGCTTACAGCATTTCTTCACCTTACAAAATAGAGAAGTCCTCAACCAAAACTTTGGAAATCGATTGACAACAACAATTGGGCTACTGAGCGAAGAACCGGCTAACTAAAAGGTCAATCAGCAACAAAGTTAGTAAAAATCTCAATCACGTAAATAGTTTTGACATTCGTTTGCGTGCATTTTGGTACAACATGGATAAAAATTTGTTAATAAACAGGAATTTAATGCTATCCTTTGGTGGCATGATTATTATTGTTTAATTTGAAAAATAAACGCGAATCAAATTATTGTAACGGGTCTATTGCAAAAAAATAAGAAGTTAAGCCTGCAGGAGATACACATGCCTGATTCCTCAGATACAGTACCATAATTGGTACAACCAGTAGTCTTGCCACACAATGATAACTGGGTTACCCCCGCACATAATTGCCCCAACAGCCTTAAAAGTCAAAAATTAAGTTTTTTTGCAATAACTTTTTTTCTGTTGCGAATAGAGCTTTTAACCCCACGGAGTGGATATAGGAAACCGACCCTTACGCGTCGTTTGACACTAATTTCGGCACTCTACGATAAGCGGTTTGCGAGATATGCTTAAAAGTTTGAAAATCGGGCCTCAAAAACTTCAATCGCCTTGCACCACATCTTTATGACGTGACAAAGAGCTACAATTTTGCGTGAGGAGTTTTTCCCCAAAACCCCACCGACTGAGACCCCAGGGTTTTTGAAATTCTAAAATGGTGAAATTATGAAACACCCTAAATAGCTATTTTGATAAATAAAATAAAAAAACCACGACAAATAACCACTGGTCAACCCAACAAATTAAAGGACTTGGGCGTTGATTTTGAAGTGTACAGCAGCTGGCAAGAACACAATTTTTATCGACTATAAGGGCTAAAACTAATGCGTGCGATCTCTTTAGAAGCCAAAGTTTTTTTCAAGATTAAAAGCTTTGAAATGACAGTTTAGTCAGGGCCACTTAGAATAGTTCAACTAGAGAATTCTCTCGGTGGCTTTGCTGTATTTCGCACAGTGTTGACTCATAACCAGTAATAATTCTATCTGCAAAGGAACTTAAGCAGCTTGTATCGAAAAAAGATAAAATCATGCACGCACAACTAAACAAAGAGAATTTGATTTACTTTTTTTCTTCGATAATATGCTGGAAGGTGTTGAGTTAGAAGTAGGTTGGTCAAAGGCAATAGCTGGTTGCATATTAGGTTGCGTAGCTACACTGGGCTGCGCTCTCAGTTTGTTAGTTGTAGAAAGTGGTTCATTAGACATGGAAGTGCCATCCTGGTCTGGACCATCACCATCATCCATAGAGGGCCAGGCATCCGATTCATCAACCGATGGCTCCACTTTCTCAGATGGCAAATTTTCGTTATTTTTGCTCTTAGCCAATTCCACAGTGGGCGTTCTTTCGGAAGCATTAGTTGACAAACCGAATTTTGAAAAAAATTCTTCCTCTTTTGAACTAAGTGATGTAGGCTTGTTTTCTACATTTTTGGAAACCTTTTCATCCGACGCCGACTTATTTCCCCATTGAAACAATGCACCTTCAATGCTGGGACCCTTCGCCAAACCTAAAAACGACGCAACATAAATAAATCAACACATATCTATTTCAAGAAATATTTTATTCCGATTGCATTTTTTCACAGAAAAGAAATTTAAGGATACACTTTGAAATATTTTTTCCGGATGTTAAGGAAGACATCATGGAGAAAAAATTATGTGACAAATTTTCAAAGTAATTGGTTTTCTGCAACGCTTTGCTATATCCAATTACTTTTTTTCAACGTAGCAGCTGCATAACATTTAGTACGCACATGTACTAACTGCTGAGCCCTTTAACCTATTTAGAATTTGTCTCAATTGCCTTTAACATAACAAATGTATGCTGACAAACTGACAGCTTCTTAGGGTATCATCATAATTGTAATAAGGAAGAAAGTATGTTTTTGGATATAACAAGCATATCTTAGTTTTACAAAGCCAACGAAAACGGTACATCATTAGTGCTTAATACTTACTGGTAACTTGACCAATAGATTTAGTGGGAGTTTTATTCTGTAATCTCGATAAGCCAGATTCACGACTGTTTGCATGAGATGAAACATTGAAAAATTCATCTTCCGATTTCGAAGTTCCATTAGTTTTAGCTAAATCGACAATAAGTCAAAAGAATTACAACGCAAACGATAAATTTGAAAACACCTAAACACTTATGCAGCACAATAAACCTGGACAATCAGTGCGGCATTGGAAGCCAGCGAGGGAAAACATCTCAGATCAAAGCATGGCTGCAGAGTGCAGACGCGCAAATACTATACCTTGCAGACAATTTCACATCGACAGGTTTTCCAAATATTGGTGCATGTAATATCAACTTGACTAGTGCTAGCCAAACACCGATTTTTCGCATTTTAAAATCTCACCAGAGTTTTCTTTCAATGAGAGCATAGCTGGAGATGAATAAACGGTCTTCATTCTTGAGGAAGAATTAAGGTTGGTCTCAACAGAAGGCTTAGAAAGATTTGCCAAAGAGCTACCGCTATATTTCGTAAAAAAATCGTCTTCAATCGGAGTAGATTTTGATTTACTTTCATAACTTTCTGATTTAGTGGGAAGATGTAAAACCTGAAAAGTGGAACAATGTTGTTGTCCTTCTTCAAACAGACTGAAGTCCATCCAGACCACTTATCAATCCCACCACGGCTGGCTCGGAAAACCATAATTTTTACCTGAAAGCCGCTTTTAAACGACACCCCGACGTAATTTGCCACACTTTTATCTTTAAATAGGGTGTTATTAATGTTGCGTTCTCAACAAAATGCTTGTCTACTTCAAATATGAAGCAGAAAATTTGTTTTGAGAGAGTTCCAACTCAGTTCTAACAAAACTTTCGTCCTTTTTAAAATTTTCCTGTAACCAGGTTTCAATAATAAACAAAGAAGCCTTAGGTATGGAAGTCCAAAGATGTTAAAAATAAAAACCTTGAAATGGGTTAGGAATCAAAGTTTGACAAACTAACCAAGGTTGGTAAAAACTGAGAACTGACCACTAGATTTTTTTAACTTACACTGGCATCATATTTTTTCGTTGCTTCAGAAGTAAGACTTGCTATTTTTCCACGATAGAGAACAGCAGCTCTGCTATTATATTTTGCTTGAAGGTCATCAGAAGAAGTGTTACAACCATGAGATCGAAAGAAAGCTCTGGCAGCAGCATTTCCTCCAACTTGCATGGATCGCAGCTGATCCCATGTCCATTTCTGATCTAACTCCACGGATCTATAACATCAAAAACATATCTTTGCATCCTCTTAAAGCACGAAAAAAACAAGTGATCATTGACGGTCGAAGAAGTGTCAGCTCTGTTACTGATTTGTACCACAACCGATAGCTACATAAGGGTGACAAGAATACTCTTGCCCACAATCACCAAAGATATTTCATCAAACTACATTCACTTACGTTAAAGACATGGCGAGATTAATTATACTTAATTAATTGAAGAAATATAGTCGAATCCGATTACTTGCATATCGGATAATCGCATAATCCGTTTTATCGCATAGGAATCGTAAATCCTCAACCATAGCCAATCCCTTATTAAGAAACTATTTCGGATAATCGCATAACGCTTTATTGCGTAATCAGCTTAATTGAATAGAAAAAAGAAAACAATTATTCGATTATCTAAGAAAAGGTCGCGAAATTTCGGTGACAAAAACACGATTCTTTCGAAATTCTAATAGAAACAAACTGTTCCAAAGTATAAAACAAACCCGGCGATAACCAACGTCACAAAATGAAAAAGGCCGCCGCAATTAGAGATCAAAAACAACGCAAACTGTGGTGTGATTGATGTTCTTCGAAGACAATTACTGACTGAGAACAACAACACGTGGTTATCATTTCGCAATAGCAAACGTTCACTGTTTTTGTTTCATTTTAGTTTTATACAGTTCGCAAGATGCTACAGATTTTAAAATTCAAAATGAGTGAAGCAGGAACAAGCACACAAGTAAAGCACAAAAATTTATCGTTGGCTGACAAAATTCTTGTCATTCATAATAAAATTAAGCAAACAACAATCGCATAGTATTTCGCATGAAACCAATGAAATTCAAAATTTATTTGCGTGTTTTTGTTTTCTTTTGAGTACGAATTAGACCATCGCATTGCGCTTGCTTTGAAGAATGACGTGTAGACGTTATTTTGCGTGACGACCATCGGCGCTTCAGTTCGTTTTCGCAATTTCGCATAAACGCATAATTCGCTTAATCGTATAAAAAGGCTTGAAAAATTGACTATGCTATTAACTGGATTTGACTGTACCAACAAAACCAAAGCTGCAGAAAAGAATTACAACATACAACCAGAAATCTAATTTCATTTAAGCTGCGAAGCTAATGTCATTCCAAAGTTTTACCTGATAAATGTTAAATGAACACCCAAGGAACGATGAGTTCCTGAACAGTCAATGCATACAAACACTCCATATGTGATGCTTGCCCATGTTGGATTCTTCGCGCCACAATCAAAGCAAGTCTAGAGATAGTATGTTAGTCACTTAAAACCGCAGGCTTTTCAACAGCAAAAGGTTGGCTCATGGTCAATATTAGCGGTCAAGTTTGGGCAGCCATTACGGTATTGTATGCTGAAACACTAGCCCTACACATTCACATTTTGAGTTTTGCTCGTAAAAAGTCTTTAAATATTTCTTGTTTGGCCTAGTGTCATTTTCTTTATTCCTGTATTCCCAAATATTTGCTTAACAAATTGAAAAGAGTAGCCAATTAAATGCCTGTATAAGATTTATTTTTAGTATTCCAGTTTATATGTGTGGTCAGCGTAGACAATGAGTAGTGCTTTTATGCTTTGTGCAGTTGACCAGGAATTTGATGTACATTGCATACTAGTCTCACTGTCCACGCTTAGCTGGGTAGTGCCTCCGCAGGGCGCCACACGGACAACGGTCTCGACCAACCGGCTACACCGCTTCAGCAACCCTGTTGCCTTGCAGGGCATGCCCTTTTAGGCAGAAGCTACGCCCACTGCTTAGAACTGTGGTTGGCGTCAGCAAGGGCATGTGGCCATAAAATACATGCTCCAATAAAACCTCATGATGATGCGACGAAAAATTTTGGCCCCCAGTCCCCGGCAGCCCTTAAATGGGCAGGGGGTGCTAAGAATCCCCGGGTTAAAAATTTATAAGGAGAAAGTGGAAAAACAGATTGAAGTAAGATTTTGAAGCTGGAATGTAGGCAGTATATGTGGCAGAGGAACGGAGGTGTATGAAGAACTGAGAAAGCGAAAGGTGGATGTATGTTGTTTGCAGGAAGTGAGATGGAAAGGTGAAGGAGCTCGCTTTTTTGGCGTAAAGGGAAGAAGGTACAAACTATGGTGGTGTGGAAATGATAAAATTGGAGGCGTGGGTATATTGGTAAAAGAAGAACTCTGTGAGAAAGTCGTAGAAGTCAGAAGAAGGTGTGACAAAGTCATGGCCATTGGATTAGTATTTGAAGAAGAGGTGGTGAGAGTAATATGTGCTTATGCACCACAAAGTGGAAAACCAGTTGCTGAGAAGGAGAGATTTTATGAGGACATGGCACGTGAGTGGAGCGTGGCAAACGAAAATGAATTGGTGATGGATTGGGAGATTTTAATGGCCATGTTGGGAAATGAGCGGAAGGATTTGAAGGTATACATGGAGGGTATGGAATAGGGAAAAGAAACGCTGAAGGAAGATTGTTACTAGATTTCTGAGATCAGAAAGAGTTGTGTGTAGCAAACACTTGGTTTAAGAAGGATAAAAGAAAGGTGACTTACAGTTCGGGTGGAAATGATACAGAAATAGACTTTGTTCTAGTTGGAAAGGAAAAGAGGAAGTATCCAAGAGATGTGAAAGTTATCCCAAGGGAATTGCAACACAGGCTAGTAGTGGTGGATGTGGAGGAGCAGATATTGAAGAAGTCAGTGAAGAAGAGTAAAAGAGTGAGATGGAGGATGTGGAAGCTGAAGGAAAAAGAGATCAAAGAGAAATTTGAAAAAAGAATCGAAAAATTGGTAGACTTTGATTCAAAGGATTTGTGGGGGTCTTATAAGAATGGAGTTTTAAAGGCTTGTGATGAATTGTGTGGAAAGACGAAAGCGAGGGGTGATCGGGGAAACACGTGGTGGTGGAACGAGCAAGTAAAGGATGCGATAGATCAGAAAAAGAAAGCGTTTAAGTTGTGGTGCACGAATAGATCCGCAGAAAATAAAAATAAGTATAGGAAGGCCAGAAACAAAACAAAGAAAGTAATTGCAAAAGCCATGAGGCAAGAGGCTAAAGAAATGAATGTGCTATGCACCAAACCAAACGACGTTTTCAAGTTTGTGAAGTTCATGACAAAGGAGGGAAGGGACATAGATGGTGGAGGTTGTATGAAGGATAAAAATGGGAGACTTGTAGTCAGTGAGAAAGATCGTGGGAAATTATGGAAGGAACACATGGAAAAGATCATGAATGTGGAAAATAAATGGGATCAGATGGTAGAAGTAGATATGGTTGAAGGAACAGTGGAAGGAGTAACTGATGAGGAGGTGATGGAAGCTATGAATAAGATGAAGTTGGGAAAGGCAGCTGGACCCTCAGAAGTAAATATGGATATGATAATAGCAAGTGGAACGTTTGGTGTTGGAGTAATGAAGAAGCTTTGACAGAGAATGCTTGATGGAGAAGGTATGCTAGAAAAATGGAAAACAAGCGTTGTTGTTCCAATCTTTAAAGGAAATGGGGATGTGATGGACTGCGGAGCATACAGAGGAGTAAAGCTGCTGGAGCATGCAACGACGATAGTGGAGAGAGTGTTGGAGAACAAAATAAGAGAATTGGTAATGATAGATGAAATGCAATTTGGCTTTATGCTAGGGAAGAGCACGACTCATGCGTTGTTTATTCTGAGAATGCAAGAAGAATTTCGTGGAAGAGAGAAAAAGTTGTACGTGTGTTTTGTGGATTTGGAAAAGGCATTCGATACAGTACCGAGAAAAGTGATGGAATGAGCATTAAGAAAGGATTAGCAGAAGTGTTGGTGCAAGCAGTGATGAGTTTATACGAGGGTTCAAGGACGAAAGTTAGAGTTGGATAAGGGACGTCGGATGAATATGGGGTAAGGGTTGGTGTGCATCAAGGGTCTGTGCTATCACTAATATTTGCTATTGTGGTTGATGTTGTGACAGAGCATGCAAAAGAAGGATAGTTGAATGAAATTTTGTATGCAGATGATCTGGTGCTGATGAGTGAAAGTTTGGAGGATTTACGGGAGAGGTTCCAAAGGTGGAGAAGAGCATTGGAAGGCAAGGGATTGAAAGTGAATGTTGGAAAGACTAAGATGATGGTGAGTGGAACGAACGGTGAAATTACATCAAGCAAAATAGATCCTTGTGGAGTATGTGGGAAAAGGGTTCGGTCTAACGCTGTGTGCTGCACACACTGTATGAAGTGGATACATGGAAGGTGTACCAAGATGAAAAAGGTGACCCGCAGTTCTGCCAGAGATTTTGTTTGTAGAAGATGCACGGATGTTGGAGATGACACGGAAGAACCAGTGGAGGTATTATGCGATGAAGTGGAGACTGTGAAGGGATTTTGCCATTTAAGAGACAGGCTGAATGCTAGTGGTGGGTGTGAAACTGCCGTGACTTCAAGAGTAAGGATAGGATGGATGAAATTTAGAGAATGAGGGGAGTTGTTACGTGGGAGAAGGTTTTCTTTGAGAATGAAAGGGATGGTTTATCAAAGTTGTGTAAGATCGACAATGTTGTATGGAAGTGAAACATGGTGTTTGAGGGAAAGTGAAATGGCAATTTTGAGAAGAACTGAAAGAGCCATGGTGAGGTCAATGTGTGGAGTACAATTAGTGGATAGAAAGAATACGGAGGAGCTGATGGAGATGTAGAGTTTGAAGAAAACGTTAGATAGAATGGCAAAGGCGAATGGAGTAAGATGATATGGACATGTAATTAGAAGAGAAGATGATAATATACTGAAGAAGGCAATAATGATGGAAGTGAATGGACAGCGAAAGCAAGGACGGCCAAAAATGACATGGAAGAGGTAGGTGGAAGAGAGTGTGAAGAGAGTCGGGTTGAAGATCGAAGAAGCTGCAGATCGAAAGAGATGGAGGGAAGGAGTGAGAGCAATCGCTGAGGGGATGAGGTGTATTCGGCCACCTTCGATGACGAGGAAAAAAACAAATTAAAACTGGATTGATGATGATTCCAGTTTATAATCATGTCTCATTATTACCATATTGTGAGCAGTGTCATATTTTACCAATTGAGTGCCGTGTTCAATATAAACTATGCCTCACTGTATAAGGTTTTGAATAATATTGCTCCTGTGTATCTATAAACAGTTTGTTTCGTATATATGTTCTATCTAATGGCAGCCTTAGGTCCTACTAAAACTAAAACATGCAGGAGCACAAGGACGCTAGGGGCGCAAGTGAGTTATCACTAAAACCTGCAGGAGTACAAGGATCACAAGGACCGCCAGTGCGCCATTGAGCTATTACTAAAAGCTGCAGGAAAACAAGGAGCACAAGGAACTTAAACCTAACCCTAAACGAACCTAATCTTCACCGAACCTAACCCTAACCGAACCTAACCCCAACTAAACCTGACCCTCATCGAACCTAACCCTAATGTGCTCCTTGCGTTCTCACTCACGCCGCTAGCGATCCTTGTGCTCCTGCAGGTTTTGGTAATTACTCACTTGTGCCCCTAGCGGTCCTTGAGCTCCTGTAGGTTTTAGCAATACCGAGAATGGGTCCTACTACTAAAACCTACAGGAGCACAAGGATCACTAAGACCGCTAGTGGTGCAGTTGAGATATTACTAAAAGCTGCAAGAACCTAAGGATTATTAGCGGCACAATTCAGCTATTACTAAAAGCTGCTGGAGCGCAAGAGACTTGAACCTAACCAAACCAAACCTTACCTAAACTAAACCCTAACTGAAACTAACCCTAACTGAACCTAACCTAACCAAACCTGACTCTCATCGAACCGAACCTTAATGTGCTCCTTGCGTTCCCAATTGCACCACTAGCAGTCCTTGTGCTCCTGCAGCTTTTAGCTATACCGTTGATACTTGTCCTTTCTTTATTATTGTTTCACATGCTTTACACTTCACTTTTGCTTTTTGCCGATGCTTGCTTTAAGTGTTCCTGCTTTGTACTGTGCTTTTCATATCACACTGTTTCATATTGCTTTCTGATAAATCGCTATGAGATCCTAAAGTGACTTCTTGCACCTAGATGTAGAGCGGTATATAAATGCTGTGTTGTCATGATTATTATTTAATAGATAAGCCATGTGAGTTGGTGTATAGGCTCCTAGATAAGATTAGAATTAAATGAAGCTTTAAACTTTGTTGGACTGCAAAAATCAAAGCTAACTTTTCTAGATTGCTATGAAGATCAGACAATCTTGTTAACTGCAAAATTAGGAAATTATGGATAAAATAACGACGATCTACTTTGCTTACCTTATTTGTTTTGACAGATCTCAGGCGTCTAAAAATGGTTTTGATATCATCAATATGTGGAGGAGCCATTGACGAATGACTGTACCAATATCACAAGACTTAAAAGTTTAGTCCAACAATGCAAATACACTTTAAAATTTTATCGTAAAACAACCACTACCGCCGATCTGTCACAATCATAAAAAAATTACAGGCTATGGAGGTTGCCAGTACTTCCTACCTGGTCTTTTTGTCACAGATCTGACAATTTCACTCACATTGACAAAATTTTTTTCACAAGATGCGGCATTAAAGATTAGAAGGCTGCTACTGCAACATAGACCCTCATTTGAACCTAGCTTAGTACTTTCCACATTAACCGAATCTAAGTACCAAACTTCCTATGGGTTATTTTTCTCAAAATTTGACTTCAGCCAATTGACCTAACTGCCTACTAAACTTTCAGTCATTACAATTTTTTTGCAATTATGTTTAATGTACCGATATGCATCAAATCTTTGATCAGCAAAGAAAAAGCAAAACGCATTAAATCTTTCCATTTGAAATTGCAACGCAAATAAAATTATTTTGATGCTTATTAAAAGCAGGCACTTCATATATATACACCTACTCCTTTGTAACTGCAACACAAAAACTACTTTGATCAGTTTGATTTCTGTTAAAGCTGACACTGCGACACCGGTAGTCCGTTTGTAATTGTTGCTTGCATATTGGCAAGATATTTACTTCTGTCAACTGACTGAAATGGCTTTAATTTTTTTGGTTTTTACATATTCAATTTGGACTATGACCGATTTTGCTGAAAAAAAAAAAAAAAAAACAGGTGCCAAATGAAACACCCAAGTTAAATAGCTTAGAATGAACAATAAAATCAAAATGGCAAGGATCAAAAATTAGCTTTCTCACTTTTAACTTCTTTATCCACAAATTTTACAAGAAAATTCGCGTAAGCTTTTATGTTTTCTGGATAACGGCCAATTGAAAGACTACACATTGCCAGAACTTTTGTCACCAGGTCTTTTCGTCACAGATCCTTTGTCACACTGGATAGGGCCATGATTGAGAAAAATTTAAAAGCTTATCAAAGTTTTCTTGCAAAATTTATGAATGAAAAAGTTAAAACTTATTGTGCTACAGGTACTACAGTTGCTAAGCCATTGCTACAAGGGCCATGCACTCCCCCCTCCCCCCCTGGCAAAACCATTGGAATTACCTCGTCCACATGCCCAGTCTAAGTGGACCTAAAGCCTACTAGCTTTCAGCATCATAATCAAATTTTTGATGTTATAATTTAGAAAAGTGATGAGTTGTGACATCGAAAATTTAGTTGTGATGCAGAAAAACTGCATGGGCTTCACTGCTTTAGGACCATTTAAACTGGACATGTGAACAGTATGCAAGTGTCTGCATATTCTTTCAGTACAGGTACCGCTTATTATTACCAAACCAAAAAAACTGTTGCAGGATAGTCTAATAATCAGTAAACATCCACAAACTGTGCAGTGTGTAGAGTAGCACTAGTCTGCTGGTATTGGGATTGTCAATCAATCAATTCGTTTTTATTTCCGCACTCCATTACGTTATAAACACACGTTCGTAATAAGTATTGGCCAAGCGCGGAAAAGGGCACACGCAGCAAAACGGGTAATCGTTGATAAATAAAAACATACCAGTAACCCTAAACCTGGTAAGTATTGGATTACCGAATTACAGTTAGACTATAAGGCTAGTCTATCTAGAAGCAGAGATGGGTGCGATACTCAATTTTTGAGTAAATTGGTATTGACACACGATACTCGAAAATAGAGTTAATAGACGCTGGAACATGATATTTTGAAGAGGTGTTCGAAAACAGAGTTAATAGATGCTGATACATGATATTTTGAAGAGGTGTTAAATCGATAGTGATATCGATACTTGTATCGTCGATACAAGTATCTAGATACAATATCAGGAAAAAAAATAAATTAAACAACATTGGTTTGAAAAATTTTGCTGGAGTCGACCTTGCTAGGTGACTAGTGTCACCACCTCAGTCACTTGCAAAGCGAAGATGCAAGCGTTTGAATGCATTGATAGTGCGTTATTAGGAAATACAAAATGCCTGTCTCAAGCCGAAAATGTAATGACACATCGCAAGTCAATGTTTTGCTTTGTACTAGAGCTTTCGAGCACGCAATGAGAACTAATACTTTCTGCAAAATTTGTATCCACTGGCAACCAGATTTTCTCATTCATTCAAGGGTCAAAACTTACAAGTTAAATCTCTTGTATTCTGGATAACATTGCAACACATTTAGAGTAATCTGGGAAAGGGAGCAATTAACTTTGAAATTACACCTTTTGTCATTGCATAAACGTATTTTGATAATAGAAACAGGGCCATTTTGCTGAATTTTATTTATCACAAAAAATAAATTTTTGTTTAATTAACTCAAGTTTTAGTGATAGGTTACCACTAGGACCATTTCTTTGACCTAAAAAATTTATTTTTGACTTTATTTTGACCTAAATGCTTTTGCCTATTATTTGTCTTGTTGCACTTTTTTCATTAAAAATGTTTTATAATCCGCAATTTACATAAGTTTTTAAAGAAGGTAGCCTAGGCTACTCTAAACATTTTCTCAATCACTCAGTTCTTGAAGCTAATGCAACAAAGCAATGCATGACGTCAAAACTTAAATTAACGAGCCATTGTGTGTACTGGTATCAATTCATAGTGAGTAATACAAAAAATGCGTTGTTATCACAACTATACTGTACAGTAGGGTGGAGTGAATTTTACTTAATCTTTTGGATTGGTATTTAAGGAGTTAAAACACTTGGCTTTGGGGCTAAAAACAACCATGAAACCAATTTTGGTCCACCTACCCTTAAATTGAGCCTCCTACCTGAGGTCAAAGGTCACGCGAGGTCAATTTTTGTCAAAATTGCTCCAACTTCTCTCCTACTGGTCGTAGAAAGCTGATTATTGGCTCAAAAAATTCAGAAGACCCATGTTTCTATCTGTTCTAAACAAACTTTTCCTTCTAATGTGAGTGGAATTTGAGTTATTTCGAAAAATCCAGTTTTAGCTAGTACTACAAGCATATATTTCGTGCATGATCTCACATTTTTATCAATGTCTGTTGTTGCTCGGAATTGACTAAATGATACTGAATATGAATATTAAGCAAAGAAGGTTCATTACTCTCAACTAGTTAAGCATCCTTGAAGGACTATCTTGGTGGGGTTTTCTAATCAACAACCATAATTCGAATGAAGAGTGAGTGAAACTGTGAATGTACCTCACTGCATGCATTCAAAGTTACTGCTCTTCTCTTCAAAGCTTTGCAGCACTGTTCTTTATTAAATGCATAGTGGTATGCTCATTTTGCTTAGTGTATAAACGTATTCTAAAGTTAATCATTGTATTTAGGCCTATCATGTAATTACTTTTGTTGGTGTTTTCGATGTTCTCCTCTAGTTCCTGACTATAACTTGATCAATAGCAACAAGCATGCCTACTAGAGCAACTGCAATTGCAAGGACTTTTGCGTTGGGTCCCTGGTACAAATTCCAAAGCACTGATCGATTATAAAGAATTCCTTCCAACAAAACGAGTTGTTTTGCGAAGATTGTTGCATGAACAAAATTGGCATGGCAAAAATTCAGTACAAACTGTTTCAAAAGAACTTTCCAAAATATGGATTCAATCGAACGCGTACCCAATTTCACAAAGAATTTTCGATCTTGCCAGTGCGTTTAAGAAAATCTAGTGCTATCCTACATCCAAAGGAGGAGCTGCATTTCGAGAAAGGGAGGAGGATTTTATCAATGATATAGATGACTTTTACGACACGTTTAACCAAAATGAACAACATAGTAACTAGTAAGAAACTGGAAAAAACATATCTACACACTGCGTATGAACGAATACGCCTGGAACTTTTATCATGATCCATGTGGTCCAAGAATCAAAAAATGTTAGAATATAGTAGTTTACTCAATCTCATTTAAAATATCTTCGTAGGATGAAACGAGAAATCTCGAGCAAAAATCGTCACGATCAGCCATAGGCTTTCGTTTCACATGCAGCAGCTTACAGCAACAATGCAGTTTCAACATCTGACTCCTTTCAGTCCTCTCCACCGGCCAAAGGTGCAAGCATGCAAAGCTGGCAAGGTTTGACCTTACACTTGCACTAATGCAGTGGTTCCCAAACTTCTCAGAGTTGGGACCCACTATTTATTACCACAGCTTACAGCGACCCACTAAACTTTATTCAATCAACAAAACATTGACGAAGGAAACTAATTAATTTAATCTTTCAAATTAAGTAACGTTTGCGAGAAGGATGATCTCGCTCGTAATGGGCTGGACATCAATTTCTATTTGTAGTTTTTGACATATTGAATTTAAAAGTTACAGTTTATTTCAAGATTTCTATAACTTTTTACGACCCACCAAGATTCTTTTTGCAACCCACAGGTGGGTCGCGACCCATAGTTTGGGAAACGCTGCACTAACGTGTAAACGGTTTGATGCGTCTGATAGTGCAGGTGCTGCCATTGCGTCAGCAGTTTTAAAAGATTTCAAAGTGATTGGTGAAGTCAATTTAGCAGGGGGTAAATTTACTCCGGTTAAGAACCCCTGGTCTATAGTCTATGATTTCTGTTACCCCCAGGGGGTAAATTTACTCCGGTTAAGAACCCTTGGTCTATAGTCCATGATTTCTGTTACCCCCAGGGGGTAAATTTACTCCGGTTAAGAACCCTTGGTCTATAGTCCATGATTTCTGTTACCCCCAGGGGGTAAATTTACTCCGGTTAAGAACCCCTGGTCTATAGTCCATGATTTCTGTTACCCCCAGGGGGTAAATTTACTCCGGTTAAGAACCCTTGGTCTATAGTCCATGATTTCTGTTACCCCCAGGGGGTAAATTTACTCCGGTTAAGAACCCTTGGTCTATAGTCCATGATTTCTGTTACCCCCAGGGGGTAAATTTACTCCGGTTAAGAACCCTTGGTCTATAGTCCATGATTTCTGTTACCCCCAGGGGGTAAATTTACTCCGGTTAAGAACCCTTGGTCTATAGTCCATGATTTCTGTTACCCCCAGGGGGTAAATTTACTCCGGTTAAGAACCCCTGGTCTACAGTCCATGATTTCTGTTACCCCCAGGGGGTAAATTTACTCCGGTTAAGAACCCTTGGTCTATAGTCCATGATTTCTGTTACCCCCAGGGGGTAAATTTACTCCGGTTAAGAACCCCTGATCTATAGTCCATGATTTCTGCTAAATTGACATGGATAAAATGGGGGTAAAATTTACCCCAGGGGATAAATTTTCTGAATTAAAGACTAAAGAAAACGTTAATTTTCAGTATTGAAAAGCAGTAGTGGTACATTGGGGGTAAATTACACTTTTTTTTCGGCAAGGGGTAAACAAGACAAAAAAGGTTAAGAACCATTTTAACAGAACATATAGACTATATTTTGAAACAGTTTGTACCGTATTTTTGCCATGCCAATTTTGTTCATGCAACAGTCTTTGCAAAACAACTCGTTTTGTTGGAAGGAATTCTTTGGAATTGATCACTGCTTTGGAATTTGTACCAGGGATCCAAAGCAAAAGTCCTTGCAATTGCAGTTGCTCTAGTAGGCATGCTTGTTGCTATTGATCAAGTTATAGTCAGGAACTAGAGGAGAACATCGAAAACACCAACAAAAGTAATTACATGATAGGCCTAAATACAATGATTAACTTTAGAATACGTATATACACTAAGCAAAATGAGCATACCACTATGCATTTAATAAAGAACAGTGCTGCAAAGCTTTGAAGAGAAGAGCAGTAACTTTGAATGCATGCAGTGAGGTACATTCACAGTTTCACTCACTCTTCATTCGAATTATGGTTGTTGATTAGAAAACCCCACCAAGATAGTCCTTCAAGGATGCTTAACTAGTTGAGAGTAATGAACCTTCTTTGCTTAATATTCATATTCAGTATCATTTAGTCAATTCCGAGCAACAACAGACATTGATAAAATTGCGAGATCATGCACGAAATATATGCTTGTAGTACTAGCTAAAACTGGATTTTTCGAAATAACTCAAATTCCACTCACATTAGAAGGAAAAGTTTGTTTAGAACAGATAGAAACATGGGTCTTCTGAATTTTTTGAGCCAATAATCAGCTTTCTACGACCAGTAGGAGAGAAGTTGGAGCAATTTTGACAAAAATTGACCTCGCGTGACCTTTGACCTCAGGTAGGATGCTCAATTTAAGGGTAGGTGGACCAAAATTGGTTTCATGGTTGTTTTTAGCCCCAAAGCCAAGTGTTTTAACTCCTTAAATACCAATCCAAAAGATTAAGTAAAATTCACTCCACCCTACTGTACAGTAGTTTGTCTGTAATGTTTCCAACGAAAACCACACAGTAGCCTATAACTACTAGGACGATTTCACGCATAAGCGCTATTTCCTTCTCAATTACCGCACGCATTTTTACTATTGCAACTATTTTAGAGTAATCAAATAAACCTGCCCATAAAATTAGCTCAAAATTTCAAAAAAATATAATAAAAAAGATAAGTTTTTTCATTTTTGTAAGAAAATTTTTGATAGAGACAATTTTGACAAGTCTTGACTTCATGCAAAATTTTGACTTTATTTTAACTTATAAAATCTACCAAAACAGACTCCTGAACACCTGAAACGAACGTCAGTACACGTTTTACCATGCAATAAGTTTCTGAAACATTTCTGACTTTAGTCGGCCCTAGTTACAACAAAAGCAAAACAATTACTGATATTCAAAACACTGTATTAATGCTCTCATTAACAAGTGCGCCCTGAGCTTAACTTCTTTGGCGTGAAATCCAAAACAATCGCCTACCCCTGTTCTACAACCACACTTCTCTTACTGCCATGAACTCTAAAACATGTACACTTTCGTTTTTTCCAAAGCTTGCTAAGCAGCTGCTTTTGAGTTATATAATTATCATACAAATCCTTGTGCTACAAGTTTGCAATCTTAGGACCATTGCAAAACGTAAAACTGGTGCGTATATTGGACACGTTTCAATTTCACAACTAACATCAAATCTTCATTATACTCGCCGTATTACGCCGAAGCGTGTAACGAGTTGCGGGGCCCATCTCCGCGGCTTAGCGCCTGGGCAACACAGCTCCGAAGAAACGTCGCAACGGTGGCGAGTCGTTGGCGACACTGTGTCGATTTGACCGGCCCGGGAATCGAACCCCAGACCTCCCGCACCGCTAGCGTGCGCTTAGCAACTGAGCTAACGGCCGGTTTTTCACAACTAACATCTTCAATGGAATTACAAAACAGTTGCAAATAGCGATAAAGAGCAATTTTCCGACGATTAGTTGCTTTGAATCAATCAGGAAATTGAGCTTCAATTTGCTTTCACATTCTTCAGAAACTGTCAATGAACACGCAGTCAACACTTGGTACAATTGCTCGTAAGGTACTCAAAAACAGTACCAATATACTTGTATCGGCGATGCACAAAAACATGGTTAATTGATACCAATACGCAATACTGTGGTGAAACATTAAATCCATATCGATACAAAAGTATTGCGCGATACGTATCGCCAATACAAGTATCTCAACACTGCCCATCTCTATCTAGATTACCATGCAAGTACCAAGGTGCAATACTCCAGATAATCTTACCACCTGACTGCAGACCTGTACTGCTGCCCAAAATAAAAACGCCATATCTGCAATAGGTCAATTTTCACTATTTTCCAAAATCTTGATAGTACTTGAAAAGCTCTACCTTGTATTGGGGTCCTGCTAATTGATTGATTGATTATTTATTTATCCATTAACTTACAATAAGACCACCAAATACAAACAACAATGGAAAAGTAAAACAAAATACAATAGAAAAAAAAAAAAAGTAACAAAGACCACCAAATATAAATAACAATGGACAGGAAACTGCGAAGGGACCTCAGGGTCATCGAGTCAAGCAGCCACCCTTAATTAAGCAAATAAGCTAAAATTTAAAGCGTGGCATAATTTGCATAGAATCCACAAACATTGTATATAGACAGTTTATTGACCTTACCCTACAGGAACTCCATCAACAAGGTTAATACTTCTCAAGAAAATGAAGTTTAAGTTTTTGATTAAACCTGCGCACAGAACTTGATTTTATGTCATCGGGAATATCATTCCAAATCTTGACACCTTGATATTTCATTGAGCGTTGCAATTTCGGGGCGCGATAACGTGGAATCCAATAGTTACAACAAGTTGCTTGTAATCTGGTTTTTACAGGGTGATGTTCGTTTAGTTTGACGAAGAAATAAAACTTGCAGAAGCACAAGGACTGCCCTCGCAAGTAAGTTAGGAGCACAAGGACCGCTACGGGTGCTAATGAGTTATTACCAAGGGCCCTAACCCTAACCAAACCCTAACCTTTGGTAATAACTCACTAGCGCCCCTAGCGGTCCTTGGTGCTCCGTGCTTTTAACTCACTTGCGAGGGCGGTCCTTATGCTTCCGTAGGTTTTAGCAAAATAAAATAAATTAAATAACTGAGGTTATTTTCAAATTATGTTGAACCGAAAATTCAACAGTAATTGAGGGAGACTGCGAAGTGAGTTTGCGATTTTCGAGTTGGCAGCCACCCATTATATATGTCAAATGCCAATCAGCTCCAGCCATAAATCGAACCCGTCAAATAGGATCTAGGATCTGTCACCTGCACACGATACCATTAGACCAGGGGTTCTAAACCGGGGGTAAATTTTGCCTACCGAGGGGGTAAATTTTCCGAAGTATAAACTAAAACAAACTTCAATTTTCAGTATTAAAAAGGTGAAAGTGTTGCACTGGGGGTAAATTATACTCTTTTCAATCGGCAAGGGGTAAAGAATACAAAAAAGATCAAGAACCTCAGCACTAGACCATGCTTTTGACGCAGCAATACTGCTGTGGTGTGCAGTGTGTTTAGTGCTATGAAATTCGGTGTGGATCAAATTTTGAAAATTTTAAAACGCTGTATCTGCAATTATTTTCGATTTCTTACAAAGTAAATATGATGTATCTTCACTTACTGCCCACAATGTGGTAATTGATCTTATAACGTCGTCACAATCCTTACGGTACAATGTAAAAACGCTGTAACTTCACTTACAGCGTTATTGTAAAATGCAAATACGACACATCTCAGTATCTGCATTTCAATAAAAGCAAACTAACAGGCAGCTCATACCGGTACACTGGTCCTAGTAAACCAGTAGAGAGCACTACACCAACTGGCGGAAAAATCTATTTTTGGGAGAATGTCTCCCAATGAAGCGAATCATGTCACGTGATGTGACGTTACGAGAGTCTATTCTCCTAAAGTTGTTTTTTTGTTGATCAGACTGCAATAATGACAGTTTTGGTTCAAAGTGGACGCCAATGCTCTCTGTCAACTCTCACTGAGCGATCCAAAATGAATGCTCAAAATTCACTCAGAAAAATTTCAAAACAGCAATTCCTGATTGTAAACTTAAAACACTTCGATTTCAGCCCCAGACTTCCAAATAACACGAACAATTAGTATGCAGTCCAACAAGAAAATTGAGCAATATTTTCTACTACCGATATTTCAAGCATTTATATTTCCGAGCAATGCTTTCGAGCGAAAAGAATTCATATTTTAATCCATCTCGCTGCAGCTGCACTCACAACTGCAGCTGCATGACAAGCAAAATCAGCAATAAATTATGAAACGCGGCTATGTCGGTTGAAAGGCCGATAGTAAGGAACCTTTCAACAAAATAAGGGAGCAAAATTTTACTCTGAACTAAGGGATCGCAATCATCAAATGAGATAATCTTATGCTGAACCGAGCGCTTCCAAATCAAGCTTTCAATTGTTTAGGCCAAACAGAAAGATAGTGCGTTCGCAGGTTTGCACAGTAATATCAAATAATTATCTGAGACACATTTAATCGGTATATTGTTTACTTTTTGAAACGCAGAACCTTCAACGTGGTGACGTATATATATGAAGAAGATGATGAGCCAAATAGATCTCAGAAGCCAGAGTCTGACAGTCTGCAGCGGAACAAAAAAATAATGAAGGGAGAGCAAGAGCTGCAGTGTCTGCTTATCATATTACCACAATTTAAATACAGATGTGCATAAATGTTAAAACTGTTTTCAAAGCTTAGAGCAGTGCATTAAGACAGATCGTTAAGTATTTCAGGTTTACGCTGTTCAAATCAATCAATATCCCAAATAAGTTTATACGCTACATCAAATGCAATCGCCAACAAGCATGAATCAAACCTGTCACGAAAAGCCTGTCATCTCCACACAGTGCTGCTACGCCATGTCGCTAACTATTGTTATTTGCGCCTTCCTTTATTTCTGTTGGAAACCAATTAATGAATCGCAGTTTGGATTTTATAAAAACAAAATATTTAACTATCTAAAGTTTGCGGATTCAGCTGTAATCCGTAATCTGCAGTAATATATTAGTAACATGTTCATTGAGTTGCATCTATCCCGTTCTTTTATCCTGTTGTATTTACTAGCGTTACTAGCGATTTTAATCCGTTTTTTGCGCAAGTCCATTTTTTGATAATTTGCACAGAAGTTTGCCTGATTGGCGTCAACTTCTCGCTCAAACGGGAGACTTTCTCACGGTGCGAGCGTTTTCTCCCCTTGTCGGAATAGTGTTCTCTACTGGTTACTAAGTTGTAACAGCAACACCATAACTCATAAAAACCTATTTAAGTTGGCTTCTAAAGCTAGCTGACCGTCTGACGTATAACCAAGGATTCCATCGATGTGGAACCCAAAATAAGGACGACTGGGAAAATAATTAAACTGCCTGGGTATTATTGAGCTAAAAACACAACACCTTCTAATCTAACCAGGGAGTCGAACCGTTTAAAATATCGGTCCAGTTCTGGTTCAAGAAATTATGTTTTTAATGGTTCAGTTCTGGTTGAGGTTTAAGACTTTTCAAAAATTTGGGTTCAGTTGCACCAAAATTTAAAGGTTCGGGTTCGGTTTGGGTTCATCGAAACCAAATTTTTAAGGTTAAGGTTCGGTTGAGGTTCACTAAATCCAAATTTTAAACGTTCAGGTTCGGTTCGGGTTCACCAAAAAAAAAGCAGTTTTTACCGGTTCGCGATTCAGGTTTGGTTCACTTTGAAATCTTTAATTTGGCCAAAAACTAAATTAGGGTCTTATATCATTAAAATAACGAAATATAAATTGCATGGCCGAATCAATTAAGGTTAAGTAAAAATGCAAAATTTATTAAATTTTAAAAAGCAGAAAGAATGTTGAAAAGGTTGGAATAGGTCAGTGCTTTATCGTTCTGATGATGTTGGTTGTCAGTACCAACAAAAAGTCAACAAATAGAAAACCTGACTAGATTTAGTTGAGGTTATTGTAAAGTTAACGGAAGAACGAGAAAAAACTCCAAGTAAGCAGAAAGAATGTTACGCATCGCAGCACATGTCTAGAGATTTTTATTAATATTTTTTAAGAATCAGTTCAGGTTCAAACATTGTTACTAAACGATTTCTGTTCAGGTTTATGTCCACGAAATATTATAGGTTTGGTTCGGGTTCACTTGCATGAAATTTTAAAGGTTCGAGTTCGGTTCAGATTCACAGATTTGAAATATTAAAGGTTCGGGTTCGGTTCAGGTTCACAAATTTGAAATATTTAAGGTTTGGGTTCGGTTCAGGTTTAATGATCTCAAATTTAAACGGTTCAGGTTTGGTTCGGGTTCACCGAAAAAAAAAAGGTTTTTAACGGTTTGCGGTTCAGGTTCGGTTCGACTCCCTGAATCTAACATTGACAGCCTGAAGTGCTAACAATGCTTCATGCCTATCAATGCCTTTCTCTTTTGTGCCCAAATAAGATTGTGTTGCTTTTATGACGTCACAATAAAGCTTTGACGGTAAGACAAAAAATAATTAACGCAAGACAAATAAAAAACACAAAGCTTGATTTATGAAATCCAAATAAGACAAAATAAGGACGCAAGCCAAAAATAAGGACATTTCTATAAGGACAATAATATTTTCCAACATATGACTCTCAAAATAAGGACAAATCTTCGAAATAAGGACGGTATGGAATCCCTGCGTATAACTGGTGCATGAAGAATACTAATTTTTAAAAACACTCTATCGTTCCACAGAGCAAGCGTTTACTGGACTACTGGCTAATGTTTTACTTAGAATCGTTTTAACACTTAAACAACCGGCTGTATTTTGTGCGCTATTAAGCGTCACAATAATAAATTATAACGACAAACGGCCCAGAATAGTGTGACATGACATGGGAAAAAGCTGAAGAAAAGTATTCAAGAAAATCATTTATCTATTTGGCAATAACCAGAACTTAAAAGAACAATTGAAGTTTAAAGTAGGCCTTACTTAAACTCATAATATGTCATAAATTTGAACTTTTAGCGATCCGTTTAACAAACAAATTTTGATTTATTTTGCTAGCGGAGTCGCACACCCCTAATGCTTTTGTGCAGAAGTCATAGCAAACCTACAATCTTCTGAACACCTACAGTACGACCTCATTAAAAGCAAGGCGTATGAAACAGGAAGTTAATACTGTTGCTATAATTGATATTTCAGAAAATGTATATTTTTGACGGAAGAAAACTATACACTTTTTTTCATTCAGCAGATCAAAAAAATCGTTTACATACTAACGATTTTGCCTACGGTAACCTACATTTCAAACAAGAGGGGCACAATTGGAGTACAACATTTTTCAAGTTTATAGAGATATACTTGGCAAGGAGACATCGAAAAGACCAATAAAAGTAATCAACTATTAACCCATGGCCTTGATACAGTATATCTCACAGGCAATCCGGTTTATTGTAGGCCTATGTTCAAAAATAATGTACCAGTAGGTTAGACTATGGGGTCATGCTATTCACTTACACTATTTGGAATTGTTCTGAGTGCAGCAGTTGTTCTGAGTGGCAGCACTGTAGATGCACTAAGCTTACGAAAATGCAAATCTCACTCTATCTTAACTCAAATCAATCTTATATGTGCTCAGTTTGCTTAAATGATACTTTACCCTTTCAGCAAGATTGTGACGCTGAATTTAGAGAAATGTTCTACAATCACTTTGACATGAATATTTTTAAGCAAATTACTACCAGCCTCAGTGATGAACCGAACATGATGATTTAATAAAAACAAATTGCAAATATCAAAATATCCAAAGTTATAAAAAGAGTTTATCTAATTCAAAAAAACAAAATGATCTGTCCATAATGCATTTCAATGTTAGATCTATTGTCAAAAATAAGCATATATTGGAAGAACTTCTTCATGAATTAGATAATTTTTTAGATATAACAGCCATATCTGAAACTAGGCTTAATAACCACAACATTAATCATGCTTCACTACAAAGCTACAACCTTGTTTTTTCCAACTCCAGTACTGATGCAGGAGGAGCAACAATATACGTGCTAAGCAATCTAAATTATTCCAGAAGGCATGACCTAGAGTTTCAATCAGCTGACAGTGAAAAATATTTATTGAATTAAATTTAACTGCTCCCAAAAAAATTATTATTGGTGTAATATACAGACATCCATCTACCTCTTTTTGTGAATTTCAAGATCTATTAACGCAAACATTAAAGAAAATGATTTATGAAAAGCAAGAATACTTTCTTTGTGGAGACTTTAATGTGGATCTTCTAAAACATGAAAGTACCAAAAATATAGGTAAATACCATAATGCATTGTACTCTGAAGGATGTAAAAATGTTATTAACAAACCTACTCGTATTGAGAAATCCACTGCAACATAGTTACATCACATGTATACCAACTTAACTAACAGTATATATAATTAACAGGGGAATCCTAACATTTGAGATTTCGGATCATTAGCCAACATTTGGCACATTAGCAAAAAATAAGCACATTAGCAACTTATGATAAAACTATGATAAGAGACTTGAAAAAGTTTAACAGAGATAATTTTCTGGATGACATAAACAAACTAGCTCCGAAAACTGATTCTCTGATTTCACATGATAAGGACTATTGTTTAGATGAGATCATGATGAGTCAATTCTTAAATGGATTTTCTGATGTAGTAAATCAGCATGCGCCTCTCAGACCTCAAACAAGAAAAGAATTTACACTGAGTACAAAGCCTTGGCTTAGTAAAGGAATTTTAAAATCTAATCAAACTAAAAATGCACTATTTACAAAATGTTACAAGAAAAATGATCCAGTTTTGATTACAAAATACAAGAAATACTCGAACAAATTGACCACCATCAAAAAAGTAGCTAAACAAAACTATTATGCTAAAATGATCCAGTCGAATAAAAATGATCTATCCACACAATCGAAATTAATAAGAAACAACAAACAAAAGGCTACAGTAACCAAATTAATAAATGAAAAAAAGTAATCTCTAATTAACAATGTGAAAATTTGTAATGAATTAAACTCCTATTTCACAGAAATTGGCCTGAGAATGGCATCCAAAATACCTGACACAAAAGCAATGAACACCATTTCATTATCACTTAATTCATTCTTCTGTGAGCCTTGCACTGAAAGTGAGGCCTTTCAAGAAATGATGCATTTAAACGAAAAGAAGTCAGCTGGTATTGAAAATATTCCCATTAAATTCATCAAAATGTCAGCTGAATATATTTCACCTGTATTAACAAGCATCGACAACAAATGAATGCAAATTGGTGTATTCCCCTCAAAATTAAAAATTGCTAAAGTAACCCTAATTTATATGAATGAATGTACCTACACAGCTTCAAACTATCGTTCCATTTCAGTTTTATCACCCTTTTCTAAAACATTTGAAAAACTTATCTACCATAGACTAAATCATTACTTCAGTAACTGCAACATTTTAACAAGCGAACAATTTGGTTTTAGGGATAAGATTTCAACTAGTCATGTAATAATTGATGTTACAAACAAATTGCAAAATTTTTGTGATAATAGAAACTTTACTGGTCTTATCCTGCTAGACTTATCAAAAGCATTCAACTCCGTAAACCATCAAATTCTGTTAAACAAACTGAAAAAATATGGAGTGAGAGGAAACTCTTTAAAACTAATTATAATAATGACTATTTGACCAATAGAAAACAAGTTGTTAGCATTAACGACGTTTTTTCAGAACAGAAAAGTATAGCATGTGGAGTACCACAAGGCTCTACCTTGGGACCATTATTGTTCTCTATAGATGTTAATGATCTGCCAAATGCATCAAATTTTGAAATACGACTATTTGCTGACGACACAGCGCTGCTTCTATCTGATGAAAATTTAATAGCCCTAAACAACAAGGTTAATTCTGAATTGCTAATAGTAGAAACATGGTTAAATGCCAACATGTTAACTTTAAATTATGCAAAAACAAAATATCTACCGGTACTCATAAAACCTAAAACTAATAGTTCTCCATTGTGTAAATTTACTCTTACAATGAAAGGAATTGAACTACAAAAATGCCAATCAGCCAAGTATCTTGGAATAATACCGGTACTAGATGAAAACCTCACGTGGGAGCCACATATTCAGTGTCTAGAAAAAAAATTATCTCAAGCAGTTGGTATCCAGAGGTGGGCATTTTTTAAAAATTGGTTGAAGCGCAGCGCAACAAAGCGCAAAAGTTCTGTTAAGTCATGAAACGCAACGCAACTAGCACAACCTAATTTTTAAATTGACTGAAGCGCAGCACAACTTTCGCAATCAATTATTTTTTCGCATTAAAGCGCAACGCAACTTCCGCAATGAGGTTTATACAAAAGAAAAAGTGCAACGCAACTTTCGCAATGAAAAATTTAATAAAGCGCAACGAGTAGATGTATAAGCAATGCAATTTTTTCTTGAGTTATTTTTATAGGTGCTTTTAACAGCACGCAGTTGGCTACAACGCGACAACGATTTTAATGCAAGTGACTGTAACAGGACTTTGCGTGGTCAATGAACAGGAAAATTAGATAAGAAGTGAAAAAAGATGCATTGCTGATGATTGCTTTCTTCATCTTCATCCTCTTATCACGAGAAAGCGAAGAAAGCGCTGCTTAGGACGAATCCAGACTGGCTTAGGAGTTGTCTTTGTTTCAGAGTTTTCCGGTTGAATTTTGCTTCTGACTTATTTAATTTGCCGCTTGCCAGATTTCACCAAGCAGAGATAATCAACGTGAAGCATCTTATCCCAGGACGCAACAACGAGACTAGGTTGGGAGTTGAACCATCAACCTTGCGATTATGGTCGTCGTAAAAACGACGCTCCAAACCACTGCGCCACGTTGCATTGTCGCGTGCCGTTAAAAGCACCTCATCGCGGTAAATCATAATTTGCATATGCGGCGAAGTTCTCCACTACAAGTAAATACGATTTATTCAACACTCAATGATCTCTTTAAGCACTTGCAATTATTTAAAAAAGCAAAAGACTTTAGTGTACCACATTTCTGATGAGCTGAAAATTTCTGCTACAATAAATTGACCTATAGGCCTATTGTACGCATCAAGAAACAAACTGCTATTCTATTAAAAACAATTACAAAAAACTGCTTACTCCAGCACATTGCGCTTTAATTAATCCAACAAAGCGCAACACAGTATTTCATCTTCCGACAGTGCGCAACACAACAAAGCGCAAGCAACCAGATTCTTTTCAGTTCGCAGCGCAATAATGCGCACACTATTATATATTTTTTCAGTTCGCAACGCAATAAAGTGCAAGAAGGATTTATTTTCCTTGAAGCGCAGCGCAACTTGCACAATGGCTAAAAATAATTTGTTAAAGCGCTTCGCAACTTCCGCACCTGCGGAAGTTGCGCAACTAGCGCTTTAAATTGCGGAATGCCCACCTCTGTTGGTATCATTGCAAAAATACGCCATTATCTCAACCACGAAAATTTGATTGCTTTGTGTTATGCCTTCTTTTATTCACACTTACTACATGGCATTCTTGGCTGGGGTTGTGCATTTCAAACTAGGAAAAAAACGATTCAAATCCTCCAAAACAAGGTATTAAAAATTATCAAAAGATCTACATGGAAAGACAAAATTAAGAACAACACTTTGTATTTCAAATATAAAGTTTTAAAAATTGACGATATCTGTACAAATGAATTAGGAGTTTAGGCTATGTATCTTAGCAGTATTAAAGCATTACCTCAAATTTTTGAAAGCTACCGGTACTTTTCATCACTTGATCAAGTACATAATTACAACACTAGAAGCAAATCAAACAAAAATTATTTTCTTGATTCTGTGAAAACAAATTCTGGTAAAAAGTCACTTAAATTTAAGGGGTCCAACTCTGAAATAAAATGCCGTCTACCCTAAAATCTTTCTCATTTTATCGCTATAAAAAAGAATACAAGAAGTTATGGTGGGAAAACTATAGATAAAACTAGCGCCAATATTTAGAGAATTGAAGCTGTTTTGTTGCTGCACATGAAACTAGCCGCTAACATTTTGACTCAGCATGCTGACTTCTAGTTATTTTTTCATGCAATTGATGACTTTTGGCAAGAAAGTATATTGTCAGCATTAATCTTGTATATAACGTTCCTTTATTTCTCTATTTCTTATTATTATTATGATTATTATTTTTCATTGCTTTTCTCAATAATATTTGCCGCGTAAATATTGCAGTACCGGCAGGTAGCAAACTGCATAGCAACTTCACACTGTTAATCTTTGTCGAGAACTTATTACTTGACAACTTGACTGTTTACACTATTAATTTGATCTGTTATGGCGTAGCCTACTTGATGCTGTGGGGGTTGTGTGTGTTGCTTTGGTTTGGTGGCGGGGGTGGATGAGTGAGTGGTACTACTAGAGTGCTACTCACTCGTCTGCCTTTGCTGCTGAATTGCAGCCATTTGTGTCTGCAGGGCTGGGGCAGCATGCATAATTTTTGCTGCTCATGCAGCTCGCTAAATTTTTTTTTCTTGCTAATATGTGCTTTGTACCTTTTGTACAGCAGGTACAGTGTATTGCTGCTTTGTTCGTTTCTTTTATGTATCAAGTGGGAGGTAAGATTGTGGGTGAAGCAGACCTGGTGAGCTCTGTTCTTTCGATTCATCCATAGTGTATATACATCAAATTGTGGTTTCATATGGTACAGTGCATTTGCAATTTGCAAGTAGCCTATCTTTATGCGCCCCTTTTTTGTGTATGTCGAAATAATAAAATACTGATGGAACCAGTGTGCCCTCTAGGATTTTGACTAGTGTGAATTTGCCCAAATGATAAATTTATTGAAATTTTTGCCCAAAGATTTCACCACTTTGGAGACCCCTTTTACAAATTTTTTGCACTAAATTTGCTTTTCAAAGATACAAGCTACAGTCTTGCATTAAAATATTCCAGTTTTTTGGTTAAGTTTTTCAATTTTGTATTTTATAATATTAATTTTTGATTCAAAATCAGTAAAATTTGCCCAAAAATTTCGCATGTTTCTCAAATTTCTCACTCTAGAGGGAAAATTGGATGGAACTAGAGTCCGCCTGTCCAGATAATGATCTAGACCGGTACCGTAGGCTACCACAACACAGCAACACCATCTGAAGTCTCTTCATCCCGCCCCTTGCAACTTTTTTCTTTCACCTGACAGCAAAACCATTTGATACGGTGCAGTACACAGCATTAACCAGTTCTCCGTTGCCTCTTGCCCGTGGTTTAGGATTTTACGCTGACGAGACAAAGCTTGAAACACCGACGTCGGTGATTTAACCACGCTTTGCACATTAGCGCGCAATCAAGCGAAACGAAATAGTTTAAGCAAACAGTTGATGATGATTGATTGATTTCTTCAAGTCAACGTCAAAGTCAAATTTATTATTTTGTCGCACATACGGGTAACACAGAAAAACACTAAATTACATACGCGCAAAAAAAAAGAATAAATAAGTACTCACACGACAGGGAGGCTGCGAAATAGGCCTTGTTACGCTATCACAAAAAACGCCTAGAAAATGGATTTCGTGATACCCACCGAAGAACTAGATGAAACTTCATAAATTTGAAGATTGAGAAATGCTGAATTTAAATCTCGTGTCTTCCGTGTCCAACAGGTGCCGTTACGTCATAATGACGTCATAAAGACAAAAATAGCTCTTTCAAAGATGCAGAAATTATACACACTTAAAAGCCTCTAAATTTTTTTGTGGTTGATGTAAATGCATCAGACCACTTTCAAAGTAATCTTTGGTTGACAGACTATGTCCATGCCAAACTGTGACGTCATAAGTTGATGACGTCATAACCTACAAGTAAAAGATTTTGTAAAAACAATTATTTTTTCTGGATGGGGTGTATACAGTTCCTTGTAACTTCGGTTGTAGTACGTTTAACAAGCTAAAAATTGGTGTGAAAAATTCAAATATACATATTACCACATCTGCAAAATTTCGATCAGTTTTATTCAGTAGTTTTTTTGCTATTGACCTACAATGATTACATATTAACCATTAGCTTAAACCGTAACCAGCCCAGAAAGTAAATAATCGTATTGACTAATTGCTTCCAACTTCTTGTGTTAGTAATACAAACACTTTAAAATAGTTTGGAGACATATCTAGTCAATAATTTGCCTCTATTTCAAATACTGACGTCATAAGTTGATGACGTCTTAACTCACAAGTAAGATTTTGCAAAAAATATATTTTTGCTAGACAGGGTGTATATACAGTTCCTTATAACTTCATATACAGTAAGTTTAAAAAGCTGAATTTTGGCTTGGAAAATCTAAGTATACATATTAACACATCTGCAAACCTTTGACTAGTTTGATCGAGTATTTTTTTTTTTTCTTCTATAGACGTACAACAATTAGTTATTTACCGCTAGCGTAACGCGCAATCATACAAGATAGTAAATAATTGTATCGAGTAATTGCTTCAACTTCTTGTGTTAGCAATGCAAACACTTCAAAATAGTTTGGGACATTTTCAGTCAATAATTTGCTTTTGTGCCAAACACTGATGTCATTAGTTGATGACGTTATATCACCCACAAGTAAAAACTTTCTCTGAACAGAGTACATAAATTTTTTAACCACTATTTTTATTGAAAAACAATGTGAAACTTGATGTGGATAAATTAAGCATACGGTACATACTGGCACACCTGCAAATTTTGTCCAGTTTTATCAAATACTTTCTAGGTTACGAGACGATTATCCTACTCTCTAACAGCTGATAACTTTACAAAACTTCACGTATTTCAACTACTGCATCAAGTTAACGCTAGGGAATTCAATTGGTATAAATTAAGCACTTCAAAGTATTTTTTTAATGTAACCAAAAACAACATACCGGTACCCTTTGCGTCAGTTTTGTGCAACTAAATAATGGTATCATAATTCTCGAAAGAAATATATTTTACGAAAAAGAACTTTGTTGGATCAGCAAATTAATTATTTTATTAGTTACTGTTCGTTGCTGCCAATCTACTTTAAAAAGATATAAACATAAATTTTTACGCCGTAATATATTTTCATTGACTAAATTTCGTATCTAGCTAAAACACCTATAGGCTATATTGATAAGCAGGTCTTACTACTTGAAAAACAAAGAGAAATTTGGTGTGAATAAGCTATATTAAATTTCGCTACATTAAAATAAAACCTTTAGTTACGACAAACACATTTTAACATTTTTCAACTAGCTACAAATTGGTTGTCATCACTATCATCGTCGTCATCACTGACATCATTCACTAGTTCTACTTCAATTACGGTCTCCGAATCATTTTCACAAACAACGCAAGAGCAGAGTTCGGTGCATGATACGCCGTTTCCAACGCAAGAACACTGATTGTTAGAACATTTGGATTTTTTACAATTGCTAGACTAATTTTACAGCAATTCTGACGGGGCTTGCTCCTGGGTCATCCAACGGACCAAAACTTTAGTGTTTGCACCAATTATCCATTACCGTTTGGACTTGGAGCATTAATATCAGTTTAAAGTGCTTTCCGCCAAATAGCCGCCTGATAATTACCTCGTTTGATATGATGTACCAGGGCATTGCGGCAGAGAGGCAAAGTCACCTCACTCAAAGCTTTTGTACAAAAAAGGTTGTACCGTGCTTCGTTGATGTCATTGCGAGAATGCCAGTAAAGTTTGCACACAAAACGTCCCATATTTGCTCAAGACTTTAAAATACTTTTTGGAGCTGTAGCCTACATATTGCTTGAACAGTACAAATGCTTTCTTTTTTCCTTTTCCAACGAAAGCACTAGTTGAATCAATCCCGGTAAAAATATGCAGCCCCAAAAGCCCTCGGTAGTGCGACTTTTCATCTCTTGCCCTAGCAACGAAATGTTACTGATGCGCTTCTGGATTTCTAAAAATGAAATATAAATAGTTTAAGTTGGAGCATCTGTCAATTGTCAATACAATTAGTAAAAGTAGAAAAAATTACTATCCAGCAACCGATGCGCGCTGTATTTGAAACATTAGACTTCATCAAGTTAGTAACGACAGTAGGTAATAAAAAAATAAACTTTTATGAATGCCTAATAACTTCATTTTGTACTTACCATGCTCCAAATAAATGGTAGCTGGTAGCTTTTGGGCCAGAAAAAGACCAATTACAAAAACATCTGAGTCAGCATCGGACAGAAAAGTATTTGAATACTTTTTGGCAGCGTGCATAAAATTCAAAAACAACCGAGTGTCAGCTTCGGTGTGATCACAGTGAAGCTCCGGAACTTGCACTGTTTTTCCACAACAATAAAGTAACATCACAAGAAGCTCCATGCGTAGTAAATAAATAAATAAGAAATTTACCCCTTTTAATACTTGTCGATAGAGGTAAACGGACAGCTCTTCTTTATTCCGATCGTGACGAAGAAATTCCTTCCACTGTTTTGGTAACTGCTGCTCTGAGCTAATAATTCTGCGAAGAGGTAATGAGTCTTTTTGGATGTTATGGCCTAAACGACGGGCATGTTCAAGAGCGTTGATGGAAATAACTGGATAAATGTCAAATACTATATCAACTCTGAAACCATTAAAGCGAAGACCCATTTTTGTAACTTGAGTTAAAATGCAAGCAGCAAATTCCATAAATGTTTTAGAAAGTCTAGACCGAAAAAAACTGTGAATCAAGCACATTGCATCAATAACAACATCGCAATTCGGCATCGCGCCGATAACTTTTTCTTCTACGGGCCAATTGCTCTGGACCAAATCAACTAAGACAGATTTGGGCATTTTAGCTAGAAAACCATCAGAACTTGCCAGGGGATAAGGCACTGGTCCAAGAATATAAGTATGCACTGCTTGAAGCTTGACTCTATCTTGTTTTACCAGTATGATGAGTCGAGTAAACAGCTTTCTATTCGATGAATAAATTCCTTTCTTATCCTTTTTAGGCTTTACAGCAGTTTTAAATGTGTGCAAGTTCATTTTTTTCAAGGTGGGATGAAGTTCTTTCGGATCGGAGATAAACCGGGCAGTAAAATGATGCTCTGTTTCTTTCCCGCATTCATAAGCTTTCATGAAATCTTCTTAACAAATAGGGGATGCAACAACTTCCTGAGTAGATGCTGATTAACTCAGATCTTTCATAATCAAAAGGATTAATCATAGCTTCAACAACATCAATAACGCTATCGACCCCAGCTACGTCTCGAGCACGACGTGAAGGATCAAGGATCTTTTCTGCATCGATCTGCTGCACCTTGATCAGCGTATTTTCGACACAACTGGGTCATAGCTAATCGCTGTGACTGAGAAAGAATCGATTAAGCAACAGCATTAGGTCGCGTTGTAATTCCAACTATTCCACCAGCTAATTTATTGTCTCTGTTAACAGTCTGCTCAATCACTTGATCTGCAGCTGTTGCGAAAAATCCGTATCGCTCTTGTTGCTGAATTGCAAATTCACCAGTACGTAAATGCTCAAAAGCAAATGGGTGTGTTTTTTCAAATTCACGCATTTCATGCAAATAGACAGGAACGTAGCGAGAATAATTCACACAATCGTAGGCAAGCAGCCAAGGAGTTATCTTCTCCAAAGTATTTAAATGACCTTCCCAATCTAATCTACGGGTACAGCTAATAAAGTAGACACCATATAGCTGCAACAGGGCAGAAGTAGGGAAAGCAGAGGCTTGCATAGCACAGAACATGTCGTAATTGCTCACAAAATATTGAAAGACATCTTCCTGAAGTGGATGGAAAAGCAGAGATCATCGCCTCTGTCAAGTCACTGATTTCTTTTTTTTTTCACAAATGTTGAATGATATGGACAAACTTTCAATTCTTTCAGGAGAATCATCTTCTGGAAATTTTCTTTTAGAATTCGAACATACGCGCCTTTCAATAGTTCTTTCATTGGTAAATCGAAAATAGCATTACTGATGAAAACCATGCCTATGGGCGCTCGGTGACAGATCAGTTAATGAATTTATATCCCACAATTGTAAATTTTCAGCAGCAATAACTTTTTCAGTACAATCCAAACTGAGCCATTTATAATCACATTACTTTAGAGTGTTGAAACTTGTTGCAGTAAACTTTTTTGAATCACTTTCATAGACGTCATCAAAGTGAACAATTATGCATTTCATTGATTCTCTAAATTATTACTCACCGATAAATGAAAATGATAAGAGCCCAGCTGAACGAGATCTATTAGCACCAGTAGTATTGGTAGAGGGTTTTTTTATTTAGTTGCATATTTATCCTCCTATCACGAGAAAGCGATCAATGCGCTATACGAGCTCGCTGAGGAGTTGCCAGCCATCTGTCTACCACACCAAGAAGGGGGAACCCCGCTAAGTGCATTTCCAAACGGCACAACAAGTAAACTGGCCGGCTTGTTCTCCACACTGTCCGTATAATGCTGAGCGTCAAGCAGGAAGCTGTGAATACCATTTTTATAGTCATTGGTTTGACCCGACTCGGAATCAAACCCAAGTGTACAGCTCCCGAGGCGGACGCTCTAATCACTCGGCCATCTGAGCAGTATGGAAAACTAGTCTGTCCGTAGGAATCGCACCCAGTTACTGGAATTCCACAAAAAGCACGTAACTGTAGCCTGACTTTTTATCATCATTTCCTCACAAACCTATCCAGCAACAGAGTATACAGCTACGTAGGTTATATGACGTTTCTGCAAGCAAACCTATAAGTCATTTCGATAAGCTAGGCCAACTGACGTTTAAAAAGGTATAATAATACCGCTTCAACTTTTTAATTTTACTTATCTCTACACTTCAGCAGCTAAACCTACCTAAGTTTGTACCACTAGCACTTGTATACTGCCAGTTCCACTATTTCGTTATTTTACCTTGATCAGCTGTTTGGCGTAACTATGACGAAACAGCTGATAAGCACATGTTTCCAAATTTTAGCTTGCATAAGTTAACTTTTTATGAGTTAGATGCTATCACTTCATTTAAAAATTAAACAAAAATAATTAAATTCAGCTTACAATTTAACTTAAAAATCAATATATTAGATATTTTTTTCTACTTCAGTTTAAAATGTTATCGAACACTGAGCAAGAAACATTTAGAAACTATACACGGCAACACCTAATGACGAAAAATCAGTGATGCGCTTCAAGCGCAATAGTATTCATCCGCTTAAATTTTTCAATATTCAAACGGTTATATCTCAAAAACGGCACCTGGTTGCACGGGAAGACACTCCAGTTTTGATCAACTACCATAATTATATTTATAGACAATTTTTTACATAGTTCTTCGTTAGGTATCACGAGACGACAAGATAGAGCACTGTGCAACAAGGCCTAAAAGGACCTTACAGTCATCGAGTCATGCAGCCCCCTTTAAAAGATTAATTTTCGGTACATTAAATCAGTTTCATGAAATTGCTTATAGCTGGCCCAGATCACTGAAGAAGCGCGCGACAGAATAAGGACAGACAGTTTAGTATTGTTGCAGTAAGTGAGCTTTTAATTTTTTTTTTTTGAAGGAAACCGGTGACGTCGTTCTGATTTTCGCAGGGATGGAGTTCCAAATCTTTACACCCTGGTATTTGATACTTCTTAGCATTTTTTTAGTCGGAGAAGAGGAATACATAAAAGATCTCTATGGGTAGTGGAAGATCTTGAGGAGCGTTGGGAAATTAAATGAGCCCTATTGAAGTAATCGAGAAAGGAGGGGGAAAGCATGCTTGGTCGGTGTATATAATTGGTGCATTCAGAGTCAAGGGGTTCCACTCTGTCTGCAGCTTTAACAACTATTGCTTTAACGCCCGACGCTACTCGTACCTGAGTCTGCATCTCAACCACAATCCCACAACCTCGACGTTTCATTGCGGCCCCGAGTCAGTCAGGCACAGCGCGTCAGTTAACTTAAATTCGCACGGAACCAAAGAACTACCACGAAAACGTTCGAACTTAAGAAACGTTAAAATACAACTCGTGCGTTATCCTGCAAAAGATAAGCAAAGAGAAATACGAAAACACAATTTTAAGCCTAAGTAAATACTACAGTACCGGACCCAAACCAGTTATGCCAGTCTGGTCAAATCTGAAATGTAGCTAACTAGCTAGATACTACACAATCGCTCGGCATCAATGCGACATAAAATGAGCGCCTCCAACTCACGAAACTGCATAGCCTACTCTGCATGCTCAACGATCAAAGTTACAACAACGCTCACACCAACAGCCCATTAACACAGTACAAAGGGCTTTTAAGACTAGCTGCCAGCCTGCCATCTGAATCAACTAAAATGCAACGCAGAAAGAAGATTTTCAACACACAATGCTACCATGATGCTACCGCTGTTGCGTCACAAAGGCTAGTACGTCAAAGCGAAGCAGCTACGAAGACAAAGTGAAGGCAATAAGCAATATCTCACCGTAACAATAATTATAAACAGTTTTGGCAGTTTCAACAATGTATAAGTCTTGAAGTTTTAGGATATTAAACCTAACGTAATATGGATTTGAGTTATCGTACATTGAGCCGCTTCCAATGTTTTTTTACTGCTCTATTTTGAAGAGTTTTTATTGGGTTTAAATAAGTGAGGAAAGTTGAACCCCAAATTGTCAATCCGTATAATAAATGAGGTTGGAAGAGTGCATAGTTTTAACAGTGCGTCGTTAGGAAGGGTTGATTTTAACCTGCTGATTATGTCATTAGCTCTAGACAATTTCGATTCAAGGTACTTCATATGAGGAGCAAAGGAAAGTTTGGAGTCGATTATTTATTACACCAAGGTATTTTACTGTTTCATTAGAAGGGATAATTGTTGTCGATTTCCCTTTTTTCCTTTTAAATAGTTTTGTCACGCGTGAGTGATTTAGCGTGGTGTGTTCTGATTGGTCATTGTTGTGATTGTTGCCTGACAACTGTATGCCTGGCTTGTCTGCGTAGTTGTTAGCCTAGGCCTAGTTCCATCTGTCCCCTTTTGTTAGTTAAGATGTAGTTAGTTGTTGTATGGGTTAGTTTGAGGCTTAGATAGGGTTTTTTAGGTTGTCAGGGGAATTTTCTTTAGGTTATTGTAATTAATTTATGTGCTGGTTTTCAGCCTTGAACTGTATAGGCAGGGTTCTTGCATGATTGCAAGGTACCGGTAGACTGTGTGTGCATAGTTTTGTTGTTGATCACCATTTTGGACAATGGAGTTAACTTTGTGAGGTTTGGCCCCAAGAAGTTGGTGAGTCGAAGGCTTTTGATTAGTTTATCCTTTGTAGGCCTAATTTGCTGATGTTTTGGTTTATTATCCTTTGTAGGTCTAATTTGTGTATTTTGGCATAATTTCCAAATTGTCATAATTTTGTTGCGCTGTGCATTTATTAAGCTATTATATTTGGTCGTTCTGTGCATTGGCTAAACTTACATATTTTGTTATTTTTTGTATTTTAGATAACCGCTGTAAACGCTTGAAATTCAATCAATATACATTCAACAAAACTACAGCGCGTCCTTTTTTTTTCCGTGCAGTCTGGCAGCGCTACCAAACCCGCTTTAAAACTCCGGACTCGCACATCGTTATCAACTTCTTCTTCATTTGATCTGGATATTGATCAGTTTAGCTGAGGAATCTCATATCCCAGGAGATTTCATCGAAACAAAGTACAGTAATTGTGATCATTACCTTCAGTTTGTGACTAATAATGGATGATTGTGACTCGAATGCTGAGATTGTCTTGAGTTTGAAGGCTTTAAGAGCCAAGTATAGAGAAGTGGAACTACTCATGAAAAGCATTGACAATGCGGACGGTGTACGAACTGTGCTATGCCAAATTAATGTTGAATTTGATAGGCTAATGAATATGTGTTGTAATATTGACGAAAACCAGACTATCCCGGGCAGTGCATCACATAAAATTGAAGTTATTAATAGTGGGAATGCCTTTAAGGATAAGGTTGAGTGCTGGTTGTTGGGTACTGAGATGCCAGTGAAGTGTAATATTAGTGGTGATACGGGTGGTGTTGGTGTGTGCAGTGAGTTGCATGCTGAGAATGCTGTGAAGGTTCGTTGTGATGATGTTGGGGATAAAACTTGTAGTTCTGTGGGTACTTCGTCTCGAGTCTCTTCTAGTAGCAGCCATCTTCGTAAGAGTAGGGTGAAGGTGCAGCTGGCACGTCTGGCACTCTGTCATGAAAAGGAGAGGCTGCGAGAGAACTGCGAGAAAGCTACTCGTGAAAAGGAGCGGCAGCTAGAAATGGCTGAGGCCGAGCTCGAAGCTTGGGAGGCTGAGTCGGTCTGCAGTATATCTAGACGTTCCCGAACTACCAGTAGATCTGTTCATGATGTCATGCCGACGACAGTTGCTCAGCCCACACCTGAGTTGGCTTGCAACAACCAAGCACAAAAAGGGTTGAACCTACCGACATCTAATGGTAAAGCTACGTTAAGTCCTCCCTATCGATGTCTGACGAATTCTTCTAGCTATCCGGGTGCAGGTAAAAGTCAAAGCGTGGAGCATGTCAGCTTTATGCCTGCTGAGCCAATAGTAGAAGGGATTGGTAGTCAGAAGAGGACACGCTGGGATATGCCTAGAGGAGGTGGTAAATCTGCAGGTGAGATGCAGAGTGGTGCTCCTGGTTTAGGGTGTTCAAGTGAACAAAAGATGTGTGTTACCAATCAAGAGCCCATGCCATGTCATGCAGGGTATGTTCAGCAGACGTCACCGTCGGTAGAAGTGAGTGAAAGGTACTTGCCTAAGCCGGCTATCGAGGAGTTCGATGGGGATCCCCTCGACTACTGGGCGTTTGTAAACCGTTTTAAGGTGCACATTGCTGACCGGATTCGCAGCATCGATCTCAAACTGGTGTATCTTTTACAACACTGCAGCAGAAGGGTTTATGATCGCATTAAGCACTTTGCCAGTGGGCCAGACAAGCGTCACTGCTATGACATGGTCTGGCGCGAGCTGTATGATCGGTACGGCCAGCCTCATGTAATTGGACGTCATTGTGAAGAACGTCTGCTGGAGGTTGGCAAGATCAGTCAGCATGATTCTGAAAGCCTCGAGAGCCTGGCTATACTCATGAAGCGGTGTTTAGCAGCTATGGAAGAGTTTTCCGGATTTTCCACCATTAACACCGTCGGATTTATTGCAGCTCTTGTTGACAAGTTACCGCTTGAAATGCGCCGTAGATGGGTGTCGCGGGCATTGAGTCTACAAGCCGATAATGGACGCCTGGCTGGGTTTGCAGACTTCGCACATTTTGTTATAGGCGAGGCAGCAGAGGCAAATTCAATCTATTATAAGGCCATATTCCCTTATCGTCCCAACATTAGAGGTGATGGTGGTGGAGCTAAACGCCCAAAGGCTCATGCTTTTGCCGTTTCGGCGCGGTCTAACGTAAAGACATCTGCTGATGTGAAAAATATTGTGAGGAACAATTCGAAAGATGACAAGCTCCAATGCTGGCATTGCGGCAAGTCTCACAAGCTGGAGCAATGCAGTGAGTTTATTGATTTGCAGTATGCTGAAAAGAAGAGAGTGGTCCGAAGCAAGCGCTTGTGCTATCGTTGCTTAAGAGGTGGACATGTCGTGAAGGATTGTCGGAGCAGACTAGCCTGCTCTATTGAATCTTGTAAGAGTACAGACCACCACACTTTGCTCCATCTAGATCCCGTTCAAGTTGAAGGAAGTGATGTTGTGTGCAGTGCTGTGTCTGTGCGATTGAGACACGTGTGCCTGGACATTGTGCCTGTGCGGGTGAGTAATGGTGGTGTGGATGTTTTGACGTATGCCTTAATAGATCCAGGGTCCTCAGTGTCATTTTGTGAGCGTGTTCTGATTGAAAAGCTTGGGTTGTGTGGTGACGGTAATATGGTTGAGACATGTGTGGAAACATTGACGACCGAAAAACCTGAACGATTGAAATCAGAGTCATTTTCTTTACGGGTGAAGTCATTGGATGATACTAATGCATTTTGCTTGGATAAGGTGATACTTATCGACCAGATTCCGGTCGGTCCCGATCGTAGAAATCTCTGCGATGACATTGATGGCTTTGAACATCTTGAGGGTGTGACTTTGCCTCAAATTGACAAGGCGACCGTGACATTATTAATCGGCAATGACAACTACCTTGCTCAGTTCCCCTTGGAGACTAGACTAGCTAGCAATCCGGAATCGAGTCCTCATGCCATAAGAACACCTTTGGGCTGGGTCCTGAAGGGTCCGAGTTTAACCACTGAGCAGTCCTCTGCTGGCAACTTTGTGAGCTGTTTGCTGAGTCAAGGACGAGTCCCTGAATGTATCGAGGCGCTGAGAGATTCTATCGTGACAGATGAAGGTGAGGTCTATGATCCCTCAGTTGGTCTCGGTGCCGCAGATGTAGAAAATTTGATGAGCTGGCTAAGATCCAATGTGCAGGTCCAACAGTTTGGCATGCGCTACTCCGCTGAGGATGTCGTGGCGTATGATCTCATGAACAAGTCAGTTGCACGGGAGGAGGGTCACTTCCGGCTTCCTCTTCTTTGGAGGAATGACGCAGTGGTGTTGCCCGAAAGCTTGACCATGGCGAAGAAGAGGTTAAGCGCGGTGAAGCAACGCTTGAAGCGTGACTCAAATCTTAAGGACATGTACTGCAAGGAAATGCAGGCTCTACTCGACGAAGGATATGCTGAGGTGGTTTCTTCTGACCAGAACGTCGCAAGTTCGCGTGTGTGGTATATTCCTCACCACGCGGTCCTTAATGCCAACAAACCTGGAAGAGTTCGTGTAGTATATGACTGTGCTGCACGAAGTCATGGCACTTCATTGAATGAAAATTTGATGAGAGGGCCTGACTTTGTTAACTCATTGATGGGCGTGCTGTTGAGGTTCCGCAAAAATAGAGTTGCTATAGTCTCAGATATTAAGGGCATGTTTCACCAAGTGCGATGTGCTCCGAAAGATCGTGATGCCCTGCGCTTCCTGTGGTATCCAGAAGGTAATTTGGAGGCTGAACCAGTGCCCCACAGAATGATGGTCCACTTGTTTGGGGCTAAGTCCTCGCCTAGCTGCGCAGCTTTCGCGTTATTGCAAACGGCGAAGGTGTACGGGAAGCTCTACAACCCCACAGTGTCGGACGTCGTCCGAAAATGCTTTTACGTCGACGACTGCCTTGTCTCCGTGGATAGCGATGAGGCTGGCGTGCGGCTGGTACAGGATTTAAGTGAGTTGCTGGCTCGAGGCGGCTTTCATCTAACCAAATGGGTGTCAACGAGTGAAGCCGTGATGAAGAGCGTTCTGTTTTAGGACAGAGCAAAGTCAACGTGTAATTTAAATCTTGGAGCTGAGGTGGATGAGAGGGTTCTTGGCATGAAATGGCATGTGACTAGCGACACATTTGGCTACCAAGTGAGACTGCCTGACAAACCCATCACCCGCAGAGGCCTACTTTCCGTTTCTAGCTCTCTTTTTGATCCATTGGGTCTGGTATCTCCTGTGGTGTTAGAGGCTCGTTTGCTGCTTCGAAGTCTCTGTCAAGGAGGCCTAGGATGGGATGACCCTATACCTTTCAGCGAAGCCGTTCGATGGAAACAATGGAGGGAAGGACTGGCTTTGCTAGAGAAATTGAAAATACCCCGCTCTTTTAAACCTGTTTCGGAAGTCCGAAGTGTGCAGATGCATGTGTTTGCCGACGCGTCAAGTTATGCCCGTGGTTGCGTGTGTTATCTCCGTGTGGAAGGAAGTAATGGCGACACGCGCTGCATCATTGTTGCAGCCAAATCTCGGCTCGCAGAACCGGGCGTGAACACTATTCCACGTCTTGAGCTAGAGGCGGCCTTGGACGCCGTAAAACTGTCAGAGATGGTGAGGAGAGAGTTGGAAATGCCTGACTGTCCGTGCTTATTTTGGACAGATTCTTCTATTGTTTTGTTAAGTCTTCGTGCTGAAAGCAAAAAATTTCCTGTCTTCACGCGAAATCGATTGTCACAGATTGAGAGACATACGTGCATCCATGACTGGCGCCACGTTCCCTCGGAGCTCAACCCAGCAGATTACGCTTCGAGAGGCTGCACTGTTGTTAAGCTTTTAGCATCGGAAATCTGGTTTAATGGTCCGGAATTCCTGAAAAAGGATCCAAAGGATTGGCCCTTAAAATTTCCCTTGCCGGTAAAGGAGGGTAACATTTATGCAGAGTTTGACCTACCACAGCGAAAGAGCGTATCTCTCTTGGTGAAAGAGTCCGATTGTGAAGTTGATGGGACCGACAAGTTAATCTCTCATTACTCCTCGTGGTATAAGCTTACCTTGTCTACTGCGTGGCTTTTGCGTCTCAAGGAATATCTGAGGAAACGTATTAAGGGAGAAGACATTCATCCACTTGAGCGGCGGATTGATGTCTCAGAGCTGCAGCAGGCAGAATTGATGCTGGTGAGTTATGTACAAAGGCAGGAATTTCCAGAATGGATTTCGAAACTGAGTGGGAGAAGTACGAGTACAAAGCTGTCGCATTCTTCTGTCTTGTACCACCTGAATCCAGCTTTATTTGGTAACATCTTGAGAGTAGGGGGACGTCTAGCCAATGCAAATTTGAGCTTTGAAGCAAAGCATCCAGCCATATTACCTCAGAAAGGTCATCTTACATCGCTGATTATTCAAGACTGTCATACTCGTCTTGCAGGGCATCAAGGAGTGAATGCCACCCTCAATCATTTGATGCAGAAATTCTGGGTTGTAAATGCCAAAGCTGCTGTCAAAGCCGTTATTAAAGATTGCCTGTTTTGCACGAGAAGAAGCGCGAGGCCTGGAGCTCAAATTATGGCTGACTTACCTCCAGCAAGGCTTCAGATGCACGAGGCACCTTTCGCACATACTGGCGTCGATTATTTCGGCCCTTTTGTGATTAAACAGCGAAGGTCTGAGATAAAGCGGTACGGTTGCATAATGACGTGCATGACCACTCGTGCGATTCATCTAGAGGTGGCACCAGATCTCAGCACGTCTTCGTTTGTTAATGTTCTGCGCAGGTTTGTCGCAAGGCGTGGAACAGTAACATGTCTATATTCAGATAATGGAACCAATTTTGTAGGATCAGAGAGGATCCTGCGCGAGTCCATACAGGCTTGGAACAAGCAACAGATCCATGAACATTTGAGACAGTCCGGGATCAAGTGGTTCTTCAACCCACCGGGAGCAAGCCATATGGGGGGCGCCTGGGAAAGAATGGTTGGTTTAGTAAAAAGGATTCTTGGCGCCATAGTTCCAGGCAAGATCATGGATGACGACACCCTGCACACCTTGCTTCTTGAGGTCGAGGCGATTGTCAATTCGCGCCCCCTCACGGATGTCTTTGTGGATGGCGACACCGACCTGCCTCTGACGCCAAACCACTTGCTACGGATAAACCACTCGATTGGTCTTCCGCCTATGCCAACTGATAAGAGTGATGTGTACGCGCGTCGGCGCTACCGGTTAGTTCAGTTTGCTGCCGATGAGTTTTGGCGCCGCTGGATTTTGGAATACCCGAGGACGTTATTTCCCAGAAGAAAATGGGAGGAGCGAAGAGAAAATATCCGGCGTGGTGACGTTGTGTTGGTTGTGGATACTACCTCGCCTCGTGGTGAGTGGCCCTTAGGACGTGTTGTCGAGCTGTTTCCAGACAAGCACGGAGTGGTCAGAATTGTGAACGTCAAAACAAAGTCGGGTACTTTGAAGAGGCCGATTACCAAGTTGTGCGTTATTGTTAAAGCTGATGAGTCGGATGCCGGCCATAAAGCATAACTCAATTATTGGGAAATCTTGCTTGTGGAGCAAAGTAGAGACTTGGTTCAGTCTCCCCTTTGGGGGGGGAGGATGTCGATTTCCCTTTTTTCCTTTTAAATAGTTTTGTCACGCGTGAGTGATTTAGCGTGGTGTGTTCTGATTGGTCATTGTTGTGATTGTTGCCTGACAACTGTATGCCTGGCTTGTCTGCGTAGTTGTTAGCCTAGGCCTAGTTCCATCTGTCCCCTTTTGTTAGTTAAGATGTAGTTAGTTGTTGTATGGGTTAGTTTGAGGCTTAGATAGGGTTTTTTAGGTTGTCAGGGGAATTTTCTTTAGGTTATTGTAATTAATTTATGTGCTGGTTTTCAGCCTTGAACTGTATAGGCAGGGTTCTTGCATGATTGCAAGGTACCGGTAGACTGTGTGTGCATAGTTTTGTTGTTGATCACCATTTTGGACAATGGAGTTAACTTTGTGAGGTTTGGCCCCAAGAAGTTGGTGAGTCGAAGGCTTTTGATTAGTTTATCCTTTGTAGGCCTAATTTGCTGATGTTTTGGTTTATTATCCTTTGTAGGTCTAATTTGTGTATTTTGGCATAATTTCCAAATTGTCATAATTTTGTTGCGCTGTGCATTTATTAAGCTATTATATTTGGTCGTTCTGTGCATTGGCTAAATTTACATATTTTGTTATTTTTTGTATTTTAGATAACCGCTGTAAACGCTTGAAATTCAATCAATATACATTCAACAAAACTACAGCGCGTCCTTTTTTTTTCCGTGCAGTCTGGCAGCGCTACCAAACCCGCTTTAAAACTCCGGACTCGCACAATTGTATTATCGATTTTTAAGGTGAGGTCTAAAGTAAAGTCCTTTGTGAAAGGTGGTATAATCATGCAATGACATTTGTTAGACCTTTAATAGATTTTTTTATAATTGGCAGACTGATTCTGTTTTTTACCAATCGTAAACTAAGAAGTTTAAAAATCTTCAACATTGCGTTCACAGCAACAAAAAGAAGCTTCGTGCCTGGTTACGAAAACCGCTCTGCGTGAACGCGTCCTTAGTTATTTACTTTTATGTTATTTGTTATTCCAGGGTCGATCTGATCATTTTCGAGTAGGATATTGAGTACTTCGAGAATTGTGTTGATGTTTCTTCAGGGCGAGGGGGATAAACTGCAAAGCCAGCAAAAGAGTCTGGTATATTTCAGTCACTAAGCAACATTTCATCTTTTACTAAAAGGCGAAGTCAAAGGGAAGGGGGCATGGCACAATGCTCCATCCTAAACACGTCCCACGGACAAGGCGAACCTGAATGGTAATTAGCAAAAACCACCGACGTTGATTGAATCTTTCTTATTTCCATTCACGTGCAACAACCATGGTTTATTCAAACCAAAAAACAAAACGAAGAATAGTTATGCCGTAAATAGCAATAAGCTGATAGCAATCACAAAAAGCTTATTTTACAAATTCAATTTACCCTTGAGCGTATAATAAGCTAGTTATTAATCACTAATCAGTAGCCTACAGTCTCAAAAACTTTCAAAAGTTAAAAAAATATTTCCACTTCGCAAAAGGACAACAGGCAAAATACAAGGCAACAAAGATTTAGTGTGAACAACATAATGATTTCGTACCGGTAGTTCTTTTTTTTGAAATATGGTCAAAATATTCAAAAACGTTGCAACCTTTCTCTTGCGCTGATTCCCACCTGCCTTATTGTGCGTCTTGGAAAACCAATAAAATTTTCTTTTTTTCAAAAATTTAGAGCGAACAATAGACCTATATTTAAAAGTGGTTCTACAAAATATCTACAGTTTCTTCTATCGCCATGGTCACCTTTGGATAAAAAATTTAACACTCAAGCGGCAAAGCATAGTGAAGCAAAACGATTGGACGCATTACAAAACACAATATCTTCAAAAAAAAAATCTGAAGAAATCACATGCGCCATTTTCACCGGCGCAGCCAGGGAAGGGGATTAGGGGGACCTGTCCCCCCCCCTTTTCAAGGTACAGAATTAAAAAAGTTATTAAACTGTGGTATCTCCGTTAAAATATTTTTAGCCCGAGCATGATCAAATTGCTAGAAATGCGAAGGGTAGTAAGAATAATGCCGCTGTGTCGATAACTTGCCGTATTGTTTTGCCATTGCGTGGAACAGGCTGCCCCCAATACTTCAGACAACCGAACGCAACATTATGATCAATCGCTGTTACATTCTTTCTACTTAAAGAGTGCGTTAGCGCTCTGCCCCAGAAAAGTGTGCCATCAAGCCATCTACCGTGCTTACTGCTCATTTGCACATGTCATCAGTTGCACACTTGCAAAAAAGTAACTAAAAAAAAGTGGGCGATTTTACTTCCCGTGGCCGTATTAATCAGTGCGCAGTGGTTACCAGTAACAATTCTAGTTTTGCAAAGGCAAAAAAAAACTTCTGATTTACGGTCTGATTGTGGGGCAACAATAGAATCAAATCACTTATTCTTCAATACAAACTAATAGGCCCGGCTGAAACCTTTTTAGTAGCGGTACGATAGTTCAATGAAAAAAATTGTCCCCCCCTTCTTTTTTATTTCTGGCTGCGCCGGTGGCCATTTTGCTTTCTGGTTTTCATTTGGGTTCACACTTTTAAAAAATTTAGGAAAACTTTACTTAAGTGATTAAATTTTCCAAAATTGTTTTTAACGTCTACCGGTATGCACTTGTTAGTTTTAGTTACTTTAACAGAACAGGCCTGTGACTTTTCAATGTTAGCTAGATTATTTCTGGACCTCAAAATGGCTAAATAAAGCCGATGAATTTCACTTGAAGGTGAGCCCCTGTATGACCTTAAAAAAGTCTCAATACCTTGGAAGAGATCCAAAGCACAATCACTTGCGCAGTTGCAACAACTAAGTTGCCAATCAGTAGACTTCTCAGCAAAGGAAAAAAAACAGGAAAATGAGCAGTTTTAGCAAGATCATGTCATTTACAAAAAAAATGTTAAAATTAAAGGACTTTGCCTCGTACCTTCCAATTAAGCTTCTCAAACCAACATGTGAATGGTAATGAACAAAAAGAAAGTAACAAAAATAATACTCTGAGCCATCACTGCAAAACTAGTAAGCCAACACGGTAGAATCTGGATGATTCTATTTATGAGAAACAGTACCAGACACAAATAATTCTCAACCTGCCACACTCTCCACTTCCGAAAAGAAAAACCAATTTAAAAAACACAACTATTGAACAGGCCGAATGTCGCAGTAAATCCATAAAAGACTTAGTTTTTCTCGAGAGTAGTTCTTGAAAATGAATTTCAACCCTACTAGGTTAAAGGATCACCTCTATCTACAACGAGGTACCAAATGGTTGGAAAAACTGAAAAATCAAATCCTTTCTTCAATTTGCATTTATCAACCACAACTTGTCAGCATTTGACTATTTTGTCGCACCGTGCATAGAAAAATAAATAAGCATGAGCTCAAACCGCACGCTATAACTCCATCAAGTCATCACATTGATTAAAATCCGATAAATATGAAGAAATCGCAGGTGTCGCGACGGATTCACTTTTAGTGTTCGCTGCATTCTTTGAAGCAGGATCTGTTTCAAATTGAACCTCCATTTCGGCTTTGCTATCTGGCGACTCTGTTTCAGTTTTTTCTTCATCTTCACTGCACGATTTTAAAGGATACGGCAATGGTTTCCATAACACTAAAGCTTTTGAAACTTCAGGCCTGCACAACAAAAGTTACGTTGAGCTGTTTATCAAATCAGATCAAAATTAACATTGAAAATTTATCAAAAACTTAACAACTTGTTTCACGTCTGATGCGATTGTCGGAAGGAAAAAAATCAAATCTTCATTCGGGGGGCCCTCTCCGCGGCTCAGCCCTGGGGAACACATCTACGAAGACACGCTGTAGCGGTGGCGACTTGACCGGCCCGGGAATCGAACCCCTGACCTCCCGCACAGATAGCAAGTCTTAACAACTGGGCTACGGGAAGTATCTTAAATAGAATTATATAACAAAATCATAACCAACTACACTCAATGCTTATCAACTAGACAATTATTTACCGAAACGAAAGATTTACTGACGAAGTTGGGATACCACAAAAGCTCAAATGCTAAAGAAAAAAGCGGGAATTTTTTAAATTTGTGGATCAATATTTTTGGCACATTTGATCACAGTAAAATTCAGCACAATTTTATTTGAATTGGTTTGTTAATCTTTAGCTTACTGGCAAGTTCGCCGCGCTTTGTAACACTGCACAGTAACAAGAGAATCGACTGTTAGTGTTAAGTTGCTTTGTATTTCAAGGATTCATGTCATCACAATATTTTTTTTGCTTCAATGATTAATTCTTTTTTCACATTAGGTAAGACTTTCACATCAGCTAGATAGTTGATGGTAAATGAACTTATTTTCTTGGAACCAGTGAATTTATGATCACACAGCTCTATCGATAGCTCGACTTGCCCGAAACGAACGAAACACTCTTAAAACGAAACTCCACAAAAATAAAGCCAAGCGATAACTCAAAGCGTGTCTAAGCACGCTTGCAACATGAGTTGAATTGCTGGGCGCAAAAGTTTCAAAATACTACTAAAAGCTAAAATCTACTCCAGCAATGTTTTCAAGTTCAAGTTCACCCGTCTAAAGCTCTACTCCTCGAAATATTTCGTATTTCCAACACTAAGGACAGTGTGAAACCCTAAAATAAAACGAAATTCTCAGCTACTAAACAATTACTTTGGGAGAAGAGATCCACTTTGCAAATTGCTTTCCATTAACATTCGTTTAAATTTATCAAATTCTTCTTGAAATTGACCAGCAAGCTTGACTTGACCGTTTTTTTCACTGCAATCATCATCACTGTCCGAGTCGAGAGTCAAGCTGAAAACCACCATATTAAATTGACATGACATTTAGATATTCTAATGCCAATATGGCGTTATGGCTAAATTTATCTTCAGCATCGTAATGGCAAAACAATCTGCATTAAAACCTTTAATGTAGCGTACCAGTGTGGTATTGAAGGACCTAACACTTTTTTGTAATATCAGCTATTTTGGCACTCAAAGAAATGCTTGTGTGCACGCAACAACTGCAGTAAGATCTTATGGCTTATCTTTTAGCAAACTATTTTATCACAAGCTTGACACATTAATTGGGCACGGTAAAGTAACGCATCTTTTAGCAAAATAGCTTTGAAAAAAGCTGTTTCTTAAGACTAATGCGAAAACAGCTTTTTTCAAAGCTATTCTAAGATCTGTACCGCCTATCATCAGTTTTTATTCAATATCTTTTAGTCGAATAGAAAAATCTATTTGGCACATACAGTACCTATTTTCAATTTCTGATAATGTTCTTTGTCTCCGTTGATAGTTACTAGGTCGAGATATTTGAAGATGAAATAAATCTTCAGCAACTTTATCTTCAGTGACACGGACTTTGTATGGAAATACCCTGAAAATAATGGTGTTTATAAACAACAACCAACACATAAAAAGTTAACATTAGCTACAAAATGGTGCAGTAAATTTTTAAAATGTTATGACTTTAAAATGTGTTATTAACGATAGCTACATAATCGTGGTTTTTATGTTGGAGAATTTAACGCAGTTTTACATAAACGCTACTATCCAATCACGAGATACAGAAAAAAGACTTGTTTCAAAATTCAATAACTAAACATGAAAAATTATAAAAGTTCAAGCAACCGCATGCTTTAAAATATGAAGATGATGCTAAGTTGGTCGAAGGGTGGTTTAGGTTAAGTGTAAATTGTTAAAAACATACTTAAATATGCGTGAACACCCAATAACACTGTGCAACAACAAACAGGTGTGCTTTAGGGTAATTTGTGGTCACTGAGTCCGAATTTGAACTTGTATTTTTTACGTAGACGTCAGGATTTTCCGAAAAAAGCATTTAAATTTTTGGTTAAAATAGATGCTTTTTACATTTTCGAGCACTATTGCCCATAACAAATTTATTTAATATACCTTCTAGTTAGGTCTTTTAGTGAGTTGCAACAAGTCTATTATATTTATAATGATGGTAGTTCCCCTTGTTTGAAAAAACTTGGCATAATTGGTGATAAAATATTCAAATTTTGACCGAAATGTTTTCGCCACTTAAAAGCATTTTATCAAAGCAATTTAGTTATGGTTTAATAGCAACATTGTTAGTCCTGATTATAGTTTTTTTTACTCTTCCACCAACTACAAGTTTCAGCATTATCTAAAATGAAAATAAAGGAGACCGAGCATTATCTTGGTCTCCAACCGCGCATCCACAATAAGCATAATACAAACGCTTGATCTTGTCAGTTAAATTCCTTAGATATTTTAGCAGAGTCAATTGTCCACAAATACAGCAAAATGTGTCGGGATCATTTTTACAAGATCGTCTCTTTTTTGGCATTTTAGCTTCTTATGGGCAAAATCAATGTTTTACTGTATAATACCTGCAATCAGAGATGGGCATTTATCGCGATAATTTTTTATCGATTATCATTATCGCTCAAAATAGTTTGGATTTATCGATTAACGTTATCGCCTTTGTTATATATTTTGTAATCGCCGATAAATTATCGCAATAAACAATTTTTTATGCACGCAGTATTTGCACTTCAAAGTTAGTGAGTTGGCGCTACGGAAAAACACGGTGTCCACTAAGACTTGTTGTAATTTTTAAAAATTATTTCCCTGTTTGGCTTAATTTCACGGCAGAGTCCGTGAACTGCTCCTTTTTTTTTGAAAAATCTAGAAAAAACATTTTTGCAATTCGACTTACAAAAAAAAAAGACTTCGTCCAACATATCGAAACTTTACCGCAACATTTATCGGAAAAATTTATCGGCGATAATTTATCGATATCGCCTGAAGAAATTGAGATTTATCGATTATCGGTATCGCTCAGGGCGTTTTTGCAGTTATCGATTATCGTTATCGCTTTAGCACAGAAAGGTGTCTCGTGCCCATCACTGCCTGAAATAGGCTACTATGAGTACACTTGTCTTTTATAGCTTGCTTACAACATACTTAAATGCAAAAATTATGATTAAAAGGATATCTGCTGTAGCCAAATCAGTAGGACTGTTGATTTCTAACTACCTATAAGCAACAACAACTGATGTAACAGTCTGTTTCTGTCTAATTGACTGAATCATGGGTGACCATAATCGCTTTTTTTTGTATAAATGTAACGGCTCAGATTGCCGAGTCGTAAGAGCGTCCGCTTCTGGAGCTTCCGATTCGGGTCAAACCAATGATTTTAAAATTGGTATTCACAGCTTCCCTGTTTGACGCTCAGCATTAAAGGGACAGTTTGGAGAACAAGCCGGCAAGTTTACTTGTTGTGTCGTTGGGAAAGACACTTAGCGGGATTCCCCCATCTTGGTGTGGTAGACAGGTGGCTGGCAACTCCTAAGCGAGCTCGTTACAGCGCTTGATCGCTTTCTCGTGATAGGAGGATGAATATGCAGCTAAAATACAAAAATATAAAATGTCAGCAATATTGCCAAAGCTGACTCATAAATCAAGAGAAAATTCAGGCCTGCATTTTCAGACTAAAATGTAAAATACTAAAAAACCCGACGTGCTAGAAAAAAACTAATTGCATATTCGTGTTCAGCGCCCCCAAATTTACTAAAATCAACTCACTTTTTCTTTGAGTTTTTTTTTGTGTTGCACAGTGTAATCGCTATGCTCGGCAATAACTGCAAACAACAATACGATAATACAGCCAAATAGAACATACTTGGGACTGTTTCCCCTGCGCTTTAATCGTCTTCTGGAGTTAAAACCTTCATTGGAATGACGTTTTTGCGAAGTGTTGTCATAACAACCTATCTGATGAAAATAATTGTCTGTTGCTTGCCTGTGATTAGGCCGAGGCAAGAGATTGAGAGTGAAGTCCATAGCCTGTTAAAAAAGCTACCCAACACAAAAATTTGCAACAAGTCACCGCCACGCCATTTATCAGTATCTATTTGCTAAATAATCAAGCCTAAGTTTATCTCCTTGAGAAAATTGCAAAGTTAGAAAAACAGTACATACTTTTTTCGAACGCACAAACGGATAGAGTTTAAACTTTTGGAAAGCTGACTCGAAATAAGCAAACGGGCATCATGTATGATTTGACATCAAAATCACTCTGAATAGTTCACCAAAAAAAGTCTTATTTCAGTATGACTACTTGAGCCAAAACACATCTCATTTCATGATTGAATTATTGTAGCTCAACGCTCATGTGACACAACCGTGGCTATGCACATAGCAATTAAATTATTTCAAAAAAGGATCGTAACCAAGCAACTGCTAGTTTTTTCATGTTGACAACAAAATTAATAACTTTTCTAAATTTAACTTGATGGAACTTTCAGTCGTTTAAAAAACATTTTCGCTTCGCCTAAAGGAGATCCTACAAGTACATCATTTTCTCCTTCTAATGCCACAAATGAATGAGTCGCATCTACCCAACTACGTTTCGTAGTGGAAACAGCAAGCCTGTCTAACAATTGCCCACTTAAATCCGGAATAAAAGGTTGCAAAAGAATTCCACTAACACGCAAACCTTCATACACACAATACAGCATCGTATCCAAAAAGCGTTTCTCTTCTTCAACCGTCTGGTCTAGCTTCCACAAAGCGTGCCTGTGTATAATCATATTAGCAGATCGAACTACGTTAGTTATACTAGCTAACGCTTTGTAAAAATGGAAGTTTTTGACATCCTCATCAGCAACATCAGGCAACTCGCGAACTAACTTTATGAAAGAAAGGTCATCATCAGTTGCATGGAACTTACTTCCTATGCAATCATCAGCAAATAAACTTTTATGAAAAAGGGGATAAATTTGATTTGGGTTAAGATGTTTGGCAGTTGCACGCCCCAAACAATTTCCTATATCATTTGCTAAATCGCCATTAATGATATGAAAGGCTAACGTTTCTGAGTAGTTGCAATTACTTTCCACAACTCCTTGACGAAGAAGAAAATAGCGTAGGCCCTCAGCAGTAAATGTTTGTGCGGCTTCAAATGGATCGACTATATTACCTTTGCTCTTCGACATTTTAGCATTATCGATCGTCCAATGGCAATGAACTAATAACTTTAGAGGCAAATCGAGTTTAGCGGCCATTAAAAAAGCAGGCCAATAAATTGCATGAAATTTGACAATATCTACGCCAAGTACATGTACATCAGTGGGCCACATGTCAACGAAGGTCCTGCTTGAAGTGTTTGGGTACCCACAAGCTGTAAGGTAATTAACTAACGCATCAAGCCACACGTAAATTGTTTGTGACGAATCACCAGGGACAGGAATACCCCAAGGCACTCGTAAACTGTCTCTGGACACAGACAAATCATCACAGGAATCGTTTAACAACGACAAAATGAAATGCCTAGATGCTGAAGGCACAATAGCAGAAGAGTTTTGAAAAAGCCAATCTTGGAGTCTTTCTTTAAATGCTGACAGTTTGAACTTGTAATTAACTTCTGTGGTCCATTCAACTTTATTCTGTGTTTCTTCATGAATATGATTACCATCAACTTTTACCACTTCAGCTGGAGGCACAAACGCTTCATCAGTAGTGGAATACCAGCCTTCATAGGTACCTACAATATTGCAGTTTCCCAATGATGCATCTTATGAACTTCATGCAGTCATGAGCACAACTTATAGTATACCGTTTGATCAATCATACACTTAAAATTTGCAAAAACAAAAATTTCTGCGCGAAATTTCATCTGATATAAAGTCTTTCCTAAATCATGAAGATGTTGCTAAAACAAATTCGACCTATTGTAAATGGACGATGCCAAGGAATCTAACCCGTTTAAAGTTGATGAATGTTCAGCAGAAAACGATCAGCCAAGAAAAGATTTATGCCTGTTGACAAAATAATAGCATATCGCTGGCTACAAAAGTAACTCATTACAATCACAAACTTCTTTGCTATGCCTAATTAAGTAACGTAAACCACCAAAACCTTACCTGAAATAAAAGAAGAATTAGTGATTGAAGCACAAAAATAAAAATAATAATAAATAAAGAAATTACGACTGCATGAAACCTTCAAAAACAAAGCATTTTATCATTCAATATGTTATAAAGCACATTTGCATTCATTATATTAAAAAAGGTGCTACTGCAATGATATGATTTGCTAGCATACTTCATTGCTAAGAATCTCAACGAGTCAACAAGATTAGATTAGCAAAAAAAAAATTATTTAATTCTACCAAGTAACTAGACAATGTAAATGTGAGTCAACTCTTTATTGATTAAATAAAGCAAACACAAACCTTTATAGATGTGGCCATTGCTTAGCAAGGTATTCCAAAAGTGTTCCACTGCTTTGACATGACGTTTTTCAGTAGTGCGTATGAAGTCATAACAGTATATGTTAAATGTTGAGCACATGTCCTTGAACCTAAACAATAATTATCTAATAAAATGTCATAATTTAACATTTAGTTCAGGTCCTGTAGAACAACAATAAAAATTTCTACGAGAAGTAAATTATTATCAGAGATGGCAAGATCATTAATTTCAGTGCTTTTGAAAATCAAAATCACTTAAACTACTGAGTACTAAAAAAGGCTTACAAGATATAATCAAACACCGCTATTAGTTAGCCCGTTTTAACATATCATATAGCTACAACAGTAAAAAGTCACACCCTACCGATATAATACATTGAACAAAATATAATGCATTACGAGAATTAAGGGTTTTCCTTTATGTTTTTTAAACGACTAACTTTAACTTCACAATTAATTATTACTCATTTTGGGTAAACTCGCCCCTGACTAGCGACTATGCTACAGCACCACATACTATTACTGCGTACTGGTGTTACTGCAATTAATAGATGGAGATAAAACAGATATCAGTCATATAGAGAGAAATCAAAAAACATTCTATTGTCTTCTCTAAGCTCTAACTTAAAGCAAACAGCCATAGAATCACTGTCATTGCAATGCATTCCCCTGCAGACCATACTTCAAGTTTAGGCGCCAGAAATCTAAAGTAAGCAAAGCAAACCCTTTAATTTTGATGCTATTCAATGCGCAACATGAAAGTTCTATTCAATGCTCTTCTATTCAATGCACAATAGCACATGTAAAGACATGACTGCTTTGTACCTTCTGCACTAAATGGCAATATTTACAGCACATGGTGATCTTGATCTTTAGGATCAAGATTGATTTGCAGAACCATGATCTGCTATTGAAGATCAAGAACATGCTCATCTCCATTTAGTAAACAAAATACCAGTACCGGTACTACAACGAAAGTCAATGTGATAATACATAACAAAGCAGCAAAACAGACTAGTTAGCACAGAGTAGAAAAGTACCGTAGAGCGAGACAGCGCTATTTATGGCTATTAGCCTTCATCAGACGCGCTCAGGTAAGAAACACTCATCTTCCAGGACGAATGATCTTGCCAGGATTACTCATTCCTTCGGATAAATATTTCTTAAAGAATTTAGTCTTTGTGGTATGCAATCCACTCGTGTGGCTACGTCACCATTCCAGTTAAACTCTTTACGTGGCCAGGGTGAAGAGCAACAACTAAAAAGCAATGTCCTTCCTGGCCTACCGGACGGGAAGTCAAGAGGAAGTCGTCATGACTTCCCATCCAGTAGGCCAGGAAGGACATTGCTTTTTAGTTGTTGCTCTTCACCCTGGCCACGTAAAGAGTTTAACTGGAATGGTGACGTAGCCACACGAGTGGATTGCATACCACAAAGACTAAATTCTTTAAGAAATATTTATCCAAAGGAATGAGTGATCCTGGCAAGATCATTCGTCCTAAAAGATGAATGTTTCTTACCTGAGGGCGGCTGATGAAGGCTAATAGCCATAAACAGCGCTGTCTCGCTCTACGGTACGATCGATTGGAGTACTTTGCACTGTTGGTGATGGAGTGCTGTTATAGCCTCTGACCCAACAAGAGGAAGTCGTCATGACTTCCCGTCCGGTAGGCCAGGAAGGACATCGCTTTTTAAAGTAGAAAAGTATTACAACATAACTTAAGATATGTAATTTTCAGAAATTTTTCACTTTTCTGGACAAGCTTTAAAAACATATGTATATATAATACAACAGTAAAAAATAACAACAAAATATGTCAAATAATTAGGTTCAGTAGCAACTACTACCAGTAACTGTACATGCAATAAATCAAAAACAAGACTACCCCAGTAAGTCCTTGGTCGACCAGTAAAAAAATTTTGCAACATCAGACAATGAACATGTGAACACAATTTTGACCTTTCAAGTCTCATCAACTGATCAATGCTGTCAGCATAACTGCCACTTGTAAACTCAACGCAATAAACATAATTAAAAAGAGCACAAATTATGCTGGTAATGCAACAGTACAACCATAAATATTTTTATGAAAATTGATGTCAGTCTAGTCTAATGTCTGTTATTTTTTGAATTTAGCAATAATGCCTTTAACCTTCCAAGTCACAGAAACCAATGCACTGGTTATTATTAAATTCAGTAGACAGGCATTTATCACTAAAATTCTAACTGTCATATAAGAATATTCTACGCTTACCTTTCTGATATTCTATTGCAGTAAGCATCAGGTTCAAGGCCATGTGTTTCAGCTGCTTTCCAAACTTTCAAGCCATGTTCATCACAGCCCGAAATTAATTTGCTTTCTTTGTTATCTTTTAACTCTTGCCATCTACAAGATGCATCTGCTAAAGCAGCTGTGTAGAGATGACCAATATGGGGAGAAGCATTTGCATAAAATATGGGTGTTGACACAAAATAACTTTTGTGCTTGAGCTGTCGAAATTCACTCACGTAAAATCTTCCAAGTACTAATTTAAATCTAGATGGCAAGTGTTTTCGTCCAAGAATTCTTTGGAAAAGACATGGACAAAAGCAAGAAAACATGATCATGAACTCTTAAATAAATTTTTAAGTTCAGAATAAAAAAGGTCCAAGAAAAGCAAGTTGTGCAGGAGGCTACAAGTAGAGTTTGAGATCTACCAGCACCTACCAGCATTAACCTACAATACACCAATGTACCTGAAACTTCAGCTTTTCTACAGGATGCGGGACACAGGTGGCAGACGAATCTTTCGCGTTTATGCAATTCACTTAAAAAAGCTAATATATTAATTTATCAAGCACCAGAGGAGTTACGGAGTCGCTTTTATGAGACTCCGACTCCAATCCTGCTCCAAAATTACAGAATCCTACTCCAATCCATCTCCCTTTCACGCCAAAAATCAAAACTCCAATTCCCGTTTTTACTCCTGTTACTCGGAGTATTTTACAAACTTCACAATCACAATATTATTCAAACTTCAGGCCTATGTTAAATTTCATTCTCCCAGAATAGAGATTCATGACGTTAAGCTAGCTCTAATATTGCTAAATGTAAATTTCCTACAACAAATTGAATGAATTAAAGGTACTAAGTAAAAATACAGTATCACCATAAACCACAATTCACCTTAGTTCAGAGTTGCAGCACCTTGTTATGCAGCATTGAAGCTTTAAAAAAATGTAAAACAGACAAATTCAAAATGCTGTAACACCACAATAAGCAACTTTAAGCAATGAAAAATAAAAGGCAATCAAGCATTTGAATGTAAAAAATCAATTTTATGTCAAGCAAAAGTAGGCTACTGGGTGTTGCAAAAGAATGACACTGAAAAGATATATCACACCTAAGCTGTATATAGGTTTTGTATGTAAATGAAAAAAATCTAAATGCAGGTTATGCACCAATTCACAGCAATTCCAATAAGTTGCACAAAGAATAAACATCATTTACAAAAACTACTGGTATTTGATATCAAAAGCTGCATGAGCAATGAAGCTGCACATGAAAATGTACCAGTAAATTGCATGCAATAAAGTACTGGCAAAAGACACAGAAAAAGCTGCTTTATCTGTTTATAAACAAGCTATAAAGTTCTAAAAACTAATTGATAAATTTTGTTTAATGAAGTTTCTCAGCTCAGCTCAGCTTAAACTTCTAGTCCAAGGAGTAAAATCCAACTAGCAGAGAACCAAATATACTTGAGCGTCATCATCATCCCAGTCTACAATAAATTTTTTTCAAGCTAGTCTGAATCTGAACTCAATTCTATAGTAGACTAGAATGATAATGAAATTCTAGTATATTTGGATCTCTGCGCATTGGATTTTACTCCTTGGATTAGGAGTTTAAGCTGAGCTGAAAAGACTTCATTAGTCGAAACGCAGTTGTCTCCTCAACATTTCTATTAAATTTATTACGTACCTTCATCAAATTTCAATTGTATATAAAAGAAGATTGAAAGGAGCCATAGACCTACAAAACTTCATACATTTTCTTGCAAAACTGCATAAACTTGTTACGCCCTCTCACATTGTTGGATATTTCACTACACTACTGCAAAAATGCAACACAGTGAAAGTTAAAAAATTGTTCTTGAAAATTTAACCTGCACCATGGGTTGCTAGTAACTTCGCCACAGAAACTTCGTCACATGGTAACTTCGCCACACTTTGAGAAGGTGAGGGGAGCTGTGGGAATAGTAGGAAAATGTGTTGGGGTGTGGAGGAGGAAGGGGAGATGTGGGAAGAGGCGTAGGAAAGGGTGTTGGGGTGTGGGGGAGGTGAGGGGAGATGTAAGGAAACGTGAGGGGAGGGAGATGTGGGGAAGTGTGTTGGGGCCTTACACCCAAACATGCTTCCCCACACCTCTCCCCACATGACAACACACTTCCCCACTCACCCCATACACTCTCCCACACTTCTCCACTCCCCACACATCTTTTCTTACCGTACCTCCCCCCACATCCCAACACACTTTCCTACACCTCCCCCTACGCCTCTTCCCATGGCTCCCTTCACCTCCCACTACACCCCAACAAACTTCCCCGCTCACCCCATGCACTCTCCCCCACCGGTAGACTCAGGGTTGCCAGGTTTTGCAGAGTAAAATATACCAAAATGTTCCAAATTATATACCAAATATATACCAAAATATGTTATCAAAAATATACCAAATGTATACCAGAATTTCGAAAAAAAATCATCAGTTTATCTGTAAAAATGAAAAGTAGGTGTTGCATTTTTGAATGACATAATTAAATTCTTGCTCAATCTCCCAACAGAAGTATTTTTACACTGAACATAAATTAGTTGTATTTGCTAAATACAATCAAGCTTTCATTACCAGTAGACTAATGCAGACTAAATAGACCAAGGAACCGAATCAAAGTTTCTCACGCTAAACAAAAAACAATAGTCACAAATACAACAGTTTAATTGAAATTAATCAACACTTCACAGTCCACAATTATCAGGTAACAAAAAGATGTACTGCACAAAACTCACAGTTTCAAATAAACTAGCCCCCATTACTTGAAATTAATCAACACTTCACAGTCCACAATTCTCGGTTAACAAAAAGATGTACGGTACTGCACAAAACTCACAGTTTCAAATAAACTAGCCCCCATTACTTGGGGTCTTGTGAAGATCATACCGTATCACACCATTGGGAAACCTACCGGTACGTCCTTGATGCGCACTAGCGATTCCGGTTACCGTACCATATTTTCCATACGGTATGATCTTAACAATGCCCGGCTAATGGAGGTTCATTTCATTGAATCAATTTACTGGTCTCCTTCATATGCCAAACATAAATACCGATACGTTATCCCAGTAGGCCTAATATGAATACCGGTACCAGTAGTCCAGTACCCCTTAAACATTCCAAATTCTGATCCTTAACATTCAACCCAAACCCCAATCATTGCAAATTAGCCTGCTGATGATATAATGTGAACACCAAGCCTTAATCCAAATGCCAAACCCTACAACGCTACAACTTAACACTCAAAACTATAAACTAGCCAATCCATTCTTCACGATTCACATATAATATTGCTTCAGAAATTCACATATAACATATTGCTTCAGAAAAAGAAAATTCTAGAGCTTTTGCCTCATTGCAGAGATGTCCGGAGTCGCTTTTTTGAGACTCCGATCCTGCTCCAAAATTACAGAATCCTACTCCAATTCTGCTCCGGTTTACGTCAAAAATCAAAACTCCAACTCCTGTTTTCACCCCTGTTACTCGAAGAATTTTTGCAAACTTTGCAATCACAATGTTATCCAAACTTTAGGCCTATATTAAATTTCATGCTAGTGAGATTACTGGTGTTTAGAGACTGTGCGCGAACCGATGCCTCACAGCGAGCATAACGTGACAATGTTCAGTGTACATTACAATAATAACTTAAAGAAATGTCGCTCCAGCTCCAACTCCTACTCCAGTTTTGAAATTAAACTTAACTCCGGACTATTGGCAGTCGCAAAGGTAGTGAAGGTCAGACGTGTTTTTTTTGCTCTTGGTTGAACAAGAAAAAAACTTGAATTATTAATCTAATTGGACCTAATTTTTGGATCAAAATTGAAAAAAAGTTATATCAAGAAGTATAGACAACTTTATCAGCAAGAAGCTATCAAAATTGAGTCAAAATTAGCCATAATATTGTGCCTAATACTCAGTCAGTCTCAGCAACTAGCCTAACTCTAATTGAAACCAAAGTCATTACGTAACAATCTAGTCAACAATGCCTAATAAGCCGAAAAACAAGCAAACTACGGGTGCTAAACGAGTGGTCCTTGATGAAAAAATTGAATTATCCATTGAGCAAATAGTTGAAGAAGCCATGAAATCTTGGAAACTTGAATACCTTCAAGAGATTGAAGGTCTTAAAGCAGAAATCAGAGAAATTAAAAGCAGTCAAGAGTTTATTACGGCCAAATACGACGACCTAAAACTTGATTACGATAATCTTATAGGCTACTTAAGAATAAAAAGCAAGAGGAGGAGATCAAGAGTCTTCAAACCAGTTCTAAGCTCATTGCTGAAAACGAAGCTAAAGAGTTTGATAAAATAGACGCTCTCGAACAATATGGCCGCCGTCAAAATTTGGAAATAGTAGGAATTCCGGAGACCCAAGGTGAGGATACAAATAAGCTTGTGATTGAAGTTGCTAAAATGTTAAACATTGAAGTAACTCCCGACCAAATTTCAACTTCTCATCGCCTACCTACACGGCGTACCCGACATGAAAATAACTCCTCTAAAACTTTTCCACCACCGATTATTGTTAGATTCGTTAATAGGGATGTCCGGAATAAAATCTATGCCAATAGAAAGCTGACCCGTGATTTGGATTATAATAAATTTTCTGTCTACGGAACAAAATCCGTATTTATTAATGAAAACCTAACACGCCCTCGGAAGAAGCTACTCTGGATGACCAAACAAAAAGCCAAACTCGCTGACTATAAATATTTATGGACTTCCAATGGTAACATTTTTGTTCGCAAGTCGGAAGAAACAGATGCCCTTACAGTTAAAACTAATGATGACTTACGTCTAATAGTATAAAATTATGTGTGTTCGTGCTATTTTAAACTTTCTCCACCATGATTGATAATTATTGTTGTCCTACGTTGGCTGCGAAGGGCTCTTTGGCTGTAGAGCATAAAGTAGGCCAATTTAATGACTTAACGAATATTCAATCGAATGATTTCGATATAAGTGATGTCGCATTTTCCTCGTTTTTCCAAAATATCGAGCCCTGCAATTACTTGAACTTCAGTTCTTATCCCTCTGTTTTTAATGATCATCAATTATTACTGCTACATATAAACGTTAGATCATTAAATAAGAATTACGATGACTTAATCCAACTTTTATCTGAGTTTACCATTCAACCCCACCTCATATCCTTGTCTGAAACAAAGATCAAAGATAAACCGCTTGTTAATATTTCAATTCCTGGTTTTACTTTCTTTCATGTCAACTCAAATTCGAACTCTGGCGGTGTTGGCGCTTATGTATCTGACTCAGTTCAGGCTAAACAAATTCTATTTAACTCATCAATTTCAGGCTGCGAAAGTTTATGGCTTGAAATAACTTGTCCAAAAACTGACCTCAAATATATTGTAGGTACAATTTATCGCCATCCCAATAGTAATTTAAATGAATTTCTTGATTTTCTCAACAACATCCTCGCTGAACTGAACCACTGTCGGAAACACTTTTTTATTCTCGGTGATATGAACATAAACACATCTAAAAACTCTTCATCCAAATATAAACAAGACTATTTAAATGTGCTAAGCTCTAATTGTTCTACTAATATCATTGATAAACCAACTAGAGTAACACCAACTTCTGCTACAGTCCTAGACCATATCCTTACCAATGAAAATAAGCACCAGGTAATTCCTTTTGTTATTGACTATGACATTACAGACCACTACCCTGTCGCAGCTTTAATTAGCAGGAATCTTTCAACCAATCGTTCTAAATCTGTTCTATCGCGATCGTTTGCTACATTTGATCGCGATAAATTCAATAATGATTTAAATGCAAAAATTGACAATTTTATGTCTGTCGTTGATACACTAACTGAAAACAATGTCAATGATATATTTAACGAATTTTATTCTTTGCTAACTTCCACGATCAATATCCATGCTCCTCTTAAAAAGGTATCACGTAAGCAGAAGCGTTTAATAAATAAACCTTGGATCACCAAAGGCCTTTTAATATCTATAAAAAAGAAACAGAAAATGCACAAAACACATTACATAAAAGGTTCGCCTATAGACAAAATATGTTACAAGACGTATTCTAACGTTCTAACTAAAGTTAAAAATCTTGCAAAAAAACTGTACTATCATCATAAGCTCAATGAATATAGTGATAATCCAAAAAAAACCTGGGACGTATTGCGTACTCTCTTACCCACTAAATCTAATTCCAATATGCCAAATTCTCTTACAGTTAATGATTCTTCGATTACTGATCCTGCAGACATTGCTGAAGAGTTTAATAAGTACTTCGCTGATATTGGTGAACGTCTAGCAAATTCTATTTATAACATTGATCCCAACGACTTCCTTTCTTATTTAAAAAATCCCTGTTTATCTTCTATATATCTGCAACCTGTATCTCCACAAGAAATTTGCACGATAATTAACTCTCTTAAGCAAAATAAAGCTAATGGCCATGATGACATACTTCCCTATTTTTTAAAAATTGCTGCACCCAGTATTGCCTTGCCCTTGTCAATGATACTTAACTGTTGCCTTTCAAATGGTAGGCCTATATTCCCAAGTAAATTAAAGCTAGCAAAAGTTATTCCTGTATTTAAAAAGGGCGCTCCTGATCAATTAAATAATTATCGTCCTATTTCTCTTTTACCCTCCCTATCAAAAATTTTTGAACGCTTAATATATAATCGCCTACTATCGTTTTTTACAAGTAACAATACTATTGTACCAACCCAATATGGCTTTAGGCATAAACGATCTACGAGTCATGCTATTTTAGATCTTATCACGGAATGTTATGACAACTTAGATATCAGTAAACCTTCTGCACTTTTATTTTTGGATATTAGAAAAGCTTTTGATTCGGTTTCCCATGACAAGTTATTAAAAAAGTTGGATTTTTATGGTATCCGTGGGGTGGCCAACTCACTGCTCAAATCTTATTTATATGGCCGCAATCAATATGTTTCTCTTGCCAATATTAATTCATCAAATAAAAAGATTAATTATGGGATTCCACAGGGTTCTATTTTAGGCCCTCTCCTGTTTCTTGTTTACATAAATGATCTTCCTTCCTGTTTAGATACTACCCCTAGATTCTTTGCTGATGATACGGCACTTTTAATTACGGGAAAATCATATCAAAGTATGGAAAATTTGGCTAATTTAGAACTCTCAAGGGTTGCTAAGTGGATGATGTCTAATAATCTAGTTGTTAATGCTTCTAAAACTGTTGCCTTGCCTATCTATCCAGATAACAACGCTTGCAATCTTAAACCTGAACTCACACTTATCTTTGACAGGCAAATATTGCTTCCATCTACTTCAGCAAAATACTTGGGAATTATTCTTGATGATCATTTATCGTTCAAATCACATATTAAGTCTCTTGAAAACAAAATTTCACGGTCTGTAGGAGTTATTTCAAGGTTAAGTTATTATCTTCCCTGTAATACTTTAGTAACTCTTTACTACACCTTAGTTCATTCTCATTTGCTCTACGCTCTTCCAGTATGGGGTTCTACCTATAAAACTTATTTGATCAAACTCAAAAAACTCCAAAACAAGGCCTTAAGAACTATCTCCAATATCCCAATCAGAAACAGTATAACACCGCAGTATTATAAATATAAGATCTTAAAACTTGAAGATTTATTCAGATTTGAAATTGCTAAGTTTATGCATCAGTTTACTTGTAAGAAATTGCCAACCAATTTTAACCACTACTTTACATACATTTCTGCAGTTTCGACACATGCAACACGCCATTCTTCCAATAACGATATCTTTTTACCCCGATTACATTCCGCTCGAACTCAACGATCAATAAAATTTATTGGGGCAAAATTATGGAATGATATACCATTTGAAATTAAGAAACTACCGTTTAATAAATTCAAAGAAAGTTACAAGAGCCTTCTTTTAAATAAATATAATGTTGACACAATTATATATTAAACTACTCACTATAAACTACGTTTTCAGTCACCTGCTATCGTATATATCTCTGATTTAATTTACTTGCCAATATTTAACCAACCTTTTTACTTCTTTTATATTTTAACTTATTTTGCTACCTTTTTTATTAAGCTGATCATTAAGCATTTTGGGCTGCCGCTTGACTCGAAGACCAATGGTCCCTTCGCAGCAGCCTGTTGCTTGTGTAATTTTTATGCTGTAATATGTACTATTTGATTGATTGTAAAAGCAACAAAATAAACTGTTCTGTTCTGTTCTGTTCTTCGAAAAAATTTGCTTGACTCCGGCTCCGATTCCGGCTCCTGTACATCTCTGCCTCATTGGCACATTGTCCAAAAAAAAAATCGCGATTAGTAGTGTTGCCAATTATGTAAAACTGCATTGCTCAAATCCGTAGAAAGGATTTATTAGGTAATCCGGCAATTAAAGAGCTTTCTAGAAATCTTCAACATATCAGTTATATTAAATTTCTGAAATATACCAAACGCAAAAAACACTACCAAAAGGCATAAAAATATACCAAATTTAAGGACATATACCAAACCATAATTTCACCTACCCAACGATCCAAAAAATATACCAGATTTGTGAAATCTGGTATATAAATATACCAGTTGGCAACACTGGGTAGACCTATTTTTAGGATCTTTGGGATTTTTAGGACTTTGCTGACACAGCAGCAAAATCCTTAGCGTCCTAAATAAAGACTACCAGTAGGGCAGTAGTCCTTTTTTTAGGATCCTGTGAACGGTTGCTTTTTCCAACGTGTTTTAGCATTGTCAGCTCCATCATGATGAGTTATAGCCAACAAACACCGGAAATGATCGATTTTTTAACCGCAACCTAACCAAAATCAATTTTGAATGCGTAAAATGAAACGCGTCCTAAAAAAAGACCACCAGAAGGGGTAGTCCTATTTTTTAGGATCCTGTAAACGGTTTGCTTTTTCGAACGTGTTTTAGCATTGTCAGCTCCATCATGATGAGTTATAGCCAATAATCACCGGAAATGATCGATTTTTTGACCGCAACCTAACAAAATCAATTTTGAATGCGTAAAATCCTTAGCGTTCTAAAAAAAGACCATCAGTAGGGGTAGTCCTATTTTTAGGATCCTGTAAACGGTTGCTTTTTCCAACATGTTTTAGCATTGTCAGCTCCATCATAATGAGTTATAGCCAACAAACACCGGAAATGATCGATTTTTTAACCGCAACCTAACCAAAATCAATTTTGAATGCGTAAAATGAAACGCGTCCTAAAAGAAGACCACCAGTAGAGGTAGTCCTTTATTAAGTATTTAAGCGGGTCTCGGTCCAATTTTGCGTTGGTAATCGACTAAAGTATTTTTTGGGTGGGTTGGCTGGCAAAATAATAGGTTTGGTTTCTTTCATGTGGTACAAATTTTTTTACGCTACAGTGTTACAATTTTTAGGAATTTCCTCCGAACCCTAAAAACAACTCCGTTGAGCCGTATAGGAGTTCGATGAAACTCAGTTTAAGAACCACTGAGAGATGGTCTGGTATACAGCCTATATTCTAGCTTTGGTTTCGCCTCGAAATGCTTTACCCGGTGACGATCAACTGCATCTGCCACATAAGCTTTTTGCTGTTGGACCAGTACGAAAAGCTGCGGAAATCATTTACAAACGCACCAAACGCTGACATTCGCCAGGGGAGGGAGTAATATGCCGCACATTCGGTTTAATGGGCCTACTATTTCGGATAAAAGTCAAATGCAAAGCTTATGCCTGTACCTTCGTTATAAATTGTTTATTGGATGGGATTACTGACATTGCGACATTTTCTTGAATATGCCAATATAATAAAGCGAAGAGGAAGTTTTGAAGCTGGCTAGTTGTTTATGATTGAGTTGGTATTATTGCTCACATTGCCTGTGTCATCTTCGTCGTGCGAGCCAGCTTTTTCGACTCTTAAAATTGCCAAAAGCCTTTTAGGAAACACAATGGGACAAACACGTTTAAATGATATGGTGGAAATGTTGGTAGCAAGCGAGGAGCTCAAAGCTATAAAAATCGGCGATATTTGCGATTTATATTGGTAGCAGGCATCAAGGCGTTAGTCACTGCTGATGTAACGTGTAGGCCTATGTAGGCTATTTGTCAGTAGACAATTTTATACCAATGTGGGTTATGTTGCTTTATCGAAAGTGAATATTATACCAATGTAAATAGCAAACTCGTGACATTTTTTATCAAGTTGGAGTTTAATAACATTTTACAAGTTTTAGTTCAACTTCGTCATTTTCAGTTTTTGTCAGTGTAAGTCTGGGTTCAGTAAATGTTACCGATTTCATGCTTTATACATTTAAGTAGTGTTACGGTGAGATATTGCTTATTGCCTTCACTTTGTCTTCGTAGCTGCTTCGCTTTGACGTACTAGCCTTTGTGACGCAACAACGGTAGCATTGTGTGTTGAAAATCTTCTTTCTGCGTTGCATTTTAGTTAATTCAGATGGCAGGCTGGCAGCTAGTCTTAAAAGCCCTTTGTACTGTGTTAATGGGCTGTTGGTGTGAGCGTTGTTGTAACATTGATCGTTGAGCATGCAGAGTAGGCTACGCAGTTTCGTGAGTAGGAGGCGCTCATTTTATGTTGCATTGATGCCGAGCGATTCTGTAGCAATTGTTATTGCCTTAACCTGTTAGTCTAGCTAGTTAGCTACATTTTCAGATTTGACCAGACTGGCATAACTGGTTTGGGTCCGGTACTGTAGTATTTACTTAGGCTTAGAATTGTGTTTTCATATTTCTCTTTGCTTATCTTTTGCAGGATAACGCACGAGTTGTATTTTAACGTTTCTTAAGTTGGAACGTTTTCGTGGTAGTTCTTTGGTTCCGTGCGAATTTAAGTTAACTGACGCGCTGAGCCTGACTGACTCGGGGCCGCAATAAAACGTCGAGGTTGTAAGATTGTGGTTGAGGTGCAGACTCAGGTACGAGTAGCGTCGGGCGTTGAAGCAATAGTCGTTAAAGCTGCAGACAGAGTGGAACCCCTTGACTCTGAATGCAACATTCTTAAAATACAACTCCTATTGTGGTAGGATAGAATCAGTTTGTTTGTTAAAGATGGAAGAGGCAAACGTTTCTGCCTCTTTGTCTGTTCCTAAAAGTGTTGCGGACAGCGATATTCCGGAAGTACAAGAGGTGCCTGCATCAGACGCTACGCTCAGTGCTACCCGCAGGATAGGTGGGCAGCGAGGCCATTGCACTAAGCTAATGCAGCAGGTTTTGTTAATAGTTAATGAGAAAGAATTCCACCGAGCTAGGGAAGTTGCAGATCTGAAGAATCAATTGGACAGATCACACGAAGGCTATACCACATCGGTGGAAGAGTTTTGCAAATCTCTCGATCAGGATAGTCCTCGTTATCAGGAGTACATGCTCCAGCTCAATGCCCGAACAGTTGAACTTGTCGATCTACGTGCACGTGTAGCTGAATTCATGTTGGAAGGCATTGAGGAACGCTCTGCTATCGCTTCTAACAAATCTAGAGGCACGGTGCGTTCCCGTAAGGAACTACTCAGTGGATGCGGTGGTACTGTTAAATGAAATTCCACTGTGTCATCAGCTAGTAAGCTTCGGTTGGAAGTTAAATTGGCGGAAATGCGTTTGCAGCAAGCGGAGAGTGCTGCGCGACTTCAATTGCAGCAAGCGGAGAGTGCTGCGCGACTTCAATCGCAGCAGATGGTGCAGCAAGCGGAGAGTGCTGCGCGACTTCAATCGCAGCAGATGGTGTTGCAAGCAGAGACAGCTCTTTAAGAAGCGCGCATTCGCGCAGAAGTCATGGAAGAACAAGTTTTCGAAGAGCCCGCTGACGTTCAGCCAGAGAAGGCATTACATGACAAAGTAGATGATTATTTACAATCTTTACCACCTTCAGGTCCTCCCCCTCTCGAATGCCGTTCACCAGCCTTTCTCCAGATGGTGCACTCTACCCCTGATGCTCTTGCTCATGATTTACCCTCCCATTCCGAGGTAAACTCTTCCCTTTCCTTTCCTCCTCCTGTCATTCCCGTGTCCTCTCCCGGTGACTCTAATCCTGGAGCGAGCAACTTAAATGTACAGGCTGAGTCATGGCAACCTCAGTCATCTAAAGCACTCGGTGTTGCGACCCTGTCTTCTCATGGGCCGGCCATTGCGGATTTGGGTAAGCCTCCAGTTTGTTCTTCTGAGCCTTCCTTTTTACCAAAACCGGTGTTCCCTAGCAGCTCCGTTCAGTGTTCAGCTCCGTTTAGTCCTCAATTACCGGCTTTCTTTGGAGATAACGCTCAGTCTGGTCATGTCTCCGTTCCGATTGCTACTAACCCACAGCCCCAAGTTATCTCCTCTATACCTGCTTTTTGTACGATCTACCCCCAGACTAATACCATGTTTGGTGCGGCGACCTGTACTACAACGGTTTACCCTAATAACCTTGTGCCTCATGGGCCGGCCACTTCTTCAGCTGAGCAATCGCCTCTCCAAGTTTCTGGGCACCTTGCTACGGACCCAAAATGGTTGTATACTCAGCCTCGACCTGCGTCAGGAATAATTAATCCAGCTGCAAGTGGATCTGGCTACAACTTTGAAAACAAATGTAAGGCTCCTTGCCTGCCATATAAACGTGATCCTGACAAATCGTCAATTAACGACTTTGCACGGGTTCTGGTGCGCTGCCAGAGCTCGCGCGCCTTGACTGAAGAAGAAAGGTACAGTGGTGATCCGCTTCGTTATCACCAGTTCATCCGACAGGTAGAAGATTGCATACTAAGCATTCATGGCCAGTCAGATCCCGGAAACGCTCTTCAGCTCCTCATAGATTCGACCACGGGCAGGGCAAGAAAGTTGATCCGCAGTTGTATAATGCTACGTCCAGCCGAAGCGCTCAACAAGGCTTTGCAGTTATTGTACAAGGCATTTGGCTGCCCAGCTGTTGCCATCAAGGCCCACTTGAAATTAGTTTGTGAGGGTCCGGTGATTCATACAGACGAACAAAGTCTTCAAGATTTCTATTCAGACTTAGTGAACTGCAAGATGGTCGTTGAGTCTGCAAATGCAACACATCTTCTTAATTCAGTGGCTACCGCGGAAGGTGTTTTCTCTAGACTTCCCAAGAGCTTGCAGGAGCGGTTTGCGGAGAGAGCCCTACGTCTTGGCTATGATATGGAAGTAGTTCCGTTTGATATATTCATTGAGTTCATTGACCATTCGCAACGGTTGGCCAGCTCTCGTCTTGGCAGGCTTATGAAAGCATCTAAGGACAAGGTGGCTTCACGTAGTACTGGATGGTCTAAGGCCAGACCTATACGAGCTCATGTCGTACAGATGGATATCCGAGAAGAGTCTAAAGCTTCGGAACCAGCGAAAAGGGCCAAGGACTCACAGAGGTTGCGTAAGTGTGTGGCATGTGAAACAGCTAATCACGGCCTTTGGCAATGTCAGAAATTTGTAAGTGACTCTTTGGAGAAACGGAAGAGTTTGGTTAGACAGAAGCGTCTCTGTTTTAACTGTCTCGGCTCTGGACATGGAGTTAAGAACTGTCCCTCCAAGGCTCGTTGCCGTACGTGTGGGGAGTCGCATCACACACTACTACACCCTTCTACTGAGCAGTCAACTGCATCAACCACGCAGAAACAAGAAACTTCAGATGAAAGCGGGAACTCTAAAAACACATCCTCGAACGTTGTGACTCACGCGTCTACTGGTAATTCCTATTCCGCCAATGCATTCCAGGAAAGGAGAGCGAGGAATCGTTTACAGGTCTTGCCTGTGGTTCTCAACAACCCATCGACTGGTGCGAATACAAAGACTTGGGCGCTCCTGGATACTGGAGCCGATACTCACCTTTTGACGCGCGATCTATACGATGAATTGGGGTTAAAAGGACAGCCTGTCCACTCGAAATTGCAATTGGCAGATGGGGATGTAAAAACGTTTCGCTCCCTGGAGACTCGTTGTGTAGTTCATGATTGTAACGGTGATAACCCGTTCGTGCTGGAAGAGGTACGCGTAATCGATGAGCTACCAGATCTCACTGGCAGTATCCCAGCTATTTCTGATGTCCTTTGTAATGAGCATTTATTTGGATTAGAGATACCGGTTATTGATAAAGGTAAAGTCGAACTGTTAATTGGCACGGGTGCTCCAGAACTTCATGTCTTTTCTGAGATTCGTCACGGCGGTGAGGCTAAACTTTGGGCTGGCAAGTCTCCACTCGGTTGGGTGTTATTTGGACCCGATCACAAGCATCGTCCGCATACCGATGACAGAATGGATTGCCTAAACCTTGTTGCTGTAGACAAGTTGGATTTGGTCACCCGTGAGATATGCCCATGCCAGTTTGAACATGTGGACCTGTTTTCAGAGGATGACACTTGTCTTCCCTCTATAGATGATGGAAAGGCGACGAAGGTTATGGAAAGTTCTTGCGAACTTGTTAATGGACACTATTCAGTGCGGTTGCCCTGGAGAGACGGCTGCCCCAGATTGCCGAACAATCGTAGTATTGCCCTTAACCGCCTTAAGAGTTTGGGTCGTCGTCTGATGAAGGAGCCAGAAACTCTAGCACTCTATCAAGGCAAGATGTCGGAAATGATCCAGTCTGGCCATTTGAGGTAGAGCAAGACTGTGAAAATGATGTGGAGAATCGCACGTGGTATATCCCTCATCACTGCACCACCAAGAAGTTCCGTGTAGTCTTCGACTGTGCTGCGACATGCAGTGGCACGTCGTTAAACCAGCAACTGATGCAAGGTCCTGACAACACCAGCACCCTAATTGGAGTCCAATTGCGCTTTCGTATGTATCCAGTGGCGCTCGTGGGGGACGTGAAAAACATGTTCCATCAAGTCAAAGTCCACCCAGAAGATCAGCCAGCTTTGCGCTTTCTATGGTGGAGGGATGGTCATCCAGATAAGCCGGTCAAGACCTATCAACTTGCGGTCCATACGTTTGGGCTTACATCGTCTCCTAGCGTTGCAGGATATGCTCTACGTCGAACTGCTGATGAGAATCTAATTAATGCATCTGAGCTTACACTAGCGGCTATAAAGGAACATTTCTATGTGGACGATTTGCTTATGTCCGTTCGGACTAGTGAACAAGCGACGCAATTGGTCACGGAACTGGATAGTGTTCTGGGTTCTGGTGGATTCACTTTAGCCAAGTATGCCAGTAATCGCCCAGAAGTGCTAGAAACGCTCCCTGCTGATCGTCTTGCGCTCCCGTTTCAGGATGTGTACCTCCACGGTGGTGATTTACCAACTCACAAAACGCTCGGACTAATCTGGGACGCATCCACGGATCAGTTTCGTGTGAAGATTGCAATTGCTGACCACCCTCTTACAAGAAGGGGTCTACTCTCGGTTTTAGCGAGTGTGTATGATCCTTTGGGCATTGCAGGACCATACACGTTGCCAGCTAAGATCCTCATTCAACGACTGACCAAACAAGATCTTGGGTGGGATGTCGAGATTTCTGATGACGCCAAGTCTGACTGGAAGAGATGGCTGAATGATCTCTCACTCCTGGATGGATTGGCAATTCCTCGGGTCTACGATGGATATGAAGATGCGAAGAGCGTCCAGTTGCATTTCTTTGCGGACGCGAGCAAAAATGGTTATGGTACGGTCTGCTACTTGCGCAGCAGTAATGGCTCTAGTCACTCTTGCACCTTTGTCATGGGAAAGTCGAGGGTAGCTCCGATCATTACACAGTGTATTCCTCGACTTGAGCTCTGCGCTGCGGTCATAGCTGTGCGTCTGTCCCGCATAGTGTTACGAGAGCTTTACTTTCCTTTACGTGAAGTCTACTTTTGGTCAGATTCCACTACAGTGTTAAGTTACCTGAGTAACACCTCAAAGAGGAGACCTGCTTTTGAAACCAACCGAATCGCAACCATTCGCAAACACACGGAAGTTGGCCAGTGGCGATGGATAGATACTCTTCATAACCCTGCTGATCTATACTCACGAGGTGTTGCACCTAGACAACTCCAAAAGGCTGAGAAATGGCTCAAAGCACCAGATTTTCTTCTTAAAGATGAAGCTTTATGGCCCTTATCCTCTGAGAATGATATGACCAGTAATGAAACGTCAACTGTTTGCGGTACTGAGGACTCATTGATGCGGCAATGTTCTCACATTGTGACCGCCCAAGTGAGTACACCACCTGCATCCGATTTTTTCTCCGTGCCCGAAGTTATTGTTCGAATTACTACCAAGTTCAGTGTTTTGTCTCTAGCCATCAAATCGACTGTGTGGTTGCTTAGGGCGAAGCGGTTTTTGCAGGGACGAGTCCAGGACAAGGTTACACCTTCCCCAGTAAATCAATCCATTGGAGCTAAAGAATATGATGATGCCTTACTGATTTTAATTCGACCTGTTTACAATATACATCGGATGCGTCATAATTACATAGACATTGAACATTTAATAGACTTTTATGCACATAGAAGAGTGAGGCCACTTACCGCCTTGACGCATTTCGATTTGGCCGGTGTAGCCGCCTGAACATGGACTATGGACAATTTAAACGAACGATTTAGACAGGCGAGCTCGTGATTTATGGACTGTTTAGCACCAAACTGTTGTATATGTGGACTAGGCTTGGGTGCGGCCTAACTTTATATACACCGGCCTGAGCATACGAACTATGGACTGTTTGCCCACGTACGATAAATGTATGCTCTTTTCATACCCAGTTGACAACTAAGAATGTTTCTACCAAAATCGTACGTGGGTCCTCGCGACGCTGCGATTCCCTTGCTACGTAGCACGAATGTTGTGATATTTGTACATATGCTGATCTTTTGTTTTTGTGATTTGTTGATTAAAGGTTTCATGTGTTCTCTTTGACGAATTTGTTAGGCCTACCGTAACGTATGGTTTTCCCTAGGCCCTCCTCACTCTTTTGCATCGTTGCATGACCCTCTGTTGCATGATTGATGATAATTGTTTGGTTATCTCACCTTTTGTCTTGAAAATATTGTTTGTTAAACTCGCTCAATATTTTGGGCCGGCTATGTTACGGTGAGATATTGCTTATTGCCTTCACTTTGTCTTCGTAGCTGCTTCGCTTTGACGTACTAGCCTTTGTGACGCAACAACGGTAGCATTGTGTGTTGAAAATCTTCTTTCTGCGTTGCATTTTAGTTAATTCAGATGGCAGGCTGGCAGCTAGTCTTAAAAGCCCTTTGTACTGTGTTAATGGGCTGTTAGTGTGAGCGTTGTTGTAACATTGATCGTTGAGCATGCAGAGTAGGCTACGCAGTTTCGTGAGTAGGAGGCGCTCATTTTATGTTGCATTGATGCCGAGCGATTCTGTAGCAATTGTTATTGCCTTAACCTGTTAGTCTAGCTAGTTAGCTACATTTTCAGATTTGACCAGACTGGCATAACTGGTTTGGGTCCGGTACTGTAGTATTTACTTAGGCTTAGAATTGTGTTTTCATATTTCTCTTTGCTTGTCTTTTGCAGGATAACGCACGAGTTGTATTTTAACGTTTCTTAAGTTGGAACGTTTTCGTGATAGTTCTTTGGTTCCGTGCGAATTTAAGTTAACTGACGCGCTGTGCCTGACTGACTCGGGGCCGCAATAAAACGTCGAGGTTGTAAGATTGTGGTTGAGGTGCAGACTCAGGTACGAGTAGCGTCGGGCGTTGAAGCAATAGTCGTTAAAGCTGCAGTCAGAGTGGAACCCCTTGACTCTGAATGCAACAAGTAGTTTTCACTGAGTTTTAAGCCACTTTTATACAGTTTAGGCCAAGTTGAATGCTAAATCCAGGATGTGCTTTTTCAGACCGAGTTCCAATTCGATTTCTGATTTTGAGTTCGGGAAAAAACGCCTAGTTCAAGCTCGAGTTTACAGCCCCGTTGGACAGAAATGACTTAGGCCTACCGTATATGCGTAGCAGCACTTGCTATGGGCTTGCAATTTTTGGAATATGCCTTACATTTTTGGCTCTGGCAAGGGCTGTAAATAAAATTAGTCCTAGTTTCATCTCGCCCCCTCCCCCCCCCCCTAATATTTTGGTTGCACTTCACCACTGGTTCTACGTATCATAGAGATGATAACACAATTAACGCGTTGTGTTGTGTGCAGGGATGGCAGTACGGTACGGTACGGTACGCAAGTACGGTACGGTACGCTCCATTTTTCGGCAAAAAGTACGGTACGCTAGTACGGTACGTAATTATTGCTAAGGTACGGGTACGGTACGTTGGTACGTGTTATAAATATGCGTACTAAACGTACCTTACGTACCGTACCATGTGGTACGGTACGTAACTTGGTATTGAAGAATTTTGTGAACAAGAAGAACAAAGATTTTATTGACGTACAACATTTCCAAAAACAAACATAAGTAAACGGTAACATTACACTCTGTAGCTTCGGAAATATGCACATAGGAGAAGGCGAAGGGAGCAAAGCTCATTTAGGTCGCTGCCACCTGAAGTACAGAAGATCAAAAACCGATGGGACAAAAACACTGAATGATGAATTATATTCACAGCGATACAGAATTGATAAGTTGTAGTACACCATCAGTCCTGGCCAGTGTTGCCAACTTGGCGGAAAATCCGCTAGATTTGGCGGATTTTGCTTCTGTTTAGCGGAAAATTTTTACATTTGGCGTACAGCGGATTTTTTAGCGGATTTCTGCGAAAATGTTGGTAGGCTTTTTTAAACCTGTGAGAATTGTAACGGCGTTTACCGACTTCAGAGTTGATGCACTCTTGAGAATTGTTGTGTTTATGGTTACAGTGGTTTCTACAAGTATGTTGGTTCAATCATGATTCAATATTGCCTATTAGTTTATGTTTTTCACGTTTAAAAGTTCTTGCAATTTTTTTTTTCTATCTGTACAGCAAGAGTAAAAAAATTCTTGCTGGTATGCTCTTCGTCGTGAGTGTTTTAAAATATTTGGTGACCAACAGAATAAATTCAGCACTTTTAGTGAATTTAAATGTTAGCGGATTTTTTAGCGGATTTCAACCATACGTTTAGCGGATTTTGAAGTCTCATTTAGCGGATTTTTGTCATAATAAGTTGGCAACACTGGTCCTGGCGGTAATCTTGAAACTACGCACTTGTAAAAAAAAAAAATAAAAGTAACCGACTAGGTTGTTGAAACACAAAGCAGGAATTAAAACACGTAAGCATGCAACTATACAATTTTTAAATGTTACAATTAGATTGTCCCTGAAAATTAATTGGTAATTATAAAAAAAAGGTTGTGACAAAAAAAGGTTAATGCTCTTGCAAAACTTTTATATTATATACAAATAGTTATGGCCAGCAGTCAGTGGACAGAGAACTCCTCTGGGGCCTGGCACAAACAGAGTATTTTTCATTTAGAATATTAATATGCGGCATTACAAATTCACAATAACAGGTCGCGATTATACATGGTATGCATCCACCGTGAATTTCCATTGAGAGAGGATTCATGAGCACAACAAAAGATGCTACCGGTAAGTCATTGGAGAAGTCTCTTTTGGTCTTTTGGCGTCCCTTTAGTAGTCCTGGCTTCCTTGAAACAGGGCTCGGTAGGGTGCTGAGTGTAGACTACCAATACGCTTATAAGAGAAATTTTACGCAATGCGCATTTCAGTGGACAAGTTTGGATTTGTTCATAACGTTCTACTGTCACCGAGCAGCATTATTTTCTGTCGTAACCTACAGTATTTGGAAAGCAATTAAAAAAAAGAAAAATTCGGCCAATGTTTACTCAGCTTTTACAAAACGTAGGAGCTAGCTGCGGTTCCGATCGCCCACACGAATTGTATCGATCAGTGTGACTGGGATCAGGGGCGGGTCCAAAAATTTTTTTAGAGGGGGGTGTGATTTTATATTAAGTTGAATGTTAACTAAATACTAAGACGTTTAGATTCGAAAACGGCCGTACATAAGCCCTCTGAAAATGTTTTGTATCAGGGGCGTATTCAAAATCTATTTCAGGGAAGGGCACCAAATTTCGTCACTTTTTCAAGCGTAGTTTTTTTTCCGGCAGAGTTAATTTTAAGCAACTTAAGTAACAAAAACAACTCTAGGGGGGACCGGGGACATGCTCCCCCGGAAAATTTTCAAAAATTTGCATACTGCAATGGCCATTTTAGCGTTTTTTGTACAATTTTCAGACAAAGGTTGTTCATATTTTTGGTCCCTACTTTTGAGTGCTTCACCAAATACAATGCATTTTGTATTCTACGCACAGTTTTGATTATGCGTGCTTAAGGCGACTAAGACTAAGGCTTATTGTAATGAAGAGGTTCGAAATTATGGAAAAATTTTATTTATCCAAAGCATTGTTGGCAGGTGGGGGGAATGCATCCCCCCCCTAGATCCGTTCCTGACTGGGACATTGCTTTTCCAGACTGATGATAACCGCGCTAGTCAAGGTAGGATGCGATATGTTCTATTCTATTCATACGGTAGAACATCGCTGGCGACTTGGTAGTTTCGAGGACACCACGTTCGTATTGTAGCTGGAAAACTTGTATAGGGTTCAATTTCCGATCAGGTCGCATATTGCAAACTTTAACCTATTTATAGGCATTGCAATAGCACTTAGCTAATTTGGCGTGCATCCAAGAATGGCGGTAGGTAGGTACGGTACGTAATTTTTAGGTACGGTACGTTTTAAGGTACGGTACGGTACGTAATTTTAGGTACGGTACGTTTTAAGGTACGGTACGTTTTAAGCGTACCATTCATTGGTACGGTACGTGGTACGGTACGCTTGTTAAATGTATTCGAAGTACGTTACGTTAGTACGGTACGGTTAAAATTTTGAAGTACGGGTACGTAAATTTTGAACGTAACGTACCGTACTGCCAACCTTGGTTGTGTGCAACAAAGGTTGAGCAGTATAAAGTATACTGCCTCTTGTTTTTTGTTGGAGTTAAAACAAATGGTGTACATTTTTTCTGTTTTAGTGTGTTTTTGCATTTATGCTTTACAGATTCACTATTTCACTCGTTTCTTTGATTAAGTTATCTATAATAAAATTATTTTTAAAGGCTGGGAGTTGGTTAATAACGCTGCTCGATCATCACTTGACGACACGTACGCAACACGCGCTATTGCTTTTGATGTCATACGTGTGTCGTAAGCTTCTGTTGCATCAAATCAAATCTTCATTATACTCGCCGTATTACGCCGAAGCGTGTAACGAGTGGCGGAGCCCATCTCCGCGGCTTATTTCCTGGGCAACTCAGATCCGAAGAAACGTGGCAACAATGGCGAGTCGTTGGCAACACTGCGTCCGATTTGACCGCACGGAGAATCGAACCCCAGATCTCCTGCACCAATAGCGTGCGTTTGACAACTGAGCCAACCAGCCGGTTATGGGCAGGGTAACTATACCAGCCGCTTACCAGAGTGATTAAAGGCATTGCTTTCGGCGCGAGTGGTTTGGAGTTCAATTTCCAGGCCTACCAATTTGGACAAGGTAACTATGCCCGCACCGATAGCAATGCTTTTAATCATTCAGGCAACCGGCTGCTACAGTTCTTTTGCGGGAATCAAATCATTGGACCTTTGCAAATAATGAACTTTTCTAATTGTACCGATACGCATTACAGTTGAATAGCCCTGGTCTATACAGGATCCTAAAAAAAGAACTACTGCCCTACTGGTAGTCCTTTTTTTAGGACGCGTTTCATTTTACGCATTTAAAATTGATTTTGGTTAGGTTGCGGTCAAAAAATCGATCATTTCCGGTGTTTGTTGGCTATAACTCATCATAATGGAGCTGACATAGCTAAAACACGTTGGAAAAAGCAACCGTTCACAGGATTCTAAAAATAGGACTACCCCTACTGGTGGTCTTTTTTTTAGGACGCTAAGGATTTCACGCATTTAAAATTGATTTTGGTTAGGTTGCGGTTAAAAAATCGATCATTTCCGGTGTTTGTTGGCTATAACTCATCATGATGGAGCTGACATGGCTAAAACACGTTGGAAAAAGCAACCGTTTACAGGATCCTAAAAAATAGGACTACCCCTACTGGTGGTCTTTTTTTAGGATGCGTTTCGTTTTAAGGTCTGTTTATACTAAATGCGATTTTAGTCCGATTTGCTGTCGTACGAAGTTTCATCAGATTTTTGACGTAAGCAGTTGACGAAAATATCTTTCACACAATTCAAACCCAAACAGTTTTGCTTCCTGGCGGTTGTTTTGCAAAGCCTCTAACGATTGTATTCTAGAATGCCGCGGATAGTGACGTAGCTTTACGTCATAACCTCTAACAGTTTCGCAGCCTACGTCACTGTACGTACGAAAAATTTCATCGTATTCTGTGTAAACACACCTTTACGCATTTAAAAGTGATTTTGGTTAGATTGCAATTAAAAAATCGATCATTTCCGGTGTTTAATGGCTATAATTCATCATGATGGAGCTGACATGGCTAAAACACGTTGGAAAAAGCAAACCGTTCACAGGATCCTAAAAAATAGGACTACTGCCCTACTGGTGGTTTTTTTTTTAGAACGCTAAGGGTTCTACACATTTAAAACTGATTTTGGTTAGGTTGCGGTCAAAAAATCGATCATTTCCGGTGATTATTGGCTATAACTCATCATGATGGAGCTGACAATGCTAAAACACGTTGGAAAAAGCAAACCGTTTACAGGATCTTAAAAAAAGGACTACCCTTAGTGGTGGCTTTTTTTTTGGACGCTAAGGATTTTGCTGCTGCGTCAGCAAAGTCCTAAAAGTCCCGAAGATCCTAAAAAAAGGATGACCTGTCTATAAGTTCCTTGTGGTGTTTTTAACTGCCTTGTAGTTGGTTTAAAAGTAGCTTGTAGTGTATTCAAGTAATTTGTAGCCTAGTTGGTTTAAAAGCACCTTGCAGCTTTTAGCGGTGTTTTCAATTACCTTGTGGTTGGTTTAAAAGTACCTTGTAGTTTCTTGTAGTGGTTTCAAGTGCCTGGTTGTTGGTTTAAAAGTGCCTTGTAGTGTTTTCAGCTACTTCGTTTGAAAGTATCTTGTAGTTCCTTGTAGTACTTTGTAGTTCTTTGCACTGTTTTCAGTACCTTGTAGTTCCTTGCGGTGTTTAGTAGGATTGCCAGTATCGTATTTGGTTGCTTGTGTGGGTATGTTTTTGATGAAAAAGAATCTGGAATTAGCTGATTAGTTGCAATGAAAAATCATTAGAAAGGTTCTGGTTTGTAATGACCATTGTTTTTAATTTACAGTCTGATAAAACTGTTAAAATATACTGGTACCGATATACTGATATATGTACTGGTGCTAATTTCTTTGAAATTTTACTCATAAACCTGTCTTCATGCGAGATCCATCATCAGTAATGCCTGGCCAGCAGCTTGATGACCCAATAGTAGAAGTATGGGCAAGCAATATTGATGCTGAGTTCAAAAAGATACGGGGTGTTATTAAGAAATACAACTATGTTTCAATGGTAAAGTATGTTTTCATGCTAGCTTTTTTGACTTCTTCAGACTGTCAGATCGTTATGATGCTTTTATTGTACAACAAACTGTCGTATGGTACAAACATTTATTATCTGATGATTTTTGCTCGATGTTGATACCTTACAGGCATGATGCAAATAGGGTTGGGCATTCTAGAATTTCAAATCTTTTGAATCTGAATCCTTAAAGATTTGAATCGACAAAGTCAATTTATTTTAAATAATTGGAACCAAAATGATAATTCTAATCAACTAAATTTTGCAAATGAAGCAGCCTAATCTTTTTTCTAGATTTTTTTGTGTAGATGTAAGTGTTGCTCTTTTTTGACTCGCACACGCAGTCAGGCCCGTAGCTATGGGGAGCACAGGGGGGGTCGGTCCCCCCTAGAAAACCTTGGGCCCCCTGGTAACTTGGCAAAAAATTTGCAAATTTTTCTGAAAAAAACTGCAAAATTATAGATACAGCTAAAACTTCGTTTTACAAGTCGAAAATAGCGGTAGTATAATGTAACAATGATGGTGATAAACACATGACCCTGGTTTTGCGCCAGAGCAAAAAAGTGAGGTTGGAAGTTGGAACTTCGCAGAGGAACCTGCTTTTGAGCCAAATTTTTGCTGCTATTTTCATTTCAACAACAACAACAAGTTTATTTGTCAAGCGCCATCACATTTTATGCGTAAACAAATTGATGAAGTCATTGACTTGACAAGGTGTTAGTGAAAAGACCATAAGGTGATCTAAGTCAACCACCACCTTCGCAACTAACCGTTCAATTGTAAACAATTCAATTGTAAACACCGTTCAATTGTAAACAGCATTGCCAACTGGTAGGCTATACCAGATTCAAAAAATCTGGTATATTTTTTGGCTATTTGATAGGTAAAGTTCTGGTTTGGTAGCCTATATTTCTGGTACATTTTGAAAATATGGTTAAACTCAGTCTATCCGGGATAAAACGCAAAATCGCATTATTGCAACTCTTCTTCGACCAGTCAGCATTTGAGTTCTGGATTATGCTTGGAGTCGTAGCTTTGAAAGGAGTTGTGTTTATGAAATCACAAAATTCTTTGTGATGGAAGAGGATGAAATTTAGTCATGAATAGCTGCTGTAGATGAATTTTGCAGCTGCCCACCACTTGCTACTGTCCATTTTCAAGGGCTGAAGCCTAGTGAAGAAGAAGCAGATCGTAATCGCAGAAAGAACAGCTTAATTGTTTTTGGACTGCCAGAATCATGTCAAGTTAAACCTGATGACAAACTTCATGAAGACTATGAAGATTTACGTTTGGTACCGGTACTTCAGAGTAAAATAAATCTCTCGGCCGATGATCTACGGTAGTTAATGCATATCGTCTTGGTAGTTATGATCAGAGGTAGGCATTCCGCAATTTGAAGCGCAAAGCGCTAGTTGCGCAACTTCCGCACGTGCGGGAGTTGCGAAGCGCTTTAACAAATTATTTTTAGCCATTGCGCAAGTTGGCTGCGCTTCAAGGAAAATATATCCTTCTTGCGCTTTATTGCGTTGCGAACTGAAACAATATATAATAGTGTGCGCATTATTGCGCTGCAAACTGAAAAGAATCTGGTTGCTTGCGCTTTGTTGCGTTGCGCACTGTCGGAAGTTGAAATACTGCGTTGCGCTTTGTCGGATTAATCAAAGCGCAATGTGCTGGAGTAAGCAGATTTTTGTAACTGTTTTTAATAGAATAGCAGTTTGTTTCTTGATGCGTACAATAGGCCTATAGGTCAATTTATTGTAGCAGAAATTTTCAGCTCATCAGAAATGCGTACACTAAAATCTTTTGCTTTTTAAAATAATTGCAAGTGCTTAAAGAGATCATTGAGTGTTGAATAAATCGTATTTACTTGTTGTGTAGAACTTCGCCGCATATGCAAATTATGATTTACCGCGATGAGGTGCTTTTAACGGCACGCGACAATGCAACGTGGCGCAGTGGTTTGGAGCGTCATTTTTACGACGACCATGATTGCAAGGTTGATGGTTCAACTCCCAACCTAGTCTCGTTGTTGCGTCCTTGGATAAGATGCTTCACGTTGATTATCTCTGCTTGATGAAATCTGGCAAACGGCAAATTAAAGAAGTCAGAAGCAAAAATCAACCGGAAAACTCGGAAACAAAGGCAACTCCTAAGCGAGTCTGGATTCGTCCTAAGCAGCGCCTCCTTCGCTTTCTCGTGATAAGAGGATGAAGAAAGCAATCATCAGCTACGCATCTTTTTTCGCTTCTTAAATAATTTTCCTGTTCATTGACCACGTAAAATCCTGTTACAGTCACTTGCATTAAAATTGTTGTCGCGTTGTAGCCAACTGCGTGCTGTTAAAAGCACCTATAAAAATAACTCAAGAAAAAATTGCATTGCTTATACATCTACTCGTTGCGCTTTATTAAATTTTTCATAGTGAAAGTTGCGTTGCGCTTTTTCTTTTGTATAAACCTCATTGCGGAAGTTGCGTTGCGCTTTAATGCACTTGCATTAAAATCGTTGTCGCGTTGTAGCCAACTGCGTGCTGTTAAAAGCACCTATAAAAATAACTCAAGAAAAAATTGCATTGCTTATACATCTACTCGTTGCGCTTTATTAAATTTTTCATTGCGAAAGTTGCGTTGCGCTTTTTCTTTTGTATAAACCTCATTGCGGAAGTTGCGTTGCGCTTTAATGCAAAAAAATTATTGATTGCGGAAGTTGCGTTGTGCTTTAATGCGAAAAAATAATTGATTGCGAAAGTTGCGTTGCGCTTCAGTCAATTTAAAAATTAGGTTGCGCTAGTTGCGTTGCGTTTCATGACTTAACAGAACTTTTGCGCTTTGTTGCGCTGCGCTTCAACCAATTTTTAAAAAATGCCCACCTCTGGTTATGATGAAAGTATAGTTCGTCCATTTGTGCTCAAATTTGCTGATGAAAGCCGCAAATGGGAAGTGCTCAAAGTGGCTAAAAATCTCAAGTTATTTAAGAAAGATGAATGTTTTCCTATTTATTTTTCTCTGGATCGCACTCAGCAAGAAAGGAGTGAACGGCGTAATTTGCTATCCGAATTGTGAGATAGAACCAATAAAGGTGAAAAAAACTTGGTAATCAAAAGAAACAAAATAATTTGCAGAGATCAACCCTTTCAATCTTCCGCCCGGGCAATCTGGGCAAAGTTGTTTAATGAAGAACAGCCCTAAAGTTTGGTATCCTAATTCATCATATGTCTTACAAGCTTCATGTGCTTCAAATAAAAATTTGCTTAATGATATAAATTACTCTTTTTACATAGTGGTTACATTGAGAATGGTTTTTGTTAGGCAAATGTATGAGGTAAGACATACTGTAGTTAATGTTGTACTACCTGGCCTGCTGAATGGGAAGTCAGAACGACTTCCACGTGTTGGGTCAGAGGTCAGAGGATAGACCGTCCTCCATCACCAGCAGTTGCAAGAGCAACTCCAGCCTGCGGTGACAATGTATGAAGTGTTAACTTCAATTTCTAAGATATCCTACTTTTCCAGTGTCTTTTTTGTCCATTTATCTCCATCTAAACAATGAAGTTCTTTCTAAAAATTGTAAATTGGTGCATTTGAGTGTATTGCATTTTTCCACTATTTTTCTGTTGCAGTTCCTATTCTTTGTTTCATCTAAATTATACTTTTATAGCTAGTTTAAAGGCAGTTAGTACCGGTCAGGGATGGATCCAGCCTCTAATTTTTGGGGGGGTGCTGCTGAAATCTATTTTCATTCAAGGAGGTCCATCAGTGTGGCACTGTCAAAATATGTCTCTGCTGTATTTGGCATACTGATGAGCATTCATGTTGTTAATACAGATGTTTTTGTTTAATATTAATAAAGACCTAAAACGGAGAAAGTGTGCATGAAAAATCAAGTCTTCAAAACAAGCATGAAAAAAAAACACTTAGGGTATAACAAAATTCAAGAACGTGATGAAATTTTGGGAAATATTCTAAAGTTTAAAACATGAGCAGTACAAAACACATGATTATTTCCATTGGTACACATTCCATAATCTACACAGCATCAATTCGTTACATGCTCATATAAAATACTATGAATGCTATGCTATCTATCAAATCAATGAAATGCTATCTAAATATAAAGTAATACTAGTAGATCTTAATACCATTAGTTTATTAAAATAATAGCAGTTTGTAAAAAAAAAACTAAATATTAGTTGAAGGGGCTAAAAAAGATCCAAGTTGATGCTTTGATGAAATGTGTTACTCTTACAATGGCACTCTGCGAGTTTTCTGTGAAGAAAATGAGCTGATGATTGTGTCTAAATCAAGTGATTTAGTTATATCAGCCTTAAAAGACAACAATGTCAAGTCTGATGTTCTGTCATCACTTAATAGTTTACACACTCTACTTTTGATGCGATTCATGCAACTGAATGATCTCTCAGCTTCTGCAGAAGATACAGCAATGATATTTCTTAGCTGCATCAGCCTCATTATGCAAGGGCTAGACACATTGTTTATATCTGCAAGGCCGCTACCACTGTTGAACTTTAGCATTTCCATTTCAACCTCGGCTTCACAGAAATTCAATGCTTCACCAAACCTATCTATTAATGGCTTGACACCTTCAAATGACATGTAATGATCACTACAGGGATCCAATGCATCTACGCCTTCAAGAAGTTTCATATTGTCGGTGGGGTAACGTTGATCAAAAAAATTTCCAACAGCTTGAGCAACCTTCTTCAATGTATCTTGAACTTGGATATGCATTTGGACATTTCCATCACCTTCTATTAACTCGTCGCTTTGTGAACGAGTTTGATACAAAGCACTGTTTGTATTCAAAGGGATGGCACATTCTTCACATGTCTTCTTGATAGAATCCCCAAGGGAGGATACAAAACTTGGGTTTTCCTCTAAGTATGCTAATGCTTTCCTTGTAGATCTGATCTCTGCACAAGCCTGGTGCCAGTTGATAAAACGTTCCTGAAGCAATTTTGATAATGTTTGAAGCAGTGCAATCACCTTATAAAACACTAAAAGATCTTTATCAAATGCTGAGTTAGCCATCTTTTGGTAAATACCTGCACACACAATACCTTGATTGTCAGTGTCATTACTCCGTTCAGCTAGTGTCATCAGTATACTTTGATATCTGTCAAGAACAGTTCGGGTCAATTCAAACAATGAACTCCATCTAACTTCAATATAACCTGGAACTTTTCGAACTTTCTCGTTGCGTTCTTTTTGTAACTTTTCAAAGGTGTCTGCAGTTTTTAAGGCATTGAAACAAGAATGTAATGACTTCATAACTTCAAGAGTAGAGGGCAGAACTTGAGAAACAACTTGACCAACAATAAGATTCAAACGATGTGCAGTGCAATGGATATTCACAATCCAGCCATAAACTTTCCGTAAACGAGTTGCAACACCACTGTAAACTCCAAATAGAACACTGGCTCCATCTGTTGTCAAGCCCAAAAAAACAGAGTCTGCACTAAGAGCAGAAAGGAGGGGCAGTATCTTTTCAGCAATAGCAGCAGCTGAAAGGTTTTCTGACAACCGAACAAGGCCAATGAAACGTTCTTTTGCAGTTGAGCCTACGGAATAACGAACACACAAAGACAACTGTTCGTGGCCAGCTTTGTCCTTACATTCGTCAATAACAAGAAAGAACATTCCAGCTTCAGCAATACTTTTACCAATCTGGGTCCTAACTTCATCAGCCATAGCTTCTACAAACTCATTGAAGATCGTCTTACTCCAGTAGTCTTGATGGATTGAATACTGTTTCATGACACTGCTTCTCAAATCTTCAAAAACCGGGTTTGTTTCACAAATGATCTTCAATAACTCCACGAAATTTCCTTGATTCAAGGCATCTTCATCATGCTCATGTAAGTGTCTGTAAGGAATTTCTTGCAAAACAAAGTATCGGATATACTGAAGGAGAATTCTGAAATATTTTCGGTTGGTTTCAATGAGCTGTGCCCTGTGAGGTACCAACCTATCATCAATGCTGACTGTATTGCAGTGATAGTTGTTCCATAGTATCTCAGCTTGTAAATGATGAGCACTTCGGGCATGTTTATCCAGACCTTTCCGTTGATCACCTACTGCTTTGCTCCAATTTCTGAATCCTTCTTTTGTAAATGCCAGCTCTTGGTCCCCTGACGCATGTGTGCTGAAATGAATGCAACAATGGCAATATGCTTTATCATTGGAAATACTATAGATTACCCATTTGTGTTTTTGATACCAAGTTTTCTGGAATGATTTGCAGTATCTAAGGTTTGTGATGTTCGCATCTCGGGGATATACAGGAAGAATTGGTTGACCTGGTCCAGATTCTTTGCTGCCAATATCATTGGGTAAATAAATTTGTGATGAATGAGATGTATTGCTTGAACGTTCATTTGTGTTTGAAGAACATGAGTCCGGTTGAGATGAGTTGTTGTTATTAGAAGATGATCTATTGTTGCTATCAGATTCCGGAATTGGATCGGAATTTGGTGCATGAAGCCGGGGCCGCTTTCGGAAATATGACAAAATATTGTTTGCAGGCATACTTACGCTACATATATGTTAATTTTCTACGAAACCCTAACTTTTAAATATTTTTATTGTGAATCAAAATCTAAAAAATAAATATCATGATTTAAAGTTGGTATGGAAAGAAAAAAGATTAATATTCCTAAAATAACAATACATTTAATAGGGACAATCACACAATTGACACCCCCACCACCTCCCTCCTCCTCCCCCACTCCCGCTTGTCGCGGCATTTTGAAATATTTTGGGGGGGTGCGCACCCCTCCACACCCCCCCTTGGATCCATCTCTGGTACCGGTACAAAATAAGTTTCAAACTTACATTTTTTCTAATTTTATTTTTTGTTTTTGTTGCTAGAGATTTTTCCTCAATTTTTATCAATAAAATTGTATCAGTTAGACTGGAGTTTAGTAAGATGGATGTTGATGTTAAAAATTTTTGTTTGTAATTTTGGTTGGGTGTGATTAGGGGTGTACCGATACCGATGTTTAGCATCAGAAAAAATTTTTCTTTGTAATTTTGTTTGGGTGTGATTAGGGATGTACCGATACAGATGCTTAACATCAGAAAACGATGTATCTGCAGTTTCATACATGCATCGGCGTCAGCAATTTTGAGCTGATGTATCGGCCAATGTCAAGTAACTATGCCGCACAACTTTAAAAACTTTTCTCAAAGTCTTTAATCTGCTATTGGTAAAATGCATCTCTCTCTGCGCTGATACAAAGTTTCAATTCTCAAACAATAATTTAATCCAGTGGTCGGCAACCTTTTTCGCGTGGCGGACTAGTTTAAAGTTGATCTTTTTTGCAGACCAGTCTTTGAAAAATCACAGATGTTTTAGCTATAGAACAGCTCTGATTTAATCAGAACTGAAATCCTCGATCTTGTTTTCGTCTACTCGGACTAAATTATTAAACTTCTTAGATCTTGCTGTATCAGCAGCTTCGCTTTCATTTTTTGTACTACCGATAGCTTCTTAAACCTGATTCCCCTGGCGCCGACTTGCGGGGAGATGAAGAGGTTTAACCTCCCCATAGCTTGCAGCTGGTTGAGAAACTTCCTCGTAAAAATCTCTCACATAGATATGTTAAGGAATGGTATCTTGTTCATGAAATTTTAAAATCTATAATCCACTGTTTGTGTTAAATAAAATTAACCTGATATTTCAATGAGTATTTTTACATTCTTGCTTGCGTATCAGCACCAGAAAGCGTCGTTCAAACTCGTACTCACGCTAGAAAACTACAAATCATAAGCCTACCCAAACGCATTTTAGCGTGCGCAGGTAAATTACATGATGGTGCTGCACACTTGTACAAGCGCATTTGCACAGCATCAAACACTTTGGTTTCAGCATCCCGTTCAAGCAGCGGTGCTAATATGTAATAGCACTGGAGATAATATTAGAGAATTATTAAATGAGTAGAAACACTCTCAGAAAAACTGTTCCATAATACTATGCAATGTTAGCAATTCCAGACACGAAATAATAACGAGGAATTTTGTTAACCTTGGAATATCAAATATGCCTAGCAGGGGCGTACGCAGAAATTTTCAAGGGGAGAAGGGGCGTGAAGGAATTTTTCATGTTGCGGTACAATTTTTTTGTGGAATCTAGGCGATAAAGGCTTTTAACGTGTATCGGAGGAAGCCAAAGAGAAGGGCGTTAGCATTGGAGCCAAACCCCCCTGCGTACTCCTGACGCTGAGCGTAATTACCTGCCATTTCAATGTGTCGTCTTTAAAATTTTTTCATAATTTTGTTTGCGTTGATTTGCCATGAGCAAGCCCGAAACGCTTTGCTATCGTTTATTCAGAAACGCGCTTAGTATTTGTTGCCTTGAAATAAAAATAACGTACGAGAAATGTGATACTTCTAAATCTTAGAGATTGTTACGGTAAACTTGCTAACTCGCTCGTCTCCGGTTGAATTAGATGCTGATCGCAAAAATCAAAAGTTTCAAAACAGCTTTGCATAGCACAACGGTTTTCTTGAACAGTGATTTGATTTGAGCGTTAAAAACATTATAATACAATGAAAATAGGCAAATTAAGTGAAAAGTATCAATTGAAGACGAATCAGCAAAAACGTCAACAGCTGATTCCAATACCAAAACGCAATTTGGAATGTAAAACCATGAAAACACGCGTTTATATAAAGGTAGCGAAACAGATCAAAGAACAAGAAATGCCAAGTCACAGACCTTTTTTCCGTCGTGAGCGAAAACACTTCGTTGATATAGGTTGGTTTGAAAATGTGCCAGCGGCAAATTACTATTTTGTGTTGTTACTTGTTAGCTAACAAAACACATTTCTTTAAAAAAATTTGCTGATTGAATGCTAAGTGCTACGCAGGATAAAAGACTTAACGGCACTCGCACTCAACGCATTAGCAAGCTAAAGCTTAATGTGTCTTGAAAACCTACGCATTCTTCGCGGTAAGCAGCGCAGTAATGCGTGTCTTTCGTGATCTTTGTTCCTTTGCTTGTGCTCGCACAAAACCTCCCCATGTTCTAAGAGTAAGTCGGCGCCAATGCCTGATTCCTAACGTTATTCTTTCTCTTTACTAGCTTATTTAGCCTAACGCTATTTGATTTATGCAAGATTTGCAATAAAATGACAGCATAATCAAATGTTTGCTGTTGAATTGACTTGTTATGCAACTTGATTAATTTTATGATTTTGAGTAAATTTGCAATACTGAGTCATCATAAACGCGCTATGAAGTATTTTTAAAAACGTCTTAAAATTCTGCCTAACGGTATAAAAATGTTTCAAATTTAAAGCATTTGATGTGAAAATGCAGACGGAGCGGTAAAAAACTTCACACGGATCGGCACTGGGCCACGGCCCGGTGATTGCCGACCACTGATTTAATCAACGAATAACATTTATCTACGCTTTTTTCAAATTTTATTGTAACTTCTTGTTTTTAGTTTTAACCAAATGATATTATTATAAGCTTAAATCCAGCGTTGTAGTTACCGGTTCAGTCTACATACGTGCCAAGTGCGATGTAGTTGCGTTGGAATCTTATTGTTGCAGCTGTAACGCTATGACTACTTCTAAATTTTTAAGTGAGGTATTTGTTTTTCATGTGTGTTCTATTTGAATAAGAACAAGTTTTTAAATTAATTGAGTTACTGTAAAACGGAAATTTATCACTTTACGCTGGTTAATTGTTGCGCACTGTGGCCTACTGTCACTGATAGTTTGTAAGTATTTTCCTTTCGAAATTTAAAATTCGTCTGCCTAATTTTGTTGTTTATTGTTTTTCTTGTAGAAAGCGGCGTTTATGCTGCACGGATAAACGATAGTGGATCACCGTATTAAAAATTTTCACCCCAAACTGCCAGGCAAAAGGCTTGGACATTGTCTGCTGATTATGTGGCAGCTTATCAAATCTTCGCAGCAATAATCGCCAGAGAAATACGTGATTACACCAATCATAAAAAAAATTAAAAAGAGGCTATTCCACCCAGCGTCTTTCAACGAATAATAGAGAATAGTGTAAAACTAAGGAAGAAAGTACATCTTTATATTGTGTTGCTCACGAGAAGAGCGCTTGTGTTTTCTAGGGTAAAATTAAATCTGCAATGAATAGAGCAAAGTCTGCGAGAATCGAAGTGAAAGACCAAACAGAAGTTCAAAGTTTTGACAAAATTGGTTAGATCTATGCGTCTTTTCATAAGAAAATCTTTTTCCTATTAACACATCTGTAAGCGCCTTTAATCGAAGCGTTGGAGCGGGCTTTGAAGTTCGAGCTAGCGTACGTACATTGCTGTAATTGATTTACATTTCAGCCAAGCGCAATTAACACTGATCAAAACGGTGAAGTAACGTTGCAACTGTGTGAATGTTACTAGCACGATAAAATTGGTGTAGCGGACTTTTACATATCAACTTTGCATTGCCCAAAGCGTGCGTTTTGATGCTAGAATATACATAATCGGTTATTATCATGCGAATAAACTGTATTATAAAGAGGAAGCTTCTTAGGAATTCTTCGCAGCCACGTCTATGGACAAAGTCATATTATAGACTGGTGTGTCTTAATTTGCTTAAAACATAACTTGCTGATTTTGTGAAAGGTCGTGAAATGTCATTAACATCGGCATCGGTAGCATCAGTAAAAAGTGGCATCGGTACATCACTAGGTGTAATGAGATATTCTATTTTCGGCAGGATACAGAGTTTCCCGGAGTTGTGGCTCGACCTATTGGTGAATTTCGCACTAATTCAGATTACCAGTACCAATTGCTTCGTTGCAATGTGGATATGTTGAAAATCATTCAACTTGGACTAACTTTTATGAATGAACAAGGGGAAACACCTGCAGGGGCATCAACTTGGCAATTCAATTTCAAATTTAACTTGACGTGAGTAAACTGAGTGTCTTACATTTCACGGTTAGTTTGTTTTAATCTGTTATATCAGGTTGAGCATTTTAGGTTATTAATCCACTTTTCTTTTTTCAACTTGCTGAAGCATTTACTGTGTTTATAGTGAGGATATGTACGCTCAAGACTCCATTGATTTGTTACATAACTCTGGAATTCAATTTAAACAACATGAGTCGGATGGAATTGAACCACTTTACTTTGCTGAATTGCTTATGACATCTGGTGTTGTGTTGATAGACAATGTCAAATGGGTATCTTTTCACAGGTTGGTGTAGATTAATGCTTGTAAATACTTAATTATTTGGATGTTGCTATGCTTGTTGTCAAACTCAACAGCAAACGAAAGGTATAACGCATGTACAACAAAAATATAACATTAGGTATGCCAACAATATAACATGTAACAACATTTAACAAAAATAACAATAATATAATATGACTACAATATTTAACAAAGATAATATAGCATATACAACAATATAACAACATGTAACACTGATGTAACAACAAAAGGTATCCCACATGGGGAATTTGACGGGAGTGGTATTGCAACTTGTTACATAGCAGAAAGGTTAAATTTCTTTTGGGGTATACAAATCCGGAGGGATGTTAGGTTGATCAAGGTCAAGCATTCTGAAGGATGAGTGTACCTTTTATCTGAGTGCGACTGATGAGGGCTAATAGCCCGAAACAGCGCTGTCCCGCTCTATGGTAAACAAAAGGTGTATTACTTTTATGGTTGCGGCCGATTATACTGTCAAGCAAGGTACATTGTATATATCATGGGTTCCCAACCGCTGGGGAATTACCCAGTAGTGGGGAATTTAGGTTTTTAGAAGAGAAATAAATGCTCCTGAAGAATTAAACGCAACCCTGTCTCGGTTGGGGGAATCTTTCGGAATTTCACATTAACTGCAAAGAACTTTCTTCTTGAAGAACACCGGTTTTCGCTGCCGAATTTCGATTTAGCTTAAAACATCTATGTTGTGGGTAATTGAGGGTTAGTCTCATCAAATGTGGGTGATGAAGAAACAAAGGTTGGGAACTGCTGGTATACATGAACTGAGTATCTGGTTGAAATGAATGCATTTGCTAACTGCTCTTTTTGTTGGTTAGATGAAAGACAGGTACCGGTAATAAGCAATGTTACCTTTTGCAGTGGTTATGATTTTGGTTACTTATTAAAGTTGCTCACGAACAACAACCTACCGACTGATGAGACTTCGTTTTTCGAATTACTCCGACTGTTTTTTCCAAGTTTATATGACGTAAAATATTTAATGAAAAGTTGCAAAAATCTCAAAGTGAGTCGCTGTTTCCATTTGTTGATAACTGATTTTCGTTTCGTATCAAGAACTAAGTTTGCACCTCCAAGTTTAAATCTTAGGTGCTGCGATTAAATGAATGCACAGCGTAACAAATGGATGCTTGCTTCATGCGAGTCTTGCGCTCGCATCGAAGTTATGCTGGCCTTTCCTGCTATGTTTGTTGAAAGGGTATTGAAGGTGATGTGAGCACCAACTGTGGTTCGCGTAGCCCAAGATCTTTGTTAGAGACGGAAGTTTTGTTAGGATATATTCCTCGACTAGCGCTATTTTGCAACTGTACTTAGAAAATACCAAATGAGCTTTCTAGCAGTAATAAGTAACAGATGCAACAATTCTGCCGTAGTCTAAGACTGATTTTGCTATGAGACGAACGTGCTGCCAGCAATTACTTTTATGTAGTGAGTAAAGGTGTGTTTATGGATACGCGACAAACGACGACGTGACAAAAATGATAATGTGAGTGAATGTAAAAGGTTTTCACGTGATCACTAAACAGCCCAAATAAACAAACAAGGAACCATATAACACTGTCGCGTGTCGCCTATCGATAAACGCACCTTGTTAAGCAGTGCATCACATGTTGATCTTGGCAATTTTTCATTGTTTAGGGAGGTTTGCAAGAAGTTGCCGAGCAATTGGAAGTAAAAAGAGTCGGCCCTCAACATCAAGCAGGTAGTGACAGTCTCATCACAGGCTTGACCTTCATCAAAATGAGAGAAGTAAGAATGCTTTTTTGATTATTTTGTGGGTTTATCGAAACAGCTATTATTTGACTTATGACTAAGACCTCTGGCGTAGCCTTTTCCCATAATTTATCAAACCGACTTATTGTATTATATCGTTTTTAGGTTCTTTTAAATTAATTTTAGTCGTTTTTCAGCTCCTGAAGCTGCATGTATAATAAAAAATAAGACAGATAATACGTTTTTGCTTTGCTTTTTTCTCGGTTCAGATGAGAACATCATAAAATGTCAGAGCGTAGGTACGAAGTTTGCTGTTGGGCAACCTTTGTGATTTTTGCTATTTTCGAGTTTGTCGCGGTTTTATGCATTTAAAAAATGTGAACCGTTGAAATTCGATCTTGGCGAAAAAACTTCGTTCAGAAAAAAATCCAAATTAGTAAACGTGAAAAAATGGAACTAGAATTACCACGCTCGTGTAAAAGAGGAATGAAAGGCGCGCATTTGCATTTATGCCGACCAGTTAATCAATTCAAGTTTTCTTCTCGTACGCTAAAACATCAAAATACACTCAAACACCAGAAACAAATATTGGAATGGAAAACGGAACTTGCTGCAAAACGTTTTGTTGAAATGATGGGGCTATCTCCAATAGGTGTGAGATTGTCCTCGTCTCTACATTTTAGTGTAGATATTTGCGAATATATATGTTTCATTTGTGTTCCCTTATGGTTAGAACTCTTTGTTAATACCAGTTCCTCCTCGTTTTAGCGGCTGTGTTGTAGTAAATACGGAGCCCATGATTTACAGGAGGCAAAACAGACCTCGAAATTGCTCTCTACCGTTTAATTAAAGTACTTTCCAGACAATTATATGCTCACGAAATGCTTAGTGGCAAGAATTCAAGGCTAAACAGTATCATGTATGCATTGTACCGACCCTGCCCTTGACTTTGGTGGTATTATGTGTTTTTGTTTATTTTGTTGGTTAGCTGCGCAATGCATTCGTCTTACATTCAAATATTTTGTAGAAAAAAGTCTGGTAGAACGCGACTGCCGTAATGTTATGTTTTGCTCCGGTATTTTTGTTGATTATGCCGCTAAAATTTATGTTTTTTGCAGACGTATTTTGAAAATGAAAGCGATTTGTTGAAATGTCAAGGTCACTTGTACGGACTCGGAAGTAGTTACGTGCAGAATGGCAATCCGTATAGCGCAGAAGAGTACAATAAAAACTCGTGAAAATTTGGCTGATCATGTGCGATTGCGGACAGTTGCTCAGTGCCTAGCGGGAGACTGCAGCATTTTTTTGCTCTTTGGTTGTTATGTCTGCGTTTGTGTCGTTACATCAGGAATCGGATTTTAGGACCTTTTTTGCAAATTGGCATGCTCAAATATAATTTGCTTTAAGGTGTGTTAATTGATGCGCGGCAATGCGACTACCGAATTTTTTTGTTTATTTCATTTTGACGTTGAACTTTGGTGCCGGCAACGCGACAAAAACCACGCGACATCAACGAACTGTACCAGTACAACTTTTATTGCTTTATCGATCGGTATCAAAAAAATGTTTGAGATAACCTTGACGACGGGAATGAGACAATGCACGTTGGATTGTTACATCATTGAAATCAGCTTGCTTGACGCAGGTTAGCAAATTTTATGTCGCCTTAGTCGCAGGTTGCCGCAGGCCAGTACAATTTGTAATGGTAGTCGCATTGCCGCTTGCCGCGTATTGGTAAGCGCACCTTTATGCGGAATTTCAGTAGGTATGATCGAAATATTAATAGGGATTCCTCTAACTCAGGAGTGGGCAAACTTTTCGCTCGAAGGGCCGCTTTGGAAAATATTTTGAAGCCGAGCGCCGCACTGATCGGAAAAGCAAAGTAAAAAAGGTCATCATGTTCTATTTTCTACTTTAATCTATTGAAGAGCAAAAAGAAAAGGTCGTCACGTCCGCAAATGTCCTATATTACACGTTATCTCAGTATGGTTTATATATCTGCAAGTGCCCGCGGGCCGTAGTTTGCCCTCCCCTGCTCTAACTTGTTATAGTTAAATATATCAACCCATTGGCTTTGTTTAGTGTGTGAAGAAAATGAGTTTTCCAGAACGCTACATAATTGTTTGAATGACACTTTGTAATTGAACGATTTGGTGTGACGTCAGAATGGCCATGAAAATTAGAATAGCATAAGCCAAGCATTTTTGAAGTAAGATTAAATCTTGTCTATTCTTCATCATCTTTTCGTGGTTTTGATGGATAAACGTAGCGAATCGAAACGATTAGAAAATGACGATTGGTGAAGTATCTTCGGGCGTCAGCCGCGTCATTTGCAGCTTCAATGTTTGCAGTCATGTATAATTATGTGCATTAACTGAAGTTGTATTTTTCGTATAATGATCACTCCACTCATCTGATACTTTGGGTACACTAAACTCGAAAATTTGATCCCGGGATAGAGATTGTATTGCTTACGGTTACGCTAAAAATGTTCGACGCTCTGGCATGATTGCATTCAGAGACTACCACTCACTTGTGTATGTTCTCAAATATAATAAATGATTTCTTTGTTTGTATGCAGGCCTTCTGGGAAAATTTCTTTATAGCATTCATATTGAAAATAGTGTTACTAATGGGCCCATGATGCTTTACGTAATGTCTGAATGGCTCAAAGTAAAGAAAGCAGGATTTAAATAAAAAACAGTGTTGCATTTCTTGCTGTTAAAATTTCAGGACTTCGGAGATTGAATGACTATCGACAATTTAGCATGCATAAAAATCGAGGTGGTGGCTATTTGGAGAGACTTGAAGGATGCAAATTTGCAGAAGACTTTTTATCTTAGTAGGCCTAGTGCATTGCTCTTCAACCGAGGCATTGTTTTTTTTTATGTGAAAAAAAGGAGTTGAAGCGCTGTTCATAAGCTGACAAAGTTTGCAGTTTAATGACACATCATCATCATCAGTCCACTGCAGGACAAAGGTCTTTCCCTGACTTCGTCACTCTTCTCGGTCTGAGCACGTTCAGGTCAAATTTAAACAGTTTGTCGAACCATCTTATGTGCGGTTTTCCCCTTCTTCGTTTCTTGTCTAGTGGTGTAGTCCATCTGTTATGCGTATTTCGCATTATGTGACCTGCCCTTTTCCATTTTAATGTTTTGATTGATTATATGACATCTTGTTGTTTGGTTGTTTTCTTATTTGCTTGGTCGTTTTTTTGTCTTTCCATGTGATACCAAGTATTTCTTTTTTCATGAGATCTTTGGGCTACTTGGAGTTTGGTAATTTGTTTTTTCGTAAGATTCCTTGTTTCAGCACCGTACGTCATTGTTGGTAATTGTCGCGATATTGAAACTTGGCTAGAGATTCAACCTTTAGTTCTTAGAACAGAAACGTTAGCTGTCCCAGAGAACGACATGAGAATATCAGTATTATATCCAATGGTCTTTGGAAATCTTGCAATCTACCACTTTCAAACAGAACAAACCACCCTTAATATATAACAAAATTATGTATTAAGTAACTCAGAAATATTCCTCCCACAGCAATACAAATCACTCTGATATCTCCGCTAACACTTAAAGTACGAAAAGCAGCAACACAACCTTACTTTAAACACATCTAACACTTATATCAGGGGTGACGAACCTATTTGCGGTCGCGGGCCACTTTGTTCTTACCAATAAGCAAGCGGGCCGCATAACTTTTTAGTCATAAACAGTGGCGTAGCGAGAAATTTTAAAAGGGGGAAGCCATAATTTCCATATTTCTTTAAAGCGTTTTTTTCGGCAGAACAAATTTGAAAATGATTGAGAAACAAGAAAAGCTCTTGGAGGGTCCGGTGGCATGCTCTCTCGGAAAATTTTTGAAAATTTAGATGCTGTAATGGCTATTTGTAGTGCTTTTTGAATAATTCTCAGGCAAATTTTGTTTAAATTTTTTGACCCTGATTCTGAGTGCTTTGCCAAATATGGTGCATTGGCGCGCACATTTTCGATTATGCGTGCTTAAGGCGTAAAGGCTTATCGCTCTCGAAGAGGTTCGAAGTTATGGAAAAATTGTATACATCAAAAACTATTTTGAAAATGGCTGATGGGAGGATGCATACCTCTCATTCTAACCCTTGGATTAGCCACTGGCCATAAGCTACAGAAACCATCAAAAGAGTCTGGCATATTTCAGTCACTTGGCACCATTAGTTTTGTTCTTTTTTTACTAAAAGGCAGAGTCAAAAAGGGGGAAGGATGGCACAATGGCCCTCCTCTGAATACGCTCCTGGTCATATACATATCGGATATCGGTCCAATCTTTTTGAAATACTCTTTTTTCATCTACAGTATTTCGTTTTTTCGCTGAAGACAAGCGGCTAATTAAATATTGATTAAAAAACAGAATAACAAATACCTTAAGAAAGCAGTAAAATTTGCATATGATAAATGGTACTGCCACCTCACCAATTCATTTCCGCAAACTCACATAAATCCTGCTACTGTAAGGCAAGCTAAGCTCTGGCTCGAATAATTACTCGTAAACTGGTGCACTATGCTGAAGCTGCAACGGACTCGAGTTATGTTATTATTATTTCATAACAATGGATGAACTGCTGAATCCTGAAACAGATGACTTGTATTGAGCGTTTATATAATTACTGTGTGATACGCGCTCGATTAAATCAGGGGCTCAGCTTTTGGTATCGCATCGCAAAGATTAGACGGGAAAAAAATGTTTAAAAGTACTGGTCTCGCCAAAATGTTCGCGGGCCACAGGAAATTCTTTCGCGGGCCGCATGTTCGTCACCTCTGACTTATATGAATACAATAACAAATTTTCGCTCGTATTTATAGAAAAGTTACTGTAAGCAATAGGCGAGATGTATTTTCCCCGGTGACAGACTATTTTATTACGTATTTTTCTCTGCCAGTGTGATTGCTTTCCTTAGGCGGAAGAATTATTGTGGTGCTGAATGCTGATTCATGCTGTGTCATTGTCTGTAGCCTGTCTCATGTGAGAATTTGTCATATCATTCGTGAGTAAGTTCTGCTGCAGTTATAAGCCTAAAGCCGCCTATGTCACATTGGCGAGAATGTTTTATACGAGTTCAGAGCTTGTACAGTAGTGTTGTAGGGAGATTAAGTCGTAGTTGTTGGGGTAGCGCTGTTGTACTAGCTTGTTGGTGCGTCGGTAGGCTGTCAGTGCACACCGGTGTTTCTTACATGCTGTTTAGCGATGAAATGTGAGTGCAGATTTGTTTCTTTGTATTTTCTGGCATAGTAATTATTTTGTATAGCCGTACTGATAACTTTGATTGTTTTTGTGTTTTTAAGACCACAATCCAGTAGATTGCAACACCAGAAACTGAGTAATATCACCAGTGATAGAAGTTATAGATTAGGGCTTGTGTTGATGTGTGTTTTGTGTGTAATTGGATTCTTGGCTCATATTTTGAAACTGTTACAACTATCTGTTTAATACACTTTCTGGTTACTCTTCATTCTCTGTTGAATAAAGAGGGAGTTAGCAACTTTGGACACGGGACTAGTAATCACTGTCGGAATTATCCAAGTAGGATCAACCTGCTATCGACACTCTGTTGAATCGCTGGAGTGTGGGTAGTCTACAGTTACGATTCCAGAAAGTTCCATATTGTTACATAATGAGGGTTGGGAATCGATACCCGAAAAAGTAAAGAAATAATCGATTTCGATGGTAGTTTAAAAAAGAAAGAATACAGAACATGGTGATCGAAATTCGATATTACACTGAGCATTTAGCGGTGTACGCAGTGATGGGATTCAGGGGGTTCGCGCGAACCCGTTCTTGGAATGTCAGGATAATCAGCGAACCCGTTCTTGCTTCTTTTTACAGACATCAGACCTTTATGAAGGAACCTGTTGTTAGGAAGTACGATATGTGTTCTCAAAATTTTGAGTCCCATCACTAGGTGTAGGCCAAGCATTTTTTGTGATGTCCTCACATTCATGCGGTAACTTACACACAAACGACGGACATAATATATAACATTATTGATGCGAAGCAATTCTGCTATTGAAAATCTTTTTTTGTGTGTGTTATTTTTTGGCACAAAAAAAATGATCAGCAAAAACAAGGTAATAACATACCGACGATTATTTTAAATTTACTAAAGTGAGATAAAGTAACCCGAAAAAGAATCGAGTATGGAATGGCGCCGAGAAAAAAGTTAAGACAAGACGATATTCGATACTTATTCAAAATAGTAAAGGCTCCAGTGCATTGATGAACAAAATGTAAAAAATATTGCAATCGAATATCGATTTTTCCCAACCCTGTACGTAGTTATGAGTCGACACGGCAGTAAACAACACCATAGCTTGCAAAATGTCGATTATGACGTCATAGACAAAATAAAAAAAATGCTGAAGGAAAGAAGTTTCTAGAAGATTCCAGCAAATCCAAGTAATTCTAATCAAAATCGGCCATAAACAAGGAAAGTTCTGGATTTAGTCATGCCTCTGGTCACGCGTTACAATTAATTCACACACCAAATGACTTTAAGTACAGAACTAGCTCAAATTAGGCAAGTAAGACGATTTCATCTCCAGATTATGAACTCAAAATACATATCATTTGATTAATGACGTATAAACCGGCCGTTAGCTCAGTTGCTAAGCGCACGCTATTGGTGCGGGAGGTCTGGGGTTCGATTCCCGGGCAGGTCAAATCGTCACAGTGTCGCCAACGACTCGCCACCGTTGCGACGATTCTTCGGAGCTGTGTTGCCCAGGCGCTAAGCCGCGGAGATGGGCCCCGCAACTCATTACACGCTTCGGCGTAATACGGCGAGTATAATGAAGATTTGATTTTTGATTAATGACGTGACAGTAATGTACACTGATTGTAGACTTCTTTTCATGGAGTAATCACACAGAGACATAGGCGCGGGAAGTGGGGTGCCAGGGGGGGCTCAAGCCCCCCCTGACAATTAAAACAATTATGCACTGAGTGCGACGTGATTAATGCTCGCAACGTACATACGTAATGAAGCAAATATTTTTTAAAGTGCTTTTAACCAACGAAGAATCACTATTCTTTTAAAAATCAGTCAGTTATTATTCACTTGGTCAACGTAAAATTTGGTAAAATTTTCAATGCTTGAAGTTCATTTTTAACCGTGTTTTATATCAGCGTTTGCAAACCTTTACAGCAGTCATGGACGATGGCCCAGTAAAAGTATAATGGCTGTCAATTCTTGTAGCTGCCAAACACTTTACGCCAAACTACTCTGAATGCTCGAATGAAAGTCGCTACTGATCATGGGAATTACGTAAATCGTAAACGAAAATGCGGTGAAGTGCAAAAAAACGGTCCTCAATCCTTCAGATGTTCCGAATTCCACCAAAATTTTTGTGAAAAGCTAAAAAAAAGGTCTTCACGGCCCGGACGCGTTACATGAACTGGAAATGTTGGTGGCCAACCTGATTTGTGTAACTTACATGCCAAATTGACCCGCGATCGACAGCCAAGCATCCAAAGATCGACCGGTACATCGCGATCGACTGGTTGGGCACCCCTAATTAAGCTTATATGAGCTGGTGCAAGTTCTCTTCTGGTTGAGTTTTTTAATGGTTTTGAATTTTTTCTACCAACCCAATGAAGCGGCTAAATCACTACTAAACTGGCACCGATGATCAGTAGGCTACTCGATTTGAGGGGGATGCCATCCCCCCTGAAAACAACACCATCCCCCCCATAAAACATTTTAGCGTAAACCATTCCCTTACAACTATAATGACCATCTCTTTTTAGGTCTGCATGAAAAGTTGTAGCCTACCACCCCCCATAAGTGTTTTCACAACTCGAGCACTGCCGATGATTGTTACTAAAATTGAGCTAGTACGCCTACCTAAATACCTATATCTACACATCTCATTATGTTAAAAAATGGTTCAGTGCTTTATTTTGATTGTGTGTTTTTTGTTATTTTTAAACCTCAATGGGGCATTGTTTGTTGCATGTAACTCTGATCAGCAAAGCAAAAGTTAGATCGGGCAAATTTTGTTTGCCTACTTTTTGGTTTTGTGATTGAGGAATTTGCATTTTGCAAATACATGAGTAGTAATTCGAGCATGGTTAGAAAAGCCTAATGGTAGTAAGCAATCTTGTTTTCCATGATAAAAGATTATCCTGAAAAAATTCCGGTCACTTAAGCGGCATGCAATTGATGTCTATCAAAATAGGTCTGCTGAGTGTCCTCTTAAAAACGTGCGTTCGAAAAAAGGGGGGTCTGGGGGGCTTCGCCCCCCAGACGTTGACACGATCTTACTATTTTGAGCCCCCCCTGTCTAAAAAACGTTCCCGCGCCACTGCACAGAGACAGTAAATTCAAGTAGCAGCAGAGTTATGACGGCACAAGGTCAAAAGTGGATTTTTGATGACACTACTTGCACTGCCTAGTGCGTATGGTCAGGGGGGATGCGGCGGATGCATCCCCCCCACCAGTCACTTTCAAACATGTTTTTGATGAATAACCTACAACTTTTCCAGAATTTCGAACCTTTTCGACAGCAATAAGCCTTACGCCCTAAGCACGCATAATCGAAAATGTACGAACAAAATGCATCATATTCGGTGCAACACTCGAATCAGGGGCAAAAAATTTAAACAACGTTTGCCTAAAATTTGTTCAAAAAGTACTAAAATGGCCACTACAGTAGGCCTATGTAAATTTTTAAAAATTTTTCGGGGGAGCACGCCCCCGGACCTCCCTAGAGCCTTTTTCATTCTCAAGATGCTTCAACATAATTCTGCCAAAAAACTGCACTTTAAAATATGTCTAATTTGGGTGCTTCCTCCCTTAAAAAATTTCTGAATTCCCCCCCGACGTGAAAACATTTTTCAAAGGTCTATTTACGCCTTCTTTGGGTCTAACTCTTTTGTTCGTAGCAGAGCTGGGCACTCGGTACTTTAAAAGTAACGACGATATCGGCACCGATATTTTGCTAAAAATGTACCGTCGGTACCGTTAACGGTACTTTTTTAAAAAAGTAACGACGATATTGTTACTGTTCTCTCTTTCATCTTTACGCCTTAGAAGCTACTTTTATTAAATCTCTTAAACCTATCCTCTGCAAACAAAAATAATTCGTTTATTCTTTCAAACTATCTTAACTCTCCCTTGACTTCTAGCCAATCAGAGTTCTTCCGTCTGAAGATTTCTATTGGTTACTTCTAACTAACCAATCAGAGCTCTCTATTTCTAACCAATCAGAACTCTTTCTTTCCCTTTATAAATCAGTTCGGTTCACTTATTCTTCATTCTGACGATTTCCCCTGAAGAGTGTCAGATGAAAAGCTTTGGGAAAAATGAATCTTCTACATCAAGCCATTTTCAAATTCTGTTCCACCAAACGTCTGTTCAAAAAACTAATTGTTTTGTCTCAGCGCGATACGTATTATCTGACAACTTTGCTGTAGCGAAATTAGGTCGCAAGACAGTGGGCAAAGTGTGTAATTAAAAGTTTTAAATGCCGCAACGCCAATAGGCGTCTTACGCATTGAATTAGCATAGCATTATTTGATTTACCAAAGATTTACGATGAAATCACAGCATAATCAAATATTCGCTGTTAAATCAAAAAATTTGCTTTTGTAATTTGGTCAATTTTATGATTTCGAATGAATTTGCCGTACTGAGTCCAGGGTTGCCAGGTTTTGCAGAGTAAAATATACCAAAATGTTCCAAATTATATACCAAATATATACCAAAATATGTTATCGAAAATATGCCAAATATATACCAAAATTTCGAAAAAAAATCATCAGTTTATCTGTAAAAATGAAAAGTAAGTGTTGCATTTTTCAATAACATAATTAATTTCTTGCTCAATCTCCCAACAGAAGTATTTTTACACTGAACATAAATCAGTTGTATTTGCTAAATACAATCAAGCTTTCATTACCAGTAATGCAGATTAAATAGACCAAGGAACCGAATCAAAGTTTCTCACGCTAAACAAAAAACAATAGTCACAAATACAACAGTTTAATTGAAATTAATCAACACTTCACAGTCCACAATCTCAGGTAACAAAAAGATATACTGCACAAAACTCACAGTTTCAAATAAACTAGCCCCCATTACTAGAAATTAATCAACACTTCGCAATCCACAATTCTCGGTTAACAAAAAAATGTACTGCACAAAACTCACAGTTTCAAACAAACTAGCCCCCATTACTTGAAATTAATCAACACTTCACAGTCCACAATTCTCGGTTAACAAAAAGATGTACTGCACAAAACTCACAGTTTCAAATAAACTAGCCCCCATTACTTGGGGTCTTGTGAAGATCATACTGTATCACTCCATAGGGAAACGTACCGGTACGTCCTTGATGCGCACTAGCGATTCCGGTTACCATATTTTCCATACGGTATGATCTTAACAACGCTACAACTTAACACTCAAAACTATGAACTAGCCAATCCATTCTTCACAATTCACACATAACACATTGGTTCAGAAAAAGAAAAATTCTTGAGCTTTTGCCTCATTGGCACATTGTGCAAAAAAATCGCCACTAGTAGTGTTGCCAATTATGTAAAACTGCATTGCTCAAATCCGTAGAAAGGATTTTTAGGTAATCCGGCAATTAAAGAGCTTTCTAGTAATCTTCAACATATCAGTTATATTAAATTTCTGATATATATCAAACGCAAAAGTACACTACCAAAAGGCATAAAAATATACCAAATTTAAGGACATATACCAAACCATAATTTCACCTACCAAACGGTCCAAAAAATATACCAGATTTGTGAAATCTGGTATATAAATATACCAGTTGGCAACACTGACTGGGTCACCAGAAGTGAGCATAAAATGAGACAGATAAACGTTATAAAAATGTTTTAAATTTAAAGCATATTCTGAAAACGCATACAGACTGGTAACAAACTTGGCACGGATTGGTTGCCAACCACTGATCTACAACAACGTGGTTTCACGCTACTTTTCAAAGATGCTTTTCGCGGAAACTCGTGGAAAAATTTCCGTTTTTGCTCTCTGAAGTTTATTCAAAAAAAGTTACCGAAATATCGAGTAAAACAGTCTAAAAAGTAACGACGGCACCGAAAGCGGCACATTTTTTAAAAGTATCAACGGTACCGATAACGGTACTAAAAAGTACCGCGGTACTGCCCAACTCTGGCACTTAGTTAACATTCAACCTAAATCCAAATTTCATCTTCCCCACCGAAATTTTCTGGATCCGCCCCTGCTTACGGTAATGTAAGTTGTACCTAACTTTTTCATTTCGTTACATCGGTAGGCCTATTACATCCTAGGAAAAGGGGTAAGGGTACTGGAGTCAAAAAAGTGCTGACTTTTCAGTTTTAGGGGTCGATCTAGAATTAGATATATCGAGGTAATAATGTATGACTAAAAGTTAATGGGCGGGCTTGAACCTCTCTTCTCAGAATCCGGCAATAGGCTACAAACAGAGCTGGGCAACCGCTACTTGAATAGTAGCGCCGCTATCGCTGCCACCGTTTGACGTATAGAGCAGCGGCGCTACCGCTGCTTAATCAAAGAAGTAGCGACGCTACCGCTGCTTTAAAAATGCAAAAACTCATGTTTTTGGCAAAAGCCATGATTAACATCATGAGGTCTTGAAAAAAATCGTCCTGGCAATACTTTCTGGATTATTGCCAGAGCTTTTGTCCGAAAGATTGCCGTGGAAAAAGCTTCTTTGGGCCGAATGTTTTATTTTTTAGAAAATTTGGTTCCTCATTATATCGATTGATGCTTTGATTGCCAATCCCAGCTAGGATGAAAGCAGAGATGGCAATCGCATCAAAGAGGTTCTGCGATATTTGTAACGTCAGTCAAACTGCGTTGCGATGTGATACTTGGCGGAAGTTGTGAATGCGATGGTAAGCATCATAAAGCATGTTTAATTTACTAAATTCCAAAAACTATTTTCAGAGAGAAAACACAAGCCGCTCTATGTTGATCGCCGCAGTGGTTTTCAAACTTTTTTGTGCCATTCCCCCCTGACGTTACTCTGCATATCATCATCGCCACCCCCCCCCCCCCCCCCCATCCCCCCTTCCCAGCAATACAGAATGACGCGAAATTCAAACAAATTTATTTCAATCAACGAAGTAAGCTTATCATTAGTAAATAAATAAAGTAGCGGGTTAGGGTAACCCTAGCCCTATTTATGATTAAATTATATGTTTGATCTAAAATCGGCCAGCTTTGGGTCAGCGAAAAAGCAGAAAGAAAGGAAAAAATTGGAGAAAAATAGGAAGGAAAAAGACTAATAAAAGTACTAAACTTGCTTGTACTTACGGGGAGTGTAAAACGAATGTTTCAGGGGTAAGACGGGATAAAAGTGAGAAAAGCTGCAGCCGTAGAAACAAATAAGCGACTAAAGCGTATGCGAAATTAAAACTTTTCAAAGTAAACTACAGAACTTCCGTTTTGACGAGAAACTAAACTGTGCACGACTATGCTACCTGACTTCTAAAGTCTGAACTTGCATTCCAATAATGAAATGGAAAAAAACAGGAAAACTAACACCAAGGGTGCTGAGTGCTGACACTAAAATCAACCTCAACTGCCAAGGATTGAAGTTTAAGACATGTTATTATATTAACCTAAAATTGTGATGCTATAGCGGAATGACGAAAGAATGAAGACAAAATTTACATAAATTGCCATTTTGAAATATTGTAACGTGAGACAGGGTACTTTATGACGTAAATACAGTATATATAAACGCTAACTGATGACAAGGCGTTACCAATACAATATTAAAAATGACGAACTCAACACTCACCGAAGCGCAGTCGAGCAATGAATTGAAGATTCATACGGTGTACGGATGACGGATCCCAGGGCAGTAGTTTACCGTATGTGATAAGTAGGGCGATTTTTACGGATGACGGATTCCAGGGCAGTAATTTACCGTATGTGATAAGTAGAGCGATTTTTTTATGACCTATAAAGTCGAAAAATGTGACTTTATTTTTTGAAACATATGACTTTATTTTTAAAACAGCAAATTTATGCTGTTTTCCGTACGTAATTAACATCTCATATATGTAAGTCTAAACGTGTATTTTGAACAAAAACATACTCAAAAGAACGAAGAATTCACTTGAAAATCAGTAGAAAAAATTCAAATGTGCATCTTGCAATAAGTAAGATATTCAACTGTTAAATACAATTTTATAATAGAATGCGACGTGTGCATCGGTAAAATTTCGGCTTTCATGAATCATGGATTCATCGAAAATGACCGTTCTACAGATGCTGATGCACAGTAGGCTGATATGTTAACGACTTGGCATACAATGCTAGAGAAATATCTGGGGCCGTATACTGCTCAACTTTTGTTGCACTAAACGCAATGCGTTAACTTTGTTTGTTTTTTAAGTTAACGCATTGCGTTAAGTGCACAAAGGTTGAGCAGTATACCGCTCCTGGTCTACTCGTCTCCACAACGGATTTGCATTTTGTTTTTCTAAACTAACAATGAAAAAGTCGCTTCAAATGCTTCGTCAAAGTCGGCGTGAAAACTTGAAAATTCTCATTGCCCCTCTCAACATAAAATTATCAAGCTTGAAGTCTACATGAACTGTATCGACGGTGGTACTGGGGTTTAATAATTTGTATTTCATAACGAAAATCAATGGTCATGTTTTATGACCTAAAAAAGAAAACATGACTTTTTATGACTTTAAAACTTCTTAAATTGACCTCGTATCAGTGTAGTTTTTTCGCGATTATCGGTTTCATAAGCTTTTGCACTACCTAAAAAAAAATATAACTCTTTCATCACTGCCAAGGTTGCAGCTAAGGTAGAGATTGAAAAACCAGTCTAGAAAATGTCATAATACCTTCGTCGCATCATCAATTTTGCTTAAAAGAAATTTCAGCTGCAGTAAAAGCAGAATTTCCATTTAAAAATTATCATTCGTATTATGGTCAAAATGAAACTTTTTTCTTACTAAAACAGAAACTAAATTAAATCTTCATTACAGCCTTCGCGCGCCATTACGCAGAAGCTCGTAACGAGAGGCGGTGCCCATCTCTGAGTCCTAGGGCCTGCACAACACAGCTACGAAGAAACGTACCCAGCAGCAACGAACCGTTGGCGACGCAGCGACCGATTAGATAGGCCCAGAAATCGAAACTCAGGTCTCCTGCATCGTTGGCGGTGTCGTTAACCAATTCGCCAACTGGCCGGTTGAAACAAAAACTATGTTGACTAAATTGGAAGTGCTGCAGCTCCTGCGCAAGCTGCGAGCCGGCATTGAGTCCACGGTATACCTTAATAAATTTAAACAATTTTGCAAGTTTCCAGTTTGGTGGAAAATATTCCCATTATTTTTTTTGTGTTTACATGGGTAGCATAGATTCTTCCATCTGCAATTTGGCCCATTGTGTGAGAGCAAAATCCTTGTTTTACCCACACTTTTCAAAATAGGTTAGCTATTTTCCAAGACTGAATAGTCAAAAATGTTGTTTGTACTTTGGAGAGTTCTAAAAGCAATGGGCAATTGGACACGTGACTTGGTTTGTCGATACGATCAAAACACTCATGTGCATTTAACTGTACGGACTGCGGCATGGGCGTCCGCAGAAAAAAATGCAGGGGGGGGCAAAAACATTCTCGAGATGGCCATCTTAGTGAAAACTATAATCAGGTAAGTGTCAGTGATACACTGTTAAAAATATTCGTAATTTTACTGACATATTTTTAGTAAATTTTTACTAATTTTTGCTGTTTATTTTATTACAAAAAATTACGAGTAAATTAAATCAATATTTGTGATTTTACTAACATGTTGTTAGTAAATGAGATTAACAATTCTTGCTGTTTTTTCAATTAGTAATTTTACTAACATGTTTTAGTAAATATTTTACTAATTTTTTGCTGTTTTTTCTATTACAAATAATTGCAAGTACATTGAACAAATATTTGTGATTTTACTAACTTGTTGTTAGTAAATTAACAAAATGTTTGCTGTTTTTTCAATTACAGGAAATCGCTAGTAAATTAAACACACGTGATCTTTTTCAGCCAATCACATTACTTCTTCGAGGTGATGACTCGTTTTGCAGGGTATGTGCGCGTGCGCTGTGGCGGTATGACATGCTGGTATAGACGCAGGCTGATAAAGTAATGTTGTAAGTTGCAGAATGCAGACACACACGAAGTAGGCTGAGGAAAAGCAAAGTTATAAATATTTTATAAATGAATTAAGCTCGCGAAGAATATCCTTCTTAGCATTGGCATATTGACTTTTAGGCTACCAGCAGACAGGTTTGTAAAGATTAGAATTAGAAGTACTGGAAAATACTTAGGCTATACCGGTACCATACCGGTAGTGTGTAGGCTTGTTGACATACTGGTGCATTGGCTGCCAGTGAACTATAGGCAATGCAATTTTATGTTAAGCCAAGTGTAGCTTATAGACCGTAGACTGCTGGCATCTTTTAACATAGTGATAGGCTAACGGTACTGGTATATACCCATTTTTTAACCATGTTTGCATCATTTTGAATGCATGCTTGATTTAAGATAAAAGAATGGAATTGGTTTGTACTGTTTCAATTTGTAAAGAACAATTTTTTAATTCAAAAGTGCTTCTTAAACATCTGAAAGATCACATTTTGGATGGATTTACAGTTCAGTGTCCTGCATCAAACTGTGATAGGTGCTACAAAGTTGTGTCATCTTTTACTTCTCATGTTTCAAGATGCCACAAAGCTGCCTTATCAAATCTTGAGTCCAACCAAAGTTCTGGCACCTCAATCTCATCTTGTGTAATTAACTTAGACCCACAAGGAGTCAGTGAAGTTAACAATGATCAAAATATGCAGCTTGATTTGCCAATTACTGATAAAAATTCCATAAAGAGTACTGGTAATACTAGAGATCATGCTTTGTTTTTAATGTCTTTACAATATAAGTACCTCATTCCTGGTGCAACGGTTCAAAAAATAGCTGAAAATGTTAATGGTTTGTTGATAAAATACAAAGATAAAATTGTGGAAGATGTTCAGATTGCTTTAGCAAATGAAAAGGTTTCAGATGGAATAACTGACACTATTGTTAACAGCATACAGTCCAGTTTCAATTTCGATGAAAACGTGGTAGAAGTTTTGCGCTCAGATTATTCTCGAAAAAGATATTTCCAGGATAATTTTATGTTTATTTCTCCAATAACTTATCATCTGCCTGATTTAGCAATTACTGAAACTAATAATTCTGCTTCGTATCAGTATATCTCAATTCTGGCTTCATTAAAAGCAATGTTTAAAAGCTCAGAGGTTCAACAGCAGTTTTGGAATGTCAAAAATAATGATGTTACAATGCTTTCTGATTACAACGATGGTAAAGCATTTAAAAACAATTTACTCTTTAGTCAAAAACCCCAGTCAATACAAATTATTTTATATCAAGATTCTTTTGAGGTGGTTAATCCACTTGGATCAGCCAAGACATGTCACAAAGTTTTGGCAGTTTACTTTTCTTTGGGTAATTTATATTCTCATAATCGATCACAAATAAATCCTATGCAATTAGTGATTTTGTGCAAAGAAAAATTTGTAAACAATGACAATATATTTCATTTGTTTAAACCTCTAATACATGATTTAAAAATTTTGGAAACTGAAGGTATCGACATAGGTTTGGATGAAAAGGTTATTGGTAGCATTGTTGCTATTGCAGGCGACAATTTAGGAAGCCATTGGATTGGTGGTTATGTAGTTAATTTCAGTACTGCATCTCACTTTTGTCGTTATTGTACAATAGAAAAGATTGATTTTGTTGCCAACATTCACCAAAAAAAGGAACTTCGAACAGTTGCAAGTTACAATGCATGTGTTGTTGCTGATAATAATCAAATTGCTCAAAATCATGTTTGTGGAGTAAAATTTTCATCTCCATTTAATGAACTCAATTACTTTCATGTGTGTAATCCAGCTTTACCACCATGCATAGCGCATGATATTTTTGAAGGTGTAGTTTCCTTTGATGTTATGATGTTCATAAAATATTTCATTAGAGAAGGTTGGTTTACAGAAGATTTTTTGAATGAAGCAATCAGTAATTTTAACTTTGATCCTATCAGTAGTCAGTCTAAATGTGTACCAGTTAAAAAAAATTCCTCCAAACTTGGGGGTAATGCAAGTCAAAACTGGTGTATGGCAAGGTTCATGCCTTTGTTTATTTTGCAAAAAGTAAAAAGTGTGGATGATCCTGTTTGGAGGGCATTTCTGCGACTTCGTTTGCTTATTGAAGTGGTGTGTGCTCCTCGTATCTCATATAATCAAATAGCTTTCATGGATCTTTTAATTAATGAGTATTTAGACTTGAGATTAAACTGTTTTCGTGATAAGCCACTGCGCCCCAAGCACCACTACTTAAGTCATTATCCTTGGCTTACTTTACAATTTGGGCCACTGATTCATTTATGGACGCTACGCTTTGAAAGTAAACATTCATATTTCAAGAAAATTGCTCGAAGTTATGGCAATTTTATAAATGTCACATCCACGTTATCCAACACTCATCAAATGCTTCAAACTTACCTAAATGAAACTGAACTGTTTCAACCTGAACTGTCATACAATGTGGACAGTTGCACAGTTTATTCTGATGAAGTTATTTTTACCTTTTCTAAAAACAACATTGATATTGCTGATTGTGTGCTGTGTAGAGATGCCACTTACAAAGGAACATGTTACAAAGTTCCTCAGTTGCTTGTATTAGGTAAAAATGGTTTTGATATAAGGTTAGGTCAAATTGTTGCTGTATTCATTTTCGAGGGTGCTCTATGTTTTTGTGTGAAATATTGCAACGGATATTTTTTGCCACACTTTGGTGTTTATTATGTAGAATTTGAAACGAAACCACTTGCTTGTATTAATGTAAATGAACTGCATGACTACTATCCTCTGTATGCGCACAAAACTTCACTTGGGTTTGAAAGTTTTGTGTTGAAACACAGCTTAATTTGAAGTAGCCTAATGTACAGTAACTTAAAACTTAGGTGTCGGCAACGTAATATTGTTGCATAGCTCTGTGTACACATTTAATCTGTTAACAAACTGTGTGAATTTGCATTATATGTACGTTATGTGCTCAATGTATGATTAAGGAATACTACGAAATACTTAGATCAAATTGAATATGGTAGGCCTCTTGAAGCCAATTTGATAAACCAATACCTTCAGAAAAAGCAAAGAAATGCCGATAAATAGTATCGCCTTAAAAGTCGTATACCTGCTGATGCCTATCTTGCACCTAACTGTCTCTCACCTAGCTATCAAGTTATACGTTGTGGATCGATGTACCATATTATACCTTTTGACATGTCTCATTAATTCATGTTTATATCTTTGACCATATATTTTATTTTTGTGCATTTTCTTGCTTTGATAATGCATGTTTCAGGTGTAGATATTGTGCTAATATGAGTGAAATAGAGTTAGAAGTTAAAAACATACTACCACTGCTTACTGTTGAAGAAGTAGCGAAAGTAGTTGCTTTACTTGTTAATGATATTGGAGTGGAAGAACAAGCCGATTTACAACATGTCGAGATAAGCGATCTATTAAGCATTTTGAAACCTGTGCAAGCAAGGAAGCTGTACAAAGAATGGCAGAAGCGATCAGCTAAATGTGTGGTTAGTATTGATGCGTCAGAATGTGATACAGAGCCAGTTTCAGACCCTATGTCAAGTCACTCCAGCTTAAGCCGTAGCAATAGCATGGATAGCAGTGCAGCAAGCACCAGCAACATAAACAGAGGTGATGATTGGGATTTTAATTTTTGTATTCCGTGGGACAAATTTCCAAGAGGTTTGATGACAAGCTGTGCCAATGGCAAAAGACCGGAAAAACGGCATCGCTTGGAAATGATCCGAATATTAGTAGATGATGTGCACCAAGTAGTCAAGAAACCAAAAGTGAAGAATATGGAAAGGATTGCGTTTCGAATAGTTTCGAAATACCCTGATACATTCAAAGATTATATTGATGGAGAAGTTATCGGGTCGGGTGTAGAATCTTTGACTACACAACTAATGTATAGATCTGATAACTTGAGTCGCAAAAACTTGAAGAGGCTTCCTTTTCATATGGGCAGTGACAATGCCGAAGCATCTACATCCAGTGACGACTCCACAGAAAAGCAGGAATACTTACAAGCAGCTTATCTTCTTGCAAACAAAGACGATGATAAAATTAAAGGGTACATGGCTGCAACATTCAAAAGTCAGCGACGTGATATTGATGATAAACTTCTTGTCTGCGAAATCAAAGATAAATGGCCTTTCCTGTTTGAAGAAGATTACCTTTACCAACACTACGAAATGCTAATGGAAGCCGATGAATATAAAACCAAGTTTATCACCAAGCTGGCCGATGGAACAGAAAAAGTTTATAGGTTGGTAACTATGTGTAAAAATCTAAGTCATATGTGATAAAATATTTACTATATAGACATTTCTTTAGTGACTGGTCGGAATAGTTCAAAATCATTTCCACTGCGTAAGGCCTGGGGTTCGATTTCAGGGTCGGTCGAATCAGCTACACAGTGCAAACGGCTCGCCACTGATGCAACATTCTTTCTGCGTAGCCCTTTGTATCTGTATTTAACATACTTTATTTTTCTGAATGCCATTTGGCTAGGCTTTAGATAAACAGGCTCAGCCCTGTTCGTTGCAAGTACAGCTGATATCATTTTTAGAACCCTTCAGTTATCCAATAATCCAAAAGTGGCAAAGTCGATTGGTGAAATTGAACAGGCAAATACACAGCATGCGGGGAACCAAGCTGTTGGACATGGAATAATAAATTTACTCTCTTCATATTTTGGTGAAAGAAGTGATTCCATTTACCGCAACTTTCCGGTATACTATTATTAAGCTAGCTTGGCTGTATGCTTTTGTTTTATTGATTCTTGGTATCTTTCACACTCACAGTGTGCAGTTTTTAGCTTATGTTTGATAAACCAAGTTTTCGTGGCCAGAAGACAGCAAAGGGACCTTGCGGTCTTCGAATCAAGTTGCCACCCGCTAGTTCAATGCCCAGCATCAAGCAGGGAAGCTGTAAATTGAGTCATTAAATCGACCATATTCGGAACTGAACCGGAGTCTATGTCCAGCAGCAGACGCTCTATATCTCCTTGGCCATCCGAGCTGTGTTTGCTTGGAAGTGAAAAATGGCATTTGTGGACTTGACATGACATGGCATTTATAAAATATAGAGCTACAGCAGTGGAAAAAATGAATTAATTTTCTATGCCTAGAATAAAATTGCTGGTTGCTTAGGTGTCGAGTTGGTTTGGATATAAGCTTGGTTGTGCAGTATAACTTTGGAAAGGTTTCAAGCCAGTGGATCCAATTCTAACCCACTAACCAGTACTGCACATGAGGTTGAAACTTTCACCTAACGGTGGATAGTTTAGTACATTGAACCGCATTTGTCTTACATTTTGCTGCCAAATAATGTATGATAAACAGTATGTAATATTTTCAGGATTTCGAGACAATAAAAGCAATGATAGCACAAAACTCGCTGCCAAAGCATCCTCTGATATTAGTGAAAGGCAAGTTTTTGAAATTAATCAGCTATACACTTTATGGTAGCGGTTCCTATTTTTCTTGCAACTTTTGATATATATCCAGATCTTGTTATTTTTTGTGACTGCATTCTCATGATCTTTATTAGCCAATAATAATCTGTTAGAAATGGATTTAGCAATGAAACGCGTCTTTATTTGCATGAACCGCCTATTAGTCCATGTAGCCGTACAGTGATGAATCTGCCGCGAAAGGCATGTTTAAAATGGCTGTCGCCTTTCTCAACTCCTCTGTTTGCAATAGTTTTTTGGCATTAGGTGTTTAATTGTTTAATAAAAAGTCACCGGTAATGACTGATACTATTGCTATAGTAGAGGTAACGATTAACCTATCCTATTACCCGAAGAGCGCAAAAAAAAAACAGAAATAAGAAATTCAAAAGTTGTAATTTTTAGAATTTCAGCTGTAATTGCTTTTCAGGCTCTTCAGTTTTCCTGGGAGAAACCTACTATGTAGTTATTGAAGACGTTATTGTCTTCAAATGCCTATCATTTTATAGAGCCATAGCTTACATGTTCGCCTGTTATTATGTGTTTGCCATCAAGTATCCAAAGGACGGGGAATCCATGCTGGAATTTATGCAAAGGTAAGCATTTTTATATATAGTGTTAAATTACTACAAGTATTTGTTGAAAAAAATTCAATCTTCGTTTGAATTAGATCTTATTTTCCAGGCTACGTAATTATGCGGGAGCCTCTACGCACTATTTACATAACTTAAGTTATGCTGAGCCACCACTACGAATTGACCCACCGCCTGTAGCCTGTATTCCAGAAATCCTGCTCAGTGCTTCTCCCATCGCCAGAACGAAAAAAATTGCCGGCTTGTTCTCTACATTTAAAACAGGGAAGCTGTGTGCAAACTGTGCGTACAAATTGTCAAGTCTTGGTTTGACCGACCCCCAGTGTGCCGTTTCAGAAGCAGACGCACTATCCACTTAGACCATCTGGGCAGTATAGAAATTTCATAACGCCGTACACCGTCATGCTGACCAAGTAAACTAGTACTCGATTGATAGTAATAATTGAGTAGTGTTTGCTAATGTTGTATTGATTAATGAATAGTTATTCACAAGACAACTGCATAGCTAGCATAAAATCTAACCTCCAACTCACTCTTCTTTGCAGGTACTTCGCAAGAATAAACACGAAAACCAGAAACGCATCAAAAAGGTCTAGACGGTCTGTCAACCCCAAAGTCATGAAACTGTGCAATGAATTAACATTGCGTTTAGGCATTGAGCTAACAATGCATGAAAACACTCACAGCGGGTAGTAACAAGGCTCGAAAATAATCACAGCTGGGACAGCGGGGAGTAAGTCTAGCGCGATTTACGTACTATGATTGATATGTTTTCCTGTGATGCATAGTTATATATTGCAAGCGAAAAAACTTACGGCTGATTAATAACCTTTGTAGTTGGATCAAAATGTACCCGTATATTAATAAAGCAGAGGCAAATGCTAAATGGCGAAAAGTAAAATGATTAATTTTCTGATAATTTTCTCAAGGGTTGATAATTTAACTGCATTATAAATTTTTCTTTGTATTTTTGGAAAACTAACGCATATCGATGAGCAGAAAAATTAGCAAATTAATTGTAATGATTAATTATTTTGCTGAATGTTGCAACGTTTCTGTATTTTCACTTTATTGACATTGACTATTTTATCAACAGTTTAATCACAACTTTAGTAATGAGATGCATTTTCGTACATTTTGACATATATAGTTTAAATTACATTTTTAAATCGTCTGGAGAAAATTTTCAGACGAATGAATAATAATGAAGTTTATGTTTTGCCATTTGCCTCTGCTTTATTATTAATATACGGGTACGTTTTGATCCAATTACAATGTTATTAATTAGCCGAAAGTTTTTTCGCTTCCAATATGTAATTAATTATGCATCGCAGCAAAAAACATATTAGTCATGGTAAGTCGCGGTCGATCCCTGTGTTGGCTGTGATTATTTTCGAGCCTTGTTACTTCCGGCTGTGATTGTTTTCGGCCATCGGTTGTTGTGGTGGTCAGTTTGCATGGCGGGCAGTTGTCCTGGCGGTCAGTTGACTCGCGGTCAGTAGGCGGCGGGCAGTGGTCGTGTACCGTGCAACTGAACTGACCTGTCAGATTTTTCGGAATACTTTTTTGTTCCATTTGTTGCTATAAGCTTAGATCGGTATACTCGAATATTCGATCGCTTTGAAGTCAATCATGCTGATCACGACGTCATGATGCCGCTACAGTGCAGCTTTGTGTTTATCGTTATCTCGAATGGCGTCTTCTCTTTTTTACAAGTTTGGGTAGAAAGTGCTTTGAAGATATTCCAACATTGCTACTAGTATGTATACCCCTGTATATTACAGGGGTATACCAGTAGCAATGTTGGAATATCTTCAATGCACTTTCTACCCAAATTGGTGCTACTATCGCTCAATACCTAAACGCAATGTTAATTGCTATAGCAATGCAATATACCATCGATTATGCTTTTCTTGCATGCGATTGCCGATTATGCTTTTGTGTCCTCTATATTTTTTTGTGCGTTAATTTGAATAAAGTTCAAAAAAATTTTTGTGTTTAAAGCTAATATTTCACTGTAGTTAGACTCTTACTAATTTTAATGTGTAAGATACGATTTAAAAATTTGACGTGTTTTTATCGCAATACCTTGTTCACATTAAGTTTATAATTGTAAACACAAATCACCTCAGTTGAAAAAGTAAAATTACTGCTTATGTATCTGTTTCTAATATTGCAAATTGATGTTGTAAAATTGCTGCCAGTGTAAAGATCAGTAAAATTACATCAGCTCGGTAAAATTACTACTGCTTAGTAAAATTACTAACATTGGAGCGTTATTATTAATACGTAATTATCGTTGTAAAATTACGAATCTAAGTTGTAAGCGGAAATACAACTTATTTTGTAAAAATACAAAACTAAGTTGTAAGCAAAAATACAAACTATTTTGTAAAAATACGAAACTAAGTTGTAAGCAAAAACACAAATTATTTGTAAAAATACGAAACTAAGTTGTAAGCAAAAATACAAATTATTTTGTAAAAATACTTAAAAAATAACAGTAACATAAAAGCGAACGTTAAGTCGGTAATAAAAAAACAGTTGCGGTTGTAAAACTGCTGCCAACCAAATATTAGTAAAATTTTTTAACAGTGTAGGGTGACCAACTGACCATACGTCCGGCATCGGCCGATGCCGGACGTGCAGAACTCTTCTTTCATGTTATTGTGCATTATGCGGATATAAACCAATTTATGTGCCATTAGGCTTGACAGTCTGTTAAAACAACGTTCTTTTTGCACAGTTTTCTTAGGTCTTGTTATATGTGGTTGGTTTGATGCTTACATTTCAAAACAATCAAATCTTCACTATACTTGCGCTATTACGCCAAACTGTGTAACGAGTGGCGGGGCCTGTCTCCGCTGCTTAACGTTCGAGGAAACGTCGCAACGGTGGTGAGCCGTTAGCGATAGGCTACTGTGTCCGATTTGACCAATCCCGGAATCGAACCCCAGACTTCCCGCACCGATAGCGACGTTCTGATCTAAAATGTCAAAATAAAAAGTAGTTTGAGCTCTGAAAATCAAACTTATAGCTACGGCCTATAACTCAGGGCTGCTCAATTTTTTTATTGCAATGTACCGGCAGCGCAGTTTCTGCCATCAAGGCGTACCAGTAGCACATCAGCAACAAGTCCAAATTTGTTTTACAAGATACGATACTCGGTATATAGGCAAAAACCAGAATTTTTCTATACAAGATGCAAAACGTAAAATTGGACATGCTGCCGTTGCCGCGTGAATTCGCTAGTATACGTACGTCCACATGACGGATTGGTAATCGGCTGATTGGTGTAGCAGTAACGATATTGCTTTTAAAGTCAGAGATCTGGGGTTCGATATCCGACCTGTCAAATCGAATACAGTGCTGTTCACGGCCACCGCCAATGGCTCGCCACGTTTCTTCGGAGTTCGAAGCTAAGTTGCTCACGCGCTTAGTTACGGAGATGGTCTTCGCCACTCGTTGCACGTAGCTTCTGGGCAATACCACGAGTATTTAAGCAAGATTTGAGATTGAAGATCAATAAAAAAGACGCACAAAAACTTTTAACCGAATTCTTCATCTTATGCGAAGTGTGCGCCTGTTTATCTTCCACCAGTCTATCCGATTGTGGTTTGGCTGAAGAGTAGCATTTGACACAAAGACACTTTTCTAGTCTTTGCGTCATGACAAAAGATAAATCGCCACGTCTGTTGACCTGAATAGAATGCGATAGTATGTACTATTGCATACGGCCTTGAAAGACAAGAAAGTAACCTAAACGAATGGAATCATGCAGAGAACAAAAAATGAATTAAGTATCAAGCAATAACTCGTACTGATCAACGTAAAAATGATGCTCGGGACCTGACCTGTAACAATATTTTCTAACGTGCTTAGCACTGGCCTTGGTAACAGCATGCCTAAACGTAAAACCAGTTTTAATGATGTGTGAAGGGTGGAGTTTCCACTCATTGAACGACCGAACTAATTTAGACAGCAGCATTTAGACAACTAGACAAACTCTTTTATGCTTTAATTCAGAGGTGGGCAACCTGCGGCCCGCCAAAGCATGTGCTAATAGCCAATTGGTTCCGAAACCTGTTTTTTTGCGATCAAGTTCAAACCCAATCAACACACGAACTGCTTTGAATGCTATTTTCCAGGCTGAAGATCTTGTTTTTCTAGTCATCTTTTATTTCAGAGACCTCTTTTTCACGCGACAGACCCTTTTTTAGTATTATTCCTGCCAAGAAGTGTATTTTTTTTCTAAAAACTGCGGCCCGCTGGAAGCCTATATTTATAATTTGTGGCCCAGTTTCACCAGAAAGTTGCCCACCCCTGCTTTAATTAAACAGATTATTGCGAAATGTTTTGTTATTTTATTCGTTTTGTAGTAAACTCATCTGTATTTTTTTAACTTTTTGTGTAGTTTCTTAACTTGCATTTTTTCAACTTTTTTGGTTTTTCAGGGGGGAGCAAGTGCCCCCTCTTGCCCCCCCCTGCGGACGCCTATGGACTACGGGTAGAATAAAAATTTTGATTTGGGGATTTTGGTATAACAGCTGCAGGAGGTTGCGTAATTTAAGCGTGAAACATAGAAAAGGCAAACTGCCCTAAGCGAATCCTAGACGAATCCAATGCAGTTGAATTTATTTTGTCGAGATTTGCCGTGAATCTCTGTCACTGATCGCTAAACATTCCAATCTTTGCAGCAAGCAATTAACAGCCTAGCTTTGTACGGAATTAGTAAGTACAGTACCGGTATATTGCTAAATATAGCCTAAGTCCAGTGGTGGGATTCAGCCGGTTTGCACCGGTTCTATGGAACTGTTTCACAAAATTTCATTAAGTCAGCGAACCGCAGCGTTGCTGTTTATACTTGTACCACTGATTGAACAACAGTAGAATCGGCTGAAAATAAAACTTCTGTAAATAGAACCGGCGGACAAAAATTGAATCCCACTACTGCCTTAGCCTCCTTTCGTTCTTGAGTCTAAGAGGGAACTGTTCGAATAATCATTTTTCTACAGGAGCACAAGTTTTAACCGCCGATAAAATTCTGATAATGGTTTTTTTGTCAAATCTCTCATTCCAGTGTGCTGGGTATTATGACGTGATTTTAGCCCATAGTTTTAGCAAAATTTCAGAAAATCAAGCGAAGCAGTAACCTAATGAAGTCAAATTAAAATAGTATGTTAAAGCAAGACATATTAAGTTATTTGCATTCAAAAGCTAGATGGTTCGCTATTCATCACCACAAGAAAGTTAACTTTCAGGTTACCGAAACCAAAGAAAGGTAAGATTGGTAACTATAGTGGCTAAGCGGTCAATTCGCCTGCATAACCTGTTAGTTAATTTTTTTTGGGGGGGGGGTAGTCGCGTGGTATTAATAGGCTACACTTATTATCATAACGAAAAGCCCCAAGCACGCAAGAAGAACTGAAGGTAATGTTAATTTAGACTGCGAGAATAACAAATTTGCCCTCTAATTTTTCACCATCGTTGGCCATGATGTGGGGCCTGGTTCTACTCAAAAATAAGTTCAGCTTAATGTTGAATATATGCCAGCAGCTGCAATAAACTGATAGTGTAAAACAAAATTCCTGGTTGTAAGCTATACAGTTCTAAAGCTAGTGTTTCACCGTGAAAAAGATACGCTAGTGTTTTACTGCGAAAAAGATTTGCTGGGCTAACTTTTTCACAGAATAAAACCAGCCCATCAAAGATCAATATTTGTAGAGTCGAAGATTTATCGAGCATCTTTACTGATGAAGATGAGCTTCGAAATTCAGTCAGCTCAAGTGAAAAGAAATCTGAAGTTTTAGCGGAAAAATACGGCCAACAATTTCCGATATTCACTATTCACAACATGCAGGTTTGGAAGTTGCTTTATCTATTTTTCAAATCTTTTCATCATCAGCTTTTATTATTCTTGTTTCCAAAAGCGTGTTTAGGGAAACTTGCTGTCATAACCCCCCCCACACTTTAAAGTTTCTCGCTTCCCCATCTGGTTTTTCCACGTACCTACATGCGGTAAAACTGTTTCTTTGCATATGCAGTACAAGACCAGTGGTGGGCACGTTACTTTCTAAAAGTAACTTAGTTACAGTTACTTGAGAAAAAAGGTGACTAAGTTTCAGTTACTGCTTTGAAAAAGTAACTTGGTACAGTTACAGTTACTTTCGATGAACAAAAATGTGATCCGAATAAATTAAGTTTTCTATCTCTTGTGGTTACATCCATCATCTATGCTAATCTTTTCATGTAAACAACAACAACATTTCGTCAACTTATTTATCAAAATTAACCTTTCAAAAAGGCAAGCATCTCGAAATGCTTGTCGGTCAAACCAGCTCTTTTTGGTTTTAAAATGTCTTTTCTTAAGCTGAATAGCCTTTCCGCAGTTGCGCTTGAAGGCAGAGGAGTATTGAACTTAATGCGTGTGCCGAAACGTACAAAACCAAAGGAAGGAGATTATTTGGAATTAGGATAAACCCTATGTTAAAACTGGACACGAAATGGGTAATCAAATAAATGTCTTCCACGGACATAACAGAAAACTCTAGCCGTCACCACAAAAGAAGGCCAAGGGAGGCGTGTGTCACGAACCCCGAAACGACAATGTAGACCTGTAAGTATTACATTAGGGAGTTCTAAAAAATTCAATTCATCAAGCCACCAACTTTTTCTCCATTCAACTGAAAACTATGCAGATATGACAACTCTTTGGGATCAGGCTAATTAGATGTTGTCCTGGTGCGTATATAGGGGATATTGTGCTATGGCCCTTCCCTGTTGACTTTACCTTTTAATAAAAAAGAACAATTGTTGCTAAGTGACTGAAATATGCTAGACTCTTTCGATGACTTTCGGAGTTTATGCCCCTCTCCCCTTTTAAGATACTTAAGCAGCGTTGAAACCGGAGTAAAAAATGCTATGAAGATAAAAGATGCTCATAGGCATACGAGTGATTATTCTCCACTGTTATGTTAGCCGTCTTTGTTGCATTTAATTAACATTTGACCCTGGGGATTTAATTAACATATGATGTGTTCGATAATTTTATTACATTAGCCTACCTTTTTTCAAGTTTTTTGTGTGGCTCGAACTAGAATCGATTCAAGTTTTCCATTCGCAAAGCAAACACTTTGAAAAAAAAATCGCATGTTTGCCTGTATTTTATGCGCGGCTTACTCCACATACCTATCAACATAAGGCACTTGCGACACTCAACGGCATCGACCAATTTAATTTGTTGTTGCCACTGTTACGTTAGCCGTCTTTGTTGCATTTAAGCAACGTTTGACACTGGCGAAGAAGTTGATGTGTTCGATAATTTTATTACAGTGGGTCAAAGGCTTCATAATTATGTTTGTAACTTATATGACGATGTGGTTGTGGCTGGTGATGTGCTTGTGGAAGATCCCCTAACCAGGACCACCAATTTGTTTATCGTTTTGTTGTATTAAAGGAAAAAGAGTTTTGGCCTTTTGTGGTTGGTGATCAATGGGATAATTGTAGTTCGTTGCGGATCACACATGGACACTTGATGGAAACGTTGTCAAACTCATACGACGAACTTGCGAAACTGGGTTTGGTAAGAAGCCTTAGTGGTGTTCAGTCTATTATCAACAAACCTTTAACAGCTCAGATGGCCGAGTGGTAACAGCGTCCGCCTCGGGAGCTGCAGACTTGGGTTTGATTCCGAGTCGGAAAACCAATGACTTTAAAATTGGTATTCACAGCTTCCCTGCTTGACGCTCAGCATTAAAGGGACAGTGTGGAGAACAAGCCGGCAAGTTTACTTGTCGTGCCTCTGGGAAAGGCACTAAGTGAGATTCCCCCATTTTGGTGTGGTAGACAGATTGCTGGCAACTCCTAAGCGAGCTCGCATAGCCCATTGATCGCTTTCTCGTGATAGGAGGATAAATATGCAACAAAATACAACCCTCGAGTTTTTTATTTCAGTTTCAAGTACCGGTAGGCCTACAGAATGAAAGGCAAAGTTTGAAGTTTATTTTAGTTGGTTGACCTTGTAGTGCAACCAGGCGCGGATTAAACAGTTTTTGTGGGGGGGCCCAGAAAATATGTTAAGGCTTTTTCAGGGAGCTGAAGGAAAAAGCTTATGAGTAAAGTACTCTATCTAGCAGGGGCGTACGTAGGATTTTTCAATGGAGGGGGTTTCATTGTCGTAAGGATACTATAATTACGGTAGTTTAGAGCTATTAAAGTGCATCGGATTGTAATGTTTCTAATCTAAATTATTACTCAATTGCAGTTAACCATGATTAAGCTATATAATGCCATAACTAAGGAAACAACCAAGATATTTCATTCACACTTTTGCTTGATGCTTTGCGCTTTATTTAAGTGGAGAAAAGGTTTCACAGAAACTCCAGCTGCTATGCCGTGGTTAAAAATTTACTGAAAAAATTTTACTTTACCTCATTTTTGGGCTATAGCAAGGTTAACTAATTAAAGCAAGCCAGCTTTCGCAACGTCACAAACAGGGTGTAGCCAGAGGGATAAAACAGTTGATTGCTTCCCTCCAAAAATTTTTTTCAAGTACCAACAATGATATAAACAACGCATATAAACCTTGATATAAATATTTAATATGCACTCATTTTGAAGGGTCAGTTTCTCTCATAACTGTCTTGAAAAGTGAAGATAATGGAGCATGAGAAAACACTGCCCTCCCTACCGAAGCATTTTTAAGCTAAAATAATTTGGGCGCGAGAAGAATCCCTGAATCCCTGATCATGAGATTAAGGTCAAAAACAGCTTCGATACTGTCTAAGCATTTTTCACCCATATCACAGCGTCAATATCATCAGATACTTTTAAACACATAATCGGGATGTCTGAAAAACGGAGCAATCCAGATTCTGAAACAGTTACTGTACGCAAAAACAACTTTGCCTCCCCCTCCCCCACCCGGTTCCACCCCTGGATTTCTTTAAATCATTTGTTGATCTGGTCTTTCTTGGCAGTATTTTTACTTTATTTTAGCACTTACGGCAGGGTCAATTCAGTTTTTTACATTTTAATAATTTTTCAACAAACCGGCCGGTTATAGCGCAGTGTTAAAGATGTCGCTATCGAAGCAGAAGGTTTGGGTTCAATTCCCAGGCCGGTTAAATCGGACACACTATAGCCAAAGGCTCGCCACCGCTGCGCCGTTTCTTCGGAACCGTGTTGCCCAGACGCTGAGCCGCGGGGTCGAGTCCCGCTACTCTTTACCGTGCTTCGACACTACAGCCAGTGTAATAAAACGAGTAAAATGAAGATTTGATTCAATTTTTTTAAAAAAATTTTTATGTGCAACCATAGTCACTGCAGATACACAGCCGCATTTAAGGAAACTCCTACTTATTAAGTGCTTCGCAGTAGCATTAATGACAAAAATGCAGTTCAAGCAAAACACATCAGAAAAGTTGGACTTTCGGTATTGTTGCATCGCATCGAAGTTTCTCGAGATTAAATTAAAAAGTTGGACAAAACAGAAAAAACATGATAGCAATTGCGGCAAGCTCCGCACAAAGAAAAGTAGGTTCGTTTCAAAAAAGAAAGTTTTTTTTGCAATCGTCTAGGGGATAGGTGTTGACTGTGGGTGTTGGCTGTTGACAACAAGTGTAGTCCATGCCAACAGTTCAATTTCCTTAGTTTGTTTTTATATCTTGGAAAATTTTCGCCCGAGGAAGGGGGTAACTGCCCTCTTTTGGTTAACGCATGCTAATTAAAGAAAATAAGGTAGGACCCTAATTGGCAGAAATGAGGTTTGTCGGCTCTAAACACTTGGCTTGTAGTATCGTATTACAAGTAGGCTACTTAGCTGAACTACAGTTCCTAAATTTCCAAAGCATAATGGCATATCAGTAGGCTGTTTCAATACCTTACACAGAGCCGGCGGCAGAGCAGTCGACTTAGGGGGCCGAGCGTTTATTAGGAGGGCCAAAGTTTGAAATTAAGCCCACCAGCCACTGTCTTCAAAAAGTAAGCTCGTTGATTGTGGGAGCCAAGCATGTTGATTGGGGGGCCAGACCCCCTTGGCGCCGGCCCTGACCTCACAACTAAAATAAGCAAACTCTTTATCTGTACAATCCTTTTCCGCTATACTGATTCACCGAGTAGGCAGTCGAAGCAACCTTTTCGTCATGAATTTACCTATTCATATTTCTGACTTTCATATTCCAAGCAACCTTTTCATATTTCTGACTTTCATATCGATTATGATGTAGGCCTAACAAGGAACAATAGCAGCCTAGCCGTAAATATGGAAGGACTTTGATGACAAAAAACGCTGCTACTCAAACGACCTTCCTGAATCTAAGTTTAAAGTATTTCAGATTTTTATACTAATTATGACATGTGCTAACAAGTAAAAATTTTGAAAATTTTGGGGGGGAGCCCGGACCCCTGCCCTCACCCCCCATAAATCCGCGCATGACTGCAAATCTGGTTAGATAGCCAACAGACATTTGGTTGACACTTCGTCAGTTTTTCATCAGCGGACATTCTCTGACACTTCGTCAGTTTTTCATTCAAGTCATGGCTTTCATGACACTTTTGAAATTGCCGAGATAGGAGTTGTAAATATTTGCAGCGTGCTGTTTTAGCTTGTTTTTATAGTGTCCTCTCACCACGATAGTTTAGGTGTTTTGCTACAAAACTAACATATACGAAACTGCACTCATGCGCAAGGAAAAGTCGTGTTTAAAAAAGAATAATCCGGAAGATAAACTATCTGCTGCAAAACAAATCGGTCAACGGAGAATTCCAGGCAATTATAGTTTTTATTATTTAGTTGTATAAATCGAAAAATCGATGAAAGCGCAACTATGACGAGCTCGCTAAGAAGTTGTTAGCAGGGGTGAGCTTAACTATTCTGATGCCGAGGGCAAGTTTCTAATCATGATGATCTTATAATAATGAGGGCGAGTTTCTAAGAAAAAATAATAAAGATCGTTAAAAAGCGTTATCAATAAAAAAGGTCACCCATCCGCGGTCTGGTGCTCGGGGAATTTAAGAATAAGTACAGTTTTGCAACCGCAAAGCTTAAATACGCTTTAAATTGTTGAATAAGTGTAACAATCTGCTGACCCTGCAGCGTGCTACTCTGGCCGAGTGTCCCTACGGCCCGCTCCAGGTTGTCGGCCTCCTGTATACCATTCTAAGATGGGGTAATCCCGCAAAGGGTCTTGCCCAAAGGGACAATAGATAAATTTACCGACTTTTTCTTCACACTTCCGTTTCTGCATTGCTGATCGTCAAAGCAGGGATGCTGGTGATACCAATTTTAAAGTCAGTTTCGTTTTTTTTTTTGGCTAATCTGTCTTTATACAATGTCTGTTATTACTGAGCAAGTTAATGTTTAGCTTTTCAACTTGTTTATAGTTTGGTAGGTTGCAAGCGAAAGTTGGAAAGTAAAAGTCCACGTCATTTAAAAAATGTATAGACATTGGAGAAAGTGTCAAATTTAATAGCTAAGTTACGGTTTGGGGAAAATAGTTGCTTCGTGTCTGTGTGAAAAAAAGTTCAATATGCGAAAAGATAGGCCTATATAAAAGTATAGCCTATTAGAATTTAATCTCAAATGCCCTTTCCTTTTACAGATGCAAATGATATAATGCAAGAACTTTCAAAAATCACGTTCACATATTATGGTACATCACCAGCTCATTTGCTGGAAGTTCTTCGACTTGATGGAGTGGAGCTTAGCTGTAGTGATGCAATCCAGAAGCAAGATCCTAATGCAGAGAAGCGATGCAAATTTTGGAGCAGTCTTCCATCGCTGATTGACATATGTTTCAGTGGAAGTGATCGGGTGAAACAAAATTATAAGATTGTTCCAAACCGCAAGTTTCCCATTAGAGATAAATGGGTTGGCACAACTGGAAGACGCAGATCCGTATATAAAAGGTATGCAGAATCTGTAAGCATTTTTATAAAAAGACTGGTATACTTATGTCTGCCGTTCTTTGTCAGGGGTTAGATTAATTTTATTTTCCCCAATCTTCCGAAACCGTGAGCCGATCTGAAATCACGTTTATGAGTGAAGACAATCATGCCGTGATTCATTAATACTTGCCATATACACATTATTATCAAAATTACCATTTTGATAATAATGAGTGTTAACCAGTTGAGTTTTAACAACAATACCAGAGATCCTCGCTACAACCACATCGGTGTCAAGTGATGTAAAAAAACAGTTTTTTTACACTTGTTTTTTTGACCTCGTGTTTTTGTTTTTTTTTGTTTTTTTTTCGATCTTTTGTGAAAAATTTAAACAAGTTTTTAGTATAAAACTTGGCAAGCAGCATCAAACTATGTTAACATATTGCACATGACTGTAGGTAGCATAGTAATATTGCTTCATTTTAGTTTGCAGAGTAGTGTGTATCTAGCTTCAAGCTTACCATCTGGGCCTATTCCGCAATTTGCACGGTTCTGCCGTGCTAAATTTTGAATTTCCCTCAATATATAATAGCCCAACCGCAACGTTGTGCTATTGGATGTTAAATCAGGTTAAATTAGGGTGTTAGGTCTTCATTTAGCCTCTTCAGCTTGCTTGCACTTCGGGCTATGGAAAAGTTAGGGTCAAAAAGAATAGATGCAAACCAGGCTGGAGCCTAATATCTTCTTTGAAACAGCCGAAAAAACTGCAATTTTTCATTAGATGAACGGCATTAATGTGTACCATCAACCTTCGCTTCTAAATATTAATATATTGACCTACCAGTATTCATTTTAACCAAGTTATAGTTTTACATTGGTGCCGTAGTCTTTGTTTTAATACTTATTTAATTTGTTTGGCTGGTACTGTATTGACTCTGAAGTAACTTTTGATCCATCATACAAGCTACAATTATCAGGCTTGCCTACTAATTTTATATGGTAGGGTAGGGGCCCTGGCCCCTCCAATTTTTTTCAGGGGGAGCCGAGGGGGCCTGGCCCCTCCAATTTTTTTTAGGGGGGCCTAGAGGGGCCCTAATTTACGCGTTTATTTTTACAATATTGCCTCTGCATGAATGTGTTTGAAACTTAATGGGCCTACCATCGAAATTAAAACCCAGGAATAAAAGAGTTTAAATCAAGAGATGTCTTCTTCAAAATTTTGTTTGTGGGGTGGAGGGAACAAAAACTAGAAGCAAGTACCGTGGGTCTGAAGCCCACATAAATTGGACATATGTCACATGTCGACAGGCTGAATATGGGTTATAGGCATAGAACCGGATTTACGTATAGACTAAGCACGTAAAACCTAGAGCCTCGAAGAAAATGGGGGGTCTCATCACGAACAATGAAGACCTTTTCTTCTCTTCACCGATACTTTCAGTGGAAAACAGAACATCTAAGGACGCGAAAATCTTTTTTCTGCTCTTCCAGTCAGTGTGATCAAATAGTCTAAGGCCTCTCATTGTCTAAATCCGGTTCTCAGGAGCATATTTAGGGGGGCATTGTGCCATGCCCCCCCTTTTGACTCTGCCTTTTAGTAAAAAAGAACAATACTAATGGTGCTAAATGATTCAGATTCTTTTAATGGTTTCTGTAGCTTATGGCCAGAGGTGAATCCAGAGGGGTAGAATGAGTGATATGCATCCTTCCACCAGCCATTTTGAAAAATGTTTTTGATGCATAACATTTTTGTATAATTTTGAACTTTACGATAGCTATAAGCCTTAGGCCCTAAGCACGCATAAGGCATAATTAAAAATATGCGAACAAATCGCATCATATTTGGCAAAGCACTCAGAATTAGGGTCAAAAAATTTAAACAAAATTTGCCAGAAAATTATTGAAAAACCACTAAAATAGCCATTACAGCATGTAAATTTTCAAAAATTTTCCGGGGAAGCGTGTTTCCGGACCCCCTAGAGCTTTTCTTGTTTCTTAATCTGCTTCAAATTTGTTCTACAGAAAAAATACGCTTGAAAAAATCTGGAAATTATGTCCTCCCCCTTTTTAAATTTCTCGCTACGCCACTGCCGGCCCTAGTTGTAGGCGAAGAAAATCTGGTCATTGGTTTTGGGCCCCTCACTTTAAAAATGCTTCCGCCATCGCTGGGTACCGCGTTAATAAGCTATCCCAGTTTCTTTTGTTCATTGTTCATGGAAAGACAGCACATAACCTATCCACAATTCTGTACTGTTTTTAATCTATCTATTGCGATTGCTCCTTTTTATTTCTTATTCTTCGCATCGTGAAATTAAAACTGGCAACACCTTCCTGGAAATTGGTAAGTTCAACAAACACGCAATCCATGATGGATTTATAGAGCGAAAAGGTCGCTCCTTGGGCTTTCTATTAGATCCATCACGAGAAAACTCAACAGTAACCAGTATGGCGCCCAAAACACATATTTAGGATCGGATTCGAATTCGTTTTTCAAAAAAAAAGTTTTTTTCTCAAAAAGAAAACACGTTTTTTTATAATAAAAACGAAGGCAAAAAACGATTTACATCACTAGGCCTAATCATGTCAGGCCTTGGGGCAGATAGCCAAAGAACTAATCCCACGTTCTTACTTGCCATACAATTATGATGTCATAAGATGCTGATCTTACGATAGATGCCGCTGATCTTACGATAGATGCCGTTTTTTCTCGATAATCACTACAAATTTTTTCAAAAAAATTTGTTTTACAATTTTCGACTCAAAAATTGATGTTTTATCATCTGTGTAATAACCAAACTAATACGTTACCTTATTTAGTTTCGTAAATGTTAAGGGGTAATAACTACACGCAAAAATAAATTTCGCTAATTTTTTGATAAAAATTTTTTGGTGGTTTTAACTACTATTGTAATGGTTTCTTATGACGTCATAAAATCATACAAAAGATTTCTCATGGGTTCTTATAACGTCATAAAAGAAAAACAATCAGGATTTTGTGCAATTTATTGTGAAAAAACATAAAACCTCTATTATCTCAAAAACGTAAAATTATTGTAGTTGTTAGCTCTTGAGAAAAAACGGCATCTGTTTAGACCAAGGCTAGGCAAACTACGGCCCGCGAGACGATTTTGTGCGGCTCGCGGGCAGGTACAGAAATATATACTCCTACCGTGAATCAAGACCTTTTTTTTGCTCTTCACTGATTTTCAGTAGAAAACAAGACATCTGAGGTCGTGTAGACCTTTTTCTGCTCTTCCAATTAGTGCGGCCCTCGATGATCGGCTTCAAAATTTTTTCAAATGTGGCCCTTCGTGTAAAAAGTTTGCCCACCTTTGGTTTAGACCAGGGGTGTGCAACCTTTTTCACTGGGGGGCCACTTTCGAAAATTTTAACAACGTCGAGGGCCAGTCACCGTCAAATATGTATAAAATTATAAAATGCTAAACACAACCCGTGTATTATAGACGGTACAAATAGCTAAATAAATCGATTTTAAAAAAAAAAATTTTTTTGTCCTGCCATCGTCGAGGGCCACATTGACTGGCCTGGAGGGCCGGATTGTGGCCCACGGGCCGTGGGTTGCACACCCCTGGTTTAGACCATTGATGCTCCGTTAAAACATTTTTGAAAGATATTACCTCATTTTCTTCCAACTAGCAGTGGGCTTACTTGGTATACTTACATTAAAGTTAAATGTTTATTTAGTCATCTAAAAAAATTTATCGAATAAATTTGAGCTCGAGTTGTAAATCGTAAATTGAGCTCGAGTAATAAATTGAGGACTTTTTGTTAACGTCCTTTACTGATTAACTGGTCCACTTTCAAGACCAGATGTTGGTTACTGCCGTGTCTTGGCGCTTGCTAAATAAACCAATGTTACCTGTAATGTCTGGTATGAACCTTTGGCGACCGTGGTTTTATCCAAAAGTAATTGATAAGGACGTGCTTTGATTACTTATAGAAGTGTGTTGCAGAAAGTTTACTCGTGGTAGTATATTTTGGAGCGACGAAAAATCTGAAGAACTTGATCCAGCATCAGAAATATCAAGGAGTTTTCTTCTCGCCAATACCAAACTTCGAGCTGAGATGCTGGCTGAACGTAGAAATTTTCGAGCTGTCGTTAACAGAAGAAGAATCTTGTAAAGTTTGTTTAGGTTTATAGTTATTTTGGAGGACTGCCCCCCCTTCCCATGCGTACGTTACTGGTTAAGGTACCCATCACCATAAATAAACAGTGGACTCTTTGTGCATGTTGAAAATTTAGCCGCGTTTGGATCTCGAAAGTTTAGTCTTTCTTTGAAAGCTTTTAACCGCAAAAACCTAAGTTGATTTTGACAAGCTGACAAGAACTCACATGATTTCCTTTTCTCAACTCTACTAAGCACCAGTTTTAAACCTGGCTTAGCGTTAAAATGCCTTGTAACCAGCATCTGCGTATTTAGAGGGGAGTAGGGGTCATTGTACCATGCCCTCTCCCCTTTTGACTTTGCCTTTTAGTGAAAAAGAAAAATGTTGCTTAGTGAGTGAAAATATGCCTTGCTCTTTAGATGGCATTTGGAGTTTATGTTCCTCCCCCTTGGTTTCTCGCTGCGCCACTGCTTATAATACAGGTATACAAGCAGCTAGGGTACCTGTTTTTGATTTAAATCAGCCTCTTTACGGTCGCAACTTCGAGTTTAGTTGACCAAAAAGAGTAAACTTAGTCAATGGCGCTTACAGCAAACGGGTGGAGCTATTAGTTTTATTTCAACAGGCACGGAGCTTTGCTGGGTTCAAGCGCATGTGCTGCAGACCCATATGAAAAATGGTGGTTGTGCGTAAAAGAAGACAAAACGAAAAAACAAGAAACCACCCCTGAAGTTCCAGACCATTTGTATTTGAGTTGGAATATCAGCCCGCTTTCATCCGATGTTTTAACACGCGAAGAAAAACGCAAGGGAAAGAAAAAATCAGTTGTGATCCACAAACCTGGTGAAGTTGATGCCTGGAAGTAAGAAATAATTAAAAGTTCTTTTGTAGCCTATTACAAGAAACTTAGAGTGTTCTTTCCGGCCCGTGACAAGGTGACAACGCGAAATGCGACGTGCAACAATGTTTTTTCGCGTCTTGTCAATTTTTTCTGTTCACTGATCGCTTTCGTGAAATCCTGCTGTCTTTGCATAAATTATGATCATCGTGTTACGTGTTTGTTTGGCCGGAATTGTAAAAAAGTTACCTTTGTCAAGATTACAGCACGGATTATAAATCCTAAGCTTCGCGATGATGGAAGAAAAATCAAATCTTTATTGTACTCGCCGTACTACGCCGAAGCGTGTAACGAGTGGCGGCCCATCTGCGCGGCTTAGCACCTAGGCAACACGGCTGCGAAGAAATGTCGCAACGGTGGCGAGCCGTTGGCGATTATGTACCAATTTGACCGGCCCGGGAATCGAACCCCACACCTCCTGCACCGATAGCGTGCGCTTAGCAACTGAGCTATTCGGCTGATAGTAAAATTATAATATTCTGCTTTGCTTATATTTGATGCTAATAAGCTAGTGAATTTAGTCGCTTATTACCGTTAATACCGTATTCAAAATACTAAATATAATTCAGGCATGCAGGTCCGATACATATTTTATGTAAATGACGATAACTTATTGGTTCAAGTTTCAATGTGTTGCGAATTGGTTCAACATTTTATTTTAAATAATTATTCAGATGTGGTTGCAACGTATGCATTGGAAGTTACTTGTTGGATAGGAATCCTTCCAACATGCCTGACATTCTCCCTCAATACATATCGTTTCAGCAATCTCAAAATCAACAAGTTCAACCCGATGAAACTGGCGCACGTCTAAGTTGGCAACAAGTTGGAAAAGTAGAATCAAAAAGACCTCGACCGATTTCAAAACCCAAACGTGAGATATGGTGTTCCTGTTAAGGCTGCATATTCTGCTCTTTCGCTAATCGAATATAGAGGATCATCTTACTTTGTTTGTCATACAGCAGGAGTGGCCAACAAATCGATCGCGATCGACCGGTCGATTGCGAGCTATCAAGTGGTCGATCCCGAGCTATCAAATGATAGATTGCAAAAATATCATTTGTGACGTGTTAGAATGTGACGTATAATAGATATAATATGTGAGGTGTTATAATTAGAAACAGAAAGAATGTTTGCTGATTAGCCCTAACAGTCAGTAACAAAGTGTAAATTCATTGCTTCAGTTACGGTGTGTTGGTCGTACAGTGAACCCTCGTTTATCGCGGGGGATACGTTCCAAAAATAACCCGCGATAGGTGAAATTCGCGAATTAGTCAGCTTTATTTTTTACTGTTATTTTACAATCTGATACTGTACTGTACTGCAGAATGAAACAAAAAGTAAACCCAAAACGTGTTTAAGAAATAGAAATATTAACGGTTTTTTATGAATAACTATAATAGTTTAAATGATGGTGTTGTAAAACAGTATTTACAAAACAATTAATGAATATTTACTAGCTAATCAGGATTCACTGCAAAAAAAAACACTGTAAAAAATTCCGCGAAGCAGCGACAAGTGAAACGTGATACAGCGAGGGATCACTGTAATTCATTTCTGTTGACAGCACTAATATGCATGAAAAATATGAGGTAGTACCGCAAAAGTCAAAAGAAAGTTTTGACTTTTTTGCAACGCATCATTGACCGGTGGATCGCGAACTTGTAAGAAATTTTGTGGTCGATCTCGAACGATGTGAAGTTGGCCACCCCTGGCATATAGTCTTCTGTATTTACCCTGTCCACATGTCCAATTTTATTGGGCCTAAAGTCCACGGGCTTTCTGTATCATAATTAAATTTTTGATGCAATAATCATTTTTTCGATTATGACATCAAAAATTTAGCTATGAAACAGAAGCCCGTGGTTTTTGGCCCACTGAAGTTGGACAGGGTAATTGCGAAATCAAAACTCAGGCAAGGAACTTTTTATGCAACGATGAAAATATGAATAAAAGCGATGTGTTTGGAGGAATCTGATGCATTTACGAAGAAGCTTTCTTTGCTTCACTTGTTTTTGCTGAAATCTTTTACAAAAGGTGTATACAGATTTAACGCACCAAGTATTAAGATTAACTATGTATTTAATCTCCACAGCCACTGTTTCGACCTATTTTGGTCTCATCAGAACATTATTTTTGTTGAATTAGACCGGGAATATTGCTGAACAAAATCTGTGAATTTGATATCTCCTTTTTAGTTTTTAGTTCAGCATATTGACATCTACACTATTGCTGCATGAAGCAGATTTTACTATAATAAAAACAATAGTTTTGTGTTGTTAAGTTGTACGACATGCTGCTTCAGATCAAGGAACAAAATCAATAACTAAGATAAAGAGTGCAACTCCTGTGAAGTCCAAAAGGTATGATAAGTGCATTATCATCTTGCCCACTTGTCCACTGTCCAGTTTGAGCGAACCAATAGCCCAAGGGCTTTCTGCATCATAATCGTGATTATGATATCAAAAATTTGATTGTGATGTAACCAGCCCGTGGGCTGCTGGTCCACTTAAAATTAACGGATGGATATGGCATAGGTGTACCGGTACTGATAACACTAACACTAGTGCGCCTGAAAACTCATCGAATTATCTTTTTGTAGTAACGTTAAACGAAAGTGATCGTAGCGTTAAACGAACAAGAAAAGACTAGGCAGGGGTTCTCAACCGTGACCCTCGGCCCCCCAACGAGGCCACGGAGTGTTCTCTGGGGGGCCACAAGCGTAGGCTTCATAAATGAAAACCAGGGGGGTATTCTCAGGAGGTTCAAGGTGTTCAGCGCACACCCTGGAATATGACAGGGCAAACGCGTTAACTACAGTACCGGTACATTTTTTTGTTTTTCTCTCCTTAACCTTCGTAACATCAGCGCAATCTGCGTCTTTTTTTTGTTTAGTTTAGTGAACAGCAAATCAAGTTTTTTTCAACGCAGACCAATAATGCAACATTCTCTTTCACAAGTTCGCTAATTTCGTTGAACGCTAGCAAGCCAAATCTTTTTCATTGTATTTTAAATTGTAAGTTTTGAATGCGGTGAAGATGGCATTTAAGAACCGAAATGATGTTTCAAGCTTCTGGTTGTCTCGCCATGACGCATATCCATTACTGAGCAAGAAGGCGTTAGAGATGTATGTTCAATGTTCTACCACCTATCTTTGCGAAACTGGGTTTTCGGATTTGGCCACCATCAAAGCAAAAACGCGCAATCCGCAATCGTCTTGATGTGCTCAGCAACATTCGTCTTGCTATATAAGAGACGGAGCCTAATATAAAAGGTTTGCCAAAACAAAATCAAGAGCAAGTTCCGCACTGATAAACAAATCGTTTAAATACTCGTTGACTGTTTTCATTGATTTTGCTTTGTTTGTTTTACTTCAAATACTTGCATTTTTATTTCTGGAGCAGGAATTTTCAAATTATACTCAGCGAGCCACGATCTTTCAGGGTCACAATCAAGGGGGCCACGACTCAGAAAAAGTTGAGAACCACTGGACTAGGTTGATATGCGAAACTGCATTGTCACTGAAAACTCCTATTTTGTTTTGACTCAATGCTGTAAAGTAGCAATGACGTGGATAAGATTAATGACAGCGCTGTAAACTATCAAGCATCTTATTGCAACAACGAAAGAGGAGTTGAGTGGGTGAACAAATTTACTTTGCGATTGCGGTCATCGTTAAACAATGCTCAAAACTTCTGCGCCTATAGCTGCTGACAAAATTGGCATTGCTAATTTTTTAGCCATTTTGTTAAATTAGAGCTGCGCTGCTATCTACGATTGGCCGCTTATACTATGAAGAAGCTTTTTTACTGGAATAATATAGTCGGAAATCTAGAACTTTTTGTTAATCAACTCAAATGTTTAACATGCATTGATCGCGCGATAAATCACGCCTATAACTAGCTGAATCTAAGTATGGTAATCGAAGGATTGACTGAAATTCACTAGTATCCAACTCGGATAAGAAATTTACGAAATGATCAATTCCGTAGTTCTAGATATCCCTGATAATTATGTCAAACGGCACACAGCTAACATAAACCAACAACTCCACGTTTTGGATTGAAGACAATTAAATGGTTCGAACTTTCATGCGCACCGTATTAAAATTAGGCAAAAAACTTGGTAACATTTAGGCTACTTAAAGTTTTGCGTGACATTTATTTTCAGAAATTTGAAGCATGCCAAGTTTTACTCGCTTCAAAATGTTTGGTGGACAACAGTTAGCGACTACGTTACACCTTATTGGAGAAATAAATGCGAAAATGTTGAAGTTCCACTACGTACGTATAACACAATTTGCTATTCGAACGCGTTTGTATTACAGTATTCATTTATTTCTATTTCAACCAATTAATCTAATCATCAGTCATCACGCGGCTGTGCCATAAATGGGATCTAGCTTCGGGATTGGTCTGCGTTTTTTTTCAAATTGTTTCTTCGTTTTTTTTTATACTCAGCTAGTTTACCCTGGTTGGGGTATCTTAATCTTCTTCATGCATACATTCTTACTTTTCTCTGTCGTTACGACGATTTTTCACTTACGCTTTTCTTTTGACGACTGATTTTGTGTTGTGGCTTGTTTAACAAAAAAGATAAATCTTGGTTCAATTTTCACCTAAGCTTTCACCGGCTCTAACCAATCTGGGTTTGTCGGACAAAAATGCCTTTGTCACTTTATGATTCTTAGTAGCTCTGAATTCTTGATCATGACCGATTTACTGCACACATGGCTGCTAGATTTTCTGCTGCTGTACCTTCGCTTTTGCATTATCGCAATTTTGTATGAAGCCTTCATTCCACTGCTGTAGCATCCGTTGTAGACTATCGATTCTAGAGCTGCTTGCTCTTGATCGTGAGTCCAGACTGGATGCTCGGCCAAATGCCTACTGCAGCAGCTCATACTTACTCCAACGAAATCAGGCAAACGTATGTTTGCAATATTCGATATATTGCCTAAAAATTACAGTGTCAAAATTAATTAGCAGTCCAACATATTAGTCACGCTTCTCTTAATTTTCTGTATTTTCAGCCTCCCCTCCGATATCCGACGACCTTTTGGCTACACCATCAATTGTAGAAGCTTTCAAAACATTTGAAAGCAATAAGCTGAAATCAAATTACAGCACGGAAAGATTGGAAATGATGAAAAGAAAGCATAAAATTGCACAAGCTCGCAGAAAGGCAAGTTTTGCAAAATAGAGAGCTTCCAAATTTTTGATTGGGCCAACATGAAATTATCAGGATATGATAAGTCTTGTGAAGGTGCTGATAGTTGTTAAGTAAGCGGGACCTAAGTCTATCTATACCTTTTTCCAGTTTAAACTGAAAAAAAATTTTGTAATTGAAATAAAGTTTTCAGTATGGATTGTGAATAAGGAAAACGTACCTAACAATCTGCCGTCGATAAGGCCCCATCAACATTGGGTTGATAACATAACTTGATATAGTTGGCTTGCGAGAATGTCTTCCTAGAGCAGTGAAGTCAACTACAACGAAACTAGTTACTTTTCTAGAGTGGTTACACACCAAGTTTTGTCAGATGAGACTGGATAAATCATCACCTGCACTATTCTCGTCATCATGCGCTTGGGAAACAAACCCTGATCTTGCGATGTACATAAACTTTTGGTTTCTTCAATTGCCTTTTGATATAGGAATGTCCAGCTCCTTACCGCAGTTCTGATACATTTTCAACATTTGAGAAATTACAAGAAGAAGCGTTACTGAGTGCTCAAGATCTTGTTTATTCGTAAGTCTATAGTTCAAAACGCTGTAGAAATTATACCTCAATTCATTTTGCTTTCTGAACGAGTTTGGTTCTTTGCTAAAAGTTAACAGCACGATGATAGAAACATTTACATCTAAATAAAAAACGATTTATGCAGCGTCCATACTTGACCTAGGGATGGGCATTTCAGAATAATTTGGTATTCTAGAATAATTAAACCGAATCTAGAATTTCGAATCCTATTTCAGAATAATTTTTCAAAATTTGAGAAACATAAAGCTAAACTGATTTTTTACCGGTTATATGATCTTAATGCCTGAATCATACGCAATGCGCGTGACTTTTCTGCTTGGCTGTATGAGTGATAAAAAAGAGACAAAGCAACAAACACAGTTATGCGAATTAAAAAACATAGCACATCACCATAAAAAAGATAGAAAGAAGGGTAAAACCACTGCGTACGTGTGCGAGTCCAAAAAAGAGCAGCTTTTACATCTACATAAAAAATTGAAAAAAAAAACTAAAAAAAAAAGAGATTAAGCTGCTGCGTTTGCAAACTTTAGTTAATTAGAATTATCATTTCGGTTCCAACTATTCGAAATAAACTGACTTTTTGGATTCGAATCTTTAAGGATTCGAAAGATTCGAAATTCTAGAATGCCCTACTCTAACTTGACCGCTTCATTTTTTGTAGACACGTACCTGGGGCTACTCTGCAATACACGAAGCTACCCAGCGTATTTCAAAGACAACGAACTGAAAGTAGCGAGGCAAGTTTATGGAGAGTAAATCGAACTTTGAATGAGTAAATTTTTGCAACACTGTAAATTTAGATTAAGTGCAGTTAATTATGCTACATAGTTTTTGGAAGCAAACAGAAAATGATTGAACGGATGCGCGCATTAACCGAATAATTTTTGGGTCGGCTATTGATTGCAATGATCATTCTCTTGGCCATCAGGTATCTCAGGGTCATAGTTGAGTCATTTACAGTTTCCAGCGTGACACAACATTCACACCATTCTTTACATCTTAAGTTGCTTTCAAATTTTACAAAATAACACGTGGAAATACTGTAAAATAAGAAATACAGATGTTTGAGAATCTAGACCTAATTTGAGATGACATTAATTATGAATGTTGCGATGCTATCAAGCATAATAATTGTATGTTGTCATTTTGATTCGATCTGACATTTCCACAAAAAATTTTACGTTTTTTTTGCAAAAAAGCCGTTCGATTAAAGCTGGTGTTTGTGGACTTGCTTCGTATCGGTTTCAAAATATCTTCATGATTTTGTCAAATGGTTCTGGTTAGAGCAGGGGTGGGCCACTTTTTCAGCCGACGGGCCACATGTGGGAAGATGAAGTCCTTCCCGGGCAAAATTATTTTTTGAATATAGGTGAAGAGCAAGAAAAAAGGTCTTCACGTCCTCAGATGACCTGTTTTCCACAGAATATATAGGTGAAGAGCAAAAAAAGGTCTTTACGTCCTCAGATGACCTGTTTTCCACTGGATGTTCTGTGTTCTACCGAAAATATGGAGGAGGAGCAAAAAAAAAGTCTTCACGTACTCAGATGACCTAATCATTTTTCTGTAACTGCAGGCGGTCCGAATAAAATGGTCTTGCGGGCAGCATCCGGCCCTCGGGCCGTATGATGCCCACCCCTGATTAGAGCCATGAGCTACTGATCATCATCTACAATTTGACCAAATATTAGTGCCGCCAATTTATCTTTTTAGTGATTAAATTTTTGATACTTTCAGTTTTATGCATTCAAATTACGTTTTAATCGTATTTCAGATGAAGGATTTCGATCAACGAAAGTTAATTGAAAATCTGCCGAGGAAAAGCTCAGTTCAATTAGGAACTATGGCAGCATTTTTGCGAAGAAATTCTACGCTGTTTGAGCATAACTCTGATAGTGATAGTACTGTAATACCTCCTACTTCAGTTCTTTCCCCTGAAGACAAATGTCGCCAGTTTGTCTCTTTGGAAAAAATCTCAGAGATTAAAAAGAAGCAAGAACGAAAGAAAAATTTCAGCAAATCTCGGGATTCTGATCAGCAATATTTTGACCCACCCATTCCTAAACACTTCCGAGCTATGTGTGCTGCTGCGTTACGCTGTTTTGTCATACGACATGAACAGGTCATGATTTCAAATGGATTGAAGGTGAGATGAATGTCACGTTTTCTAAAATCGTCAACTTAATCTGATAACAAAGACTAATTTGCTCATTTCGTGCAAACATGTATGAGGTTCAATCATGTGAGGCGATTCGTTACCAGGCACAGTGGCTTAGCGAGAAATTCTACATTTGAAACTACAAAAGCCATCAAAAAGGTCTGGCATAGTTCCGTGACTTAACATCATTTGATCATTTTTTACAGCCAGAAGGAGAGAGGGGCCATGGAGCAATGCTCCCCCTCTAAACACCCTTCTGCGCAGGCATGAATAGCACGTGAAATTTATTGCATAGGACACTAGCGTATTTAGGGGGGGGGGGGATAAACGACGATGCCCCCCACCTAAACAACCTTACGAAAAAAAAAAAAAAACAATGAGCGAGAATAGATGTAACTTAGATATAATTGAAAGTTATTGTGGAACTCTTACAATAGAGTATCAAAATGGGTGGGTGAGGGGGGGAGGTCGATCGGTTCAAAATAACAATAAAATGCAGAACTTGTTATTGTGAACTAACTTTAAAAGGCTATAGAGATGTAAGTGGTCAGCGTGAAGGTAATCGTGAAATAACGAGAATAATTGCGTAAGCGCCTATAATGTGCTTGTTATGACTTGTTCCTTACTTAATGCAGTTTAAAAGTTTTTGATACCGATTCGTGTGTCCTAGTTCAGATGAACGAAATGAAATAGTGCGAGGATATAAACAGACAACGCGATCGTAACATCAGCCGAAATTTAAATCGGTTTAGGGTGCTTTTTTTGTACCGGTGCCTTTGCCTCATCCAAATCCGAACTGGTACGAATTTCAAAGCAAAAATTTGTCATTGGTTTTGAGTTTTGTTTTATTTCTTAAGTGAGAATGATTATCTTGATAAAGTTATTTGATTTTGCTTGTCACAGCGAAGCCCACTGTAGCTAATTTGCCTTTAAAAACTATTTTGCCTAACCTAGAATTCAGTTAGCGCTTTTTCCAATTTCAAGGCCCGGCAACTTGTCAACGGCTATTTTATTGCATAACAGGCTTACTGACTCAACCAGCTTTGGATAAAGACGATAAGATCCAAACGCAAATCAAGTTCTTGTTGCCTGACTTAAACTAACAAAGTTTATATCTAAATAAGGATTTTATAACGACTATATGCAACCATGCTAAGTCAGTCTTGACTTTCATGTTTCAATGCCTCCCTGTTTTGTTGCACGCGCTCTTTTCTGCACCTTCATCAATTTTAGTGTGAAATTTGTGTGCTTGTGCTATCGTTACTTTTCAGCTTATTGGCGTGTAGAAATAAAACGATTAATTGATTTTTGGTTGAATTTTGCTTCTTGATGCTTTAATTTGTTGCTTGTGAAGAAACCATCAAGCAGAGATAATCATCGTGAAGCATCTTATCCAAGGATTCAACAACAAAGCGTGTGTGAGAGCAGTGGGCGAAGTAAGGAAGGGATGGGGGAGACATGTCCCGCACAGTAAAAATAGTCGTCCCCCCCCCAGCAAAAAAAGGAAATTTGTCCCGGGGGGGATGCCAAAACGTCCCCCCCCGTGATAAGTGCCGTAAGAAGTTAAATGTTTTTTATACGTGTAACTTGTGGGTACGGACTGCGGCGATACTTTCCAGCATAAATTGTCGTGATTATGGTTTCCTTCGCAAATTAATCAAGAACAACCTTTTCAGTGCACCTATATTACAGAACAGAACTGTTCATTTTACATCAACGTTACGTCAGCAGTTTTTTATAAACGTTAATGAAAGCACTAAGAATATGTTAAAACAGCGAATCCCTGACTTTTTTCAGATCATATTTGAGATTGAGAGTATGAATTAAGAAAATGCTATATCTTCCGGAGCTCCTCCCCGGACCCCGCTGAGGTAACTTTTTGCTCTCCCCCAAAACCCCTTGATTCATTTATGAAACAAAAACCTGCCTGAAACAAAGCTAATGAAGTTTTCGAAATTCTACCGTTGATATAACTTTTGTTCATCATGCTGGTGGTATGCAAACACGCGTACAGTACGCCCTCCCCACTGTTTTAATTTGGTCATTGACCAATGACACCGCCCCAGTAGCGTATTTAGGGGGGGGGGATGAGGGGTATGTATTCACCTCACCAGCCTAAACACGCATAATTAAAAATGTGCGAACAAAATGCATCATATTTGGTGAATAGGGTGGAGCGTTTTTGACCTTTTTTTCGAATTTCTTAGGGGTAGTTATAAAAATATGTTACACCAATAGAAACTTACCCCTGCAAAATTTGAGGCTTGTCATCTTTAGCCCCATCAAGTGGCTCAAAAATTGAAAAATGGCGGAAAAAGTCCTATTTTTTAAAGCTTTATAAAATTATTTTAAAATAGAAACCTTTTTACTGGGGTAGACGTAAAAACATCGCAATATAGTTACAGAAACCGTAATGAAAATTTGAGAACTGTTAGACAAGGTCATTAGCTCCATCAAAGCTCTCAAATTAAAGCGTTTTTTCGGAAAATTTAGTCATTTGATTAGAATACGAGGGGTGCGCTTTATAATGGGTGCAGGCATTATGGCTCGGTTTTTGCATTGCCGAAACTAGTATGATAACGTTTTTCTTGATAGTAATAAATAGGGCCCGCTACAGTCAATAAAGTCAAAATTTTTTCAGGACCTTGTTACATGATCAAATGTGGACTAACGTTCGTTTCAGGTGTTCAGGAGTCTGTTTTGGTAGATTTTATAAGTCAAAATAAAGTCAAAATTTTGCATGAAGTCAAAATTTGTCAAAATTGTCTTTATCAAAAATTTCCTTACAAAAACGAACAAATTTATGTTTTTTAAATATGTTTTTTGAATTTTTGAGCTGCTATTAAAATGTTATGCCCAGTTTTATTTGATTTTAAACTTTTGAAATAATTGCAACATTTGCACTATCGTCACAATAATGCGTGCGGTAATTGAGAAGAAAATAGCACTTATTATGCATGAAACGTCATTGTTGATGCATAAATACATAATTGTTAGACAATTAATTTAATCCTATAAAACCCTTGCGCTCTTTACACGTGGTGTTTTAAGTTGTAGCTTGCAAAGCAAAGAATGCCAAAACAAGCCAAATCTTCTATAGCGAAAGTTAGGCAAACTTGCCATCAGGAATATCCGGATGAGTTTTCGGCAACTCCTGCCGGCGACTTGCGATGCAAACCTTTGCGACATGTTAGTCAAATGCGACAAAAAGTTTTTTGTGGAAAGCCACCGAAAAAGTAAGCAACACCAAGGAAAATTGGAGACGAAGAGCAAATCTCAAAGTAAGCAAACTTTTTTACATTTCGATCAAGTAAACTTCAAGGAACAGGTTGTTTCTTCATTCTTAGCTGCAGATATCTCACTTCATAAACTGAACCATCCTTCTTTAAAGTCTCTGTTTGCTAGAATGGGAAAAGTATTGCCTTCGGAGAACGCAGCCCGGGCATGTGTTGCTACATTGGCATCTCAAAAAGAGGAACAAATTCAAGAATTACTTGGTGACAAAAAAAATTTTTTTTGATTGTGGATGAAGCAGAGGTTGCTAAACAAAAGTATATTAGTGTGCTTGTGGGCAGCTTAGATGCTCCAAATCAGACATTCCTCGTTAATTGCCATCCACTTGACAGCAGTCGCAATGTTAATAGCAGTATTATTCTGCACACTGTGGATGACATATTGCGACAACTTGAAATAAAACGCGAGAATTTTTCATTGTTCTTGACTGATGCTGCTCGATACATGTCTTCGGCTGGAAAGACATTAAAAGAATTACGCCCTTCTTTGATGCATGTTACCTGCGTTGCGCACTTACTACATAACTGCGCTATGCGTGTGCGTGCTCATTTTAAAAATATTGATGAAGTAATAGCAACGATCAAGGCCATCTCCTCCTGACCCTGTAATTACAAGATGGGCAACTTGGCTTAGAGCTGCCTTATATTATAGTGGGAACCTTCCAGCTGTTCGTACCATTGTCAACAATTGGACAAGTGCAGGCCTCTTAGTCAGCAGAGCAAAAGACGCTATCAATGTGGAAGGTTTGGTGTCGGACTTGGTTAAAATAAATCAATACCGGACTCTAGCAGCCAACGTATAGTTCTAAGAAGAAAGTGCCTGCACAATAACCAAAGCATACGGACTCCTGAAGAATACGCAATTCGATGATGATCCTTGCGCAATTAAAGACTACATTAACAAACGACTATTCAACTCTGATTTAGAAACAATAATAAACTGTACCAACTTGACAATTGACTCAACAAGCTACGCACTATTGCAAAAAGCGCAGCCAACCTCTGCTGCTGTTGAGAGGTCGTTTTCTATGCTCAATAAACTACCGAGAAAAGACAGAAATTTTGATGTTAAGAACGTAAAAAAATATATGATGCTGTATTACAATAAAACGTCCTGGTAATTATACTGCGTGGCTTTCGTTAAAAAATCACAGACATACTGTTAGTGTACAGTACAATTGCGATGGTAACGCAATTTTTGTATTACACACTAATTGATACCGGTACACACAATGGCTCGTTATCCTAGGTTTTAACGTCATGCGTCGCTTTGTTGCATCAGCTTCAACACTGAGTAATTGAGAAAATGTTCGAAGTAGGCTACCTTTTTCTTTAAAAACTTATGTAAATTGCAGATTATAAAACATATTTAATTAATAAAGTGCAACAAGACATAAATAATACGCGTAAGCGGTTAAGTCAAAATTTTACTAAAATAAAGTCAAAAATATATTTTTTTAGGTAAAAAAAAAGTTGCCCTAGTAATTAAGCAATGCATGTAAAACTTTGCTCTCTAGGCACTGAGCGGTGATTAATTATAGTTTTAAGTGCACTTTTTACTTTTGCAGAGCTTTTTGTAACTAATCTGAAAACTGAAACATCGTGATGGTTGGAATGTTAAGCAGAAAAAGTACTAATTGTGTTGTATTTGAGCATTTAAAAGCTCTTCCAACTTCCACATTGCCAAATTACGAAGATGTCATGAGAGCTTGCCAATTTGAAAAGTTTACTCCGCTGCAAATTTCAAGCAAGGAACCAGCTTTTTCTGATATTTGTGAATTATTCGCTGATTCTATCCTAAAAGTATGGAATTCTGCTTCAGTACTAATTGTGTCTCTAAAGCGCTTTAAGATATGATCAATATTGACCACCAAAAATTTAAAAACTCTTCATACAACTACAGAGCAAAGATAGACGTCGATTGGAGTGGGCACGTTCTTAACGTTAAATGGCCAGTTGAGAAATGGAGAAATTGTTGATGAGCAGTAAGTCAACTTTCACTATTAATAGCCTAGCTGGAAATGATTAGGCCTATGTGACAAGACCTGAGAAAAAATACCAGCCATATGGTATCTCTTTCACAGATTATTAAGCACCCGCAGGCAATTACAATGGTATGGAGTTGCATGGCTGCAAATGGTCTTGATAGGCTCGAATTGGTTTCTGGAATGATGAACGGAACAAAGTACACCGATGTGCTAGAAAACAAAACACTACCCAGGGCGCGATTCTTGCTTCGACGATTAGATTTTCAAGATAACAATGCACCATGTCACAGTGCGAAGAAAGTGCAGCAATGAGGGTCAAATGAATAGATTGGCTTGCCTTATCTCCTGATTTAAATCTTATCGAAAATTTCTGGTACCGAGTCAGCTGCATAATTGGTGCAAACAAACCAAAGCCAAAAAGAAAGCTTTTCGAAAAGGGAATGCTAATTGGTAATGAGTAATTTCACCCAAAGAACTCAAAAAGCTTTTGATTCACTTCCCCACCGCTGCAAAATGGTGATTGAAAACCGCATATGGCCTACAAAATGCTAGTTTAACTTCCTCAAGTTAAAAGATCCTTTTCAGGGCCGCTAATCCTCAAAATATAACGTGGCAGAAATCGCTGGCCTCCTATTTGACTTCCGCTATCTGCGAAATCGAGGATGACATATTAAATTCCTTGTTCCTATTCATCGCTTTAGCACCCCCTTGCACTCCGTTCCGAGATGTCCCAGTCTTTTTTGCTGCGAGTCTTTGCGATTTCTCCTCATCGTGAAAGAAAACAATGACTCCTCTCTTTCCTGTGCTTATCTGTTTGAAACCCATGATGACTGACAAGATAAACCGCTAAACATCACCAAAAATCAAAAAAACAAATTCCAATTATGACGTCATAACCATATCGCGGTGTGATCATGATGTGACCTCAGGGTCTCACGATGCACTATTTAACTTGGGTTTTTCGTTTTTACTTTGATACCTTCATTTTTACCACTGGTGTACCAACCTAAAAATCGACTTTGAGCATGACGTCATAATGTGGGATGCATTTCCGCTTTCAGAAAGTTTTTTCGAAGAAAGAAAGTTTGTCAATAAATTACCTGCAACAAACCCTTCGTAAAAATGTATAACATGTGTATGAACAGTTAGGATAAATAGGACAAATTTGACTTGGAACTCTTAAAACAAGAAATTTTGTATGTTGGCTCCTAAATTATGAACAGCACTGTAGTACCGACCAGAAGTACTTGCTTGAAATCCATAGAGCAATATCGCAAGGAGTGGTAGACGATCCAGTCTTTAAACGTGATCCAGGAGCTCTCAACCATTCTCGGTGGCTTACAACAGCGAACAGATTATTACGATATTATGTGACTCAAGCTAACCCTTCTAGAAATTTACTTCTTGTTGCTGAATACGTTATGAAAGTATATGCTCCAATGTGGTTTAAGATTAAGTGTAGTCCATCAGCAATTAACGGCGCTAAGCATTTGCATGAAACAATCAAAAAGAGGCTCTGCTTCTCTCCTGCAATCCAAGAAATTGTCCTGCCAATATTACAAAAGAACGGTTATTTTGCTCACTCCGAAAATGCTTTGTTGGCCATGGTTAATGATGAAAACAAGATTATTCGAGAACTTGGGCTAAGAAAAGTGCTACATTCTCGAAAACTCTGCAACTCGGTAACTATATTACGAACATTTAAAATTCCAAATATCAATTTTGATGCTGACAATTTTTATCACATGATTGATTGGCAAAACGTTGTGGTGACGCCACCTCCACTGCTGCATGATGTTGCCGATGATGTCATCTGGACAGCAGTTAACGAAGGAACCCAAATTTCGTCTGGAAATGAGTTGCTCAATATCCCATGTCACACTCAAGCCATCGAAAGAATGATAAAGCTAGTTACAACTGCATCCAGCAAAGTTTGTGGCCAAAAAAGCGGAGACGGTTACATTAAAGCAGTCTTACAAAGTCGAAAAATGATCGCAAGTTTTGAAACAAAGAGTCAGTTTCAAGCTTAAAACTCGTTGAAGCTATTTAACATTTTATGCTACAGACCAGAGGTGGTCAAACTTTTCACACGAAGGGCCAAATTTGGAAAAACTGTTGAAGCCGCGGGCCGCACGCTGATTGGAAAACAAGGTGAAGACCTTTTTCCTTTTTTTTTTGTAGATCACAGTCCACGTGCGAATGTGATCTCGCAGTCCACGTGCGAATGTGATCCCCAAAATAAAAGGTTTTCACCTCGTTTTTCCTTTCAACTTTGCACCGTTGAGGCTTATTTTTTTGAAAAATCACAGCCATCCGTGATCTCTAAAGGAAAAAAAGGTCTTTCGCTCAATTCATGGTGGGAATTTAAGTTTTCGTAAGTGCCGGTGGGCCAGAATAAAAAGAACCGGCGGGCCGGATTTGGCCCGCGGGCCGTAGTTTGCCCATGTCTGCTTTAGACAGTTGCCTGACTGTATTGTTTCTAACATCCGTTGTTTTGTTTTTTTTTCTAAATTGTGAGAGTGATGGACACTTGACAATTGTTTTAATATCAATACTGTATTAATCTACCATAATGTAAATAATTTGGTTCAATTCCTTCCACTGCATGAGTTATGTTCTACAAAAACATGGTATGTGTGAAGTTTAAGCGCATTTCTTTATTACTATCAAGAAAAACGTTATCATAGCATCAGTAACGCAAAAGATGAGCCATAATGCCTGCACGCATTATAAAGCGCACCCCTCGTATTCTAAACAAATGACTAAATTTTCCGAAAAAACGCTTTAATTTGAGAGCTTTAATGGAGCTAAAGACCATGTCTAACAGTTCTCAAATTTTCATTACGGTTTCTGTAACTATATTGCGATGTTTTTACGTCTACCCCAGTAAAAAGGTTTCTATTTTAAAATAATTTTATAAAGCTTTAAAAAATAGGACTTTTTCCGCCATTTTTCAATTTTTGAGCCACTTGATGGGGCTAAAGATGACAAGCCTCAAATTTTGCAGGGGTAAGTTTCTATTGGTGTAACATATTTTTATAACTACCCCTAAGAAATTCGAAAAAAAGGTCAAAAACGCTCCACCCTATAGGTAAAGTACTCAGAATTAGGGTCAAAAAATTTGTAAACAACGGTTGCCTGAAAAATGTTTAAAAAGCACTGAAATAGCCATTACAGCATGTGATATTTCAAAATTTTACTGGGGGAGCAAACCCCCGTAGCCCGAACCCTGTAAAGCCTTTTCTGTTTTTTTTTTTTTTTCAGTGTGCTTCAATTAGCTTTGTTGAAAAAAGCTACGCTAGAAAAAAATTATGAAATGAAGCCCCCTCCTCCCTTTTAAAATTTCTTGCTACGCCACTGTATCGCCCCATGTACAATAAATACCATTTTTACAACATTGTCTTGTTATTTGGGTTCAGAATTCAGGCAAAATTGTAGACAAGAACATCCCCCCCAGTAAAAATTTTCTACTTCGCACTCTGTGTGAGATTTGAATCAGTCACTTCCTTTAACGATGATCGTCGTGGAAACAACGCCCCACCCACTGCGTCACACTTACTTTATTTGGGCGTTGCATCCTTATGACTAGTGATGTAAAAAAACAGTTTTTTTTAGCATTGTTTTTATCGCCTTGTTTTTTCGTTTTTTACTGTTTTTTTGGTTTTTTACTAGTTTAGTTAGGAATAGTGTAGTAGCGATGTGTTTTAAATGGCGAAATGTTTATTCCAAAAATTTCCACTCGCTATGATCCTTTCATCGGTCTATTAAGTAGAAACAGTTTCCAGATAATACAGTATACACCAAAATCTGGCGCCCAACTTCAAGCAACGCTGTCAGCTCTATAGGACATTGCACCAGAAATGTTTGATACCAACATGCACCAAGTTGACCTTTGCAAAAAAATTCTAGTTCCATTAAGAGCCTCCAGTCAGAAGCGGATTCATAAAGTTTTGGTGGGGGGGTATGTAATTTTGAATTAGGTTGAATGTTAACCAAATACAATGACGTTATGACCCGGAAACGGGTGTAAAGAAGCCTTTTAAAAATGTTTCATGTCAGGAGCGTAATCAGAAATTTTTTCAGGGAAGGGGCATCAAATTTCGTCACTTTTTCAAGCGTAGTTTTTTCCGGCGGAGTAAATTTTAAGCAGCTTAAGTAACAAAAACGACTCTAGGGGGGTCCGGGGGGATGCTCCCCCGAAAAATTTTTGAAAGTTTACATAATGGGCCATTTGAGTACTTTCTGAACAATTTTCAGGCAAAGTTTGTTTATATACGGGTGTTCCAGAAAAAATGACACCATTTGAGATGCAAATATCTCCAAAAATTATAACTCGAAATCATTGAAACTTGACAGGCATATGAGTTGATATAATTTATTTTAAAAGATATTGTCATTTACGCGTTGTCGGCAGTACAACACACGTGCTTACTGATTTTTAGAAAATTCACAGAATTTCGATGTGTGCTCCTGCTGCAATACGGGAAACGTCTAGGCCAGTGGTTCCCAATCTTTCTTCAGTCACGGACCCCTTTCAATTATTTTCAAACTTACGTACCCCTTCATTTTTATGACCAACCCTAAACAAATAACTTGGTGAACTACGCTCACTTTTACAAATGCTAGGGAACTTTAAATGTAACAGTGCTGACAGCATTAAGTCACAAATTGCTCAAATCATAGCATGTTGCACTCAAGAACCATTAGGAAAGTAACGTCAAAGAATACAGGTACCCTGGTGCAATTTAATGAGAAAGCTGTTGTTGTCTTTTTCGCACCAAAACACTGAACTGTGGTTGGGTAGTTATAGCGACCACAGAATCTTTAGCCAAATACGGAAACAATTCAGCCTACTGTCCTATATTATTTTAGTACGTAGAACTTGCTGCCTTGTGCCTACATTACGAAAAAATTTCTTGAATATTGTAAATTAATTTTATCAAATGCCAATGCACTCGCGGACCCCAACAAGCTTTTCGCAGACCTTTTGGGGGTCCGTGGTCCCCTGGTTGGTAACCACTGGTCTAGGCGAAAACCGAGTTAATCCCAAACTTGTTGCAGCATGTCTTCTGTAACAGTCTCTAACGCTGAAGAATTTTATCCGGACCTGGCGTTTGTTAGTATTGGTCCTGATAGTCGCTTACCTGACAGGCGTATTTTAGAGAAGTTTCCTACGTCACAACACGGGAGGTCCACACTAGACGAAACTGTTCTACTTACCCAACACATCGAGGACTCATTTGAGACCAAGAAGAAGGCCGGTGCTGTTTTTGTCGATCTGACAGCTGCTTATGACACTGTCTGGCATCGTGGCCTTTCCTGTAAGCTGCTGAGACTCCTTCCTGATAAACACATGGTCCAAATGATTATGGAACTTATCCGGAATAGAAGTTTCACCCTTTCCATCGGTGACAGCAAGCGAAGCAGGTTACGACGTTTGCAAAATGGCCTCCCACAAGGATCAGTCTTGGCTCCCCTCCTTTTTAACATCTACACATACGATCTGCCTTCCACAATTTCTCAGAAGTATGCCGTATGCGTATCCGTAATCCAATGCGTATGCCGACGACCTGGCATTGATGCATACCTGGAAAGACTGGAAGACTTTGGAGGGCACTTTAAGCCAAGACATGACAACGCTTTCAGCGTATCTCCAGACTTGGAGGCTGAAGCTCAGCCACACTAAGACGGTGACGACGGCCTTTCATTTAAACAACCGAGAAGCGAAACGTGAGCTCAAAATCTTCAACTACGGCAAACTATTGCCATACTGTCCAACTCCAACCTACCTTGGTGTAAAGCTGGACAGGTCGCTCACTTTCCGTCATCACCTAGAGGCATTGCGCTAGAAACTTTCCACTCGCGTCACACTGTTGAGGCGACTTGCAGGCTCGGGATGGGGTGCAGGAGCCAAAACATTGCAAACAGCCACCTAGTCCCTGGTTTACTCCACAGCTGAGTACTGCGCACCTGTTTGGTGTCGTAGTGCTCACACTCGGCTAATCGACAGTGTTTTAAATGACGCCTTGCGCATTGTCACTGGATGTCTGCGACCCACTCCAACGGAATACTTGCCAATCCTCGCAAGCATCCAGCCAGCTGAGCTTCGCCGTCAAGGAGCGACACTCTCCCTGGCTAACCGCGCCACCCTTAACCCTGATCATATTCTACATGAGCAGATGGTCGGGAAACAAAATGCGCACCAGGGAAGGCTCAAATCAAGACGCCCGTTTGTAACTGCTGCACAGAAACTACTGGATAGTCTGGCCGAATGAGGCATTCGTGCAGCGCAACGGATGGACTATGTATGGAACATGGAGTACTTGAAAAGTGCATCAAGGGTTCATGCTTTTATTCCCAGGGCCAGTCCTAAGCCTCTTGGAATGGGTTTGCCCAGAACATCTTGGGTAAAACTGAATCGTCTGCGGACTGGCGTAGGGCGATTCTATTCAACCATGTACAAATGGAGTGTTGCTCTTTCACCGAATTGTGAGTGTGGTGCCTCTGAGCAAACTGCAGACCACATCATTTCTACATGCCCCCTACATCGTGCACCAAAAGGAATACAAGGTCTGTTGGTCCTGGATGATGACACCTGACGCTGGCTTAAAATCAACGCCGTCAACATCTAAACCGTCGGAAGAGGATGTCCAACCACACGACGACGATGAAGAAATTCTCTGCTTCAATCCCACTACGTTTGTGGGCAGAGGAGGGACGTAGGCTTATACTAAATCTTTTACATAGTGCCAAAGAAAAAAATCGCAAGGGGTCAAGTCAGGTGATCGCGTAGGCCATTTTAGCAAGACTCTGTCATCATTCCCAGCACGTCCAATCCATCTTCCTGGCAGATTCTCATTCAAGTAAGCTCGTGCTAAAAGTTTCCAGTGGGGTGGAGCACCGTCTTGCTGGAAACTTTTAGTACGAGCTTACTTGAATGAGAATGAATGCTGGGAATGATGACAGAGTCTTGCTAAAATGGCCCCCGTGATCACCTGACTTGACCCCTTGCGATTTTTTTCTTTAGGGCTATGTAAAAGGTTTAACTTACGTCCCTCTGCCCACAAACGGAGTGGAATTGAAGCAGAGAATTTCTTCAGCGTTAGAAACAGAAGACATGCTGCAGCGAGTTTGGGATGAACTCTGTTATCGCCTAGACGTTTGCCGTGTTGCAGGAGGAGCACACATTGAAATTCTTTGAATTTTCTGAAAATCAGTAAGCACGTGTATTGTACTGCCGACAAAGCGTAAATGACAATATCTTTTAAAATAAATTATATCAACTCATATGCCTGTCAAGTTTCAATGATTTCGAGTTATAATTTTCGGAGATATTTGCATCTCAAATGGTGTCATTTTTTCTGGGACACCCTGTACGTATTTTTGGCCCCAAATTTTCTTGTGCTTCACCAAATATGATGCATTTTGTTCGCACAGTTTCGATTATGCGTGCTTAAGGCGACTCAGGCATATTGTTATGAAAAGGTTCGAAATTATGAAAAAATTTTATTCTTCCAAAGCATCGTTGAAAAGAGCTGGTGGGGGGGATGCATCACCCACATCCACCCTGGATCCGCCCCTGCCTCAAGTGTTAATTTTGATTACTCAGTAGCCTACAAGCGTTTGTTTAGGCATCGCCATTCGCTAATACTTAGTTCTTAATTTGATGGTTAGAAGAAAGAACCTTTTAAACTCTAAGATGGATCAATGCTAAAGGCATGCAGTTGAAAACAACATCTCAACCGTTCTTTTTTAGCTTATTATATACCAATTAAGCTCATTGATTTATCTACATAATTCTGTACTGCCACTACGGCAAATTTCGAAAGCAATATGGAAATTGGAAAAGCGGCTATTACTACTGCTGCTACGGCATGGCACTGATATAACAATACAGCCGCAGATAGTGCATTTTATGCTTCTGCAAAAACTTGTGACAAAAAAGCGTTATAAATTGAGAAACTATTATGTTTACATCGTTTAGTGCACGGGCGTACCCCCCCCCCCCCCCCCGCAAGCAAACGTACAAAACTTTCATTAAAGCTGATATACGTAGTTGTTAAATGTCCAGCCAGCATTACTCCGGCATTAAAAGTATGTCAAAGCTAGTTCCGGGGGGGTTCAATTTCGTTTTTCGTATGTCTTGAAGTTTCAACGCAATATGGCGCAAAAACTATATTCATGTGCGTAATCCAGGTCCGTCGATCAGCTCGGCGTTAGTAATGGTACTGTAGCTAAAGATTTAAATAAGGTTCATGGCTTTCTAGCTTGATGTGTGACTATGACTCAACACACGAACACAAAATGTGTCCAATTTCAACGTTATATAAAAAAATTTGAACGCCAAATTACGTTAGCCACAGGAAATTACTATCTAGGCCTGTATTAAAAGAAATTATCTAAAACAATATTTTGGAGTTTAGTTTAACACGTTCGATTGCTAGGAAACTACAGTCGTTTGGAGGTTTTAAAAAAATAGGTCCGGCAAAAGTTGAAGCAAGCACAAAAGCTTGTCTTTCAGAGAAAGTTAACTGGCGTGGCTCGTGCGCCGCCCAGGACCGGCGCCAAGGGGGGCAGAAGGACCTGGCCTCCCCAATCGAAATGCTTGCTCCCCCCAATCAACAAGCTTACTCTTATGAAGACAGCGGCTTTATGCTTAATTTCAAACTTTGTCCCCCCTAAGTTGACTGCTCTGCCGCAGGCTCTGGCGCCCCCCTCTTTTTAATTCCTGGCCACGCCCCTGTTGTGTTAAAATTGTTGAAAATGGTTTATGGTGGTAACAAGCCCGAAAATTCATTCATACTCTGCTCTTAGCTTCCAGCGCTTGATTAGAAAGTGCATGGAAAGAATACTGCAGCGCAAAACTCCTGTTTTCGCTATCTGTACTTTGGGGATTCATCGGCCACTTTACTCATCAGGTTACACAGGCATATTTTCCCCAGCTGATTGCAGATATGCGCCTGATGCTGCAGCAACAGTCGACCGCATCCATCTTTATTCCTCGCAGTACGTCCAACCGTGGGTATCCGGATTCAGCAAACCCTAGCTCTAGGAGCCTTGCATCAAAAACTCAAGGCCAAAAAGGTTATCAACTAGTTGCTGAGCTGGAGTAAACATCTTGAAAATTCATTTTGATTTCACTCACCCGCAAGAGAGCGCCCCAGGTCCATAGTCATATGCCACTACTGTAAGATTTAAATGCCAGCACATGGAGTTGGCCAAGTGGTTGGTGCATCGGGCTCCGAAGCTGGCTTCGCGGGTTCGATGCTCAACTAGGTCAGCTCCATGATGCATGTACTTCACTACTACGAAAACTTAAGCTGCAATTAAGTGGCTTGAATTAAAAAAAAAAAAAAAAAGATTTAAATGCCATTTGGTCTCTTTTACTCAGAGTTAAAACTAAAGCAGTTACAGCAGCGCAAACAGAAAAAAACTTTTGATTAAAAAAAAACATGTTTTTAAGTAATGATTTTTTTGCAAAAAAAAATGTTTTTTTATAAAAAAATGAATGTTTTTTTTATGTTTTTTTTTTGTCTGAAATAAGTATTGCTCCGAGATGGTAAAAAACGTGTTTTAAATTTGCAGTTCCTCGTATTTAAATAAAAAACTATCTTTTAAATTATTATTTACATTTCTAGTTATGACTATAGGGCAACCAAAAGTCGCTTACGGACGGTCCGCAAACCAAGTTTCAAAGTGATTTTTCAGAAAGCTTTCAATGTATTGTTTCAAATTGTTGTTTCATAAGTCAAAAGAAGCCAAAATTCAACGTTTGCGCAACAAATTTTTACGAAGCTTTCTTCCCATTTTTCGTGTTTCTGTGAAATCATTGTTTCATTTATTTTTGCCTAGACGTGCTACCGTGCAAAACATGTGAGCGTTTTCCACACTGGGAGGCGTGGGCTAGTCTAAAGGGAGACGCAAATGTTAGTCATAATCATTTAAAAATGTAGGATTATGTATTACTTTATAAAGGGGAGCGTTATGATTGATATTTTGTGAGGGAGGCGTAGTAACACAAAGTGTGAAAACCACTGTTCTAATGTGTACGCTTTCGGGCAATATTGCAAAGCTCACAATCTTACAACAGGCTAACATAGCGCTCAGAAAAATATTTTTAATGAAAGACTTCAGCACGTCCACAAAATGTTAACATACCATAAAGAACAGGGTTTCCCAACTGGGGATGCTTGCACCCCTTGGGGGTGCGAGAAAGCATTTCAGGGAGTTCAAAACGGCTTATAGATTTTTATCTTGTATTAAGAGTGCTTTTATTTTCAGCTGCTTAGTGTCAATTTTTCAGCGCTGTTGCAGCTCTTGTAATATGCAATTCGCAAACGTCCAAGAGGTGTAAAACCCTTAGCCTCTTTGTGGTTGGCTACAATCAAGCTCTGAAAACAAAATGCGTCTGATTCAGCAAAAGAGAAGTGACTGGTTTAACTATCTTATACCTTGTATTAGCGACACTTTGAAAGAGGATAAAAACTCTAAAATTGATAGCTCCGCTGCGGGAGCTTACGACGATCTCCCAAACCCTTCAGCTGAACACCTGCTGGGTTTTTGACGCAAAATCGTTACAGGAAAATGTTTAAGGTCAATACCACACATGAATTCACTTCAGCCCCAACCATTACGAAACATTGGTTTGCGCGACTGATTACAGCCGCATATTTTGTGAGGGCTGCAAGAACATATCAAAATTTTAAAGTCGCCCGGAGTATGGAAATGGTTGGGGACCGCTTTACTATAAGATAATAATACAAAACAAAAGAAAAAGAGAGTTCTTAGAATGCTTGAATGTGAACACTTATGTTTAAATATATGAAGTTACTTACGACAGCCGACAGACAATGATTAATTACCAGAACCTGACTTTCACGTTAAAAAATCATCCGTACGCCAACAAAAATCTCAGTATGTAATTCAGCTTATTGCAACTTTTTAACTTGTCAAAAGTTGGCCCCCTCCTTTTATAAATTCTAAATACGCCTCTATATAGGAGCAAACTATAGGTGTTGTTGCGAATGAAATACCGCTAAATGCTTGTGATAAGAAGTAATTGAAATCAACTACTACGTAACCAGTAAGCTGCTTGAACGAGTGGTGTGATGCGCTTCGCAATTCAATGATCGGGCTTGGTGCTAGATCAAATTAGTTTATTTCACCTATGACCCACTCACTTTGCAGCTGCAATTGTAACGTTTGCAGCTGTCTAGCCTGAATCGCAAGAATGAGTATCGTGAGCTTGTGCACGCTTTTGCAAAACATAAGGCAAAGTACCGGTTTTATGTAAAAGGAAGTATGTTGTATACCAGGGGTGGGCAATTATGTTTACACGAAGGGCCTCATTTAAAAAAATTTTGAAAAATTTAAAAGCCAGGGGCCGTATTGATTGGCAGAGCAAGAAAAAGGTCTAACACGGCCGCACATGTTCATTTTTACCCCTGAAGATCAGTGAAGAGCAAAAAAAGAAAAAAGTCTACTCGACCGCACATGTCCTTTTTTCATTGATATTCAGCGCGGAACTGTAAAAAAAGGTCTTCGGCATGATTCACGATAAGAGTTTACTATTATTATTATTATTGTTGGCATATTTAACCTCCTATCACGAGAAAGCGACGAAGCGCTGTACGAGCTCGCTTAGGAGTTGTCGGCCATCTGTCTACCACACTACGATAGGGGAATTCCGCTTATTGCCTTTCCCAACGGCACAACAAGTAAACTTGCCGGCTTTCTCCACACTGTCCCTTAAATGCTGAACGTCAAGCAGGGAAGCTGTGAATACCAATTTTAAAGTTATTGGTTTGACCCGACTCGGAATCAAACCCCAAGTCTACCGATCCAGAAGCAGACGCTCTGTACCACTCGGCCATCTGATCGGTTCAAAATGTATTTCTGTAAGTGCCAGCGGGCCGCATAAAATGATCTCGCGGGCTGCCCTTTGCCCACCCCTGTTGCAAGCCCTACTCTTAGTGTTCATTACTAGCATTTCAGTTGATTTTGCTCTTGGTATAATAGAGCAGAGCAGAAGTTTATTTTACCAAAAAAGCGCTAAGACTTTCTGGTGAGAGGCTGCGAAAAGACCATGTGTCCAGCTCCAAGGAACCGGCGCGATCGCCGAGTCTACAGCCACTCACCTCAAACAACCACATAGATTATCACAAATGTTCGAAAACAACAAAAATCACATGACAATAGAAAACTAAACTACTACATCGAAAACAAGCGTCTAGTGCAGAAAATCTTCGATGCGACGTGTATCAGAATTACAAAAAAAGAAAAAAAAATGTTAAAGAACAGGGGCGGTATACTGCTTAGCTCAACTCCTCTGCTTCAACGCAATGCGCCAGCTTTGTATGTTTAATAAGTCTACGCATTGCACAAAGTGCACAAAAAGCCGAGCTGCATACCGCCCTATGGCTCTAGGTGCAACACATTCACAGTTACAGTACGAGATGTTATTGATTAGGAAATAATTAAGCAAACACAGTATAATAAAATCTCAGTAGTGCGGAAACTGACAATAGAGCAATCAAATGGTATCGAAAAAAAGAAAAACAACAAAAACAAGTAAACTTAAGAGTTAATGCAATTAAATCTGGGACGGTAAGCAGTCATTCTAGCATTGATTATCGCAAAGAAGTTGTTTAATTGCTTTAACAAATACGTTTAAGCTTATTTGCGAATTGTTTTTTACATCATTCGGTAGATCATTCCATAGATTGCAGCCAACGTAACGTATTGACCTTTGTGTAATCGATTTGCTACAATATATGGGTGCCCAATTTGTATTTGAACTAAATCGAGTTGAGTGGTCGTGAGCTTGAGCTGCTTGTCGAAAATACTTATCAAAACAGGCAGGTAGAATGTTAGAACAAAACTTGAATACAAATTTTAAAACTTCAAGATTAAAAATGTTGTTAAATTTCAGTAGGTTTAAGTGCGAGTAAATCGGTAGAAGTTTTTTTTTAAATAAGGGAGTTTTGCTTAATATTCTAATTAAATAGTTTTGTTGAACCTGAATTTTTGCTGTGTATTTTGATGCTGCATTACCCCAAGTTGTCACACCATATTTCAAATAAGAATAAACAATACCAAAATATACATTACGCAGTACTGCTACTGGTGCGTAGTGCCTCAGTTTCATCAAAACTCCTCTGGCAATACAAAGCTTAGCCAAAACATACTGGATATGCTGTTCCCAATTCAGTTTATTATCAAATAAAACTCCCAAGTACTTAATGACACTTTTATTGGTGGGCGGTCTATCGCTGGTCTTAATGACGAAGTTATTCACAGCAGTGGATTTACTGCGAGAAAATAACACAGAATTTGTTTTGTTGTAATTAATAGAGATTTTGTTCAGGTTAGTCCAGGTTTCAATGTTATGGAATTCAGTTTCAGTTTTTAGCTTGAGTTTATCAATGTCATTATCAGCACAGAGCAGTACAGAGTCATCTGCATACAGTATGATTTTTGTGTCACAAGCATTAGGTAAATCGTTGATATAGACGAAAAATAAAAACGGTCCTAAAACACTACCTTGTGGGACGCCTGTAGTAATGGGAAGCTGGTTAGAAAAGATAAGGTCATTTTGGACCGTATATTGGAATCTGCTCGTTAAATAGGAATGCAGGAGACTATGTACATTGCCATGGACTCCGTAGTGTTCAAGCTTATTCATTAGAATTTGATGATTCACGCAATCAAACGCCTTCGCAAAATCAAGAAAAGCTCCGCAAACGGATTTTCCACAATCCATTTGTTGTAGTATAGTTTCATATAAATACGTTATAGCAAGGTCAGTAGAAAATTTTTTTCGGAAGCCAAATTGCAAATTTGTGAACAACTTGTATTTATCCCAGAAATCTACTAGTCTTTTATGCAAAATAATTTCAAATATTTTATTGAATGGAGATAATATAGAAATAGGTCTGTAGTTACCCAAGTCCATTTGGTAACCGCCTTTATCCAGGGGTACGACCTTTGCAATTTTCAAAATATCAGGATAAGTACCAGTTTCTATACATTCATTAAATGAAGTAGCAAGGTAATGAGAAATTAAGAATTTAGACTCTTTAATCAGTATTACCGGAATATCAATATAACCTGGCGATTTGTTAATGTCGAGTCCGGTGATTATTTCCATGATTTCATATGCGTGAGTTGGTTGCAGAATAACAGAAGAAACATGTCGCTTCCCTAGATACTTTCGCTAATTTTGATCGTTTTGGAAAATCGATTTACTTCCTAATTTTTCGCCAATCCTTACAAAATGTTCGTTTAACTTGTTGCATATTTCTGTTGGGTCTGTGATGGTTTTATCACCCACTTTTACAAGGCTCGGTACTGTCGATTTGGGCTTGTTTTTTCTGAGAAGTTGGTTAATATTCTTCCAGGTGTTTGATGGATTCCCTGGGCCAAGAAAAAGCTTTTGATAATAGATTTTCTTCGCCGCTTCTTTAAGATGCGTCAGCTTGTTACGATATTTTTTATGATCTGTATGCGCAGTAGGACTTTTATTTTTAAGATATTTTGCATAAAGCCTGTTTTTATGCTTTATGGACGTGAGGAAGCCTGGGGTAATCCAAGGATTTTTAGATGTTTTAAACTGCCTTCTGCTTAACATACTTTTAGGAAAGTAAGCATTCGTCAATTCATTCATTAACGTTACAAGATCATCTAAATTTTTATTATTTCGCATTTTTGGTTTGTTTAGAGAGGTACGCAAATCTTCAAGAAATAATGCAATGTTTTCCTGGGATAATTTGCGGCGGTATGGACGATTTGCAGCTTTTTCAATGGGTTTGCATTTAATTGTTGCACAGATTGGTAAATGGTCCGAAATATCTTCGTAAAATATGATTGGCTGTACATGGTCATTTAAAATCGAGTTCACATATATATGATCGATTATCGAGCCAATAATAGCTTAATAGTAAACAAATAAATTGTGTGCTTGAAGCACATTGAATCAATATTGACGACTAGACGAGTCGTAACTGACTGCGTGTTGTTTCCTGTTTAGCTTTTGTGTGTTTTTTTATGCATGTACAGTTTTATCTCCGGTTTCACTTAACCCCTACATTTGAATTCTTATTATTATACGGCTATAGGGCTATGTTTGGCCCTCTTTTACCAAGGAAAGTTTTACAATTTATTTAAGGGTTGGATAAATGTAGCCGTTTGTGTCATAACTACAGCACATTTGGAATCATAATAGAATTTTAAAACTCGCATGCAGGCTTCGAAGTGATGACGTCAGGATTCACACTTAATGATGGAATACTTACTTTTCTAGACCCGCTTGTCCTTGGGGTGTCGCGGGTTAATGATTGAATTTTTGAGTTTTTAGTAAATGTGATTTTTTTTGTCTTGTCTCGAATTGTCTCATATTGTACTGAGTTTTCTTATTAGCGCTTGAACTATTCAACTATGACAAGATTTATTATGCAAAACGTCATTGATGACATCCACACGTATCAGCGCGTAACAAAGCGGCCAAATTAACAGTCTAATCATAGATTGATCACAAATTTGTAGGCGTATGAACTATCAACTAAAGACTGTTTTACTCAGTTATTTTGCTTTATAAAAAGCCCAAATTTTCAGAGATCAATTCAAACTAAAACTCTAAAGTTTTAAGTCAAATCATGGCATTAATGTAACCTCCTTCAGTCAATATGGCATTTATGAGTTGAGCTGCTTGCGTTCCTCGACTTACGAAGCAGATATAAAAAATAAGTAGATAATGTTTAAAAAATCTCACAGTAACCGCTTCCGATTTACAAACGCCTATCAATTATTAGAATGTAGGCACAACGTGAAAACGTAGACATATTTTCAAATCTGCATTGATTACTATTATTTTTTTCAGAAAATCGAAAGTGTTACCATCAACAGAGTTCCGCTGCTGGCCTCGTCATTTTCTACTTGCAAACGCAATTGAAATTCACTGATTGACTTATTGCCAATAAAAAATCTTAACTGTTATTTTTGGCTAATGTAGGCCACAATACGCCAGGTCACTTTTTCCTGCTCTGTGCACAATTGAGCACTGCAGCGTGTGGGAAGCTCTAGCTTGTTCATTGCAAAAGCGTATAAGTAGCAGAAGTTGTTTGCTATATTACAGTGTTTAAGACGCTAGCGTTGTTACTGTTGCAGTTGAATGCGCAAACCGATAGTACCGGAGAAGATGGCTTTTAGTCGTGAGTGACAGTAAATATAGCTTGCGAAGCTGAGTTATTTTAAAAAATAAACTTTTGGATAACTGGCAAGCAGCGTAGCCAGGAATTTGCTATTGGGTATGTGAAAATGACGTCACATTTGACGTCACCTTGTATAACAAAACAAAAGATGACAGGTGTTCTGAAGGGGAAAGCGCAATTGTTCTAATCTAAGGGGTCAAAAGATTGCCTTCTGCCTCTGGTCAGTGGCGTAGCCAGCGAGAAATTTCGGGGGGGGAGAGGGGCAAAACAGTTCTTACACCTGGTCAGTCTCTAAAAAAAAGGTCCACAAAGAGGTTTTTAATGGCAAATCTCTTATAAAAAGATCTTTGGTGGCAAAAACTGCTCTCTGTTGCCCCACTTTTGGTCAAATTAGACGTATATATTTCTATAGTTTATATTAACTGTGATATACTTGAAATGTATCAGGGGGGAGCAGTTGTCCCCCTTGCCACTTTTGGTTACGATTACGACCCCGCTTCTGGTGAAACTTTGGTAAATTGATACTAAAACGCTTCATATTTACATTTTGATTGAACTACGTGAATCATTTTCGTTTGAAATTGTTAAGATTTTTTTTAAGAAAGATCTGAGGGCGGTTGTGCAGCGCCACCGTCATGCTAATGAAAGTGCGTCAATGCTTCATAAGAGGCGATTGATGGACCTACCATCTTTTAGGAAATGATGTAACGTGACTCGTAATATTATTAAAATTACAAAAGTTTCTTCACAGTCATGTATCAAGCAAATGCTTCTTCAAACATAGTTATATTTTGCCGTTTCAAAATTTAATTAAATAGCCTATCAAGACACATTTCCAAAAATGCAGGGTATAGATTTGTTTAGTTAATCGTACAACAAAAAAAAAATCATACAAAGGAGACCATGTTAGTTCAAAAATATAAGATGTTTTACGTAGATGACAACAGGAAGTGCAAGTAAAATGAAGTATAGATATCAGTGCCGCAACTAGACAGAATGCTTTGGAGGAGCGAAAAAAATTCGGGGGGGGGGGGGTAAAATTTAGCTTGAATTCTCATTAAAGTATATTATGCTGCTCCTCATTATTCTTGGTTTCTTCGTACAGCTGCGGCAACAAGCAGATCCATTTATTTTGAAACAAAATGAGGAACAAAAGCAGTTCTAGGAGGATTCGGGGGCATGCTCCATTCTTAAGTTGTTTTAAAATTACATACGTAATATTGCAATTTTAGTGCTTTTTGAACAACTTTTATGCCGTTTTGCTTAGATTTTATCTCCAAATATGAAGCATTTTCGTTCGCACATTTTCGATTTATGCGTGCTAATAAAGCCTTTATTTGGCATGTTATTACTATCGAAGGTGCAAAATTGTGGAAAAATTGTATTCGCAAATTTTTGCTTTCTGGCATAATTACTTTCCAGATATTATCATAATAATCTCAATGCTTGTCTGAAAATTGTTAGCCGTTGCAAAAGCGATAAGGTAATTCGCCTGCATTGCAGTGGGGTAGCTGCTGTTAATTAACCCTTGCCAACGTTGGTGTAGCGATCGAGTTGTTTAAAAGACCAAGCTATGCCGTTATGACTGTGCCTTTTGCGCTGTTGGAAGATTATATCGTAGAGCGGGACAGCGCTGTTTCGGGCTATTAGCCCTCATCAGCCGCCCTCAGGTAAGACACATTCATCTTCCAGGACGAATGATCTTGCCAGGATCACTCATCCCTTCGGATAAATATATCTTAAAGAATTCAACCTTTGTCGTACGTATCCACTCGTATGGTTACGTCACCGCGCTGGTCAAATGCCTTACGTGGCCAGGGTGAAGAGCAATAACTAAAAAAGCAATGCCCTTCCTGGCCTACTGGCGGGAAGTCATCTTCACCCTGGCCACGCGGTGACGTAACCACACGAGTGGATACGTACCACAAAGGTTAAATTCTTTAAGATGTATTTATCCGAAGGAATGAGTGATCCTGGAGAGATCATTCGTTCTGGAAGGTGAATGTATCTTACCTGAAAGCGTCTGATGAGGGCTAATAGCCCGAAACAGAGCTGTTTTGCTCTACGGTACGTCTGACTGGAGTGCTTTGCATTGTTGGCGATGGAGAGCTGATATTAGCCTCCGACCTAACGGGAGGAAGTCATCATGACTTCCCGCCAGTAGGCCAGGAAGGACAATGCTTTTTAGTTATTGGAAGATTATATACCGGTGTTTTGATTATAAAACGCATAAAAAACCTTGATAAAAGTTGCCGATAAGTGCATTTTTACAATCATGCTTTACCGATGGATGACGCTAGTCTGCTTTTTTTAGATACTGGTGAGTACGGAAGCTCATAGGTGCAATACACCACTAACAAAAAAAAACCTAAACCATATACAAAACTTGATACCGATACACCTAACTTCAAACCGATACACATGACTTCAAACCATAACCAATACCCAAAACTTCAAACTGATACACATGGCTTCAAACTGATACCCATAACTTCAAACTGATACACCTAACTTCAAACCAGTACGCTTAACTTCAAACCGATACACATAACTTGAAACTGATGCACATAACTTCAAACCGATACACATAACTTTAAATCAGTGCGCTTAACTTTAAACCGATAAACATAACTTCAAACTGATGCACATGACTTCAAACTGATACACGTAACTTCAAATCAGTACGCTTAACTTTAAATCGATAAACATAACTTGAAACTGATACGCATAACTTCAAACCGATACACATAACTTCAAACCAGTACACATAACTTCAAACTGATACACATGACTTCAAACTGATACCCATAACTACAAACCGATACACATAATTTTAAACCAGTACGCTTAACTTTAAACCGATACACGTAACTTCAAACTGATGCACATAACTTCAAACCGATACACACAACATTAAACTGATACACATAACATCAAACCGATACACACAACTTCAAACCAGTACGCTTAAGTTTAAACCGATACACATAACTTTAAGCTGATACACATAACTTCAAACCGATACACATAACTTCAAACCGATACACATAACGTCAAACCAATACACATAACTTCAAACTGATGCACATAACTTCAAACCGATACACACAACTTCAAACCGGTACACATAACTTCAAACTGGTACACATAACATCAAACTGATACACGTAACTTAGAAGCAATGCAACAAACTTGAAAACAATACCAACAATTTCGAATCAAAACAAACGCTTTTAACTTATTCCACAAACTTCTCGCAATGCAGTGATCTTCGAAACGTTACAAACAGCTTCATATCAAAGCAGATTACTTCAAGCGAGCGCACGAATTCATAACAAGTGGCAACCTTGTTACTGTATGAACATAAAGCGCCGCGTAACTATATACGCAAAACTTGCAACTGATTCACGCAACTTGAAAATGATTCAAGAAACTCCAAGATTGTCACTCTAAACTAACTTGAAATGACGCACAAATAAAAAAATTTTTAACTAACATCATAAACTTCTAACCAATGCACCAAATCCTTACGCATGCAACAATTTAAAACGAAAGCAGATGTTTTCGGACGGATGAATACACAATGGTGTTGATTTTTGCTTGCACTTTTGGGTCGTTAGCTCAAAACACAACTTGAAACCAGTACACATAACTTGAAGCTAGCAAACAAAACTTGAACCGCTTCACAAATTAGTTCCTGAAACTGATTGGGTATGGAGAAATAGCTGAGCCTTTTCCGAACAAAGACAAATAATAGACTAGTCGATATCACGGAAAAATCAGTGCTTCAATGTTTTTCTAGAATAAATGCATTGTTTACATTCATACAGGCGGATGAATCTTTTATTTATTATTGGCATATTTATCCTATCGCGAGAAAGCGACGAAGCGCTGTACGAGCTCGCTTAGGAGTTGCCGGCCATCTGTCTACCACACTATGATGGGGGAATTCCGCTTATTGCCTTTCCCAACGGCACAACAAGTATACTTGCCCGCTTGTTCTTCACACTGTCCCTTAAATGCTGAACGTCAAGCAGGGAAGCTGTGAATACCAATTTTAAAGTCATTGGTTTGACCCGACTCGGAATCGAACCCTATGTCTACCGATCCAGAAGCAGACGCTCTGTACCACTCGGCCATCTAATCGGTTAACTTTGTATGTTCATTAAGTTAACGCATTGCGTTAAGTGCCCAGAAGTTGAGCAATATACCGCCCCAGTTCTTTTAGGTGTAGCGACCGAGATAATTTTTTTGCGCTTAATTGTTCCGTATTTTCGTGTTGAGCATGTTCAACTGTGGTTCCATGGCGCCCAGGGGCGTAGCCAGCGGAATATTTAGGGGGGGGGAGCAAATTATAACTCGCCAAGAACTTCAAAAACATGATCTGCTCAGGCCAAGGCGTTAGGTTCACGCTGTCTTCCCGTCAGGGCGGGCGCCAAAGAGGGGCCGGAGGGGCCTGCCATCCAATCGACATGCTTAGCCACCCCCCAATCAACAAGTTTACCCTTTTTGAAGACAGCGGCTTTTGTGCATAATTTTACCACCCCCTGACGAACTGACAATTGCTTGGCCCCCCTAAGCCAACTGTCCTGCTTCCCGTATTTCGATTTTTGCCTCTAGTTATTGGTATTTATTTTGTTTACGGATGAATATGGGGTTGGTTATTTACTGTAGATCTAGGCAGGCGATCCTTAATTCGCTAATCGCTACCCTATTAATCATCGAACCGCCTTCTGCACGGCATTATATACTTCAGAATATCCAAAGATTTTGTCACCGTATGCAGTGATGGGCACAATAAACCTTTCTGTACTAAAGCGATAACGATAATCGATAATTTCAAAAATGCTCTGGGCGATACCGATAATCCATAAATCTCAATTTCTTTAAGCGATATCGGTAACCGATAAATTATCGCCGATAAATTTTTCCGATAAATGTTGCGGTAATTTTTCAATGTGTTTGACGAAGCTTTGTTCTTGTAAGTCAAATCACAAAAACGTTTTTCTAGATTTTTCAAGAAAAGAGAGCAGTGCACCGATTCTGCCGTGGGATTAAACAAAACAAAGAGAGAATTTTTTAATTGCAACAAGACTTTATCGCCACCATGAATTTTGCTATAGCGCCAATTCCCTAACTTTGAACACTGTGTGCATAAAGAATCGTTTATCGCGATAATTTATCGGCGATAACAAAATATATAACAAAAGCGATATCAGTAATCGATAAATCCAAACTATTTTGAGCGATAACGATAATCGGTAAAAAGTTATCGTCGATAACTATCGCCGATAAATTATCGCGATAAATGCCCATCTCTGACCGTATGGTATGTACGAACAAGAAACACATAGATCAACAAACACAATGAAAAGTCCCTATTCTTCTTAAAACAAGTTTCAATTGAACATTCTTTCCTTTTGCTCGCCATATTCGATTGCCTTTTTGCGATACAATCTTGCTTTTTCTTTATACTTACACGTAAATATTTGAACCCATTGCGTTGGTATGATGCAATAATATTTAACAAGCACTTTTTGTGGAAAAGTTATGTCGAAATTTAAAATCAAATCTTCACTATACTCGCGTTATTGCGCCTAAGCGTGTAACGAGTGGCGATGCCTATCTCTGCGGCTTAGCGCTTGGGCTACACAGCTCCGAAGGAACGTCGCAGCGGTGGCGAGCCGTTGGCGACACTGTGCCGATTTGACCGGCCCGGGATTTGCACCCCAGACCTTCCGCGCCGATGGCGTGATAAGCGTGTGCCCCAAGCCACTGAGCTAACGGCCGGTTCGAAATTCGAATCTCGCAAAAATTAGTCGTAAATGAAAAAGTGTTAAAGATGAGGGAGCTTTTAAAGCAAAATTTAAGATATTTTATAAGAATGTTTTAATTACACTTTAAATTAAGCTTCGGCAAAAAGAGGGGGCCAGTGTCCCAGTGGCCTCCCCTGGCTACGCCATAGATGGCGCCACATCGCGAATGGCAGGCTGGGACGAATAGCACCAGCGTAAGTTGTGAAATAAGGAAACATCGGCAAAACGACATAGCCATAGTTGAACTAAGGATGTGCCGAGTCGAGTACTCGGCCGAGCAATAAGGCATTACTCGGATGAGTCCGAGTATCAATTGATAATCGGCCGAGTATTAAACCACTATCATTTTGACCTTTTTTTTGCTTTGTATTCGAATTTGGGTCGGAATTAGGGTTTCTACGGACGTGTGACCTTTTTTTTTCGCTCTTCACCTGATTTTAGTTCTTATTTTGACGTCGTAGATACTCGGACTCGGCCGAGTAATGTCGTAAATACTCGTTACTCGGCGAGTCCGAGAAATTTTCCTTGAGGCACATCCCTAAGTTGAACGTGCTCAAGATGAAAATACGGAACAAAAGTCTAAAAAAAATTATCTCGGTCGCTGCACCTAAAGGAACTGGAGCGGTATACTGCTCAACTTTTGTTGCACTTAACGCAATGCGTTAACTTTGTTTGTTCATTAAGTTAACGCATTGCGTCAAGTGGACAAAAGTTGAGCAGTACACCGCCTTGGGGGTTGATTACAGGATTTTATGCGTTAGCGAGCGATTTCTCTCGCTAATTCTCCTCGGAGGAGAAATTCTCCGAGCGGTAGCCGAGATAACGTGCTCGCAAAGTTGGGATTACAGGTTGCGCTCGCAGAAAGAGCAGCTACTCGGTAAAGCCGAGTGTCTCGCTAACTGCTCGGTATGTATAGGCTTGTTGTGGGGTGCTAGACTGGCAGCGGCTGTTTGCTGGCTAGCGCCTAGTTTAGTGCTAAAACTGTGCTAGTATTACAAAGTTGGGATGGTTTTGACTTGGTTATAAGTAAAGAGTGTATGCAGTAATGGTGTCTACTGATGCATAGGCTTGTTGTGAGGTGCTAGACTAGCAGTTGCTGGCCATGGCCTCACACAGTTAATGGTGGAAGATACCATTACTACAAACTCTCTAACTAAGTCTGCAGCCTACGCATGCTTACAATTGGCGTAATAGCACAGTATTAGCACCAGACTAGGTGCCAGCCAGTAAAGAGCAGCTGCTAGTCTAGCACCTCACAGCAAGTCTATACCGGTACATCTGTAAACACCACTACTACATACTCTCTTACCTGTAATCATACTCTCTTACATACTCTCTTACCTGTAATTTGATTCTATTTGAATAAGATGTGCAGCTGTAGTTTTTACTGCTTTTGATCTAGGCCTAATGATGTGTAATTAATCAAGTTGAAACCATCCCAACTTTGTAATAAATCACTTGCACGGTTTTAGCACTGGACTAGGCGCTAGCTAGTACCGGTGATCAGCAGCTGGCCTACCAATCTTAGTTTAATTTGTATGTATTTGCATGTAGACTATGCTTTGCATTTTTCTTTTTTGTTTTGTTTTTTATTTTTGAAAATCCGATTTTTTTCTGCTGACATGTGTCATGTTTGAGATAGAGTGTAGCGACTTGGTGAGCCTTAGCCTCTTTCGCATGAATGAATAAACTTGAAATTGAGTCTACCATTTCACAACAAGCCTGAGAGTTGTGTAAAGCTCTGGTTGTGTCATATACTAGGTACTAGCTATTGTGCATAAACTATGACCTAAAAAAATGCGCTCCACCATGGCTAGTTGTGTATGAAATTGTCGCTCGGTAACTTAAAGTGCTCATTTTTTTTCTCGCTACTTGCCAAGCGAGTTCGCCCGCTAGGAAAATCCTATAATCCCGAAAAGCGCGTTAGCAAGGAAAAATTTCTTACCGAGCAGTTTGCGAGCTCGTAAACCGCTTAACGAGCATCCTGTAATAACCCCCCCACTGGTCTCATATCAATACGTCGGAAGCTGAAGAAGACCCGGTGTTATAACAAGGAAATAAATAATGAAGTGGCTATTTCTACGGGCCCGTAACATTTGTCACTTTGGTTTATTTTATTACTTCGTCACGCTCTCGTACAATCGGGATGCGAGCGAAGGGTTAATACAAGAAACAAAGAGCTTATTTTTACAGGCCTGTAAAAATAGCCACTGCCACAAATAATAAAATTGCTGCCATGCTCATGCAAGCTGTTTTTAAGAGTCAAGAGCAACCTTCCAACCAAAGTTTAGCTATTCAAAATGCAGACCTCAAATCAGCACTGCACCTACCGACTGTGAATTTTGGCATGGCAAACCTAACATTCGAAAAATACTAATGTTATGCAGGGTTGCCAGGTTTTGCAGAGTAAAATATACCAAAATGTTCCAAATTATATACCAAATATATACCAAAATATGTTATCAAAAATATACCAAATATATGCCAAAATTTCGAAAAAAAATCATCAGTTTATCTGTAAAAATGAAAAGTAAGTGTTGCATTTTTGAATGACGTAATTAATTTCTTGCTCAACCTCCCAACAGAAGTATTTTTACACTAAACATAAATCAGTTGTATTTGCTAAATACAATCAAGCTTTCATTACCAGTAATGCAGATTAAATAGACCAAGGAACCGAATCAAAGTTTCTCACGCTAAACAAAAACAATAGTCACAAATACAACAGTTTAATTGAAATTAATCAACACTTCACAGTCCACAATCTCAGGTAACAAAAAGATATACTGCACAAAACTCACAGTTTCAAATAAACTAGCCCCCATTACTTGAAATTAATCAACACTTCACAGTCCACAATTCTCGGTTAGCAAAAAGATGTACTGCACAAAACTCGCAGTTTCAAATAAACTAGCCCCCATTGCTTGAAATTAATCAACACTTCACAGTCCACAATTCTCGGTTAACAAAAAGATGTACTGCACAAAACTCACAGTTTCAAATAAACTAGCCCCCATTACTTGAAATTAATCAACACTTCACAGTCCACAATTCTCGGTTAACAAAAAGATGTACTGCACAAAACTCACAGTTTCAAACAAACTAGCCCCCATTACTTGGGGTCTTGTGAAGATCTTACTGTATCACACCATAGGGAAACGTACCGGGACGTCCTTGATGCGCACTAGCGATTCCGGTTACCATATTTTCCATACGGTATGATCTTAACAGCGCTACAACTTAACACTCAAAACTATAAACTAGCACTAGCCAATCGATTCTTCACAATTCACATATAACATATTGGTTCAGAAAAAGAAAAATTCTAGAGCTTTTGCCACATTGGCACATTGTGCAAAAAAATCGCCACTAGTAGTGTTGCCAATTATGTAAAACTGCATTGCTCAAATCCATAGAAAGGATTTATTAGGTAATCCGGCAATTAAAGAGCTTTCCAGTAATCTTGAACATATCAGTTATATTAAATTTCTGATATATACCAAACGCAAAAACACACTACCAAAAGGCATAAAAATATACCAAATTTAAGGACATATACCAAACCATAATTTCATCTACCAAACGGTCCAAAAAATATACCAGATTTGTGAAATCTGGTATATAAATATACTAGTTGGCAACACTGATGTTATGTTATCTCATTCAATGAAACTGCTGTTTTTAAAATCAGATCAAGCAAACAAATTGGCAACCTCAACATCACGCTGCTCGCGTTGTTCAACGTTACGCAGACGACGTCGTTCAAAATGCGTCTCATCTTACGTCATTAACGATAAGATTCATCCGCCTGTATGAATGTAAACAATGCATTATTTCTAGAAAAACATTGAAGCACTGATTTTTCCGTCACATCGACTGGTCTATTATTTGTCTTTGTTCGGAAAAGGCTCAGCTATTTCTCCATACCCAATCAGTTTCAGGAACTAATTTGTGAAGCGGTTCAAGTTTTGTTTGCTAGCTTCAAGTTATGTGTACTGGTTTCAAGTTGTGTTTTGAGCTAACGACCCAAAAGTGCAAGCAAAAATCAACACCATTGTGTATTCATCCGTCCGAAAACATCTGCTTTCGTTTTAAATTGTTGCATGCTTAAGGATTTGGTGCATTGGTTAGAAGTTTATGATGATAGTAAAAAATTTTTTTATTTGTGCGTCATTTCAAGTTAGTTTGGAGTGACAATCTTGGAGTTTCTTGAATCATTTTCAAGTTGCGTGAATCAGTTGCAAGTTTTGCGTATATAGTTACGCGGCGCTTTATGTTCATAGTGACAAGGTTGCCACTTGTTATGAATTCGTGCGCTCGCTTGAAGTAATCTGCTTTGATATGAAGCTGTTTGTAACGTTTCGAAGATCACTGCATTGCGAGAAGTTTGTGGAATAAGTTAAAAGCGTTTGATGAGAAATTTGCAAGGGACAAATTAATGTTTCGACTATAACCAAAGTCTCGTCAGCCTTGCTACGCACAGCCAATCCAGGCTAAACTCATTCCAGACTGTAAAGACTCTTTTTTGCATTGCTTTACCTGAACATTTCGACTTCACCTCTTTTCTAGGTTGTGCCCTATTTTTGGCAGGCGACTGGCCCCAAACTACGATACCCAATGAAAGAACTTATAACCACTAACCCACAACTAAGTTACCGGTAGCCTAACTAGCCCACATCACTAGAAGCCCCCCTGGCAACCCACTCATTTGCAGCTGCAGACGCGTTTCGACCTTATTATGGTCTCATCAGTGCAGCATAGCAACCTCCCATCTTCCTAAAAAAAAAAATTCCCACCTTCAAAAGAACTACACACCCCAAATCTAAGCCTCTACTCGTTCTGCTCAAGGTAGAAAATTTGAAATAAAACCTTCAAGAAAATAATGCAGGCTGGATTATGATGTCGCAGATTCCCTGTAAACAATCGATAAGAAGAGAAATGACCGGTTGGTTTAAACATTATTTTCCCGGTAATCTGAGAAGGAATTTTTTGTTTAAGGTTTGTAAATATACCAGTTACCAAAACCTGCAAAAAACCTCTCTGCCCAACCCGTTCGCCCGTGAAAAAGCGGGGGACAAGGCAGGCACTGTGTCTGCGCATGCAGCCCAGAAAACACAGTGAACGTCAGCGCTTATCGGTGGTTTAAACATTAATATTCCGGTACGTTTGTCGAACCGCATGTACAGGTACAGGATCCAGCAAGATGATACAAAGAAGGATATGTAAGTCAAATAGAATTCATCTTTCCGACACTTCTCCGATAGGCACCCCCAAAGTCAGCCAACAACAAAGCTCAAAGTGTCAGGTTAAGAATAGGTCCAACAATAAGAGTACAGTCTTTTAATGGAATGGAAAATGGTACTCCCCCATACAGACTGTAAAGACTCTTTTTTGCATTGCTTTACCTGAACATCTCGACTTCACCTCTTTTCTAGGTTGTGCCCTATTTTTGGCAGGCGACTGGCCCCAAACTACGATACCCAATGAAAGAACCTATAACCACTAACCCACAACTAAGTTACCGGTAGCCTAACTAGCCCACATCACTAGAAGCCCCCATGGCAACCCACTCATTTGCAGCTGCAGACGCGTTTCGACCTTATTATGGTCTCATCAGTGCAGCATAGCAACGTCCCATCTTCCTAAAAAAAAAAAATTCCCACCTTCAAAAGAACTACACCAACGGGTTGGGCAGAGAGGTTTTTTGCAGGTTTTGGTAACTGGTATATTTACAAACCTTAAACAAAAAATTCCTTCTCAGATTACCGGGAAAATAATGTTTAAACCAACCGGTCATTTCTCTTCTTATCGATTGTTTACAGGGAATCTGCGACATCATAATCCAGCCCATATTATTTTCTTGAAGGTTTTATTTCAAATTTTCTACCTTGAGCAGAACGAGTAGAGGCTTAGATTTGGGGTGTGTAGTTCTTTTGAAGGTGGGAATTTTTTTTTTTTTCAGGAAGGTGGGACGTTGCTATGCTGCACTGATGAGACCATAATAAGGTCGAAACGCGTCTGCAGCTGCAAATGAGTGGGTTGCCAGGGGGGCTTCTAGTGATGTGGGCTAGTTAGGCTACCGGTAACTTAGTTGTGGGTTAGTGTTATAGGTTCTTTCATTGGGTATCGTAGTTTGGGGCCAGTCGCCTGCCAAAAATAGGGCACTACCAGTGGCGCAACCAGGATTTTTGTAAGGGGGGGGCTGATACATTTTTGTGATTAGGATTAGTTCCTTATTGCTCGTAATTTTCTAGTATCATGTCTGACTGTCTTGCGAGATGACGTAGGTCTATCGTCTATTTCAACAAGGAAAAGCCACGGCTAGTTTTTTTGCTCAAATCAATATCTGTGCATTAAAACAGAAGAGAGCTAAGCGTTATGTCCGAAACTAGTTTCACTAGGCATTAGGCAAGCGAAGTTTTCGTGAAATTTAGTTTGTAATCTATCCCAAAGCGGCACATGAAGAGTCTTTTAACATTTTTTCAACCAAGGGTTATGCTTATCTTGCTATCTATTTCAACGAAGAAAAACTATGCAAATTACTTGAAAAAACTTGCGCGACAATGTTCAACTTGCAAAGTTTCAATTAGGAAGAGAGAGGTCTTGGTACTGCAGCAATCTTGAATTCGGTGCTTGTTGTCAACGTCATCGAAGCAAATTTAAACAATAAAATGAGATCTTTCACTGGCACTTGCGGCATATTTATTTAAAACAGTGGTCGGCAACCACCGGGCCGCGGCCCGGTGCCGGTCCGTGTGAGGTTTGTTACCGGTCCGTATGCGTTTTCAGAATAAATGCTTTGAGTTTAAAACATTTTTATAACGTGAGACGCAATTTTGGGACGTTTTTGTAAAAATGCTAAATAACTCAATTCTGGTGACCCAGTTCGGCAAAGTTACTCAATCTCACAAAACTAACCAAATTGAAAAGTCAAATCTTTTAATTAAACAGCGAACATTTGATTATGCTGTCATTTTATCGTAAATCTTTTGTAAATCAAACAGCGCTTGGTTAAGAGAAAAAATAACGTGAAGAATCAGGTTTGAGAAGCTACTATAAAAAAATTGAGCAATGCTGCTGCAGCAAGATTGAAAAAGTTTAATACTCCGGTCAGAGTAATACAAAATCGAGATTTTCAGTTCTGAATAAATATGAGTGTTTTATTGCTTAAACATTTTTGATTTTTTAAAGGCCGGTCCGCAAAAACAATTCAGTTTCAAACCGTCCGTTGTGCGAAAAAGGTTGCCGACCACTGATTTAAAACACTTTCTTTATCAACTGATCGTTCTCGGTGAATCGGTTGCAAAGCGAGACCGGTTAACCGTTGTTCTGACCGGTTTACGATTTTAATTCACAAATGATTTTAATTTACAGATACCGGTATCAGCTTAATAGATTACATTTTTGTTGTTTTAACCTTGCTCGTAACCGCAGTTAACAATATTCTCGGACATAGAAATTCATTAATTGTTAAAAATGCCTCAGTAAAACTTAAATTTATATTATCTGTCAGGAGCGGATCAATAAAATTTTGGCGGGGGGATGCAGTTTTCAATTAGGTTGAATGCTTACTACGTACAAATTCGTTAGACGTTTAGACCCCAAAACGGGCCTAAATAACATAAGCCCTTTGAAAATGTTTCATGTCAAAAGCGTATTCAGAAATTTTTTCAAGGACAAGAGCATTAAATTTTGACATTTTAATCAAGCGTATTTTTTCTGGCAGAATTTGATGCAAATTGAGGAACGAATCTAGGGGGTCCGGGGGCATGCTCCCGCGGAAACTTTTTGCAAATCTACACACTGCAATGGCCATTTTAGTGCTTTTTGAACATTTTTCAGGTGCATTTTATTTAAATTTTTGCCCCTATATGTGCGTGCCTCACCAAGTATGATGCACGTGTTCGCACATTTTCGATTACGCGTGCTTAAGGCGTAAGAATTATTGTTATCGAAAAGTTTCGAAATTATGAAAAAAAAATTGTATTTTTTCTAAAAGAGTTTTAAAATCGGATTTTAGGGAGATGCATCCCCCCAAACACCTCTGGATCCACCCCTATTGCCTGTTGAATATTGACAAATTACGACGAGTACTGGTACTTATAATTTTTTACAGCTGTTTTTTCCACTGTCGTTCATAAGGCTAAGGGGGGGGCTTCAGCCCCCTTAGCCCCCCCCCTAGTTGCGCCTATAGGCACAACCTAGAAAAGAGGTGAAGTCGAAATGTTCAGGTAAAGCAATGCAAAAAAGAGTCTTTACAGTCTGGAATGAGTTTAGCCTGGATTGGCTGTGCGTAGCAAGGCTGACGAGACTTTGGTTATAGTCGAAACATTAAAAGCGTTTGTTTTGATTTGAAATTATTGGTATTGTTTTCAAGTTTGTTGCATTGCTTCTACGTTACGTGTACCAGTTTGATGTTATGTGTACCAGTTTGAAGTTATGTGTATCGGTTTGAAGTTATGTGTATCGGTTTGAAGTTGTGTGTATCAGTTTAAAGTTATGTGTATTGGTTTGACGTTGTGTGTATCGGTTTGAAGTTATGTGTATCGGTCTAAAGTTATGTGTATCGGTTTGAAGCTATGTGTATCAGTTTGAAGTTATGTGTATTGGTTTGAAAGTTATGAGTATCGGTTCGAAGATATGTGTATCGGCTTGAAGTTTAGCGTACTGGTTTGAAGTTGTGTGTATCGGTTTGAAGTTATGTTTATCGGTTTGAAGTTAAGCCTACTGGTTTAAAGTTGTGTGTATCGGTTTGAACTTATGTGTATCGGTTTGAAGTTATGTGTATCGGTTTAATGTTATGTTTATCGGTTTAAAGTTAAGCGTACTGGTTTGAAGTTATGTGTATCGGTTTGAAGTTATGTTTATCGGTTTAAAGTTAAGCGTACTGGTTTGAAGTTATGCGTATCGGTTTAAAGTTAAGCGTACTGGTTTGAAGTTATGTGTATCAGTTTGAAGTTATGAGTATCAGTTTGAAGTCATGTGTATCAGTTTGAAGTTATGTGTATCGGTATCAAGTTTTGTATATGGTTTAGGTTATTTTCTTTTTGTTGGTTGTGTATTGCACCCTATGGGCTTCCGTAGGTAAGCAACTCCTAGAGTGCGGCCGTACTTTCATTGCTTGCATTTATTTGTGAAAACACGAAAGTAAAAAAATATATATCATTTTTCTACCTAATCTCCACCTATTTCGATAGCACTTGTTGCAGCGGTCGACAAGCTTATGAATGCCATCTGAGAAGAAAGTGTTTGGCTGGTCACACAACCGTTCATGCACCGCTTTTTACACTGCTTCATCAGAAGAAAATTTACGACCTCGTAATGCATCTTTGAGTGGAGCAAAGAGGTGATAGTCAGAAGGAGCAAGAACTGGGTTGTATACAGGATGCTGCAGTCCCTCAAAACCCGGTCTGTTTACGGTTTCAATGCTTGCTTTGGCAACATGTTGGCGTGCGTTGTCATGCTGCAGAAAAACCTTCTTTGACAGTAATCCTCGACGTTTGGTGCGCATTGCAGGCTTTACACGGTTGGCTAGCAAATCGCAATACCTTGCACAGTTGATTGTTCTCTTTTTCAAGCAAAGTTGGTCAAAAATCGGTGTCACAACAGGGCAAGGTATAGTGATTTGCTAGCCAACGGCCTAAAGTTTGCAATGCGCACCAAACGTCGAGGATTACTGTCAAAGAAGGTTTTTCTGCAGCATGACAACGCCCGCCAACATGTTGCCAAAGCAACCATAAAAACCATGAACAGACTGGGTTTTGAGGGGCTGCAGTATCCTGCATACAACCCAGATCTTCTTTCTTCTGATTATCACCTCTTTGCTCCACTTAAAGATGCATTACGAGATCGTAAATTTTCTTCTGTCAGCGACATGACCTAGCGATACCGCGCGCAGGTGACAGATCCTACGTGACGGGTTCGATTCACGGCTGGAGCCGATTGCATTTGACATATGTAACGGGTGGCTGCTGACTCGAAGAGCGCAAGCTCACTGTTGAATTCTCCGTTCAATATAATTTGAAAATAACCTCAGTTATTTATTTATTCTTTGAGGTTGTGTTTTGAAGCACCGTTGATGATGCGATAAAGACTTCTGATACGGATAGTGGCTTGACATTTCAGACTCACATTGATGATTGGAATGGGCATCAATTTAAGGTGGTGCGCTGTTTGTGTTTTGGTATGGCCAAGATATACCAGATTTCAGGTTTACAAGGCGGAAAGTCATGAGAGAAGCGTTTTATACTCACAGCTGCACTCTTTGGTTACTTCAGCGCCGGAATAATTTGAGAGAGTCTAGCAGGCAGAACTAATTTTGACATCCTAATTTAAGCTACGTAAGGTTTTTCACTTTTGTGCTGAATCGCTATCCTCAAATGCAAGATAAGTTGAAAAACGTGTAGGGGGCAACGTTTTTGCCTGGGAGGCCGCCATACTCGAAACCAAAATCTAAAATGAAAGCAGATATCATAGTAGGGATGTGCCTCAAGGAAAATTACTCGGACTCGCCGAGTAAAGAGTATTCACGACAAAAAAAAAAAAAAATAAAGGTCATCATGTCCGTAGAAGTCCTAATTTCGACTCAAATTCGGATACAAAGCAATAATAGGTCAAAATGATAATGGTTTAATACTCGGCCGAGTATAACTGAATACTCGGATTCGGCCGAGTACTTGACTCGGCACATCCCTATATCATAGCACATGCAAAGCGCGCAGAAATGCGAACGCGTATTCACTTTACGCGTGACAGCATGTTACATTATGACGACATAATAAATACAAGTTTAATTAAACTAAACAATCGAAACAATACGGTGAGCGTACTGCGCAGTGTGTACTTGTACGTTCTGTAGTTTCTATGGCATTGGTGGGACACCTTACCACATGCTACTTTAAGGACGCATATCTGTAACTCACAATATTGTGTCAGCGCGTAAGGACGAATTAACTAACCAATGCAGAAAGTTCAACGGGCCGCCTTGAAAGCTTTGTCGGGCCACAATTGGTCCGCGGGTTGGACCCCTCTGGGCAAGAACAGCAGTATTGTTTTCTACACTTTTGCAACGTGATAATAGAGAACCGACATGGCAATGTAACATCATTCAGAAAACTACACTACATTGCTCCGTGTCGAGTTAACATAAAATAACCTTGCAGCATCGCTTAAGTTGTTAATCATACAACGTCATTTGGACTTGCAGAGAGTTGTTCTATAAAGAGTGGCAAAAGTATCTAACGCTTCAAATAGGAAGCCAAAAAGGAACCTAATAATGACGTCACTTGAGGTTTAAAAAGGAGTTGTATCCCTCCCGTGGCTACGTTACTGATTCCGGCTATTGCCATACGCTATTCGTCAGAAGTAAATCCGCAGGACATATTTAGGTCCTAGGTTAATAACTATGTAGCATTTAATATGAAAGAGAATGTAGTATTAGTATTTAAGTGAATGTTAACCGAACAGCTTTGTTACTATTTTAAATCCTCTACTCTAAGCAATAACATGCTTCCTTGTTGTGACACAAAAGCGTAGTCTATTTTGCAAAATGACGTATTGCATAAATATTGCACAGTAGGCCTATTTGATTGATATATCATTTCAGTGGCGAACCAATAGGCTAGAGTGAGTATTGCGAACGCTTGGAAAGCTTTGCATGGTGTGTCAAAGATATCCCATGGCTTATCACTTTAAATGCGGTTGGTTAAATGCAGTTGGTTAAACGCCCTTTGTCGTGAATACTAGGGCGGAGCGAAGATGACTGTGCCTGTGAATATTTTTGTAATAATGTTTCGCGACTGAAAATTAACAATTTTGCGAACTTAACAGCAAAAAAACAAGCCAACTGGTTTCAAAAGATGCGTTGGATCGTAATGACTTCACATCCGTGATAGCCGCCCACCTTCAATTGACATAAAAAGCTGCTTGGACCAGAGCATGACGTGAGCTTTCCAGCGCGGTTCAAGTAAGTATTCGCATGAACAATGCCTGGAAATGCTATTACTGATTTTGACGTTGCAAGAGTAAAGCAAGCTAGCTATTGAACAACATACAATTACTTTTAAGGTTACTAATTAGAATTACTGCAGACCGAAAGTTAAAATCTTGAAATTTGAAACAGAAATGCGAGAAATTGTTTCGTTTACTGAATTAGATTCCCCATTCCAGCTGAAGTTAATAACGTCTAAACGGCTATATTATGTGAATGATGCTAAAACAGAGTAAAAACTAAACCCGTTTTCTCTGGTAAATACGCAATCTTAACAATACAGATTTGCACCAATTTTTTATTCTAAATATAATTGATGCCTAAATAAATACCTCACAAACTTTGCCCTGTTCCCTGCTTGCTCTCTTAGGTTTTCCATCGCCTACAAAAAAATTGGTGAAGAAATTCAATATCCCGTTTTTTTTTCTTCATGCCCAGTTCTGATAGTCTTAGCTTAGTTTGAGATGTTAGATCCAATGAAGCTGGAATTTACAGTGTTATGCATCATAACTCTAAGATGCATTCTCAAGACTCAGCAAGTTTTTGCGATTAGCCCTGTGGTTTAAGTTCATAATCTTTTGAGAAAGATCTTGAATACCAGCAAGAGCAAGGGCTTGTAACTTGAAGTTTTTGAATCTAAAGGATACGGTAAAATGGTTCAAAGGGTCAGGGGCGTCGCAAGGAAAGGGGGCGGCATTTTGGATAAGCTTTATGTAATTATTTTTCTTGATTATTTTGAACAACACACTATTACTTGGCTTTATCGCTTATTTGCTAATCGTAAATCATCTTACCGTGTTGCCTAGTGCCCAAGCGCAAAGTTGCGGAAACGGGTCCCGCCATCTCGTTTACGCTTTGGCGTATTCCCGCAAGTATTAAAAAGATTTGATTTTAATGTGCATTATGTCACAATTGCGCACTGTTTTCTTCTTCGTATTTGCATTATTTGAATCGCTCACACTCAGCGTACGAATGCAGTATAGGCACTAGGCAGTACTGCGCAAGTGACATGGGTGCACCAGGCCCGTAGCCAGAAATTTTTCTCAGGGGGGGCCCGTTGGGGCCCACATTTTTATTACATACCGGTATATGACGTCAGACTATGCGGCAATGTAGTAGTAAGCTAACATAATTTGTAAGCCAGAGCAAAACCGGGTAAGGTAAGCAAGAAGTCCTTACATTTAAGATTCCTGACCAATCTTCTACCAAGCGTTTTTTTCGGTGCTCCTTCCCTAACGTATTTGTATGAGGATGTATTTGTATTATAAAGCTGATCTTCAGGCCTATGTTTTTTGCTGTTTTTTTCTTGTGCCTTACCGCTTATCTTGATTTTGTTAGGATAAATAAACTGCTACTACCATGCAGTGTCCCTCTAGAGTAAGAAATTGAGAAAAATGCAAAATTTTTGGGCAAATTTTACTAATTTTTAACCAGAAATTAATATGATAAAATACAAAACTAAAAAACTTAAACAAAAAGCTTGAATATTTTAATGCAAGACTGTAGCTTGTATCTTGGAAAAGCAAATTTAATGCAAAAAATTTGTAAAAGAGGTCCTCAAAGTAGTGTAATCTTTGGGCAAAAATTTCAATGAATTTATCATTTGGACAAACTCGCACTAGTCAAAATCCTAGAGGGACACACTGGCTACTACTAATACCGTTATACAATTGCACAAGTAATTAGCCTACGCTGGCTCTATATTACCTCTACCAGTGTTGCCACTGAGGAAAGTGCAAATAACATCAGATTTGTACACCTTCAACATCAGATTTTTTTAAGCTAAAATTTTGTCACAAACTAAACACATTTCGCCTTAATATTCCTACAAGAACAGTAAAAAACAGTTACGATGGTTCTATAAACCTGCAGGAGTTATATCTCAAGCAACAATTTGCAAGTTCAGTATTAAAACACGTGGGCATACAACACCTTAGCACTTTAATGACACATGACTAAAACAGGATTGCTTATAACTCTACAGCTTGGCTATCACATAAAAAGACAAAAGACAGAATTTTTAGGTTGGTTAAATGTAACTTTGCAGTACCTACACAGTGTCTTATAGGGATCATCTGACTTAGAAATCCAATCTTTCAACTGATCATCTTCCAACCACAACTCATTACAAGCCTGGCTATATTCTATCTTTTGCTTTTTTTTTGGGCTATCAACCATTTTAACCCTTAACTTAGCTGAAAAAGTAAATGCTTAAGTTGACTTTCACTGTTATGCTGGTACCAGCAGTGCTGTTCTAGTACAGGAACTGCCAAAATATAACTTTAAGATAATGCTACAGACAAGTTATTTTGTGATGGGCAATTTTCTTTTCAACCCAGAACTCAGATTGTGAATCGTTATGGGCATTGGGCAATTTTTCGTTTTTCTACCTTTAACTCAGTTATGCATGAAGTGTTTTTTTTTTCATTCCAGGAATTTTTTTTTTTTATTATTGGCATATTTATCCTCCTATCACGAGAAAGCGACGAAGCGCTGTACGAGCTCGCTTAGGAGTTGCCGGCCATCTGTCTACCACACTAAGATGGGGGAATCCCGTTAAGTGCCTTTCCCAACGGTACAGCAAGTAAACTTGCCGGCTTTCTCCACACTGTCCCTTAAATGCTGAGCGTCAAGCAGGGAGCTGTGAATACCATTAAATACCATTAAAGGGAGCTTGATTAAGGAATTTGGTCGGAAAAACAGTCAGTGGCACAATACACACTTTCGAAAGCAGAAAAATAGTCATAAGAAATTTAAACATTTTTATTTTTAACTAACCTATTTAAAAACATGTTTCAACATCAGATTAGTAGGTCAAAACATCAGACATCAGAAATTTTGCCCAAAACATCAGATCTGATGTAAAAACATCAGGAGTGGCAACTATGACCTCTACGCAAGACTTTTATTACATCTACAGCAGCTATGACTAAATTTTATCTTCTTCCATCACAAAGAATTTTGTGATTTCATAAACACGATTCCTTTCAAAGCTACGAGTCCAAGCATAATCGAAGACTCAAATGCTGACTGGCTGAAGAAGAGTTGCAATAATGTGATTTTTGCGTTTTACCTCCGATAGACTGAGTTTAAGCATATTTTCAAAATGTACCAGAAATATAGGCTACCAAACCAAAACTTTACCTACCAAATAGCCAAAAAATATACCAGATTTTTCGAATCTGGTATAGCCTACCAGTTGGCAACGTTGTTTACGATTGAAATGAAAATAGCAGTAAAAATTTGGCTCAAAAGCAGGTTCCTTTGTAAAGTTCCAACTTCCAACCGCACTTTTTTGCTCTGGCGTAAAACCAGGGTCACGCGTTTATCACCATCATTATTACATTATACTACCGGGATTTTCGACTCGTAAAACGAAGTTTTTGCTGTATGTATAATTTCGCAATTTTTTCAGAAAAATTTGCGAATTTTTCGCGAAGTTACAGGGGGCCCAAGGTTTTTCAGGGCGGGCCCAGCCCCCCTGTGCCCCCCAGTAGCTACGGGCCTGAGGTGCACGCAGAGAGGGCCACGGTGCCATGGCCCACCCCTTTGCCTCTGTAATAAGGTGCTAAAACCTAACTTTCAGTCTATAATTTCTCAAACTAATAACGGTTGCAGCCTGCTGTCGCTTATTTTAGCCAAGCTTCTGCTATTAGACATGCTATTAGAAATGACGTCATACATAATCGAAACTGTGCGAACGAAATGTATCATTGGTAGAGCATTCAAAGTTAGGGGCCAAAAATATGACAAACTTTCCTTAAAAATTGTTCAAAAAGCATTGAAATGGCCGTTGCAGCATGCAAATTTTCAAAATTTTTCCGGGGGAGCATGCCGCACTCCCCTAGAGTCGTTTTGGGCACTTAAGTTGCCTAAAAGTAACTCTGCTGGAAAAAAATACGCTTAAAAAAAGTGACGAATATTGATGCCCCCTTCCTCAAAAAAATATCTGAATACGCCCCTGACATGAAACATTTTCATAAGGCTTATTTACGGCTGTTTTCGAGTTTAAACGTCTTTGATTTAGTTAACATTCAACCTAATTCAAAATTACATGTACCTCGCCAAAACTTTCTGGATCCGATCCTGTATACAACGTATAATCAAATGTGATGTTATTCTCAACCCCCCCCCCCCCCCCCCCTTCTCCCATTGCAAAATCCTGGCTACGCTAGTGGTAACTGCATTCATTGCATGCCCTTTTTCGATATAAAAGTGTGTTGAAAAGAGTGTTTTTTTTTATGTGAAAACCGCAAAAACTCGTTGGCGGCTGGGAGCGTAGCCCCCAGACCCCCGGTTGTTTCCCCCCGAGGCGTAGCGTAGGGGGGCAGTGGGGTACATATGTCCCCGGGCACCAAGATACAGGGGCGCCAAAATGGAGCGTGCAAAAATTTCACAACAAGGGTAAAAAGCCGGTCACAAGCAAGATTACACCGGCGGCAGACTTCGTCTGATAGTAGTAGACTGGTACGCACCGTAGGGGAAGGTGGGGCAAAACGGGACACGGGGCAAAACGACAGTAGCGTAGCGAGGGGGCAAGTGGGGGCACACGCCCGGGGGCGCACCACCTAGAGGCGTACCAAGAAGTTTTTTTTATAATGTTTGTTTGACGTATTCACTCAGATTATTAAAACTACTTCGTGGATTACTGTATTATAATGTATGCTGTTCACAAAGGATTCAAATCACGCTTTACTTTCGACCACAAATCACGCACCAAAGGGGCGCACAAAACAGTAATTTTATACACTTCAGTTTCGACGTGATTTTTTAAACTTTAAAACAATCAATTTATTGCAATGCATCTGACACCTGTATATGCTTTTGGCAGAGAAGTGAAATCACTCTTTACACCCGATCACAAATCGCCCGTTTACTCTATTATGACATCACAAAGAGGTTTGAAACTGCGCGTACATAGTTATTCGACTTTGCAGCAATTAAACAGAAGGAAGTAGAACTCCACTAGAAGAAAAGTAAAGAAGCGATAGGTATCTACAGACTACAGTATTAGATTTTCATTATTTTAGCGTTAGATGGATGCTAAAGACTGTTGGTAAGTCGATTAAGATACGCGTATAGTCGCTCGCTAAACCTACACCACAGTGATCCTAAACTTTTTTAACCAATAGGCCCTTTCTGATAATACAGCGGACAAGTGCCGATCGAAGCATTAACTAAACTGAACCTTTGCCTTAATGACCTTTTCTGGGTGTTTTCTTTTGTAGTTTGTATTGTTTTGCTACCGTGATTGGTGTGTAGACTGTGATTTCCAATGCGGATATTTTGAATATTTGACAGCAATTACAGAATGAGAAAATAGGGAAAAATCTGGCAATTTAGGGGTTGCGAAGCGCAGCCCCGTTGCTGCTGAGATAATTTAGTTACAAATGTGAAAGAATTGCAATACCGTAGGATAAAATTGCAGCTGAGCGCTTGATTGCCCTATATGAAATGCAATTCCGTTTTCTGGGTAGCCTTTTTTTCAGATCGACGGTCAAACTTCTTGTTAAGATTTTGAGCGAAAAAGCTTTGCAGTTTGATGTGGGCAGCTTTCCCCAGTGTGCGCCCCTAGCCGACCGTTGGCATGTTGTCGTCCCCAAAAAAGAAAAGAAAGGTCTTCACCCACAATTCTTGGCCCTTAAATGGAATCTTGGTCCCCTTGACGGCCAAGTGGTCTCCGAAAAAAAAAGGTCTTCACCCGAAATTCGGTGACCTCAAATGGAAACCGGGGACCCTTGACGGCTATGTGGCCTCTCCAAAAATAACAAAAAGGTCTTCAACCATAATTTGGGGCCTCCAAATGGAATCCGGGGCTCTTCGACAGCTAAGAGAATCTCTCACCACACTACTTTGGGACCTCTATGATGGACCCCTAAAATGCTCTTTCATGGACTCCTCCACACCGATGGGCCCGGGGCAGATTGCCCCCTGTAATCCCCAGCCTCCCTCTTTTAAGCCCTGGATGGGGGGTCCTGCAGTGTGTTTTTTGTATCCTTGACATTCAGTTGGGACGATCTATTCTACAGTATTAGAGCAAAAAATGTAATTTTGGCGAAAAGCTGCCAATTTCGTTCTGCATCTCTCTCCACAATGTCTTCTAATTGTACTCAAGAGATTGCATGTGATAAGTTTTCACCGGCTCGCCTCTGGCTCAGAAAAATTGCCGCACCGTTAAATATAATATCTCTAATTTGTAAAAACAGATAAGCGTTTTTAGAGTTTACATTGTTAGCGATTTAACTGGTAGGAAGATTATGCCAAAAAAAAAGAGTGGAGCTCAGGATCGAAAACGGCGAGCCCAATTTGAAGCGTTCTTGAATGAATCTAGAAAATTTATGAAAAAAAATTTTAAAAGTAGTGGCTATGCAAAAAGACATTCGGCCGATATACGAAGACAAGACGAATCTGTTGGTACAGATAATCATAGAATTGTAAAACACAGGGGGCGCAAAACTTTTGTCTGCCCCGGGCATAGGATACTCTCGCTACGCCACTGTGTCCCCCCCCCCCTTTGGCTAAATCTTGGGTACACTGCTGCATTTAAGGGCGGAAATTTCTTGAACCGCCCCGGGCAGCAGAAACTCTAGCTACGCCACTGCAAAGGGTCCGTAGATTTAGTTACAAACACGGTGTGGATTTCTACTTTTGTGACTATTTAATAGTGACCGTTCGTATTTCTGATAAGACGGTCGGTTCGTAGATTTTGCAGAATCTTTTCCGAGTTTGCAGCCCGAAAAAGATTAAGAATCGTTCAACTAGGGCTAAAGACTCATTTGGTGGCAGTGGCGGGCATTCCGCAGTTTGAAGCGCAAAGCGCGCGAAGATATTTTGCATATCATTTTGAGTCATTGCGCAACTTGTGATGCGCATCGAAAAATATGAATGCTTTTTCCCCTTTTATTAATTCCATTGCGAACTAAACAAATACGAGAACTTGCGTTTTACAGCGTCGCTAAAACGTTGCGAACTGCAATTAGTAGTTGAAATAAATTCGTTGCGCTTTGTCTAAAATAAGCGCAACTTCCACAAGTACGCCTATTGGTTGGCGTAGTTGAGGTCTAAACGTTTGAGCTTGACCTCTGAAAATTTTGAAAGATTTGTATTTATTCGCGACAAAAATTGCACCATAAATATTTAACAAAATCACGCATTGCTAACACAAAGTGTATTAGCTTGTGATGAAATTCATCGTATTTGACTATTTGCAAATAAATAAGCGTGAGGGCATGTATTGTGAGCACAGTTACACTCGAGAGCAAGGAACTCAAAATCGCTGATTTCAGTCTTTTTTTGCCGATCTCGAAAAACAAATACGCTAGCGAGTTTGCAGCCTTGCGTAGTGCTTTCGCTAGTTAGTTAGTTAGTTGCATATTTATCCTCCTATCACGAGAAAGCGATCAATGCGCTATACGAGCTCGCTTAGGAGTTACCAGCCATCTGTCTACCACACCAAGATGGGGGAATCCCGCTAAATGCCTTTTCCAACGGCACAACAAGTAAACTTGCCGGCTTGTTCTCCACACTGTCCCTTGAATGCTGAGCGTCAAGCAGGGAAGCTGTGAATACTAATTTTAAAGTCATTGGTTTTCCGACTCGGAATCAAACCCGAGTCTACAGCTCAAGAGACAGACGCTCTATACCACTCGGCCATCTGAGCTGCTCAACAATTTTTTCACCCCATCTGCTGTTTTCATTCTTCTCGCCATGGCCTAGTGATTAAGAGCGTTCGCCTTAGAAGCTGGTAGGCTGGGTTCTATTCTCAGTCGGGTCCAGCCAAAGACTTTAAAACTGGTATCTGCTGTTACACTTGCTAAACGCTCAGCAAATAAGTGTAGCGCGGAGGATGAAATAAACAGAGAATAAAAACACGTCAGTGAATTCTTGACAAGATTTAGTCCTGGCGCTAAAGGACTTTAGTAATTATAAAGCGCCATAAAACCACACAACATTTCATTTCTTCTAACCATCGATCACGCTAGCCCACCATACATTTGCATAATCAGTTTCGCGTCTGCGTTTACAGCGTGCAGGTGCAAGCACCTATTGCGACATGGGTTTATGTCAAAAATGACTCAACAAGAAAAATTGTGGGTTGTTTTGTCCTATTTAATTCTGCATCGCGCTTTCGTAGGATTTTTACCGACAAAATAACGCTGCGCTTCAAAGATTTAAACTTTTTAATTGCAAAAGTTGCGCTCCGCTTTTACTTTAGTAAAAAATGAAGTGAGATAAATAGTAAAGTTGCGCTTCTAAAAGAAATTGATGGCAAAAGTTGCGTTGCGCTTCAATGTACAGTGATTTAAAATCATGTTGCGCTAACTACTTCAGGTTGTTTGCTTGTAAGTTTGTTTACGTTTTCATGCTCCGCACTATTGTCTATTGAAAAAAAATGTCCACCTCTGTTTACTTGCACACTTATCACCTTTTAAAATACTCGGATCAAGCTTCATTTCTCCGGAAGACCAGAAAAGGAAGCATTGCAAAAACTTTGCTTGATCAAATTTTGTTGCATTTGCATACACACTACTATATGTCAGAAAGCTAACGAGACTTTGCCATTTTCCAGTAATCCTACGCATTTGCGAGGCCACTTACATGTGTAAAAAGCAGGAGCTACGTTACAGTAAAAAAGTGTCGTGGAGGGTCGGCAAGTGACTTTACAATTAAAATTACGTTGAACTTTGTATTGCGTAATAGCAAATAATAGGGCAGGAACAAATTGAAACATATTCAAGCAAGACATTCTGATTAAATGATAACAACCATTATCATCAATCTTAATTAATGTGAATAACCGAAAAGTATCATTTGAATATCATTTAATTTGTTTTGTTTCCATATTTGACGTTAAATTTTTGAAAACCTCCAAACTTCGGTGTTCATTTTGATAGAATAGGTAAAATGTTTTGCATTTGTCCGTTTTTTATTGACTCCGATTCAAAGCACAATTATTGCTCATGAAAAAAAAATGAAACCATACCTTGTGATTCCACAACTTCCATCAAGCTATTTATCAGCAGTCAATTTTGTTATCTGCTTTAACGCGGAACTGAAAAAGTTAGAAGTTCTTCGTCGCAGCTTATTTACCCTGTCCACAAGTTCAACTTTAGTTGGCTTTAGGCCCGCGGTTCTTGGTCCTAGTTTCCACATCATAATATAATAGTTTGATGTCATAGTTAAAAAAAAGTGATAATGACATCAAAAGTTAATAATTATGATGCAGAAACTAGCACCTAGAGCCGTGGGCCTACGGCCTACGAAAATTGAACATGTGGGCTGGGTAATTATGCACATGGTTGGATTAAATCTCCATCTGTCGCTAAAAGTAATCGTTGCGTAATTTGCGAGATACTTGATGTTTAAACAATGATGTATTCGATATTTTTATTCTTTTCGAAGCTTTTCTGAGCGTTGCTTCTATAAAAGAACTATGATTTTCTGTCAGTTTCGTGAAAAAATCAAAAAAGGTGTGTAACGTCATCACCTTGCTTTTAGTGCAAATCTATAGTCTGAAGTAAATGCCAAAACAAGAGACTGAGCGGCGTACGTTTTTCATGCGTTTGATGAAGTTGATTTTCAATTAATGATCTCATGCTGTTATTATTTTTTTTTCATCTCTTTCGTCCCCTAATAAGTGGGCTACTAAGTGTTATCTTCAAAATTGTGTTTAGATTGAATTAGGCCTTCGTTAATAATTGTTTATTGCATAGTTCTTGGTTTGGTGTAAGCAAACAACAGGATGGCGGCCCCCGGGTCGATTTACGAAAGTATGGCCAATAATGTAGCAGTAACTCCTGCTAGCGACATGAAGTTAGACCAAATCATAACCATCGTCACACAAATCAACGCTAAAATAAACTCTCCCGAATGGAACGCCCATCGCGAAGTGATTCAAACGTCGTCAGGATTAAGACGATCTTCTTCAAACGCACGCGTTCTACCGTTTCCACCAACCAGAGAAGCACCCACACCTGACGGTTGGTCATCCCCCACGACTCGAACACCTCCCCTTCCTCCAAGGACAGAACCAGGTAAGCATGGGTTGATCTTGTTGATTGAAACCAAGAGTTTGCTTAACTGACAATACTTTTAGTCTTTCTGCACTGTTTTGATCATTTTCTAAGCGACCCGGTTTTTATTACAGTACTTCTTGGCCTAAAGTAGAGTCCGAAGCTCGAGTTGCTGCTTAGTGAGACCAAATTTTTGACAGAGATGCATTTGTGCTTCAACCCATCTTTTCCAGTAAATTCCGAAGCGCATTCTCAAATTTTTTCATATTTTATTTCAGTATTTACCTTTTGAACTTACATTTTGTTTCAAAAAATAAGAATTTTTATTTTGAAAATTGTGATCTAACATCAGGGGCGTGCCTTGGAGGAGGTGAAGGGGCCACGTCCCCTGGCAGCACGCCTTCGTGGGCAACATATAGGGGTGGAAGACCTTTTTTTACAATGCGCCATTCAAAGTTGAACATGATAAACGAAAAAAGGGATTGTAATTTAGCCAGGAGCGTATTTAGGGAAGGGGACTCTGCTTTTTAGTAAGAAAAAACAAAACTGATGGACTAAAGGTGCCAAGTGACTGAAATATGCCAGACTCTTTTGATGGTTTTTGCAGCTTCTGGCTAGGGGCCGATCCAGGGAATAAAATAAGGCAAAAATGATTTTGATAAATGCAATTTTTCCAAAATTTGAACCTTTTCGATAACAATAGGCCTTAGCGTTACGCCTTAAGCACGCATAATCGAAAATGTGCGAACAAAATGCAATGTAACTTATTTGGCGAAGCATTCAGATTTTGGGTCAAAAATTTTAAACAAAATTTGACTGAAAAATGTTCAAATAGCACTAACATAGCTATTACAGCATATAAATTTTCAAAACAATTTCCGGGGGAGCATGCCCCCAGACCCCTCTAGAGCCTTTTTTGCTTCTGAATCAGCTTCAAATTAGCTCTGCCGAAAAAACTACTCTTGAAAATAATGTTGAAATTATGGCCCCCCCTTTCAAAATTTCTCGCTACGATACTGAATTTAGCTTATAATTTTAGAAGATTGCAATTGCACCCACAAAAAATCTCAATTACAATTACATAAGAAAGTGTAATCAATTAAGCTACATTCAATTACAATTACAAATGATTCTACTCTGGATGTTGGCAGCATCAAATTTACAGAACTAATTACTGGCCGTTAGCTAAGTTGCTTAGCGCACACTATCGGTGCGGGAGGTATTAGATTCAAATGCCGGGTCGGTCAAATCGGCACAGTGTCGCCAATGTTCGCCACCGCTGCGACGTTGTTTCGGAGCTGTGTAGCCCAGGCGCTAAGCCGCAGAAATGGACCCCGCCACTCGTTACGCTCTGTGGCGTAATACCGCGAGTATAATGAAGATTCAAATATTATTAAATTTTAATTCTTTGAAACGAAATTATAGGCTTAAAATATAAATATTAAAACAAACTTTGAAAATAAATAAGAAAGGTGAGAATGAGTATATGAATCCATTTCTGCAAAATGCCCAAAACAATACGAGCCCTCGTAAACACTGCATGATAATTTTACGCAATCCCGAAAATTCTGTTGTAATCCTCCTATACATTTTCATATACGCTCTCATGTACGTATTGCCATTATCATGTTATAAATTTTTTGTTTTGGCATATTTCCTTCACTTTCTTGGCAATTCAATTTAAGAACTGGCCCTCCAAAATTTCATGGAGCTTCATCCCGTACATTTCGCGTCTATCAACCATAGAAAGATCGAGAAAAGACGATTTGTTAAAAAAATTGCATTAAAACAGTAGCAGCTTGTGGATGTGATTGCTTAATTTTTGCTCGGAAAGGCAACTATTTAACCCCAATTTACTTTCTGTTCGCGAATCACGAAATACAAAACTTAATGACAAAACAACATGTTACTTCACTTAGCATTAGTGCTCCATCAATTATATATGTTTTTTTTTTTGTTCCAGTAATGCCGTTAAACGGACCTCCACTTCCTCCAAGAAGACCAGATTCTGAAAGTGATGGAGAAAATTTGGTTCTTTCTGCCTTAAAACGTCGCAAATTAGTTGAAGACTTGGAGGAAGTGAGAGCTTTCATCGATGATAATTTTGATGACGATTACGTGGACAAAGAGGAAAATATAGAGCGACTGGATGTAATCCTAGCGATGCTAGTGGGAAGACGAAACATGGAAGCTGCCAGACGAAATACGAATACAAAGCAAAGAAGATGGGGTGCAGAAGCGCAGAGGACATCACCCCCAGCATGGCCTGCCTCTTATACTTGTTGACTGTTGTGCATTTTTATGTGTTGAAACTAAATTTATTGCGTTATTATAATTTAATTGTATTACAGTATTTTGACAGAGTCAAGACTGTTTCTGTGTTTAAATTCTTGGATCTACAGCCGTGTTTACACATTTTAACTAATGCCTATTCAATTGTGCACAACTTACATCGCCAGCGCATCACTCAATTCCCAAGTACCGGTAATTTTTTATATTTTTACAATAAAAAGTGAACACGGACCGTTATAACAGATTTTGTCACGACGAACATGTGGGTGACCGGTAGCTTATGTTGTTATTCCTTATCTTCGCCTCAATAACAAGCTAGACTCTAATGAACAGCTTTTATTTCTTTCACTTCAAAACCGAAAAGGCTTTAACATGCACTATGCAATCAGTTTAACATCAGTCGTATATGACGTCACAAACTCCTGGATCACGCATATCAAATGAGTAATCGTAGCACGCTGCTACAGTGCTCCCCCTCCTTTTAGACAAAGTCATGTAGATGACGAGGAAATTGCACTTGTCGTCTTGATCGTCGTTTTGAAGATGTGGATTGAGGGGTCGGTGCAGGATCATCATGTTGTGGAAGGATTCCGATTGGTTGATCATCATTTTCGAGATAAGCTGGTTTCAAGCGATCCTTACACATTGTCGCATTCCACGCTGGTCAATCAAAAAGGTTTTGGCGAAACGTTTCAGGACTTTATAAGGTCCGGAGTAAGGTGGTTGGAGTGGTCGCTGTACAGCATCTTGACGAAGGAAAACATGCGATGAAGAATCAAGGTCAGGATGAACAAATGGCTTGTTGGAAGAAACAGATCTAGGTGGACAAGGTTTAAGTTTATTCATGTGGCTAGAAAGATTTTGAAGTAACACGTGTTGATCAGCCAGAGAATAAGGAGGAGGGTTGAAGAACTCGCCAGGAAGTTGAAGCGGGGTGCCATACAATAGCTCTGCGGAGCAACAGCCCAAATCTTGCTTGAAGGAAGATCGGATGCCCAAAAGCACAAGAGGAAGAACAGCTATCCAATCTGCCGAGCTGTGGCACATCAAAGAGGCTTTAAGAGTTCGGTGCAAATGTTCAACCATGCTGTTTGAGGCAGGATGGTAACTGGTCGTGCGAATGCGTGTAATGCCTAGTTGTTGTAGAAGAGATCGGAAAAGGTTAGATTCAAACTGTGATCCTCGATCAGTGGTTACAGTGGAACAAACGCCATAGCGAGAAACCCATCCAGATAGAAATGCATCTGTAATGGTTTGTGCTTGAATGTCAGCTAAAGGAACGACTTCAGGCCATCAACTGAAGCGATCAACCATGGTCAATAAGTACCTGAAACCGCGGAACGGAGGAATTGGTCCGACGATGTCCAGATGCACATGAGCAAAACGCGGCTTTGCTAACGGAAAAGATTGAAGAGGGGTCCTAGTATGTCGTTGGACCTTAGAGCGTTGACAGGATGGGCAACTTTTTGCCCAATCTCGGATATTGGCGTTCATCCGCGGCCAAACAAAACGTTCTTTGATCAGCTTTTGAGTGGCTCGAACACCCGGATGTGAGAGATTGTGTCGGGGTCACCAATGTTGTTATTCCTTATCTTCGCCTCAATTCTGCAGCTAACAAGCTAGACTCTAATGAACAGTTTTTATTTCTCTCACTTCAAAACCAAAAAGACTTTAACATGCACAATGCAATCAGTTTAACATCAGTCGTCTATGACGACACAAACTCCAGGATCACGCATATCAAATGCGTGATCGTAGCACCATAGTATGGTAGCACGCTGCTACACTTACATCAAAGCCCCTATTATACGGACTTAAGCCCATGAAGCCCGGCATTTTAACCGTAAGTTACTACGGTAGCTGCAGTTGAGTGAACCAGTGTGTAAAAAAAATTCTCAAGGACACATTTAACTTGTTTAAGTTAGGGAAATGCCTCCTAACGATAAAGTATTCCGGCGCATCTACTGCATAGTTGGGCACAGTTTCGTGTATACGAAGCCTATATTTTCACTAATTAGTTAACATCAATAATGGGATTCAGCGGATTCGCGCAAACCCGTTCTTGCTTTTAATTAAACATGGATATTAGACCTTTGTTTCTCAACCACCGGTTCGCCAAATTCCAGCTTAGCACGTATTCAATTCAGAATTTTAAAGCTCTTCATCGATTATGGAATAAAACATAAAATTCAAAGCTGGTTGAAAACTGCAGGTTCTGTAATTTGCAGCATTGTGACGTAAAGCAACAGTGGCGCAGGAACGTTTTTTGGACGGGGGGGGAGGGGGCTCAAAATGGTAAGATCGCTTTTAGTTTTGTACGTTTGTAGGAACAGGTCACAGAGCAGACTGTCTTGAAAGTCATCAATTGCATGCCTGCTCAAATGAACAGAATTTTTTAGGATAATTTTTGATCATGGAAAGCGAGATTGCTTCCTAACAGCAGGCTATTCTAACTATGCACGAATTACAACTACGTTCAGCATTTTTGAGTGCACACTGTACAGTATATTTGTACAATGCAAATACCTCAATGACAAAACCGAAAAGTCGGCAAACAAAATTTGTCCGATCTAACTTTTAGCTTTACTGATGAGAATATATACATGTAACAAACAATGCCCCACTAAGGTTTGAAAATAGCGAAAAACGCACTATGAAATAAAAGCAGTGAATTATTTTTTAACGCAATGAAATGTGTATATATAGGTATAGGTAGGCGTACTATAGTTTATTAGTTTTAATAACAATCATCGGTGCCAGTTCAGTACGTGACCTACAGAACGTACGAACCTGATCTCTTCTACTTTATCTCGATAGTCGATACGATAAAATGGTAAGTGTAGCCTCCTGCGGTTGGGGGCTTGGCCCCCAGATCCCCGGTTATACCCACCCCTTTTACCAAATCCTGAGTGTGCCACTGTATAAGTCAAATGCGATCGGTTCCCGCCGTGAATCGAACCCGTCACGAAGGATCTGTAACCCGCACGCGGTACCGCTAGGCCACGTATACTGTAGTTAGCGATGAGTTTTTGTGGTATTGGCGACTTACTATAGGCTAGCTTAATTTTGATATAGCTTCCGCTCTTCACTTACGAAGGTATGAATCGCCTTGCGCAACCGCGTCAAAGTGACAGCATTTAAGTTAAAATCCGGTTAAGTGTTTCAACTTCCCCCCCATTGAAAATTTCTGCCTACGCCAGTACTGAGTTGTGATGTCGAAAACCGTGCAAAAAATATAATTCTAATATTAAGGTCGAAAATGTTGTTTGTGAGCGAAAATAATCCATATTAATCTTGTTTTTCAAATATCGTATTAGGTTAAATTTAGGCTAACTGATTGAATTAACTTTCGTTAGTTGGGTCTAAACTTAACGAAGGTACAGGTACAAAATTCATTAACGAAGCCAACGTTTTGCGTTACTAGTGAGTAACTCGCCCATCTACAGGGCCGGATTAAGGCGGGGGCTGATGGGGCTGCAGCCCCAGGTCCACAACCAAAAATAGGCCCACCACTAATCTAAGTCAATGAAGTGATAAAAGAACTAAGGTAGCGTAGGCTACCAGAAATCTCCCACCTACTATGGAACACGCTGTTCAATCTGTGTTCATGCACTGACTCTGTAAAATCCTACTTGCTCACTATAACGCAGCAATCTTTTTTCGCGGCTGCTCGCAAGCACTTGTATCAAACCATAAATTAAAAAAATCAACAATCAGGAACATTCTTTAAAAAACCTGAAAACTAAAACTGGATTTTCTCGAAAAGTATAAAAGTGGAGATAATGGGTTTTGCCTAACAACGGCAGAGAAGGCTTGGGAAATAATTTTGAAAGTAGGCCAACACTTGACATTATTGAATTTCGATAACTAGCTTACAGTTTTTAACGTCTTGGTTAATTTATATTAACATGTAAGCAAAAATTTCTGCGTTGCATTTACGTAACATTTACAAATTGCGTTTTTATTACGTCTTTTTCAAAGATTTGTTTTTTCCCATTTCCAACCGTTAAAATTCAAAAAAGTTCATGCATAAAACACTCACGGACGAGGGCTTAAATTTTTTATACAGCGGACTTGGACTCGACACTGCTGGACTCACATCAGAATCACTTTTACCCAACTCTGCCCCGAGCCCCATCCCAAAGCTGTTTTTGCTCCTCAATCAGCTTCAAATTATTCCTGCCAAACATAATACGCTTGAAAAAAATATGAAAATTATGGCCTCTTTCTTTTAAAATTTTCTCGCCACGCCACAGGGTAGGCCTACTGCTTTGGTTTCGTTCATCTAAATTTAACGTATTTTTACGGTATTTATGCCCAGGTTAAGAACTTTATTAAGATTGGGGTTGAACATAAAAAACGGTTTATAATCTGGAAAAAGTTTTTAGATCTAAAAGTAATTTTATCCGGTTATAAATATGTTTACAAAAAACAATTTTCCAAGTTCGTCTTGAAATCTCGATATGAAAAAAATGCCGTTTTCACGAAATATTTCAATTGCGAAATTAAAATTCTGCATTGTCCTCCTTAAAATCTACAAATGGAGCGCTGCCAACGTTAAAATTCTACAGCACTTGCTACAAGCACCACTCCAAGACATAAAAGACGCTTTTATTGCATCAAGTTTTACGTTTACTTCTTCTTTCCAGCTCCGACCTTTGCTTTGGCGGTACCTCTTAATTTCTGCTGTCGATTCTTTCGCTCCTTTCGTTGTTTTCGTGCTGGTTTCTTTTTAGGTTCGGCTAATTTATGACGAACAAGTCTGTATAAAGGTTCGTGTTTTTTACACAAATCTTTGCTGTCGTAAACAAGAGCGAATCCTGTGGTTCTGCCACCACCAAATTGAGTGTGCAATCCAAAGCAAATAATGGCTTCAGGTGTGGTCTTGTAGTAATGAGCGAGTTTGTCCCGAATAACCTTCCTAGACACTGTTGGTCGGCCAGGATGAAGGACGTCCACGACCATCTGTCGCCTCTAACAACAACAAAATAATAACTAATAAGACATTAATAAGGCGGAGCCGAAACAGCGAGATTGTGCGGACTGGGGCGGGGCAACGTAAAATTAGTCTCCACAAGGAGAAATGCACAAATCCTGCATTGTTTCATCGTGCTTTTCTTTTTATCTCAATTCCCTAAAGATGAACTTCTGCTATGTGTGAAGTTTTTCATGACAAAAATAAAGCGAAAATAACTGATACAGCAAATCATGCAGACTCATTAGTCATTGCTATAGAAAATCCACCAAGTAGGGCAATGACACACATCTCCACACATCACAACCTAACAACAACTCGTCTGCAATGGTCTATCGGCTATCCGATCGCTATTCTAAAACACTTATAAACGTAAATGGGCACAAAATGGCAAATAATGATGCCAATTTTTTTCACTAGGTAAACAAACCCCACAAAAACATTTTTTGAATTAACAGATTAATTCAATTTATGTAAAACTTTTAGAACATAGATATTCCTACATTATGTTCAAGACAAACATTCATTAATATTTTGGTTGAAAAACGGATAAATCGTGACGATTTTTATGCATAGACAGAAAAATTGAAAAAACAAAAGCTTAACAAAAAACAATATCTGTACATCAGCGTAAGCTTGGTTGCACCGACTGCAAACGTTCCCATGCTGTTTAAATTTTCTTTAAATAAAACCAAAATAACGGTACTCAAAAAGTCGATCCATTAACAATCAATATCAGCAAGGTGTCCGAGCAGTAAGGTAGCACCACGAAAATGTTGCAGATCCTATATCAGCGGCGTTTCGAGTTGATTGCATATTTCGCTCGACTGTATACTGTACTTGAAACGCACAAACTTACTTTGCAATCTAATACTCTTTAAAAAAACTACTATTTTTTCCAAAAGAAAGGTGACAACTAAGCAAAAATCTTGAAAAATTCCTAAAATTTCAGCTGCCGTTTTATTACTTATGCATGTATTAACGAGAGGCACGGCAAAAAGTATGCAGCAAAAAACATCAAAGGTCCAAGCAGTGATAGAGTACTCGAGTACCACTTTTGGGGTACTCGTACTCGCAACCCCTGGTACTCGGTTAGTACTCGTACTCGAAGGTCAATGTACTCGGTCAAAAAAAGCGCAGAGTACACGAGTACATTTGGCTTTCGCTAGAAGTAACAAACTAACAAACAAGGTGAACTTTCGATAGCAAACTACAGCTAATAAAACCGTAAATAAATTGATGCGCCTTCTCAACATCCCAAACACTGAAAAAACGTATTCGTTAATGTTTTTGCGACAAACTTTGAGCTGTTGCAACTTTAAAATTGTTCTTTTGCTAAATTTGTAAAAGTACTCGTACTCGAGTACATTTTTCAACATCAGTACTTTTACTCGTACTCGGAAGTTGAGTACTCGACTCCACCACTGGGTCCAAGACACAGCACGTCAAAGGTGCATATTATAGACAACTTATACTTGAATTAAATAATTGAAATTTCAAACAATTACTCGAACCAATCAAACTCTTGTTTGTTAAATTGGCAGATCAAACCTGATTATAATCAGGACTAAACACTACGTAAAAGCATGGCCGGATTTACCAATAGGCTAAGCAGGCTAAAGTGTAGGGCCTTGGAGAAAATGAGGGGCCTCATCACAAACAACAAAGACCTTTTATTTGCTCTCCCCAGACATTTTCAGTGAAAGCAGGACATCTGAAGACGTGTAGACCTTTTTTTGCTCTTCCAATCAATGTGATCAAATAGCCTAGGGCCTCTCATTGTTTAAATCCGGCCCTGTGTAAAAGCACTCCATTCATAATAGAAAAGTTACTACCAGTATTTGTGAAGTTTAAATGGGTTTATTTTAAAAAATCCAACAAATCAACTGAGCTATGTTACAGGCGGGACAGGGCTATTAGTCGTGACCGACTGGACGTGGGACGACTAGTCGTGAGGACGACCAGTCGTGAAAAGGTGTGATTTGTGAGCGGACGTAATTATCGCGCTTCGGGCTAGAATGCTCGAAAACACGTAAATCATCACGTTTCAGAAGTGCTAAAAGTTAACAATCGACGACTTTATATCTACGGCTTGATCAAAGTGTTGCGAGATGTTATTTTCAAGAGGTTTAAAATTGTTTGACAAAAGTTTAACCGAAAAGCGAGGAGAAAATTGTTTTTAACTTTCAGTATTTGATTTCGTTTCATAACATGAAATACAGCAAAAAATGTGTATGAAACTGACAAAACTGAACGTAACAGATATGTCACATAAGAAACACAAATTAACACAAGAACGTTTTGTTGATAAAAACTATACCCTCGTAAAGGTCAAGGCCCCCGCTTTTTCGGAACCATGTGTTGTTAGTGATTAAAATTAAACAGCCCTGGCATTTAATTTTAATCGCCAACACATGGTTTCTATTGTAAAATTTTAGCTGACGAGAAAACCGGTTGAAGTTTGACTACAATGACGTCACCGTTGTGTTGTTTCATAAATATTTTTTATGAGGGTTTTTAAAAATTTTATTGCTATTTCAAAACAAATCAACAACTAAATCAAGGTAATTCTTCAGTAAAATGGCGAAAAAATTGACTTCAGTTTCTGAACGGCGTAAAGTATGAAAGACTAAACCCTAACCCTTAAATATTTTACGCCGCTTAGGCTAACTGAAGCAAAATATTTTCTGAAGATTTAATGACTTTTATTGAAATTTTTACTCAATTTTATGTTTCACCTCCCTTTGATAAAAATTGTGGTTGCAGCTGCAACAGAAAAAGTATTTTCATGATTTGTTAAATCGTAACTACAAATTGTGATTTGCACAATAAGTCACAGCAGGGGGCGTATTCGATAGAAGTGTGGGAAAGTTTATTCACTTGCATCAAAATAACACATCTCAGCGGGAGTCTGTTACTTCGATATAAAATCGTCGATTGTTTACTTTAAGCACTTCTGAAACGTGATGATTACGTGTTTTCGAGCATTCTAGCCCGAAGCGCGATAATTACGTCCGCTCACAATTTACACCTTTTCACGACTAGTGGGTCACGACTAGTCGTCCCACGTCCAGTCGGTCACGACTAATAGTCGCGTACTGGTTACAGGACAGTTCTTTAGATCAATATCACATTTGCTACCTTTAAAAGATTATTCTTACAAGTGATAGCATAGCTCCGGGGTGGCCAACCTTTTGATTCCATGCGCCAATATTTTTCACCCTTAATTTAGATGCGCCACATCAAGCATCCATTTCTTTTCAGTTCTTTAAAACAATGGCGGGCAATATCGGTGAAGAGCAAAAAAAGTGTCTTCACTTTACGCCCTCAGACAGTGGTGCACCCAGGATTTGGCAAAGGGGGGCCACAACCAGGGGTCTGGGGGTGAAACCCCAGCCGCCAACAAATTTTTATGGTTTTCCTATAAAAAACACTCATTTTAGCACACTTTTTTTATCGAAAAAGGGCGTGCAGTCACTACGGACAATGCAAATATATTTTCGCAGCTTATGTCTAAAAGCAGAAGCTTGGCCAAAATAAGCGAAAAGAGGCTACAACCATTATTAGTTTAATAAATTACAGACTGAAAGTTAGATTTTAGCACCTTATTACAGAGCCAAAAGGGGGGAGGGGGCATGGCACCGTGGCTCCCCTGCGTGCACCTATGCCCTCAGACGTCCTGTTTTCCTCTGACAATGTTGGTGGAGAGCAAAAAATAAAAAAAAGGTCTTCACGTCTCAGATGTTTTCTGTTTTCCACTGAAAAATATCGGTGGAAAGCAAATAAAAAAAAAAAATTAGTGAGTAGAAGTGGCTTGTCATCAAAAGGTGCAATGCGCCACTTTTAAGTAGCCAATGCGCCACAGGTTGGCCACCCCTGGCATAGCTCAAACACAACATATAATTATGACAAAATGTGATCAAATAAAATATAAGTTATAAATAGACAAAACCAATGCTTATTTGCATAGCAGGTTAAGTCCACTGAAATTACTGTTATAGGAATAATAACCATTCAAAACAATTTCTTTTCACGTTACTGGACAAAAACATCTTTATTGAAGCACGTTTCGCCTAAACCAACTGCATTCTAAGAAATAATTTTTTTTTTGCTTAGAGTGAGCCAGCGAATACCAACTCCAGATTAGACACCAATCATCTTTGTGAAGAGCCATCAAGAGTTAGTTTTATAACTCCTATACTATACCACCATAAATATTGTTCAGAACAAGACTTTTTGAGATTAGGCAATAAGACAGGGTCATATGGTTAAGGAAGGTTTGTTTAGATCAGAGGTGACAAACATGCGGCCCACGAAAAAATTTCCTGCGGCCCGTGAACATTCTGGCGAGACCAGTACTTTTGAACTTTCTTTTCCCCGTTTAATCTTTGCGATGCGATATTAAAAGCTGAGCCCCTGATTGAACCACGAGTGTATTACACAGGAATCACACAAACGTACAGTATAAGCCTTTCATCAGTTTTAGGATTCAGCAGTTTATCCATTGTTATGCAACAATAATAACATAACTCGTGGTCCATCGCAGCTTTAGTATGGTGCAGCACTGCAGCATCCAAGTTATTATTTGAGTGAGAGCTTAGCCTGCCTTATAGTAATAGGAATTATGTAAGTTTGCAGAAATGAATTGGTGAGCTTGTAGTACTACATTTGCAAATCTTACAGCTTTCTAAAGGTATTGGTTATAGTGTTATTCAATAAATATTTATTCAGCCATTTGTTTCGATGTCTTCAGCAAAAAAACGAAATATCGTACATGGATTTTGATGGAAATACTTTTGGTTGTTTGTTACTGATGATGAACAATTTTTGTGTTTTCAGCAGGTTTCATAATAGGTTTATGACCAAACAGTTATGCGGCCTGCTTGCTCATTGGTAAGCAGCAAAGTGGCCCGCGATAGCAAAAAGGTTTGTCACCCCTGGTTTAGATGAAGGCGATAATATTCAGGTTAGTGTCAAAGATTGAGTGTCTCACACTGCATAGTCACACACACACTCTACCACTGCTTCACAATCACATACCTCTAATTGAAAACCCACACTACAACAGCACTGCCGTTTTCAGGGAGAACAAAACGTGGCCAAATTTACGTTTTTTTTTATTGCATGAATTTGATGTTTAGCCTCTATTCTTCATTATGCATAAAAATTAAATTTCTATCGCAGGTAATTTTTGAGATATTAGCAAAATGAAATGGAAAAACACAACATACTAGGGCATGCAAAATCATCGCAGCAAGTGTGTCCGCTCCAGGTTTTCCCGAACCCAAAAACCCAGGTTTTGGAGTAACATTTAAAACTCGAAATTTGGGGATTTTTGGTGCAAAACCCAAGTTTCACTACGTCACAATACTACAATGCCGACGTAAAAGTGTAGCATTTTGAAAAATATGTAATTGTAAGTGACAAAGTGTATTGTTTGAAGAGCTTGGACAGCAAATTGAAGAAGACAAGAGTGTAGAGCGCAAAGTATTAACAAAGAGATGCAGTTGTTTGAGGCTGCAAAAAAGAGACTGGAGAATTTAGAGAAAATTTATTGTTCTCTCCTCACAATTAGACCAACTTCTGTAGAAGCAGAGCGAGCATTTTTTTGCTATGAAACTTTTTGCTTCCAAGATTAGAAACAAGCCAAATGATGACACTTCGAACACCATGGTTGTAATGAGCCAATTTTACTAAAAAGTAAAAATATCAATCCATTTTGTGATATTATTTTTTAATGTTAAGTTTTTTTAAACCCGTTACACTAAGTAATAGTTTGAATGCGTTTCGTGATTGCTCTTAATGCATTAAACAAAGTAAAGCACAAACTGCATTTTTTTGTTATGTATTTAAGCAAAAAGGATCAATTTTTTGAAGCAGATAAAACCTGGGTTTTAAAAGTGCAAATCCTGGTAACTCGAAACCCGGGTTTTGAAATACAGACTAGAATCGGACACACCAACTGCAGCTATTGCATAACATTGGCAAAACAATGTCAAGAAAAGCTTGGGCATGCGTAATAATCCAGTAATTGCAGTTATTGCATAACAATGGCAAACCAATCAAAAACAAAATGTTAATTTACTCAAAACTACAAAATAGCACAAGCTGTTTTTTTCCCGTAAACGGCAGAACAACTCAGATAACAGCACACTTTATGCTATAGTGAACACTCCAGCATTACAAACATCAAATAGAGCCAAAACCTTAATGAAAAAAACAAAAAAAAAACAACAAAACAATTCGATAAGCACCAAACACTCAATGAAGCAACAGAAATTATCACGGGATATACATAAAAATAAATAAGGCAAGAAATGAAACACAGATAATGCAGCAAAGCAGTTCAGTTTCTTATTTTAAACATGTGCTAAACTTTATTTGACTAAAACAGCAAGTAATTATGGATTTAAAAATGATCAAAGCATCAGAATCATAGGCAGGTGCAGAACATCAAGAACAAGCTATTGACATTTACCAACAGAAATAAATGCGATGCTCAATGCTCAAACCGGTTGTCAGCTTTATGTTTTATCATAATGTGCTCGTAAAAGTACATAGATTTGATGCACGAGCATGCTGCACAGGAAAATAAACTTATAGTTCTTGTAAATGGTTGAAAACTTGCTTAACAGCATAAATATAGATATGATATATCATGAGAGATCTTACGTTTTATTATCATATGATGCATCCTAAAGGTCATGCCACGTATTTTCTTAAGGCAGTGTCTATTTTGCCATTAATGGCAAAATAGTTTCTAGGTCTACCGGTATCATATATATTTTGCCCGCACTGAGCAGAAAGTAAAATCAGCATCTCCTTCTGGCAAAACAGACCAATCAGTCATTATGTATCCACACTAGGTTATATGGATTGCACAATATCCCGCAAAATAGACCTAAAAACTATTTTACCGTTAGTGGCAAAATAGACACTTCCTTTTATTAATCAATTTACAATATAAACTCGAAGTTTAGTGTTAGGCTAACAGGTTAATCAAACAGAACTCAAAGGCAGTGTCTATTTTGCCGTTAACGGCATAATAGCTTTTGGGTCTATTTTGCCATAGCTACATAACCCCATGTCAAACGAATATTACATCTTCTTTCATCTTATTCTATTCTACTGTCTTCACAAACCCGATTGTTAACCCCAGGTCACACGAATCCAAATCGAACCGAAGCGAAATGAACCGAAGTTGCGACGAGAAATGAACCCAAAACTAGTGCAGCGCTTCCCTATACTTGCTGCGCTCTATCCACCGAGCTATCGTGAAGTCGTGACAATCTAGCACAAAACGGTGGTTATAAACAGTGTTTGCCTCTAGGATTTTGACTGATGCAAATTTGCTTAAATGATAAATTCATTGAAATTTTTGTCCAAAGATTTCACTACTTTGAGGACCTTTTTTAAAAATTGTTTGCATTGAATTTGCTTTTTCAAGATACAACGTGCAGTCTTGCATTAAAATAATCAAGTTTTTTGTTTAAGTTTTTTAGTTTAGCATGTTACAATACCAGTATTAATTTATGGGTTCAAAATCAGTAAAATTTGCCCAAAAATTTTGCATTTTTCTCAAGTTTCTCACTCTAGAGGGAACACTGGTTATAAATCCACGACGTCACTTACGGCAAAATAGTCCTAAAAGCTATTTTGCCGCTAACTGCAAAATAGACACTACCAAACTCAAAATTGCCGAAGAATAATTCAAAATTTAATTTGCACTTAAAAACATAACACTGGATTTTTTGAATCCATTTGAAATTAAAAAAGTAATAAAGTATTGACTCTATAACCAGGTCTAGCAGCATTGCAACCACTCCACTCTGCATTGTACTACCAGAACAGAGAACAGGCACAGAAGTTTCATGGGTACTCTAGCAATAACCAGCAACAATACGCCATTAGTCATTTTTGGAATTAAAGTAAATGCACATAAAAGACTCCATCAGATGGTATGGTACAAATAGCAGCACTCACACAAGCATGCAAGCACTGACAAGCTGAGAAACATCTTGGTACTGGTACCATAATCTGCACTTATCTTACCCAGTACCTGAAAATTTCCTTTTGAATATCTGACCAAAAAAGTTTCCGGGAAATATCTTCTGGGCCTTTATCTAAGCCTTTTTATCAATTTTACAAATTAGTGGTAACACAGCTGATTTTCTTGATGGCAAAATCTGACATCATGCCATTTCCAACCTAGGATACCACAAAATTTTTAAAAACGTAATAACGAGTCAAACATTTTTCCTTACCTGCAGCAGCCTGTTAGTCATCGTTTTTCGAGTTCTAATCGTTACTGAACGAACCATCTTTACCTTCCCTATAAACACCTCTCAGCCTGGTTGTAAAAGAACCTGAAAAGCAATTTTTGTCTAATGAGGTTTTTCTTTTATTCTCACACTGATATGTTCAGTCAAGTTTTTTTATTTTTAAAAGCGAGAGTTTTTTTACAATTTTTTGTGGCATTTTCTATGAGTTCTTAACTTTGTCGAAAATTTAACATTTTTATAGTCCAGTATAATAACAGAAACTCAAAGAACTGATGGAAACAGATTTTTTAAGCTCATTGTGTAGAAAATTTTCCATTTGAATTGCAAGCATAAGCATGTAAGTTTATTCATCACCAGTTTTGTTGTCATGACAATTTTTTGAAGAGGTCCGCAAAAAAAGTGTAAAAACATTTTGCTAACCAATAGATTTTTATTCGCTGTAATCTTCATGTAACCACTAGGTAAAGGTGCGTATGTACCGCGCGTTCAAGTTTCAAGTTCATATTGGCTCTGTGTAATGCAGGGCCGGAGCCAGGGGGGCTTGGCCCCCTACTTAACAAGCTTTATCTTTTAAAGACAGCAGCTTTTGTGCTTAATTTCAAACTTTTGTCCTCTCTGATAATCGTCTGGCTCTCCTAAGTTGACTGTTCTGGAGCCGGCTCTGGTGTAATGTGAACGTTTCTAATATTAACCTTTTCGAATTTTTCTAAAAAGTAGAGCTTCCATTTTTCTTAGGCAGTTTGATATGCTTGATTGCTCGCTAAACTTTTTATTTTGGATACTAGCAATTAGGATCAGAGTTGCCAGATTGGGCTACTTGTCACCAATTGGGCTACTTTTAATCATGATTGGCGACTGAAATTTTAGATTGGCGACTTGCGACTTTTTGGGCTACTTGCGAGCAAGTTTTGGCGATTTTTTTGATTATTGGCTACTTTTAAAAAATGTTAAACAAAAAAATGCGATGAATGGTAAGAGAAGTGTTTGATTTTGCAACACTGCGTTTGCGTATGAGGTGTTCGTACCATTAGTTCGTTATTAGGTGACGATGGGACGGGATAATTGGATGCTTTTTTGCAAGCTGCTGAGGTTACGTGAGGTTTTTGAGCCAATCAGCCTACTCTTATTCTACATTCTATTTGAATAAGGTTGATGTAGGGATAAAATTTAATACGTTGTCTTACTGATAAATCTTAAATAAATTTCAAATTGCTACTGATTTTAAACTTGATCTTTGAATTTGAAAAAATGACTAGAAGAAAATCTACAAAGACCATTCAACTGGGGTTACAGCAGGGATCACCAAGAAGAAAACAAGACTATGATCCGGAGATTGTGAAAAGTATTATAAAATCTGTGTTAATTGACTCAGATATCCTTCTTGAAAGTCTCAATGAAAAACAGATCCCAACATCTACCATCATCGCAGATCAGGATAAACTTGATACTGGCACTGGCACATATACAGGCTTGGTAAATCAGTTGAAAGCAGATGGAAAATTCATTGATTCCCTTTCGAATAAAATATGTCTGAATTTGATTGAAAATGATACTTTCAAGCAAGCAATGCTGCTTGAATTTAAGCAAGATATGGAAGCTCTGGAGAAACAAGTCACTGCTTCAAAACAAGAAAACCAGGAACTGCAAACCAGACTTGAATTACAAGAACAATACAGTCGCCGAAATTGTTTGATTATTCATGGCTTATCACCACCAGCGGAAGGAAATGAAAAGTCAAACACAAATGACATTGTAAAAACACTGCTGAAGGATCAACTTAACATTTCAGTAAGGGATTATGACATTGACCGCAGCCATTATTTGGGAAAACCTGGAGCACAATCCCCTATCATTGTAAAATTCGTCAGACATGATTTGAAAAATTTGATTTATAATTCGAAGAAGAAACTAAAAGGAAAAGGTGTAGTGATCACAGAAGCACTGACGCCTAGACGTTTACAGTGCATAAAAGGTCTGAAAAAACTACAAAATGATGGTGTAGTCTTGCAATACTGGACATTTGATGGAAAAATATATTACACCACTTCACGAAATCCAGGAAAAAAAGTGCATCTTGACTCCTTGAATGTTGATATGGTATAGTAATTTCCATGGACAGTAGATTAAATTTCTGAGTTATCAGTGACAAGGTTGAAATTTGGCTTTTGTATACTTATCTTTGCGAGACTTTTGAATTGAATTTTCAAGAAACTTTTTCTTGCCCATAACTGTGTTTTATTATTTTTGAACTTTGCTGTTTCATTTAAACCTGTTAGTTTGATTTAATTATTTTTATTCTATTTGCATTCAGTGCATGCCCTGTTGTAGGTATCCGTGCTCATTGTGCTGCAAACCATGCAAATCTAACCAAAATTCCACCCAATGTGACATCTGCAATAACTGGTGTCATCTAAAGTGCACCAATTTAACTAGTATTGAATTTATGTCTCTTGGAACTACAGATAGTCCGTATTACTGTACATTATGTTATACTTATCTATATCCGTTTCATCAAATAGATGATGACGCATTTATAAAACTATTCCTGGGGGATACAAAAATAAAAAATCTAGTCAATTATGCTAAGCTTCCTAAAGATGCTAAACTAGAAAATTACTACTTATCAGCTTCAGACTTTAAAGACGCTTATTCTTCATCTGATGATTTTTTTATTATGCATGTCAATACACGCAGTCTGAAAAAGAATCACTGTAATCTACATGAGCTATTGGTTGACTTGGGCAAAAAACCAGATGTACTAACTATAAGCGAAACAAAATTAAAAAATAGCTGCAACCCTAACGTAGATCTAGAGGGGTATGATTTTGTTCATAAAAATTCAGATACCAATGCCGGAGGTGTGGGAATATACATTAATCAAATTTATTCATATACTATAGTAAATGAATTTGACTTGCATGTAAATGGTTGTGAAGACATGTGGATAGAGTTAGAACAAGCTCACAATAAAAAATGCTTTATTGGGGCATTATATAGGCATCCAAATTTTAATTTCAAAGACTTCCAAGTTAGCTTGGAAAGAACAATTGAAAAGCTAAACTTACATAATTCAATTTTTTACATTTGTGGAGATGTGAATATTAATTTGCTGAAAGAAAACTCAAACACTTCAGTACAAGCTTATAAAAATTCTTTGCACAGCCTTGGTTGCTCTCAACTTATCAGATATGCCACAAGAATAAGTCCATCCTCTTCTACTTTACTGGATCACATATACACAAATAATACTTGCTCAGAAGTAGGTACCCATATTCTTCTCTCTGATATATCTGACCATTTACCTGTTACAGTTATGGTAAAAGATCTCAAACCCACTAAGGTAAACTTAAGGTTTAAGAAACGATCTTTAAAAAATTTTGTTCCTGAAGAGTTTCTTTCTGAACTTTCTATGAATTTTGATAGTTACAATGACGAAATAAATGAACACAAACCTGTAAACCTTTTATTTGAACAGTTTATTGGTATATTCAAATCAGTATTAAATAAACATGCACCATTGAAACAAATGACAAGAAAAGAACAAAAATTGGCCAACAAACCCTGGATTACTAAAGGTATCTTAGTCTCTATTAGAAAAAGAAATCAGCTATTTAAAAAAACATTACAAGACAAATCAAGGTCTGCTCAGTTGAACTACAAAAAATATAGAAATAAATTGACACATATAAAAGAATTTGCAAAACAGCAATACTATGGTGACATAATTAGGCAAAATCAGCACAATTCAGGACTAATGTGGAAAACAATAAATGACATCATCAAATTCAAAAAGAAAAACTTGTCTATTCCATTAAGAATGAAAGATAATAATGATGAATGGGCAAACTCTCCCTTAACAATTAGTAATTCTTTTAATAAGTACTTCACAAACATTCCTCAAATGCTAGCTGAAAAAATTGACCAGCCTCCAGTTAACCTTGATTTCTCTCCACCTAAATTGATACAAGGAGTCCAGCATTCATTTTTTCTGAAACCAATATTAGTTGAAGAAGTAGTTGCTCATATAAATAATTTGAATAGTTCTAAAAGTTCAGGACTAGATGGTGTTCCTATTAAATTTATTAAAATGTGTAACATAATAATAGCACCGATCCTCACTAAACTTTATAATATTTGCATATTGCAATCCACTTTTCCTTGTATTTTAAAAATAGCTGAAGTAATTCCTATTCATAAAAATGGATCAAAAAATGAGTGCTCAAATTATAGACCAATTTCGCTGTTGTCACCCTTTTCCAAATTATTTGAAAAATGTCTTTACGGTCAGTTGTACGACTACTTTAATAATAATAATATATTTTATATAAATCAATTTGGTTTTAGAGAAAATTTGTCCACTGAACTAGCTGTGGCCCAAATATATGAAGACTTCGTAACGTGTGTTGATAATAAAGAAATTGTCTGTTCGGTATTTATAGATCTAAAGAAAGCCTTTGATACTGTTGATCACAAAATTCTTTTAAACAAATTACATAGATACGGTATTCGAGGTTTGCCTTTGAACTTGTTAGAAAGCTTTTTATCAAATAGAAAGCAATGTGTTGTAACACACCAAACTAAATCTTCTATTCAACCAGTAACCTATGGAGTACCCCAGGGTTCTACCTTAGGACCTCTACTATTCTTGATATATATAAATGACTTACCATCTTCATGCACCCTGCGTGTTAGGCTGTTTGCAGATGATGCCAATCTTACATTTTCTTCTAAATCCATATCCGCCCTGGAACAAAAAATGATGGATGAACTGAAAAATGTAGATGCTTGGATAAAAACAAACAAGCTGTCCTTAAACCACAATAAAACTGAATACATGATAATAAACAAACCTAAGAAAGTAGGTAGTACATTTAAAATTCATATCAATGATATTGAAATTGCTCAAAAAACTCAAATCCGTTACTTGGGAGTCCTACTTGACAATGAGTTATCCTGGAAACCACATATTCTTAAACAATGTTCTAAAATCTCCAGTGGTATTTGGGCACTCTCAAATCTACGAAAGTATGTGTCTGAAGGTATCATGAAATCTGTCTATTACAGTCTTATCTATCCCCACCTTCAATACTGTATATCAACCTGGGGTCAAGCCTCAGCAACAGCATTGAAACCCTTAAAATCTCTTCAAAACAGAGCATTACGAATTATTACACGAACTCCCCTATATGTTTCTGCTAAACCGTTGTATAGCTCGCTTAAATTATTGAAGTTAGAAGATATTTTGAAACTACAGATTGCTAAAATTATTCATCGTTGTTATAAAAAAAAAGTGTCCAGAGATTATTTTGGACTTGTTCAAGTAAATCTGATTCACAAATATGAAACGAGATGTTCAGCAAACTTTAATTTTAAACAAATTTATGCTAGAACAGAACTAGCTAAAAAAACAATTACTTTTACTGGTCCTAAAATATGGAGAGCAGTTCCAAGAGACATAAAATGTTATGACATAACCAAGTTTAAGTCTGAATACAAAAAATTTTTGATTAATCAATATTGCAATTAAGGTAAATGTTTCTCTTAAAGTGTAAACAAAAACATAATAGTGTAGCCTGTAAGTTACAGGCTATATGACTTTTCTGATAGGTAATGGAAAAAATCTTTAATTTCATTTATGTCAATACCGCATTTCATTTCATTAAGTTGCGGATAGTGGTTTGTGTCAAAGAGCAGATAAGATTTTTTTTTTTTTTTTTTTTGTTTTTGTTCTGTTTTTGTTTTCATGTCAAAACAGTCATACCTGCTAAGTAAGCTATTTGTCTGGTGGTGGCAACTGACTTTGATGACCAACTGGTCTTTTCGTTGTCTCCAGTTTGCAAATCTTTCTGCGACATATTTTATATGCATCACTCGCTTGCAACGAATAAACATGATTGATTGATTGATTGATTGATCTTACCAGCGCATTAGATGATTAGAAATGATTCTTGGTTGATATACGGTATTAAAGTGCACCGGTAGACAATAGTTAGTCATACCGTAATAATGATAAGGGCTTTTCAGTCTGTTGTAATACAGTACGAAAGTTTTTTTTATGGGTAGCAAATTGGAAAATTAGTTTAATAGTGAATCTTTAATTTTTTTTATTTAAGCTGTGGCACTAGTTGATTAGAGCAAATTAAAGAAAAACACAGTTTAAAATATTCTGTATTTAACAGGTTAAACTTAGACTAGATTAGTACTAAAACTGCTGTTTTATCTCTAACTTACATGAGTAAACAGTGTACTGCATAGGCTACCGGTACCCAGTTACACATCCTTTTGCTTTGATCAGTTTCACATTGCTACTCCTAGTGGCTTAGCCACGGGGGGGGGGGGAGGGGGTTGGGGGTTACAACCCCCCCATTGAGCCTCAAATGACGTCATACTTACTTTTTTTTCTGATATTTATTTCGAAGTGCTACAAGATAAGACCTGAGCCATTTCGAAGTGCTATACTTTGTCATTGATAATCTGGTTTTGCAATTGTCATAATAACAAGAATTACGTAGCGTTGTTTCCTGAATTTTGTTCTTTGCCGTTATGCTTATGAAGCAGTGACGCAATTTTATTAGCAGGACAGTGCCCCTCCTGTACACGCAACTGCCCTCAGCCCCTCAGACCTTCCGCAGAAAAAAGGCTAAACGATTTCAAACAAAAATGATGTACGTAGCTCAAAAAAGAACTAAATCGCTAACATTTCAATATCGTTTTACCAGTTACACAAGAAAACATTCCTTTGACTTTCTTACAACAATCGTGCCTTAACTGCCTTCGGTATTTTTAGTTTAAAACATCTCTCTTAAATTTGAGGCCATTTTTTGTTATGTATTTTACAACCAGTGGCGGATCCTGGGGGGATGTGGCGTATGCATCCCCTCCTCACCAGCTATTTTCAACAATGTTTTGGATAAATAAAATTTTTCATAATTTCGAGCTTCTTCGTAACAATATGCCTTAGTCGCCTTAAGCACGCATAATCGAAACTGTGCGAACAAAATGCATCATTGGTGAAGCATTCCAAGTCAGGGGTCAAAAATATGACAACTTTTCCTTAAAAATTGTTTAAAAAGTACTAAAATGGCTATTACAGTATGCAAATTTTCAAACATTTTCCGATGGAACGTGCTATTGGACCCTCCTGGAGTCGTTTTTGGTACTTAAATTGCTTAACATTAACTCTGTCGAAAAAAAAAATACGCTTGAAAAAGTGACGAAAATTAGTGCCCCCTCCCTGAAAAAATGCTGAATAGGCCCTTGACATTCTAAAACATTTTCAAAGGCTTATTTACGACCGTTTCCGTGTCTAAACGTCTTTGCATTTAGTTCACATTCAACCTAATTCAACATTCCATCCCCCCACCAAAACTCTGGATCTGCTCCTGTATACAGCCTATGGTCAAATGTGACGTCATTCTCAACCTCTCCCATTGCAAAATTCTGGCTACGTTGTAGTGGCTACTCCACAGTCAGTCAGTTCTGTGCTGCTTTCAACAAATCATGCTTGACCTTGTGTTATTGTGCCGTTTATTGTTATTTTAATGGGAAAATGAACCCGGTATTACAAATAATATAACGCAAATTGGTCAAGGGATCCACGACCACAATTAAAAAACTGGATAGAAAAAAGAAAGGAAAAAAGCACATTGTACCTTGTGTAAAGTTGATTTAAGAGCTCACAAATCAGATCTACTAAAGCATGCAAGTACATCTGAGCATAAAGCAGCTGTGGCAGCGGCAGCTGCAAGAAAAAAATTCAACATTTCAAGTTTTTTTGAGCCAAATTGTAATCACGTGGCTGAATTAGAATTAATTAACTCAGCATGAATTTTTGTTTTTAAGAGAAATAACAAGACTGAGAACTCTGCTGAGAACATTTTAATGCCTTTTAAAAAGCTTGGCTTACAATGTATCTGTATGATTTGCAAAAATGTTAAATGTTACAAAAAATTATGCTGTTTTCCTGAACTTCGTGGTTACTAAAATTTTTGGGCTACTTTTAAATGGAATTGGCTACTTTTTGGCTACTTGAAGTAAAAATATCTGGCTACTTGAAGTAAAAATATCTGGCAACCCTGATTAGGATAGAGTTTTGGACTTGGAGTTTGGACTGGACTTACTGAAGGATCGTTAGAGCTAAGAGCTGTATTGCTAAAAAAAAAAAAAAAAAAGAACTTGAACTTGAAAGAACTCGATCATTTTGCCGAACTCAAACTTGAACTGGAAAATTATTTTTTCTGAACTCGAATAAAACTGTTTGAGTTCATTAGAAAGGTATTTAAATTGTTGAAAAGAAATAAAAGATCACTACGAAATATAGTTTGTTGTTCAATTGTGACCACAACACTGACAATTTTGATGGTACTAAACAGCTGAGATACTGGGTATAGTCTTGAACCTACTGCACGACTGTACGAGCAAAATATTTTCATCTTTTTAATCGCATGAGCATCGGCAGTGAAAAAGTTGTCTCAATTTTGGATATTCATCAGTTCATCTGCCTAAACTCGAAAAAGATTATTTTTATCAAACTCGGACTTGATAAAATAGATTGAACTTGAATAAAATTCAATCGAGTTCGCAGCCCTGATCGCTGATTGCTAGTGCAGTATAATTTGGGCAAAAGCTGTTACGGTGCTGTTGCTTGATTCATACTTGCAGCTTGGTAACGGATATCAATAACATCTTGCATAATTTTGTTGCTAATGGCAGGTTTGGCTGGACTGACGCTCTTCGCTGTGCTGTGTGACACCAGTACCGATACGGTACTGAGTTCCGTAAAATACTCTAGTCTAGCGCCAGCTAAACAAAAACTGAAAAATGGATGAAGATGTTTTTGATGAAGATGCTCTAGAAATGTCAATCATTGAAAAAGATTGGAATAAAATGAAAGAAGCACGTATTAAGGTATGTTGTGGTACCAATAAGCACCGGTACCATTAGGAAGTTTAGTGTTTTTGGCTGATTCAATTGTTAAGTTAGCTGAATGTCTTGATGCAGTTAGTCTATCATCAAAGATTGCTGAAATTATGGTAGACTGTAGACTAAACTACCAGCAGACAAGTCTGTGTGGAACTACCGGTACTAGCACTTGTGCATTGTTGGAAATATCGTACTGGTAAACAGTGGTGTAAAGTAACGAAATACTTTTACTTGAGTAGATTACTTGAGTAGTTTTTTTCGGTAACGAGTACTTTCTTGAGTAATTTTTTTTGACTACTTTTACGTTTACTTAAGTACTTTTTGTATAAAGTAACTCTACTTGGGTAGTTTTTATTTTGGAAAAGTAGAAGTAGTTTACTATTGTGGCATTTGAGTTACAGTCTCGCCTTGAAATCCCTCGTTGCGCCTAAAATCTGCATTTACACTCCAATTCTCCATTATTCAACTCCATAACACTCAGTCTCGTCATCACCATGGAAATTTCACTCCATGTGATAAGAATTACGCTGTCACCTTTGATACTAAACGTCATGCAGGGAAGTTATAAATACCGATTCTTGAGTCATTGGTTTAAGCCAACTCTGAATCGAACCCCGATTCTACCGTTCCAGAAGCAGACGCTCTATCCAATCAGACATCTGGGCGGTAATAATTTCTTTTGTTTCACCATTTTGCCACCTTCAAAGCAAGTCCATCATCACCGCATCGGCAAGTGTGTAGTTGACACTTTAACGTTTGAAAACGCTATACGAGTACTTTTACTTGAGTAGTTTTTAAATGACTACTTATTTACTTTTACTCAAGTGCTTTTTTCAGTCAATACTTTCCACTTTACTTCGAGTAGTTTTGCCGTCAGTAACAATACTCTTACTTAAGTTCTGTTTCAAAATACTATTTACACCACTGCTGGTAAAATTGAGAGTGTTGTACCGTATTTCATCTTGAACTGTTTAAGTAATATGCTCTGTTCTGTGTGATGCAAAAAGTTCGTTTTGTATTCTGGTGTTTGCTTAAAAAGCAGTTATTCAAAGTCTAGCCAAGTACTGATGAGACAATAAAGCGTAGGTACGCAAACTTACTTCAAAAATCCAAAACAATGGAACAATTTAGTCTGTCACCAAAACTGTCAGTGAGTCGCAGAGTCATTAACCCAAGATTAGTGTACAATGCCGGTATGCTTTTATTAGGCAAGTGGTTCTCAATAGGTGTCGTAGATTACAGTACTGGTAAGTATGCTTGACAGAAAATAGAAAAAGGAAGTGTCTATTTTGCCATTAATGGTAAAAGGGTTTCTGGGTCTATTTATTGGATATAGCAGTGTAGTGCAATTCATATAGTGTGGATACTCACGACTGTTTTTGAGCGCCAGCTAAGTATCGCTAGCTTTTAGGTTTATTTTGCTGAAAGGAGATGCTGAATTTACCTACTGCTGGCAAAGTAGACCTAGTAACTATTTCATTGTTAACGGCAAAATAGACACTGCCATAGAAAAATAACATGCACGACATAGCTGCGAATGAAATCGATGTACTGGTTTTTCAGAATCAGTACCCTGGTACCTGTTTGTCAATGTTGGCGATTGACTTCCACTGCCAGCTGTTCAATACAGTAGGGAGCACTCTTTCAATCTGCGCTAAATTTCATATTGGGCCCTCACTATCAAATCAGAAACACCATATACCAGCAAACCTTTCACTGCTTATAGCAATCATACATTCAATTGTTCTTGTAGTATGGGTAGTTTTTCTCATTCAGCCATTTATGCAATATGCTTTGATTATGAGAAAACGATTCTGCAAGAACTAATGGCATTTGTTGCAACTTCAAATGTTCATTTTTCGGGACTAATTTGCGTCAAGTTGCCTATTATAGAATGTCCACATTACAGCATGACTTCTCGGCTTACATCCAGATGGTGCAAAACACGTCAGCAGGGAAGTCCTGCTTTAAAGTGGCCATTCTATAATTGGTGTCTTAATTCATATGGGCTAATCGTTTTTAAGCCCTCTTATATTGCAATGGATGGTTCACTTTAAAGTGGCAGACGAGAATTACCCAATAGGCCATGGCATAGCTGAGACATGCATTGGGTTTGGGTAAACGCATGTCTGCATTGTGCATAACATTTTGGGGAATTCTCATCAGCTTTTACGTAAGCCATCCATTGTGATATGGAGCAGCTTAATTCATGCGAACCCCCAATTTTTCAACCTATAACTTGATAAGCACTAATCTAGACCTATTGTCCTTTTCTAGCGTTTTTGTAAAAATGAGGAATTGACACAAAAAGTCATTTGCTCAAATATGCGCAGTGAATTTTTTTCCCCTCATAAAAAGTTTTACCGGTATTGTTTTTTGCACTGATCTCGATCATGATGTTGGTAGATTTGCATGGTTTAATGAGTAGAAGGAAATAGTGACATTGTACAAACATGGCTCCCAGAAAGTGTGAAAGATCTGTATTAGCTCTCAAATGTTTTTGATTTAATAGCAAGCACCCGAAGTGAACTTGAAAGAGTACTCCCTTCTGCATTATCAGTAGTGAATTGGCAATTAAAGTTTTTTCTGTAGTGTCATGCTGATAATTAATCTTTCACATCCCATTATTACTATACGCCATTAAAAAAAAAACTTTATATTCATTGCACTAAAAACTGAAGCTTCAAAATAACTACGTGACTGGTGAAACCATTTTGGTATCATGTGAAAGATATTAGGCTGCTAGGCCAATGTATAATTGGTAATTGCATTTTTTACCCTACTAATCAAAAAACAGTGATACTAAGAGTGTTGATGAAAATGTAATCAGTAGAAGTACCATATGTAATTTTTTCATTCCTCCAAAAAACTTCAGCTATTGGTCCTACCAATTAAATTCTTATTCAATTACTGGTATGACTTTTAACTTGAAAAACGTTATGTGTACTTGTGAATACGTAGCTATTGCAGACTATGAATGTCGTCGTATCATTCTTTTGAGGCACAAACTGCTAATAATACCTTGGTGATAATAAATTCAACTGTATTTAAAATATGTAATTATGTATATATGTTGGTATCGTCTGCTGTTAGTTATACAAACACAGTTTTTATGGTAAAGTGGAGCATGTGCCGTTATTGTGGACGTTTGCAAATGTGACATCATAGCGCAACAGTGTCACTGACTGACGTCTAATACGAAATACTTCTCGTTCTTATTGTGAATATTTATTTTGCAGTCTAGCTTTGCTGCAGGTTCTGTTGCTGGACAAGATGAATCAATGCTGCAAGGTTTTCAAAGAGGGTTACAGCAAGGGTTTGCATCTGCATTTCTACTAGCTAAACTTCGTGGCATATTAAAGTACGTTGATTGAAATCAAATCTTTATTATAGTTATACTCGCGGTATTACGCCGAAGCGTGTAACGAGTGGCGGGGCCAGTCTCTGCGGCTTGGCACGTGGGCTACACAGCTTGAAACAAACGTCGCATATGTGGCTAGCCGTTGGTGACACTGTGCCGATTTGACCGGCCCGGTAATCGAACCTCAGGCCTCTCGCACCGATAGCGTGTGCGCTTAACAACCGAGCTAACGTCCGTTTATGTACGTTGATTAACATGATTACCAATGAATTAATATTTTTATTTGGTTATCAAAGTTATCAATTTGGTATCATGTATGATTTATGTTCATACTGTTTTTTACGACTGAAAAGCTAATCCTTTGTCAGTCAAGATAATTTCGAATAATCAACCACCACATACCCTATTCGTTTATGTTTCTATTTAAGCACATCTATTCACGATGAGTTGAATGCAGAAGTGCTAACCAATTAATCAAGAAAAACGAAAGGAATAGGGGTTTGATGTTTTTTGCTTTTTGAGATGTTAGCATAGTAGCTGTATTTGATCTGGTTTGAAGCGTTGTTTTTGAGTGGCGCATACTCATCAGGAGAAAATCTTTAATGCTCGAATGAAAAAATATCGTTACATTTTTTTTTGTATTCGATTTCTCAGAGCTTTGATGGCGTATCGCGCGTCTTACGAAGGCCATCCCATCACTGATGACGTCACAATTGATGCACAAGAACTTCTTGATGACATTGCGCAACTTGAAACAGACTCTGTAGTCGACGATTTTCTCAAATTAAACCTAAACTCGAAAACAAACGTTAAAACTGACGATTCGGATGTAGCGTATTTCGCTACCTTATCGATGGAAATAGATGAGGAAAAAATGATACCACAAGACGAAACGAATGTTCAGAAACCTTCGACAGAAAAATCCCACGTTGGTTCAGCCAATTTTCCTCAATCTGTGGATCGTAAGTAGCGTGTTGTACATGGTTGTTCCTTTTGCTCTTTTGAAGCAATCTTACCGCGCCCATCGCCAGCATTAATCGTTTGCTTTGTTTTCCGATGTTATTGGCGTTTTGTTGGAGTGAGATGCCACGAAGGTTGGACTGAGCTCTACTCGATTTAAAAGTTGACGTTCTTTTTTTTCAACACACGTATAAGCAGAAAGAGTTATCGTTTCATATCTTCAATCTCCAGCATTTCGATTATCAACCTTATGTTTTTGTCTCTCTCCGTATGTCTTGCAGGTGTGAGAAACGGATCAAAAAAAAAAAAAAATGGGGAGGAGGAGTTAGAGAGACTAAGAGTCGAATTGCTCAAAAACCAGATACTCCCAAACTTTTTTGCGTTTAACCCCGGTAATTTTTAGCTGAGTGATAAGTCGAAAAAAAAAAATGATACATCTAATAAAGTTGGCCTGAATAGCTACGTGGGGGCATAGGCGTCAATTTTTTCTTGAAAAAGGAAAATAGCTGGGGGGCGAGAATTTTGAGAATTTTTATACAAACTTTGTTTTCTATGTATAAATAGGGTGACCCGCAAAAACTAAAACACTTTTTATGAAGTATTTTCTCGGTGATTATAAACTCAAAATTATTGAAATTCTATACACCAGGGGTGGGCAATACTGTTCATACGAAGGGCCGCATTTGAAAAAATTTTGAAGCCGAGAGCCGCACTGATTGTAATAACAAAAAAAAAAGTCTACACGTCCGCAGACGTCCTGTTTTCATCACTGAAAATCGGCGAAGAGCAAAAAAAAGATCGACGCGGCCGCAGATGCCCTTTTTTTTACTGACATTCAGCGCGGAGCTAAACAAAAAAAAGTCTTCGGGTTGATTCACGGTAGGACTTTATATTTCTGTAACTGCCCACCAGCCGCATAAAATGGTCTCTCGGGCCGCACTTTGCCCACCCCTGCTATACGTAGTAATCCAAGTACTGGGATATTTACACTTTCACATGTCTAAAAAATTGGTTGCAAATTATGCTACAATTGCCAAATTAAAAATGATTATGCAAAAACTTCAGTATCGCGAGCAGGAAATCAAACCGTTTAATTTTTCCGCTTCAGGCTCGGTTTAGGTTCAACAACGGTTTCACATTTCGGTTCAGTTACGGTTAAGGTTCAGATAAGTAGAAACGCTCCGGTTTGGGTTCGCTCCAGTAAAAAATATTTCAAAACCGGTTTATGAAGTTCCGGTTCGCAGTAAAAAATACAATAATTTTAGTATCATAGCCTAATTTAAAAAATGAAACTTACAAAGCAGTTTTTCTTCGCATTGACAAGCCAATGTAATGCATTAAATACTTGTTGTAAAGCCAATTTTGAGATAATTAAATTGTCACTATGCTCTGACACCGGCGGCCTATACTTTGATAAAGAAGCATAATTACCTTCACATTGACGGGCCAATGCACTGCTCGTAGTGCTGTGCAAGTACTGTATTTTTTTGAAAATAAGCCGCCTTCAAAGTGACGCGTGTGACCTCACGGAGCGAGCCGCTTTTTCAATCGGTTCGGGCTCGGTTAAGGTTCGCAAGTACTGAAATTATTCGGTTCAGTTCCGGTTCGCTCTTTGCGATATTGAAAAGTACTGTTCGGTTAAGGTTCGACAAAAATAGCGTAAAACTGATTTATAAAACTCCGGTTCGGGTTCGGTTCGACGCCCTGATCACAAGCAAAGAGTGGTTTATTTAAGTCTATGCTCAATGTGACCCCCGTATACTCCCACAACTGAACAAAGGTGTTTTTTTCCAAAAAGAAATGCTCTTGCATCTTTCTTCTATAGATATTATGCTTATTTCGAATATCTGCAGACTTATGACGTCACAAAGCGCTTATTAGACCTTTGCTCTCATAAATTTCCTCTGATACTAAATTTTTTGAAACATTTTTTAATTTGGCAATACTTGCATCACTTGCGACCTAGGTTTTAGATATTATGTAAAAGTGTAAAAAATATCCTTGGATTACTGTGTGTAGAATTTCAATAATTTTGAATTTATAATCACCCAGAAAATACTTAACAAAAAGTGGTTTATTTTTTTGGGACACCCGATATAATAAGGCGCAATTAGCGCTCAAATAAATTGGTCGTGTCATAAAAAATGTGGCAAAATAACAATAAAATTATCTGCTTTTCTAAACTTTCACCGTCGCATTAATGTGAGTATGTGCGAAGTCATTTGTGTTCAAAACAAGCGGATACAATATGTCTACCCCCAGTCTTCTGGCGCTCTGAGAAAAGCTCAGGCAGAATAGAGTTTAAAACGATTTTTCGAGGTACCAGTAGCATCGTCGATGAACACACGCTGATAGTTTTCTTTTCGCCATTTAAATAGCGTGAGTCTTACATTGCGACAAAACATTACCACGATTTGGTGTTGTACTTTGGAACTGTTTTAGCTACTGCGCATGCATTTAAGTTTTAACGTAGATATCAAAACACCGCGTAGGCCAGACATATGTCGCCCTCTTCGGTGTTAGAGCCGAGGGGATTCGCCCCCTGCCCCCGCCGGATCGACGCCTATGCGTGGGAATGGTTTTGCAAAGCATATTCAAACGTTATTTTAAGTCAAGCATGGTCGATATCGGTGCCCATTTAATGAATCTTACTATGGATGTTTGTTGATTATTTATGCAATTATGTATGCATGTTAGCGGAAAATGAATTAATAGTGACAATAAAGCATGACATGTATATTTATATTCTTGTCAGTGACATGACTTACTTCGCAGTCTCTCTCAATTCGTTGATTTTTCAGTTCGATATTTTTTAACAGATGCTAGTTGCAAAGCCGATGAAGTCACGTGGTCAGTGGATGCCGTAAACCAGCTTATACTAACCTGTCCTGAAGTGGCCGATGTAACGCGAAGATGCAAACATATTTTAAAGCGCTTACGCTGGACAGATATTATGATTGATCGATTATTTTAAATTTTTTGCTTTTGTGGTGCAGTAGTAGGGTTTAAATTCTGTATTTTTGTATTTTGTTGCATATTTATCCTCCTATCACGAGAAAGCGATCAATGCGCTGTACAAGCTGGCTTAGGAGTTGCCAGCCTTCTGTCTATCACACCAAGATGGGATAATCCCGCTAAGTGCCTTTTCCAACGGCACAACGAGAAAACTTGCCGGCATGTTCTCCACACTGTCCTTAAATGCTGAGCGGCAAGCAGGGAAACTGTGAATCCAATTTAAAGTCATTGGTTTGACTCGATTTGGAATCGAACGCGAGTCTACAGCTCCCGAGGCGGACGCTCCATACCACTCGGCCATCTGTGGCGTGTTGCGATTTTGTTCTTGCATTTTCTACAATCTAAAAGCGCACCGCCCCTGTGAATTAAATCTAATTTTATGGTTTAACCACAGTAATATACTGACTGGAGTTGAACTATACGTTCATCGACAATCACGCTCCATAATATCACCGTGATTCTGTGTTGCAACAGTCTTAAGTGATGCTTTTGTTTCGTCTGCATTATTTTAGGTTTCTTGTCCTGGCGTACGCAGGGGGGCTTACTGGCGGATCTGGAAATTTGGTTTTCGGTCGGGGCTCTGAAGTCCAAAAAATTATAGTTTTGTAGGTTATAAAGTTTCGAAGGGCTTATGCATTAATACAGTAATGCATAACTAAAAGTCTAGTGGGCCTGGTTCCCACTAGATCCGCCAATACCTCTTCCCAAGTACACTCTAAACAGGAGCGGATCCAGGAATTTTTGGGTGGGGTAATTGCATATGCAGTTTTGTATGAGCTTGAATCGGGGCCGTAGCCAGCCTTTGCATTTTGGAGGGGCTAAATATATATTTTTTGGGGGCTGAAAAATCAACCTAAATTTTTTCCGATTTTTGATTTTCATGGCTTCCCAAACCTGAACAGATCAATTTCAGTCAATTTAAAAGTTAATGCAAAAAAAAAGAACTTGCACGCGAAATCGAAAAACGCAGGAAATAAATTTGCGCCGATGAACTGGTAATACAACTCTCAAAGCTTACAAAAATCCCAAGCGGAAATAAAATAATAGAAGTAAATTGTGTTGATCACATAAAGGGCAGAAAACAAGAAAAACTAAAATTCGTCTTGCAGTGAAGTCCAACAGAGTAGCCTAGTATCCAATTGCGGTTGCGTATAACCAGCGGTTGTGTTTTCATAATGCAAATTTCGTTAATTGCGTTTATGTACAATAAATCGGTAGTCCTTTTTTTAGGATTTTGCAGACGCAGCCGCAAAATCCTTAGCGTCCTAAAAAAAGACCATCAGGAAGGGTAGTCCTTTTTTTAGGATCCTGTAAACGGTTTGCTTTTTCCAACGTTTTTTAGCATCGTCATTCGTCAGCTCCATTATGATGAGTTATAGCCAACAAACACCGGAAATGATTGATTTTCTAACCGCAAGGTAACGAAAATCAGTTTTAAATGCGTAAAACGAAACGCGTCCTAAAAAATGACCACCAGTAGTGGAGTGGTAGTCCTTTAGGATCCAGTAAACGGTTTGCTTTTTCCAACATTTTTTAGCATCGTCAGCTCCATTATGATGAGTTATAGCCAATAAACACCGGAAATGATCGATTTTCTTGCCGCAACCTAACGAAAATCAGTTTTAAATGCGCAAAACGAAACGCGTCCTAAAAAATGACCACCAGTAGGGGTAGTCCTTTATTTAGGATCCTGTAAACGGTTTGCTTTTTCCAACATTTTTTAGCATCGTCATTCGTCAGCTCCATTATGATGAGTTATAGCCAATAAACACCGGAAATGATCGATTTTCTGACCGCAACCTAACGAAACTCAGTTTTAAATGCGCAAAACGAAACGCGTCCTAAAAAAAGACCACCAGTAGGGGTAGTCCTTTATTTAGGATCCTGTAAACGGTTTGCTTTTTCCAACATTTTTTAGCATCGTCATTCGTCAGCTCCATTATGATGAGTTATAGCCAATAAACACCGAAAATGATCGAATTTCTAACCGCAATCTAACGAAAATCAGTTTTAAATGCGTAAAACGAAACGCGTCCTAAAAAAAACTACCAGTAGGGGTAGTCCTTTATTTAGATCCTGTAAACGGTTTGCTTTTTCCAACATTTTTTAGCATTGTCAGCTACATTATGACGAGTTATAGCCAACAAGGGTTGCCAATCGTACCGGAATGCCTGGGACAGTTCCGAATTGACGTTTGGCGTTCCATGTCCTCGACCAGGCTACGTCTGTCCCGGAATTTACCGGCAACAAGGCGTTCTAACATACAAGGCTACGCAAGCAAGTCGGCTTCGCGCAAAACTGGAAACGGATGTAATTCACGCGGATATTTGTGTAACTAAAAGCAGTTTGCATCATTCTGTAAGCGTCAATCAAATAAAAATGGGTTGAAAGTGCTGTCGTGGACATGGCACTTCGTGAACGGTGACGTCCTGATGATATGACAATCAAATAAGTCAAGCAATCGTAAAATAGAGGATAAATCACAAGTCACCTTAATTTGAGACGATCATTCGACTTCGTTTATCGATTGAAAAAACGCAGGTACATTTCATAATTAGTGTCATGTAATAAGTTGTATGACTTATCAGCAAAAACAAAGATCTTCTTAATGCGGCGAAATCACACAAAAAAAAGCAAGTTGAAATGCCAGGACCGATTTTTTGTTACAACTCTTGCAACTTCTTGGGCGCATGCTGCTCAATTTTATTGTCGCGCTCAACGCAGTGGCGTCGTGCCATTGGAGCCCGCCCCCTCACCCAAAATTTTTATGCTTTTTTTTGTTTAGTTTTTTTTTAATTAAAAAAAATTGAGATTAATAAATATTATGTGACCTTTCATCTTTACGAATCTTTCTTCCCCTTCCCCCGTATCCCTGTTCAAACACAGATGCTTGTTTGCAAATTTGCTTTAAAAGATTAATAAATGTTATGTGATATTTCATCTTTAATATTTACAAACCTTCCTCCCCCCTCCTCCGTACCCTGTTCAAACACAGAGGCTTGTTTGCAATTTTGCTTGATTTGTTCGCTTCGACTCCTCAATACATAAAGCCTGCGACAATTTGTGTGATTCTGGTACCGGTAGTGTTAGTTACTCCGCGGATTTTTGTTTGCAGTCTGTTACTATGATAAAACATTTTTTTTTATTACATTGCAGAGACACAATTTACGACAACTCAACAGTTCGCTTTTAGTTGGCTATTATGTTGACAAAACTCACTGTTGACTGTTTCGTCCCGAACTGCCGACAGACAGGATAGTTGAGAGTCTGAGAGATGAAAATTCGTCAATGTAGTTCAGGGGTGTCCAACCTAGGGATGTGCCGAGCCGAGTCCGAGTACTCGACCGAGTATTACAGGTTTTTATTACTCGTACTCGGCCGAGTATTATGCAATACTCGGCTGTTACTCGGCCGCATGTTATTACGCTTATGTTTATCGGTCCAAATATGAAAGTGTGTGCGGTAACGCATATGACTGCAGCATTTTTACAAAAAACCGATTCTCCAGCGAGAAAAAATATTATTGCGCCTTGTTGCAAAACTTGCAGTGTTGAGGAATAAGGGTAAGAGTTGACCGATGCTTGTGATGTCACAGTCAAATAGCCAAAAGCAGCATTAGTTAGGCCTAAGAAAAAAAAATGAAAAATCGTTTGTAAGCCTACTTGGCATTACCGTACATCTCGGATTCGGACTCGCCGAGTAATTTCATCAGGTACTCGTTACTCGCCGAGTCGAATAATTTTCGTTTTGGCACATCCCTAGTCCAACCTTTTTGGCCAAAGGGCCACATGCAATTTACAAATGATTGCGCGGGCCACCGGAGTGTTTACTGCTAAGACGCTACTAAAACTGTAATCTTAGAAATGTGCAATTTTACAATTATAAGAACAATAAACGTACCAACAGTAAATTCAACAAAGTTTTTGCTACGCGTCGACATTTCAATGTCAAGTTTGGCACTTTTTTTCTTACAAGTTTAGCAATATTCGGCAAGATCGAGCGATTTTCTTCTCGACTAAGTCGGTTTCCGACCAAAAAATTCGAGATTTTCACGTCTCAGACAGAGGCGCACCCAGGATTTGGCAAAGGAGGGGGGCACAGCCGAGGGTGTGGGGACGAAGGGGGTCGGTTTTCACATAAAAAGCACTCATTTTAGCACACTTTTTTAACGAAAAAGGGCATGCAGTGAGTCCAGTTACTCGTGACAATACAAAAATATTTTCGCAGTTTACGGTATGTCTAAAAGCAGAAGCATGGCCAAAATAAGCGCAAGAAGGCTGCAACCATTATCAATTTGAGAAATTATAGACTGAAAGTTAGGTTTTAGCACCTTGTTACGGAGCCAAAGGAGAGGGCATGGCACCGTGCTCCCCCTGCGTGCGTCTATGCTATAAATTCGGATCGCGACCAAATCAAATCTTCGTTATACTCGTGGTATTACGCCGAAGCGTGTAACGAATCGCCGGACCCATCTCCGCGACTCAGCGCCTGGGCTACACAGCTCCGAAGAAACGTCGTAGCGGTGGCGAGCCGTTGGCAACACTGTGCCGATTTGACCGAGCCAGGATTTGAACCCTAGATCTCCCGCACCGATAGCATGTGCGCTAAGCAGTTGAGCTAACGGATAGTCCAACCTACTTTATTACTGACTACTTTTGAAGCACGAACACGATTGTGTGAAAACGATGTGAACGTAACAATATCGAAAATGTGATGCGAAACAATTTCCATTGTGATGCAATAAAATTAACTTAAAAGAAAGTAAACATTAAATGACAGTTTCTCGGAATGTAAGTTTACCATAAATTACGTAGCAATTAAGTTAATAATATTGGTAATTTCGGAAAAGTCCCGCGGGCCACTCAAAACCTTTCCGCGGGCCACGGGTCGAACACCTCTGATGTAGACAGTGAGGCTACTAAATAATAATTAAGAGTGGAGAAGGAAGCGGCATGAGATGTAAAAAGAGAAACAGAAACCTTTATTGCAAAGTCAAGTGGTAGTGCCAAAGTGGTGCTCGGTTTGTGGTTTGGCCGTTATCCGTGTACGATGCAATCAGCAAATAATTTTAATAAAGTAAAAATGTATTACTTACATAGGTAATAAGCGGCCGCAACCCATCGCTGTCGGGCCTGTTGTGGAAGCTCTGAATTCTGATCGAAGTTCCATCGAACCCCATATTGTAGCAGACATGTCGAAGATTTTTATTTTATATCAAATAAGCTCAGATTAAGTTTAAGCGGGTCTCGGAACAATTTTGCGTTGGGAATCGACTGAAGTATTTTTTGGGTGGGTTAGCTGGCAAAATAATAGGTTTGGTTTCTTTCATGCGGTACAAATTTTTCTACCCTACAGTGTTACAGTTTTTAGGGATTTCCACCGAACCCTAAAAACAACTCCGTTGAGCAGTATAGGAGTTCGATGGAACCCAGTTTAAGAACCACTGAGAGATGGTCTGGTGTACGGCCTGTACTCTAGCTTTGGTTTCGCCTCTAAATGCTTTACCCGGTGAGATCAACTGCATCTGCCACAAAAGCTTTTTGTTGTTGGTCCAGTACGAAAAGCTGGGGAAATCATTTACAAACGCACCAAACGCTGACATTCGCCAGGGGAGGTAGTAATATGCCGCACATTCGGTTTAATAGGCCTACAATTTCGGATAAAAGTCAAATGCAAAACTTATGCCTGTACCTTCGCTATAAATTGTTTATTGGATGGGATTAACATTGAAAAGGTTGCCTAGGTATCTACTCCAAATTGACTTGAAGGTAGGATCATATATGCCAACTTCCAGGTTACTCAGTCTGCTAAGTGACTCACATCTAAAGTTACTCAGGTTGACATGATTTGAGCAAACGACTAGGAGAAAAGTCACAAATAAACTGGTTAGAGAAACAATTTGCCTTGGCTAGGTCAAAAGTACGGTACTCCACTCAAGCAACCCCCACCCTAGCACCCACAAGGCCATCTACCCAAATGCAGCTGCAGACACGTTTCGACCTTTTTAGGTCTCATCAGTGCAGCATAGCAACAACCCCCCTCAAAAAAGTAAATTCCTACTTTCATTCTCCCCAAAATTTCTTGGATGGGATTACTGACATTGCGACATTTTCTTGAATATGCCCATATAATAAAACGAAGAAGAAGTTTTGAAGCTGGCTAGTTGTTTATGATTTAGTTGGTATTATTGCTCACATTACCTGTGTCATCTTCGTCGTGTGAGCCAGCTTTTTCGACTCTTAAAATTGCCAAAAGCTTTTTAAGAAACACAATGGGACAAACACGTTTAAATGATTTAGTGGAAATGTTGGTAGCAAGCGAGGAGCTCAAAGCTATAAAAATCGACGATATTCGCGATTTATATTGGTAGCAGGCATCAAGGCGTTAGTCACTGCTGATGTAACGTGTAGGCCTATATAGGCTATTTGTCAGTAGACAATTTTATACCAATGTGGGTTATGTTTTTTTATCGGAAGTGAATATTATACCAATGTAAATAGCAAACTCGTGACATTTTTTATCGAGTTGGAGTTTAGTAACAATTTACAAGTTTTAGTTCAACTTTGTCATTTTCAGCTTTTGTCAGTGTAAGTCTGAGTTCAGTAAATGTTACCGATTTCATGCTACATTTAAGTAGTTTTCACAGAGTTTTAAGCCACTTTTATACAGTTTAGGCCAAGTTGAATGCTAAATCCAGGATGTGCTATTTCAGACCGAGTTCCAATTCGATTTTTGATTTCGAGTTCGGGAAAAAACGCCTAGTTCAAGCTCGAGTGTGCAGCCCCGTTGGACAGAAATGGCTTAGGCCTACCGTATATGCGTAGCAGCATTTGCTATGGGCTTGCAATTTTTGGAATATGCCTAACATTTTTAGCTCTGGCAAGGGCTGTAATTAAAAATTAGTCCTAGTTTCATCTCGCCCTCCTAATATTTTGGTTGCACTTCACCACTGGCTCTACGTATCATAGAGATGATAACACAGTTAACGCGTTGCGTTATGTGCAACAAAAGTTGAGCAGTGTTAAGTATACTGCCCCTTGTTTTATGTTAGAGTTAAAACAAATGGTGTACATTTTTTCTGTTTTGGTGTTTTTTTTTTGCATTTATGCTTCGCAGATTCACTATTTCACTCGTTTCTTTGATTAGGCTATCTATAATAAAATTATTTTTAAAGGCTGGGAGTTGGTTAATAACGCTGCTCGATCATCACTCGATGACGCGCAACGCGCGCTGTTGCTTTTGATGTCATTCGTGTGTCGTAAGCTTCTGTTGCATCAAATCAAATCTTCATTATACTCGCCGTATTACGCCGAAACGTGTAACGAGTTGCGGGGCCCATCTCCGCGGCTTATTTTCTGGGCAACACAGCTCCGAAGAAACGTGGCAACGATGGCGAGTCGTTGGCAACACTGAGTCCGATTTGACCGCACGGAGAATCGAACCCCAGATCTCCCGCACCAATAGCGCGCGCTTGACAACTGAGCCAACCAGCCGGTTATGGACGGGGAAACTATAGCCTACCAGCCGGTTATGGACAGGGAAACTATAGCCTACCAGCCGCTTGCCAGAGTGATAAAAGGCATATTGCTGTCGGCGCGAGTGGTTTGGAGTACAGTTTCCAGGCCTACCGATTTGGACAAGGTAACTATGCCCACACCGATAGCAATGCTTTTAATCACTCAGGCAACCGGCTGGTACAGTTTTTTTTTTGCCAGAATTAAAACAGCTATACATTTTTTCTAGACCTGTGCAAATAATGAACTTTCTCCATTGTACCGATACTCATTATAAACTTAGTTGAGTAGCCTTGGTTCACAGGATCCTAAATAAAGGACTAACCTTACTGGTGGTCTTTTTTTAGGACGCGTTTTGTTTTACGCATTTAAAACTGATTTTCGTTAGGTTGCGGTTAGAAAATCGATCATTTCCGGTGTTTGTTGGCTATAATTCATCATAATGTAGCTGACAATGCTAAAAAATGTTGGAAAAAGCAAACCGTTTACAGAATCCTAAATAAAGGACTAACTTTAGTGGTGGTCTTTTTTTAGGACGCGTTTCGTTTTACGCATTTAAAACTGATTTTCGTTAGGTTGCGGTTAGAAAATCGATCATTTCCGGTGTTTGTTGGCTATAACTTATCATAATGTAGCTGACAATGCTAAAAAATGTTGGAAAAAGCAAACCGTTTACAGCAGGGGTGGGCAATTATTTCACACGAAGGGCCAGATTTGGAAAACTGTTGAAGCTGCGGGCCGCACGCTGATTGAAAAACAAAATGAAGACCTTTTTTTTTGAAAATCACGGTCCACATACAAATGTGTTCTCCAAAATAAGAGGTTTTCACCTCCTTTTTTATTCCAATTTTGCACCGTTGAGGCTTATTTTTTGAAAATCCCTGCCATCCATGATCTCTAAAGGAAAAAAAGGTCTTCCGTTAAATTCACGGTGAGAATTTAAGTTTGTGTAAGTGCCGGCGGGCCAGAATAAAAGGACCGGCGGGCCGGACTTGGCCCGCGGGCCGTAGTTTGCCCAAGTCTGGTTTACAGGATCCTAAATAATGGACTACCCCTACTGGTGGTCATTTTTTAGGACGCGTTTCGTTTTAGGCATTTAAAACTGATTTTCGTTACCTTGCGGTAAGAAAATCGATCATTTCCGGTGTTTGTTGGCTATAACTTATCATAATGTAGCTGACAATGCTAAAAAACGTTGGAAAAAGCAAACCGTTTACAGGATCCTAAAAAAAGGACTACCCCTCCTGGTGGTCTTTTTTTAGGACGCTGAGGATTTTGCGGCTGCGTCCGCAAAATCCTAAGCGTCCTAAAGATCCTAAAAAAAGGATGACCCACAATAAATTGCACAACATTCAAACATCAGTCTATGTAACGGTAAAAGTTAAAACACCCTCTGCTTTTAGTATTGGGATGCGAATCAGAATTTAGGCTCTAGGTTTAAACTTAACATCGATAAACCAGTTGAAAGCGTATGACAAAAAGGGTAGAGTGAAAAAAAAAATTTTTTGGAAATCAAAGAAAGTGTAGTTCTCAAACCCTGACAAATGGTCTAAAAGTTGTTTAAATTTGTTTTTTGGGGGTTGCCACCATTTTCCAGCCGGCTACCCCCCAAAATGTTATCACGACTAATGACACAGGGGGTAATTCACATATCTCGGTAACCATTGGTCGTAATGGCATATGGCTCAAAATGTTCGAAAATACCATGTTTATATCTGTGCTATAAGAAGAAACTTTTCTCCATTTTCAGCACAAAAAAAGTTACAGGCGAGAAACAAAAATTGCGACAATTTTTGGAAAATTCACCTATAGGCCTAATTGTGTAAAAAGCGCAGTCGTTTAATTTTGACTGTAAAACTGATTCCTCTATAACTAACACTGTTTGTGATTTGATGCATCAATAAATGAAATAGGCGTTAAGCAAATTTAGTGATTTTAGTAAATTGATTTTAATATGATACAAGCTTGTTTTTAAAATACGAAAAAAGTAGCGTATATGAAGGCTGGGTGGTGTCAAGACTGACTTCACGACAAAATAGTATAATACAAGATGAAATAAATGGCTGTTTTTATCAGTCAAAAAATGCTGTCAACCTCATAAGGCATAGTTGTGACAAATTCGAGAAGCTTGGTGCGGTGGTGCACCCATGTGGTATAGTAAGAGCAAAAACGTCTGTTTTGAGATCAATTTTGACCCATCCGGCTTATAGAAGAGGTCACAGGATTTACTAGAAAAGCACTTTATTTGAACTGCTTTTTGGTGTCACACGTTTTCGTAAGTTAGCGAGATTTATTTTTTTTTTTGTCGAATGACTCATCTCGTTGTTGATCAAATCTTTCAACTTGTGCAGACGCTTCCGCAACAAATTTGACGTGCCGCTCCACGGATTGGCTATGACATATAGGTAGTGTAATAGGCCAACCGGCCAGGTTTCTTCAGACACTTCTATTTCTGTATCTGCAAGGCTTGCAATCGTTAGAGGCTTTTGTTGGTAAGAATCAAAATTGGAATATTCGCAGTAGGCCTACGCATTTGCTTCCAAGTTCAGCGTTGGTACATCCAACAAGCGAATCAAACTGCTGTTCAGTGCAAGGGGGCAGTCATCGTTGTGTGCACTTTCTTCAACTACTTGTTTCCAACGTTCTAGCCAGGGAGTCGAACTGTTTAATTTTTCCGGGTCAGCCTCGGTTTAGGTTCAACAGCGGTTTCACATTTCGGTTCAGTTCCGGTTAAGGTTCAGATAAATTGAAACGCTCCGGTTTGGGTTCGCTCCAGTAAAAAATATTTCAAAACCGGTTTATAAAGTTCAGATTCGCAGTAAGAAATGGTATAATTTAAAAAATGAAACGTACTAAGCAGTTTTTCTTTGCATTAACAGACTGATACAATGCATAAAATACTAATTGTAGTAAAGCCAATATGGAGATAATTAAATTGTTACTGTGCTCTGAGACCGGCGGCCTATACTTTGATAAAGAAACTTATCTTCACATTGACGGGCCAAGGCAGGCTACTGCTTGTAGTGCTGTGCAAGTAGGCCTACTGTATTATTTCATTGTATATTGATTATATATTTACAGTAATCAATTTATGTATTGATCTGTTCTGGTGCTGCTGTTGATCTTTATTTGCAGATGCTCAAAGAACGAATGGAATCATGAAGTTGGAAATCCAAAAAGATGTCGACTAGCAACTCCATCTAATACTAAATCAAGAACCACAATGCAGAAGCAATATTTCACTTTAATTTGATTGATGAACAGTGCCTATTTCTGAAAAGATGGTTAATTATTATTATCAAAACTCAGTTTGAAAAAATACCTTTTTGTAATTACACATATTACACAAAACTGCAGTCATTCGTAGGCTACTGTTGAATACCCTATCAAAATACAGGCATATATTTCTAATCTATCGTTAATCTGATACCAATACATTCCTGGACATGAGTAAAAACTGTACCCGGTTGTGAACTTGTCTTTTAAACAAGTGCGGATGAATGAGGGTACCCATTCACAACTCCCTCCAGGTAACCCTTGGGCAAGGTTTAGAACCTGTTAGCCCCCCAATAGCTGGGGTCACAGGCTGAAATCTTCGTGCTAATACAGTTTATTTGCAAAATTGATCTTGTTTGCTATGGCATGTTGCTTAATTAATTAATTTTGTTTCTGTGTTGGTTCGTTTTGTGCGTGTGTTTTAGTTAAATCCATTTGTTTTTTTGTTGTTTATTTATTTATTTATTTTTGTTAGGGTCACGCAGCCTTGCCTAGTCTTTTAGACGGGCATGCTTCAACGATTACCCGTTTCGCTGCGTGTGCCCTTTTCCGCGCTTGGCCAATGCTTATTATGAACGTGTGTTTCTAACGTAATGGAGTGCGGAAATAAAAACGAATTGATTGATTTCTTTGAACATAAGCGGCCTTCAAAGTGACGCGTATGAACTCACGGAGCGAGCCACTTTTTCAATCGGTTCTGGTTCGGTTAAGGTTCGCCAGTACTCAAATTATTCGGTTCAGTTCCGTAAGTAAGTAAGTTTATTTGTGTCATTTAAGTTAACATTGAAAGCGACATCAGTAATTGCAGTAGAACAACACAGGTGCATTGAAAGAGCATAAAGCTCATCTAGTCACAACACCATCTTGCTCATAACATGTCAATAGGGGTTCAAGTTAACTCAATGAGGATTTTTCATTTGAAGGTCAGTTTGTAACTGTGTAAAAATAATAAATAAATAAAAAACACATAGTTTAATCACAAAACAGTCAGAAGGGTATGTACACTATATACAACACAAATTGACAACTGCAAGGAATTATTTAGCTACCATTTGTGCGGTTTCATATTGTCTACAAGACGTTTTAACAAATGTGTAGAAAAGATGCAAATGTACCGTACACCAAAACATGTACAAACTTCAAATTGCCAAATTGAATAATAGTAATTCGAGTTAACAGAAGGATCGGTTCGGTTCGCTCTTTGCGATTCTAAAAAGTACGGTTCAGTTAAGGTTCGACAAAAATAGCGTAAAACCGGTTTATAAAACTCGGGTTCGGTTTGACTCCCTGGTTCTAGCATTTTCGCCTCGCCCACATTTCTTACATTTTTATTATCATTCCCTGACCTCGCAATCAAAGCATATTCTGGCTGCGCAAAATAACCATTCCGTTGCACCACACTCGAAGTACCGTAGTTTCTTCAACACGTTCATTTGAAAAATTCCTAATCCTCTGAACTAAGTTGAAAAAGTTGCTGGATCCAAGGGTTAGGCCTACCTGATTAAGTTATAGGCCTACGATGATGTTAGGGGATGATAATAAAAATGTAAGAAGTAGGAGTGGCCAGTGGCGTACGCAAGGGGGGGGGGGTTCGGGGGTCAAAACCCCCCCATTGAAGATTTTAAAAGAAATGAAAACCCCTCTTTTTGGAACGAACCGCCGTTTCATACAGATATTGCCGAAATTGCTCTCATGTTTTTCTGTGCTATCCAACTTGCTGATAAAATCTTGAAAAACTTTCATTGTGACGCAACAATAGGCCTACTAATAGTCAAACTTTGCTTGTGTGCGGCGCTTGACGCTGACAATTGCAAAAAACAGTGAAACCTTTCTTGTTTTTGAGGCAAAGTCGTTTTTACGTACCGTAACAAGCCCTATTTCTGCCAATTTGGATCCTACCTTACTTTCTTTAACTAGCATGCGTTAACCGAAAGAGGGCAGTTACTCCCTTCCTCGGGCAAAAGTTAGTCCAAGATATAAAAACAAACTAATGAAATTGAACTGTTGACATGGACTACTCTTGCTGTCAACAGTCAACACAAACAGTCAACACCCACCACCCCCTTGACGATTGCAGAAAAAAGAAACCTTTTATTTTTAAAACGAACCGACTTTTCTTCGTGCGGAGCTTGCCGCAATTGCTATCTGTGATATATGGGCCTTGCTACGATGTAGCTGGCAACCCTGCCAGCTGTGCGTCACAATGGCTGGTGTAGCGACGATATGTTTTCATTCTAGTCTAGACGTGAACGAAGGCGCACGTGTTAACTTGGCTATTAAACACATAAATTCATATCAAACGATTACTGATACTTGGACGAGGCAGGTATATTACATGGCGTCGTCGGCAGGATACTGAAGAGTGTTAATAGCCGTTGAAGAATCCCCCTTAGACTAAGCGTAAGAAATCAACAAACAGTATGCCAGCACAGCAGCCAGCAATCAACTGGTCGCTCAAAAAGATTATCGTCCGCGAAGATTTAGACTTGTCGACTCAAGTTGGAGAGGCGTTTCTCACGTGGAAGCGACAATTTACAAATTTTTTGCGAGAATCTGGAGCTAGCAAGGAGGGAGTGTCTTGGGACGCCAAGTGGGCAGCCCTTGAATCATGTGTAACAGCCACTACATTTAAAAAAGTCGAAGCGTTAAGAATGCAACTACCAGTGGCTGACCGGACAAATATAGATAGCATTTTAACTGCAGTCACGGATGTAGCCGGTGCGACAGAAAATATATGGATTTACAGGCACAAATTCAATGAATGCCAGCAAACTAGTAATCAACCGTTCAAACTATTCTATTCAGATTTGGTCACCCTAGCATCGCTGTGCAAATTTGATGAAGGAATTTGTGACGAGGACAAGCAAAATGTTATCGACTTATTCTTGCTGAATAAAATTGTATTTAGCATACACGACAGAACTGTGCAGAAGAAGCTGTTCGAAGAGAAGGATCTAACGCTAACAAAAGCGATCAAAATCATAGAGGCGCATGAGGAAATTCAAAAAACTGAGCAGACGTTTGCCTCGCCGTTAGTGCACAGTGTGATGAGTGATGAAACGGTGATCAACCGAGTTGGCGTGCATCGTAGTAGACCAAACTTCGCGCGAAACGAGAAAAGATCAAAGTCGCCGCCGCGCGGAAGGAAAAGCGAATCAAAGCCAAAGCCGCTTTGCACCCGTTGCGGATATTTTCATGACTCGCAACGTGTATGCCCTGCGCAAGGAAAGCGCTGTAATTATTGCGATGCAACAGGGCATTTCGAAAAAGTCTGTTTTAAGAAAAATCAACCACCAGCGAGATTACCGAACCGTGGAAAGAGCTCAGGCGCCATGATCTCCAGCGTTGGCACGCAAACGCAAAAAGTAAGCGTCGACGTAAAACTAGACTCAAGGTGTGATCGATTAATGCAATTCGTAATCGATACCGGCTCCGACTGGACAGCTATCAGTCCCTACGATCTGAAGAAGCTTGGCTTAAAAGAAGAAGACCTTGATCCTCCTACCGAAAAAATGAAATGCACAACCACGGCTACAGGGGAACAAATGACCCCTCGCGGATACCTCAATGCCCAATTGCGATTTGGCAACAAGCAAATCCCATCAGAGATTGTTGTTTTTGAGGGTATAACAAACCCTCTCCTCAGTATTACCGCGCTGAAAGACTTAGATATTGTGCGAATCAACACAGAAAACCAAACCTTACCGCTTGAGCAAGAAATCGTCGTCCCATTTGATGAAGGAAAAATTTTTCTTTCACAACATCTCAACAACGACTCGACAGAAGAAGACAAGAAGAAGCTACTTATTGACGAATTCAAAGACGTCTTCGCGACCCAACCACCAATGAAAGGTGAAAAATTCAAGATTACCCTGCAGGACAATGCCACCCCATGCTGTTTAACTAAGGCTCGAAAAATTCCGATTGCGTACGAGAAAGCCTTACGAGATGAACTTGATGATTTACTGAAAGAGGGCATTATTTCACCCGTGACACAGCCTACCGAATGGGTGAGCCCTATCGTGGTCGAACCGAAAAAAACTAACGGACAATTTAATGGCAAGGTGCGCCTGTGTGTTGACTTTAGGCACCTAAATAAGTATTGCATGAGAGAACACTACTCATCGCCGAGTGTACTTGAGACTATTCAAAAAATTCAGGCAAATGACGCGCAATACTTCACCACATTCGATGCCTGGAAGGGCTACCATCAGATCGAGCTCGACGAGGAGAGCAAACTCCTCACTACATTCATAACGCCGTTTGGCCGCTTTTATTATAACAGAGCCCCCTTCGGCATTAACTCAATAAGCGAACACTACAACCGTCGAATGACCGAGGAACTACATGGGCTCGATAATACTAAGAAAATTGTTGACGATGTTTTAATATATTCGAAAAGTTTTGATGAGCATGTGCATTTGGTGACGCAATTTTTAAATCGTTGTCGTATTAGTGGCATCCGCCTTCGACTGGATAAGTTTGTTTTTGCAAAAAATGTTGTAAATTTTGCCGGCGTTACTTTAAGCCACAATGGCTACAAAATGCAAGACAAAATCTTCACTTCGATTCGCGACTTTAAACAGCCCACATGCCTGAAAGATTTACAGTCGTTCCAGGGTATGGCTAACCAATTAGCCCCGTTCAACAAAGATCTAGCTTCAGCCCTTCAACCTTTACGGGAATTGTTAAAAAAGTCGAATGAAGATTTTGCCATGACCGATTTACATGTACAGTCTTTTGAACGAGCGAAACGTATTTTGACAAGTGAAAACGTACTAGCATATTATAGGCATGACTCCCCGATGCAATTGTACACTGATGCAAGTTTAAAAAACGGCCTTGGTTTTGTGTTAATGCAACAACAGCTAGACCTCAGCTGGAGACCAATTCAGCTTGGCTCACGCACACTGCATGATGCAGAAACACGCTATGCCCCCATTGAACTTGAATTGCAAGCGATTGTTTATGCTACCGCAAAGTGTAATATGTTTTTAGCAGGCAATGTTTTTACTATTTTTACTGATCATCGCCCCCTAACGACCATTTGCAACAAGCGTCGACTTGACGAGGTGGCAAACACACGTATTTTACGAAGTCTTGCTAAATTAATGGACTACAATTTCTCTGTTGAATATTTACCAGGCTCGCAAAACCAAATTGCAGATACCCTCTCACGCCACCCGATTGATGCCCCTGCCCCGTATGAAGTAGATCACCTGGCCATGCAACAGTTTCACATAAACACTGCAAGACTAGTAAACGCCGAAGAAGCAGAATGTTCTTTTCGATTGCAGCGCGTTCAAGAAGCTGCTGCAGAAGACCTTGAGTACCAACTCTTGAAAGCCCAAATTTTACAAGGTTTTCCATCGGACAAACACAAGTTGCCCCAGACCCTATGCGCCTATTGGAACGTCCGAGATGACCTGATCATAAGTGAGGATGGCTTCATCTTAAAAGGAAGCAGATTACTGATACCAAAATCCCTTCGCCCAATGGTACTTAAGGAATTACACGCTGGTCACAGAGGAATCGAGGGATCCAAAGCTCGAGCCAGACTTGTTGTGTACTGGCCCCAGATCGACAACGACGTGGAAAACTCTTGTCGACGCTGCCCAGAATGTGAAAAAGATAGGCCTAGTCATCCCAAACAGCCCCTCAAACACCTCCCTACCCCAAATTACGCTTTCGAATTTATTTCTGCTGACTGGTTTGATTTGCATAGTGATAAATTTCTTGTTATTGTTGACTGGTATTCTGGATATTTTGAAGTTAAAGGGCCCGTGACTAGCCCTGATGCGCACACTGTTATTTGTTATCTGCGTGAATGGTTTGTGAGTAATGCTGTATGTGACTACTTTTGGAGTGATGGTGGGCCCCCCTTTGCATCAGCAGACCTACACGACTTCTTTTTCCGATGGGGTATAAGATGGGCCCCTTCGTCCCTTTGGTTTCCACAAGGAAACTCAATTGCTGAATCTGCCGTAAAATGGGCGAAAAACTTACTTAGAAAATGTTGGAAACGAAAAGGGCAACCCCTCCGCATGAATCAGGAGTGGGTCCGAGGAATCTTGCAGTGGAAGAATACTCCTCATAAATCAACCGGTCTCTCCCCCGCCATCATGCTTTATGGTCACCCTGTGCAGGATGCGATACCCTGTCATAAAAGTGCTCTAACTCGAGATTGGCACGACCAAAAGCTCAAAATTGACCGTGAAGCTGCAACCCGGAAAGAAAAGCTTGAACAATATCATAACCGCTCTGCTCACTCCTTACCTCCGTTAAATGTTGGGGACCCAGTGTGTGTACAGAATGCAGTAACCAAACGATGGGATAGGTATGACACGATTCTGGAGCGTTATGAGCATGTAAGGCGATACCTCATTAAATTGGAGTCAGGAATGGTATCCGCCGAAACAGAATTCACTTGCGCAAACGTGTTACTTGTGATTTATCGTCCGGCATTCCTGCTGTTACTGATTTTAACCCCCAGCCCGAGTCTCTTACAGACACGACACAATATATTCCGGTCCGACGCTCAAACAGAGAAAAAAGACCCCCTCGTAGATTTGATGACTACTGTATGTAATGTAAATTGTGGTTGTTCTTATTGTGTTCGTTGTGTTATTTTCTTGCTGTAATAAGGGGATGTGATATATGGGCCTTGCTGCGATGTAGCTGGCAACCCTGCCAGCTGTGCGTCACAATGGCTGGTGTAGCGACGATATGTTTTCATTCTAGTCTAGACGTGAACGAAGGCGCACGTGTTAACTTGGCTATTAAACACATAAATTCATATCAAACGATTACTGATACTTGGACGAGGCAGGTATATTACACTATCATGCTTTTCTGTTTTGCTCAACTTTGTAGTTTAATCTCGAGAAACTTACCTTTCGATGCGATCAACAATACCTGAAGTCCAACTTTTCTGATGTGTTTTGCTTGAACAGCATTTTTGTCATTGATGCTATTGTGAAGTACTTAATAAGTAGGAGTCTCCTTAAACGCGGTGTATCTGCAGAAAGTATGGCTGCACACAAACATTTTTTTATGAAATTGAATCAAATCTTCATTATACTCGTTTCATTACATTCGCTTTAGTACAAAAGCGCGGTAACGAGTGGCGGGGCCCTAACCCGCGGCTTATAGCGCCTAGGCAACGCAGCTACGAAGAAACGTTGCAACGGTGGCGAGCCGTTGGCTATAGTGCATCCGATTCGACCGGCCTGGGAGTTGAACGCCTTATTTTCCACATTGATAGCGACATCTTCAACACTACGCTATAACTGGCCGGTTTGTTGAAAAAATATTAAAATATAAAAAACTATATTGACCCTACCGTAAGTGCTAAAAATATAAATACTTCCAAGAAAGACCAGACCAACAAAAGATTTGAAGAGGCCCAGGGGCGGAACGAGGGGAGGGGGCAAGACGGAGTGCTCCGTTTTTCAGACATCCCGATCATGTGTTTAAAAGTATGAGATGATATCGACGCTGTGATATGGGTAAAAAATGCTTAGACAATATCGACGCTGTTTTTGACCATGATCGCATGACCAGGGATTCTTCTCTCGCGCAATTCATTTTAGCTTTAAAATGTTGCGGCAGAGAGGGCATGCTTCACTATCTTCATTTTTCAAGATAGTTATGGGAGAAACTTCCCCCTTCAAAATGAGTGCATATTAAATATTTACATCAAGGTTTATATGCGTTGTTTACATCAATGTTGGCTCTTGAAAAAAATTTTTGGAGGGAAGCAATTAACTATTTTTCCCCCCTGACTACAACCTGTTTGTGACGTTGCGAAAGCTGGCCTACTTTAGTCGGTTAACCTTCCTATGGCCCAAAAATAAGGTGAACTAAAATTTTTTCCGTAAATTTTTAATCACGGCTTAACAACATAAGTTTCTGTGAAACCTTTTCTCATCCCTGCCTTTTCTCCCCTTAAATGAAGCGCAAAGCATCAAGCAAAAGTGTGAATGAAATATATCTTGTTTTTTTTCTTGGTTATGGCATTATATAGCTTAATCATGGTCAACTACAATTGCGTAATAATTTAGATTAGAAACATTACGATCCGATGCACTTTAACCCTAGAGTGCATGAAGGGGTCTGTGAGACCCTTTACGGTGTTTCGCCTTGCGTAGCTCCTACAGTTTTCACTCGACTAATCCCAAATTTTCTGACTTTTATTTTTTTGAGCTGAACTTTTTGACTATAAAATTTCGATACAAAGCAATTTTTAGAAATAACAAAAATTACACTTATTACATTACTGCATGAGGAGGGTCTCTCAGACCCCTACGCATTTCTTATGAAAAAACTGGGCCTGCTTCTACGAAAGTTGTTGGATTTCTATATTTATTCATGAAATAGAATAGCCATTGTCACAACCAGGGCCGGCGCTAAGAAGGGCGGGGGAAGGGGAACCTAACCCCTCCAATAAACAAGCTTACTCTTTTGAAAATAGTGGCTTTTGTGCTTAATTTCAAACTTGGGTCCTCCTTGATAAACGCTTGACTCCCCCAAGTCGACTGTTCTGGCGCCGGCTCTGGTCACAACAATGTCTAATTGCGTTATTCAAATATTTTGAAACACCCCACGAGAAGCAGTTTCAAATAATACAAACAGAGCAATTAGGAACGATTGCCATAAGTGAGCTTTCTCTGTATTCTATGCAGAAAAAAAGACCAAATCGGTTAGACTATTATATAATATTGAGCCAGGGCAGATAGAAAATGACGGACCTACCAGTGAAAACAACTCGCGACTGTTGATGAGGAGCTGTACCCATTTACAGGCAGTTGCCCATGCATACATTCAATATATATCGATATGTATAAAAAGCCTGCTAAACAGCTAAACATGGTTTGGAGTTTGGAACGCTAGCTGATGCTCAATCATACAGTATTACATTTCGTGCGTATCTATATAAACATGGGTGAAAATCCTAGAGGGATGTATCCCCTCCAATAATCCGGCAGTTAACCTCCCAATATTTTTCATGGAAGTGAAAACTTACCCACACGATGTGTAGTAAGCCTCGAAAAATAATCAATTTTGCTAAATCATCCCCCCCAATGCTCAAAATAAATTTGCACTTCTGTATATAAACCGGGAAGGACCAGAAAACTGATCGCGGGCCACGCAGTTTAGAAAATGTGATAATGAATGCAACAAGACATGTCACAGAAGACAGAAATGTTACAACAGATAATGATTTTTCACGTGCCCATCCCTTGCAAGGTGATTGAGAAAACGTAATTTGACATTTTTATAGGCACTATAAAACTGAGAGTACTTCTAGCAATGTGAAGTGACCACAACCGGGAGCTTTATTCAAGCAAGTTAGAAAGTTTACGTTCACTACTGTTGATCATAATTCCAACACGAAGACTGCTTACTGCTGCAGGGATGTCCGTTATGCGTAAAACACTGCCAATTTCTGCTAAAAACTGCTCACTTGTGTATGAGTATTTTATTTAAAACGGAGTAGGCGAAGACTAAAGAGGAAAAGTACAGCCACAGTAAATCTCAAAACTGGACGTTTCGACACAGATTCAGCTGTCATCATTTGCGATGTAAGCAAAGCAGTACAAAACTGAAAGAAACGTACTGCTTTGCTTACACTGCTGATGACGACAGCTGAATCTCTGTTGTCAAAACGTCCAGTTTTGCGATTTACTGTGGCTGTACTTTTCTTCCTCTTTAGCTATTTGCATCCCATAATTATTGTATTCCGGTGTTATAAGGCTATGTTTGTCTGTATTTAAGTTCACAGTGCAGCTACCCTAATGTTTTTTCAACCTTTTAATTTAATTTTACAAACGTCTTTTCTAATCATTTATCATTAAAAGCTGATAGAATTTAGGTGGGAGCTTTTTTGGACGAATTACATGAAATTGAGTCAATAAACATACTACAAAAATTAAAGAACTGACGAGCATCTAAACGTATTCTTTTGGGCAGTTGATATCACCATTTAAGACTTGGAATATCCTTTTCGACCACCCATGTAAGTGTTGCAACGCCTGTAATGTTTCTACTGAGCTTCTATGAGAGAAAAACACTCATATAACTTTTGATGCTATATTCAGCAAAGCACAACATAGAATGAATCACACGTGGTCGAAAATGATAATGGTTACGAGAGAGAGTAATAAACTTTCATTAAGATTGATGACGATAATTTTTCTCGGCAGGGGACAAGGAACGAGAAGCGAAAGCAACAGGTTTGTTATCTTGTAATATGCAAGCGCCCAAACCAGACTGTGAAGCATCACATTGAAGGATTACAGGTTTGTTTACATCATAAAAAGCAAGCACTGGTTTATTGACAAGCGACCGTTTCAGCTTCTGAATAGCATCTGCGTGTTTATCCGACCACACCCACTTTGCGTTCTTCTTCAACAACTCACGTAAGGGAGCAGTAATGATTGATTCGTTGGGTATGTACTGAGATAAATATTTAGTCATGCCTAGGAAACGCTGCAGTGATGCGACGTCATGAGGGTCAGGCATATTTGCAATAGCGTTTATTTTATCGCAGTCAGGTTTAAGTCCGTCTTCGCTCACAATGTGTCCCATGTAATGTACAGAGTTTACTTTAAATTGAATCTTCTTCTCGTTGAAGCGCACTCCCATCTCTTCCGCTCTGTTAAAAAGGGCTAGTAAGATTTTGTCATGCTCGTCCTCGTCTTTTGCCGCGACGATTATATCGTCAGCAATGATGTGTACACCTTGAATATCACCAAATGCCGACTCATTTCGTTTTTGCATGACTTCGCTAGCAGAGCATATGCCAAATGGCATCCGCAAAAAACGTTTTCTACCCCAGGGAGTATGAAAGGTTGTGAGATACGAAGATGTATCAGTTAAGCCGACATGCCAATACCCGTCTTTCATGTCTATTACGGAGAATACACGTTTTCCAGCTAATTGTGACTGCACGTCAGCAGGGGTCGGTATAACAAAGCGTTCACGCAAAATGGCGGAATTCAATGGCTTTGGATCCAGACAAAGGCGTAAACTCTTGTCCTTTTTCTCTACCACGACCAGGTTACTGACCCACTCAGTGGGCTTGTCGACATCGGCCACAATTCCTTTGCGCGTAAGGTCGTCCAGAGCAGCTTTAAGCTTTGGCCGGAGAGCATAAGCAATATGCCTCGGAGGTTGTATGACAGGTGTGACGTCGTCGTTGAGTGAAATATGATATTTACGTTTGTACAACCCGGTGCCATTAAATACATGTGGGTGCTGTTGTTTAATGCGATCAAGCGTTAATGGTAAATTCAATGCATGTTTACTAGGGGTGATATCGTCAATTTTCTTGACCAGGTTCAAAACCTCACAAGCATGTTCGCCAAGAATAGGAATATGCACAACTTTACAAACATAAAAGGGTAAAGAAAAACGTTGGCCGTGTTTGTCAAATACATCTAAAAAAACAGATCCTAGAGGTTTAACCATGGCGTTACCAAAACCGCATAATACAGTTGAGCACGTGCGCAAAGGCCTTAAGCACATTTTGCGGTACAAACTATACGGTAAAACATTAGCTTCAGCGCCAGTGTCAAGTTTGAACTCAATGGTAAAACTACGAGAGTTATTGTCATTTACCGTCAAGTTGGATCTCATCTTCGTTTTCCGTCCGCTGTCGAGTAAGGAATGGATTTGGAGAAATTCTTCATCGCTCTCACTAGGTTGCTCAACAATGACTTCGTTAATCTTTCGACGTTGACATACCGTTGCAAAGTGATTTCGTTTTCCACATTTGTGGCATTGCTTGCCATAAGCAGGACATTGTCGCGGTCCATGAATGGCACCACAATAATAACAGGTCTTCTTACAAGGCTGAACATAAGAGCCAAGCGTCTCGCGATTCTTCTTGATTTGATTTACCGAAATGTCTGCAGGTTGATCTTTCGCTGCCATAAAATGTAACTGCGCTTTAGTGGCTTCTATCGTATGACAAATGTTTATTGCCTTCTGTAGCGTCAACTCCTCTTCTTCCAGCATGCGTTGTCTAGCCACATCATCTCGAACGCCGAAAAGTATTTTGTCGCGAAGCTGTCTTTCAAAATTGTCTCCAAAATCACAGTTTTTTCCGATCACCCTCAACTCCATTAACCATTTGTCGAAGGGTTCTCCCTCTGTCTGCTGACGTTGCCAAAATTTAAAAGACTCGAACACCGGTCTCTTTTTGGGGTTGCAATGAGCACGGAAGCGTTCTAAGACTACGTTGCTTGTAGTTGCATCTTCTGTCACGTCAAGGCCGAAACTATCAAAAACGTCTCGAGCTTCTTCGCCGGCACAATTCAACAAAATGGCGACTTGGGTAGACCTTGACTTTTCGCTGAGTTCTGCAGCCGCATGATAATTCTGAAAAGACTTCTCCCAGCGACGCCATTCTTCTGACAAGTTACCCGCACTAAAGTTTAGTTCCCGTGGTGGGTTCAGCTTGTTCATATTATTTTGCTGCAATAACTTCTGACACCATGTAATGTTTCTACTGAGCTTCTATGAGAGAAAAACACTCATATAACTTTTGATGCTATATTCAGCAAAGCACAACATAGAATGAATCACACGTGGTCGAAAATGATAATGGTTACGAGAGAGAGTAATAAACTTTCATTAAGATTGATGACGGCGGGTTGACGTTAGAGGAAGGCGACGCAGCGGTCAACCATGACGAGCAAGTAATATTAGCAACATATGTTACAACGCCCTTTATCAAACAAATTCATGACGATACAACGTTCTATATTCAAACTACCAAGTTATCCGTATAGTTTATCTAAAGCCATACTAAAACCCAGTTTTCGGACGCTGGGGTCTCACAGACCCTTTCATGCAGTAACAGACACAAAAAAAGTCATGCACTCTAGGGTTAATATCTCTGAACTACCGTAATTGTCGTATCGTTGCGTCATCACAATGTGACGTCACTGAAATGCCCTCCATTGAAAAATCCTGCGTACGCCACTGCTAGATAACGTACTTTAATCATAAACTTTTTCCTTCAGCTCCCTAAAAAGGCCTTAACATGTTAAATTTTCTGGCCTCCCCCCAAAAAAACTGTTTAATCCGCGCCTGCCCATACCTCTTCCTACAGCTCCCCTGACTTCCCCCTACACCCCAACACACTTCCCCACTCACCCCATGCACTCTCCTCACATCTTCCCCCACAGTTTCGATTATGTGAGGAAGTTACCGTGTGACGAATGACGATATGTTACCTTAATAAATTTAACTGGACTGTGGAAAAGCCCGACAAAATTTTTCACGATAACCGGGAATTTAAAGTCTTGTTTCGGTGTAGGCAATGGCTTTTCGATGTATGCAAGTCTACCTCTCTACCCTGTATTTTCGATGTATGCAAATGTGGCGAAGTTACAGGCAACCATAAAATCATAGTGATAAAATCAAAACAATTCATTGATTTAGGTTACCGAAAAAAGCTGTGATCTACCCTGTACCTGGACGAATGTAGGCTTAAAATGCAATCTGACCGGCACTTCAGTAGTTACAATATCTTATGCCTTTTGTTGCATTGATTGATAGTCCTGAGTCTACTAGGCTTGAGGAGCTAGACTAGGTTTTATTTGTTTGGAGTTTGGTTTTATGGCTATTGTTTGACTTCTGACCAAAGAAAGGCATTTAAAGATTGCAACCCCCCCCCAAATTCTACTAGACTAGATTTCCAGTTTCAACTAACGGTACTGGCATAATGGCATATACCTTACTCTGCACTGATGGGGGCTTGTTTAAATGAATCGGTGATTTGGGGTGAAAGTTGGCCCTAACCCTGTAAGCCCTACTAACACCGGTAACTCACTCGCGGTCACGCTCGCGGTCCTTGTGCTCGTGATATATCTGCCAGTTATCAGATGCAGCTTAATTCAAACAAGCTCCTACTGATTTACCGGTACCAGTACTTAGCTCTGTGCTACTGGGCAGTGGATAGACTTGTCAGTAGGCTAATTTGAAAGTACTGCTACTTTGTAGAATACAGGGTGGAGAGGTAGACTGGCAGACTAGCATACTGGTATGTAAGCGATTTGCTGATTTTGGATAAACCTATTACCGGTACTGGATAAGATTAAGCCATTGTCTTTAAATTGGTGTCATAGCCAGCCTAGAATGGATACTTGACCAAAGACTTGAGAAAACAGATACCTGTACCCCTGACCAATCGTAATGTAACCGTACCAGCCTGCAGTTGTGTAATTGGTTCCGGTAATGTACTGGTATTGTGTAATTCAGTGCCTAATTGCTCATTTAATACTTTTTCCATTGGATTACCGGTATTTCATCAAGCAATTTGCTGGTACATATTTTCATTCTGAGTGTCGAACAAGGCAGAAGGTGAGAGGCTACACTGTACAAATGTTCTGCTGAACCAGCTCAGAACTATGTACTGATATAGACTACAATATGCAGATATGGTGACCTGTTACGGTACATTTTTAAAAATTGGACTGCTGATACTTTTTAGTAGGCCTAGACTAGGCCAAAAAGTATATATCAATAATGGTTGACTGTAGGCCTACTGGTAGACTATGCGCATAATATTATTAAGATGATAAACTCAGAACTGGTAACTGGGTAATCCTGGGTGCGTTCTAATATTATTCCAATTTAATGTTGCCCTCAATTTTGCAAAATTACTTTCAGTCTAGTCTAGCAGTCTAGTATCAGAGAATTTTGATGAATCTCCACTTCATACTTCACAAAGCCTGAAGACCTTCTTGAGCTTATGGTAGTTAAAATAAGGTTGCACCAAAATCTTGCAGGTGTAATGTCGATATTGTACGGTATGCACCAAACAAAATTTCATTTTGTGTAGCAAAATGAAAACTATTGCTGTAGAGCAATGTATACCTTAGATTTTTAGTTTAAGCAGTTTTGTTTGAGTTGTTTTTCTGTTTTGCCTGTTTAGTGAAAAATTTCTGCGATTATGCTTAATTATGCTGTAAGGTAGGAGTGTTCTGTTTTGTTTTTGAGACTTTTGTAATCCATCCAATCAAACCTTCCATTTGCATCACCAAAATGGTCCAGAAATATCAATCCCCTGTGCGTGTTTATAAGCACCCATTTGAAATGGTGATGGCTGTAAGTATAAAATGCTTTTGGAAAACTGTTAAGTGTTATATACCATTAAAAGATTTATGTGGAATATGGAGGAAACTAGGAAATCTTATGTTGTAAACTTCTAGAAAATGGTTTTCACTTGTGGCTTATATTGCTTTAGTGAAGTTCTTTAATTTCGTCATATTCATACTTGAGTTCCTTTTTGGGTTTTAATTTCAATTTTTGACTTACCATTGTTTAAAAGGTTTGAATGCAATTACCATCTTAAGCTCAAGTTAAAAAGTGTATACTGGGATTGTGTATGTACTGAGTGTTGGTATACGACAGTGATTTCCAAACTGGGTTTTAAAAATTTTGTTGGAAGGGTTCCAAAAAATTATAGCTTTTGATGACTTCAAATTAATATTTTGCAATTATGGCATACAAAGGGTTTCTTTTAAACTTTAATCACCTTTCTAAGTTCCATGGATAAAAAGTTTGAGACTTATAACGTGCTTAGATGATGATGAAGTTTCAACATTTATTTAATTGCTAGGCTTATGAAAAACGTTTTCCCACTTGTGATATGATCCCAGTCTTTCTTGGGTGTGAAGTTCTTAATGAACAAGAAAGTGAAGACAAATCAACACATGTCATTGAAAGACGATGCAAGCTAAATGTTGAAGCTCCTCGTCTCTTGAAGCGAGTAAATAAAAATTGTGCAAGTTATTTGTTTTCTGTTATCGGTTTTAAATTAAGTTTTAGCCTTGTTAATTCAGTTGCTTTATTATGCTTTTAGATTAGGTAAAAGCACCCTCAGCAATTGCTTAATATACAATGCGACGGTTTTACAAAATTTGAGAAATGGCTGTTTAATGGACAATTTCATGTTAATTTTTTTGGAAATTCACTGCTGCTGTAATAAAATGGAGCATTTTTTAAAATAATGACTTGTTTTATGATTTTGAATCGAACTTCTGTTTCCGTGACAAATTTTACTGATAATGAGGAATTGCTGATGTCAAAGCTTTATCTGCTTAGCATGAGATGCTCCAAGAGACAGTTGAACTGCACTCTATCACTAATATCTGTTAATCATCATCATCGTCCAGTTTTAATCCGGTTTTTCCTCGTGTCCGAAGGTGGCTGGATGCACCTCATTCCTTCAGCAATTGCTCCCACTCCCTCTCTCCATCTCGCGCGATCTATAGCTTCCTCCACCCTCAACCCAATCTTCTTTATATTCTCCTCGACTTTTTTTTTCCATGTTTGCTTCGGCCGTCCTCGCTTTCGTGGTCCATTCACTTCAAACATCATTGCCTTCTTCAAAATGCTCTCATCATCCCTCCTAACTACATGTCCATACCATCTTACTCCATTCGCGTTAGCCATTTTATCTAAAGTTTCCTTCAGACCCAGCATTTTCATCAGCTCCTCAGTATTCTTTCTATCCACTAGTTTTACTCCACACATTGATCTCACCATAGCTCTTTCAGTTCTCAAAATTACCATCTCATTTTCCCTCAAACACCATGTCTCACTTCCATGTAGCATTGCTGATCTTACGCAACTACGATACACCATCCCTTTCATTTTCAAAGAAAACCTTCTCCCAAGTAACAACTCTCCACATTCTCTAAATTTCATCCATCCGATCCTTACTCTTGCAGTCACTGCAGTTTCACACCCACCACTAGCATTCAGCCTATCTCCAAGATAACAAAAACCCTTCACAATCTCCACTTCATCACGCAACACCTCCACTGGTTCTTCCTTTCCGTCTCCAATATCTTCACATCTTCTACATACAAACTGTTGTGCAAAACTGCAAGATACTTTTTTCATTTTCGTGCATCTCGCATGAATCCATTTCTTACAGAGCGTGCACCACATCGCGTTAGACATAACTCTTTTTCCACGTATTTCACACGGATCCACCCTGCTACGCATAACCTCCCCTTCTGCACCACTCACCATCATCTTAGTCTTTCTAATATTTATTCTCAATCCCTTGCTTTCCAATGCATCTCTCCACCTTTGGAACCTCTCCCGTAGATCCTCCAAATTTGCGCTCATCAGCACAAGATCATCCGCGTACAAAATTTCATTCAATAGTCCCTCTCTTGCATGTTCTGACACTGCATCAACCACAATAGCAAATATCAATGGTGATAGCACAGACCCTTGATGCACACCAACCCTTACCCCAAATTCGTTCGAAAAACCCGATCCAACTCTGACTTTCGTCCTTGAGCCCTCATACAAGTTCATTACTGCTTTCACGAACACTTCTGGCAAGCTTTTCTCTCTTAATGCCCATTTCATCACTTTTGTGGGAACCCTATCAAACGCTTTTTCCAAGTCCACAAAACACACGTACAGTTTTTTCTCTTTTCCATGAAACTCCTCTTGCATCCTTCTCAAAATAAACAAAGCATCAGTCGTGCCCTTCCCAGGCATAAAGCCAAATTGCATGTCATCAACCTTCACTAATTCTCTTCTCTAGCACTCTCTCGACTATCTTCATTGCATGCTCCAGCAGCTTTACTCCTCTATATGCTCCACAATCCATCACATCTCCCTTTCCTTTAAAGATTGGAACAACAGCACCTGTTTTCCATTCCTCTGGCATACCTTTTCCATCCAGAACTCTCTGGCACAGCTTCTTTAGTACTCCCACACCAAACTTTCCGCTCGCCATTATCATATCCATATTTACTTCAGAGGGACCAGCTGCTTTTCTCAATTTCATCTTATTCATAACCTTAATCACCTCCTCATAAGTGACTTCTTCAACTGGTCCTTCAACCATATCTGCTTCTGCCATCTGATCCCATTCGTTTTCCACATTCATGATCTTTTCCATATGATCCTTTCATAATTTTCCACGATCTTTTTCGCTAACCACAAGTCTCCCATCTTTATCCTTCATGCAACCTCCACCATTTATGTCCTTTCCATCCCTTCTCATGAACTTCACTAACTTAAAAACATCGTTTGATTTGTTATATAGCACTTTCATCTCCTCTTCAGCCGCCTGCTTCATGGCTTTTGCAACCACTTTCCTTGTCCGATTTCTTGCTTTTCTATAGTTACTTTTATTTTCCGCTGATCGATTCTTGCACCATGTTTTAAATGCTTTCTTTTTCCGATCTATCGCTTCTTTTACTTGCTCGTTCCACCACCATGTGTTTCCCTGATCTCTTCTCCCTTTCGTCTTTCCACACAAATCATCACAAGCCTTTAAAACACCATTCTTGTAGGACTCCCACAAATCCACTGCTTCAGCGTCCACTAATTCTACTACTCTTCGTTCAAATTCCTCTTTGATCTCTTTTTCCTGCAGCTTCCTTACTCTCCCTATCACCCTTTTACTCTTCTTTACTGACTTCTTTCGTTTGCGTTCCTCCACATCAACCACCACCAGCCTGTGCTGCAATTCCCCAGGGAATTATTTTGCATCGTCATGAGGTTTTTGTTGGAGCAAGTATTTTATGGCCGCATGCCCTTGCTGACCCCAACCACAGTTATATGCAGTGGGCCTAGCCTTTGCCTAGAAAGGCATACCCTGCAAAGCAACAGGGTTGCTGAAGTAGTTTAGCCGGCTAGTCGAGACCGTTGCCCGTGTGGCGCCACTAGGAGGCACTACCCAGCTAGCATAGACATTGGGACTATTATGCTTGTATACCAGATTTCTCTGGTCGACTGTACAAAACACGAAAGTACTACCTATACATCTACACATACCACACATTTACACATACCACACTAATATCTGTTAATGTGATACATAATAGACTAAGTGCTGATTACTAGTTATTTTTGCAGATGGTTGGCGTTGACTATGTTTATTTTGTCCAAAAAAATGATTTAAATCGCAAGGATCGTACTTTGAATATCTCTGCTTACAATGAAACTTTCTCAAGTCGCATTATAATTAACGAGTTTTGCCAATACACTGTAAGTATGTGGTAAGAGCATTTTGGTGTGGCTGGTTTTTTCGTCGCATGCTTGGAGATTTATAAAAATTGTTGCCGAGAAAAAAGTCATCCAATATGGGGCAGAATGATTTAAAGCTGCAACATAAGTGTGAAGTACCAGCACACTTTGTAGAACCATGGTCGGCAAAGATGGTTTTACAGGCAAAAGCAAACAATAACGTTACAGTAATTTGAAATAGCCGATTTTGCTTGATCGATGAGCAGGTAATAAACAAGGAGCGAAAAACCTGTCTCACGTTGCATTACTTTTTATCGCTGAACAAATTTTCGAAGTTGTTGAAAGATAAAGCCCTTCATTAAGTTATTGTTATTACAGGTTCATCCCGACAATCCTGATTGGACATGCTTTGAACAATCTGCTACAATGGAAATTAAATCGTTTTTTGGTTTTGAATCCTCTGTGGAAAAGGTTGCCATGAAACAATATGCTGCCAATATAAAAAAGGTAAAATAAAAATAACGTAAATGTTTGTTGTGAGAGTATTGTGGTTGCATAAATTATGGACTCCAATTTTTACCCAGGGCAAAGAAATCATTGAACATTTTCTCAGCGAATTACAAAAGGAGAACATTACGCATGTGCCTACATGGACAGAACAGAATCCACACTTGGTTCGAACCTCCAGCACTTCTGCTCGTTTTTCGATTGGCTCATCGTGTAGTGAAGATAACATAAACAAAGTGAGAACACTACTACAATGAAGCTTCCTTCGATTTTGATTTTTTGTGTCATAATTTTTGGTGTATATATATGAAAAATTTTAATTGCTGATATTTTTTTTAGTTTTCTCCGTGGAATGATTACGAGATTTACTTAGTAACATTCATGATTAATCTTAGATGAAAACGATTGTCAGCAAAATTTCTTAATAGGGAAACATTAAAGGTTACTAATGTCTCACATTTTATTCAGTTTTAACAATTTTAAATGCCACAATTTTTAATGCTTTATTTTGATCACGTAAGTTTGCTTGAGTGATCACTCTTTCATAGGAAATCGCGTATCGATAGTGTCATAACACGATAATCACAAACATTAAGTAGCTAATCTTTGTGCAAGTCTAGAATTTTTGTGTCCTCTGCCCACGGCATGTGCAATGCAGTAGAAACACTTGCTACATGACAATTCGTTGTTTAGACACTGTATTTTATAAATTGTTTTGTTCTTTCGGTTCCTATAAATTTTCTTTGCCAATTCCATCAACGATACGCCATAACGACCACTTAATGTGCTACTGCTTATGTTACTACAAACGAAAAGCGATTAGTTAATAGCTATACTCATTATCCAAGCTTATGAGATCTTATTACTTATGATTATAATGTAAAAGATTATGTTGCATGTCTTAAATGCTACAGAATAGTACAAAAGATATCTACTAAACCTTGTTTAAAAACTTGCCTAGCAAAAACCTCGGTTGTGATACCTTGTTGTGTCAGTTTATGACCATAACATTATTATTTTTCGTAGGAAAACGATAAAAGCCGAACTTCTTCATTTTCTTCAGCTTGTAACGAACTTGTTACGGAACGACTGGTTAGAGGAAAAGAAGGTAAGGCTTGTTTCTGTTTGGATTGAATAATCAGCTTTGCTAATTGCTGCGTGCAATCGCTTGTAGAAGTAGGTTACATATATCACTAATGAATGACTTGGTCTTACACTAGTGGACTACACCAGTCGAGTAGTCACTAAGCGACCTAGTCGTAATCTCTTCTTATGGGTCATCGTTACACTTCCGAGTCTCTGACGCGTACGGCATGTGAAACGTTACGCAAGCATTTTGAATATAGAAAATTTTAAAACTTACATTTTTTTCCAGCAGCTTAGTTTAACTTTAAGTTAAGGTGAACTTAAGTTTTTCAAGGATATTAGTCTGACTACAAGTACAGATTGCTTGAAATGTCAATGACTTTTTGGTGGAGTTGTTTGCTTTTTATTGCTCGATTCCAAATCAGGTTACATGACCTAAGTTGTTTATAATCGATCTTGTTAACGACTGTTTGTTTAACCATAGATAAACTGGACGAAGAATACATTGAAAATAACCTTGGATTGTTGCAACCTCTCGAAGAAAGCAAGTTGATCCAGCTACGCAATTGGCTTTCCGATACACACAATGGAAAAGTAAGCAAAGTATCATTGGTGGTTTTCTAGCACTTTTGTTTGCTTTCTGTGAATACTTTACGATGTTGGTCAGATTTAAAAAAAAATTAGCAGTGTGCTGTGTCCTGGCTTTAATTTTCTGTGCTTAATGCATCTACGTTACTGCTGATTCGTGGCTGAGAGACCGTACGTTAATTTGATGTTTAATGGGGCTTAATTATCGGTAGAATTTTGGAATGGGTTATGTGTAAGCAAGTAGCGGAAACGGAGACAAGCAGAAGGAATGATTGATTTCTTGCTTATTGACTAAGGCTACTTCAAGCGTCATGTGTGCACGAAAATAGAGAGTGTGGCTGAAATCTTTGGACACGTCTGTAATTATAGCCTTGTAGTCGCGACAGTCTAATATCATCATATTTACAACTTCTTGCCTGCTGTTAATGAGCTGCTAAGCCAGTTGAAATCTTCAATCGTTTTTTTAATTAAAACTGGCTAATGCGACGTCTAATGTATTGTCACTCTAAATATCAAATTAAGACAAGGTGTTTTGTATCAAACATTGTAAGTTTTCTTGTTTTTTGTTGATCAGTACTGTGCGCATTATAGTGTCATTTGTTCATGGTGCGGTTCAGTGTACACATGCTAGGCAATGGCCGTGTTTGGATAAAGGGTTGTTAGCGTTTTTTGTAAATATCTTGTAATAACTAACATCGCTTGTATCGTTAGTGACAAAAATTGGACATGTTATGTCTCTTAGGTGAAACTAGCATTTCAGTACTTCGGCGACAAAATACATCTCTTTGCCTCGTTAGCTTTGATCGTTACTTAAAGACGTATGTTGAACGATAACGCTTGATTGTTTTTTTTAGCTGCTGTTTGCCATTGAAGAGTTAAACGTTTACGATAATGATAAATGTTAAACTCCGTTCTTTGCGAGATAGGCTACCTTGCGCTTTAAAGTCTCTACAACTAAAGAAGACACATTTCTGTACAGAGTTGATTTTTACTGGAAATTCATTATAGTTTTTGTGAAAAAAATTGAAGTACTGTGTTGTTAAATCCAATTGAAGTCGCTTATTAACTCATTTAACCGTATATTTGCAAGACGAAGACGTTAGTTATTATGATCTGCTAAATGTCTTCTTTGCTTTTGTGAGGTAACCGAGATCTTTGTCCTGGTTAATGATTACCGGTTTGTGTTAAAGTCCAGATTATTATTAGTTGTGAACTCATAAAAGGCTTGTTGCGGAAACCATGCTATTATTATGCGCTAAATATTTAAGACGTACTTGTGTTTCGTCTTGTTAGAAATAATTATAAGTTGCTAAAATATTTCTTTTATAAATTCTTACTTCGGCGTGCGCCTTCCTGTTCTGACGGTCGCTGTACCTACCGTATTTATTCGAGTATGACGCGCTCTCGTGCATAACGCACACCTTTAATTTTTGCTTGAAAACTGAAGTAAAAATTTTTTTTACTCTTTCTCAGCTCAAATCAAGAATAGAAAGAAACAACTGCTGTTAAAAACATGCGGCTATGACAAAAAATTTATTGACAAGATGTGCTATACTGGTAATGTTTAACAGCCAGTATGAGCAAAAGTCCCAAACCAAATTTACGATTTAAAATCCTTCAAAATCGAATTTATCATCAAATTCACCAAATAGTTGTTCGAATTCTTCTTGAGTTATGTGCATATCAGTGTCCCAGTCTGCAGGAACATTAGTTTCTTCACCTTCTTCTGAGCCTGATTCTACATCCCGCTATTCCCACAACAGATCATCTTCCGTATTCATCCTCGTGTATGACACACACCTTTAATTTTTGGTTGAAAATATGTCAGTGCAGACTTTTGCGCGTTTTACTCGAATAAATATGGTAATAGCATTAATAACCATGAGCTCATGGTCACATTACAGGTATTTTGAGAAGCAATTAATGCCCTTGACCTAAGACTAATAACTCAATAATGTAAAATTCTTTAGTAAAACAAACTAATAGTGAAATAAGTTCGTTTTGTGCCGTTACGTTGGTTCTTATTCTCTTTCATCACTGTGCTGTAGCGTTACCGTTCAAATTTTTTCGGCGTACAAGGAACTTTTTGCGTAGTTTTGAAACGAAGCGGAGTTTCCTTAATTAAAAAAATTGATTCGTGTACCTTCTTAAGGAAAAACATGTACAGTATTTTATTGTCATCAAGCTACATAATGGTAAAATAACGTCGAAACTTGTTAATCGTAACTCCAACTATTGCAAAAATTGCATAGTTAAAGAATTCTTATCCATTCTTTGTAAAACCGATATTAAAAAACGCTGCGTTAGAGCTAAAATTGTGGCTGTTTGATATTAATATTCATGTAACAAGCATAACACTTGTTTATGCAGTTAGTCTCTATCAGCATCCAGCTTATTTCCGCTCACGTGACTTCATTGAATGACAAAAATCGCTCTAGTTGCCAAATATAATTCACATACTCCCTTTTATGAGACGTTACACCTAAGTGCCTTTTTAAAAGTTTCCAGTGCGTTTTTGGTTTTGCGCTCATCACTCTGACGTCATCGAGGTGCCTGATGACTGCTAGTCTTGAACAGAGCCGCACAAATGACGTAAAACGTGTTGGTTTCTCATCGACTTTCTTTGTGACGTCGTGATGTAAATAGCTAGTTGTTATATAAAACTTTCCAATATCTATTTAATAGACCTTTGGAGTGTTGATTTTGTTTATTTTGGAATTATGTCATTATCTGGTAGATTCCATGTCACTAAAAATAATTAGGCGAAACGAAATCGATATTAAAAACGCATCGGGCTTACTGGTACCAGCAGGGTCATCAGCATTTTTTGAAAAGGTCTACTAGGTCTTTGCCGAGAGGGAGCAAAATTTTAACAGTCCTTTAGTATTTCAATATTGATTTGTTATGTTTAAATATCGATTTGGATTTCTGTTAAATTTACTGTACCAGTGTTTAGTAAAAAGCTGGGACGTGTAGAATGACGCTTGTTGAAGCCATGGGTCTTGAAAGGTTACGAACACTAATCTTGAATCTGTATGATCATAATTTTTTTATGGATTTTTATCTTAGCTCAATCGATGAAATATCAAACGCTTGACCAAAAACAATTTAGAATTAAACGTCAGACTGCTAATGCTAACAGAAAAGTATGCTTGGAGTGGATCAACGTTAATACGTTAATATCTCTTTTGAATTCATGTCGCTAGTGATTATGTTGTTATTGATCGACGCTTGTTGACATTCATGTATTTTCAGGTGCCTCGAGATGAGCACATTCTCCGTTTCCTTCGATCACGTGACTTTCATATGGAAAAAGCTAGAGAAGTTTTATGTCAATCATTGTCCTGGCGCAAACAGCACCAGGTAGTTTGAACATGAGTTTTAGTCGTCAGGTTTGAGCGTAAGCCAAAATTAGCTTGCCAACAAAACATGATCGTTATGCAACGTGTAGCCTTAGGGGCTCATACTAACATTTTTTTGTTATTTCGCTGCAATGTTAACGAACTAGCACCAATATGTCATGTGATGCATTACTCAAAACTGCGATTGATGAATGTTGAAATCATAAAAAAATAGAGCTTTTTCTTTTTTCGTATTAATTCTATTTGCTAGTTTTTCGTATGTTTAAGATATTTGACTTTTCGTGCCTTGGAATTTATACACAAAGCAAAAAAGTCTGCCCCCAATACAATTTGCTGTTAGTATGCTGCTAATGCGTACCGTACCTACTGAGCTTTGGGGACGTGACGTTGCCGCAGCGTAATCCGGCTGAACAAAGTTATGTATCTTAGCTTCATGCAATTGCATTTTGCAGTCTAATCTTATTATTCAGAGAAAATGCTGTTCATAATTTGCCATGGCTTGGTGGAGATTGGAGAGCTTAACACTTACGCTTTTTACTTGTATTTAAATGCGTCAGCACGAAATAATTTCGTGATTGGAATTACAATCTTTGTATGGTATTGCGTTTTAAGACAACGTAAGGCACAGTGCTCCATGTGAAGTTTTTTGTAATGCAAATTGTTGAGCATTCTTGATGTACTTCTTGCTTCAGGTTGATCGTTTGTTGGACTCTTGGAAGCCGCCTGCTATACTGAAAAGCCACTATTTGGGAGGCTGGCATCATAATGACAAAGGTACAGCTATCTAAACTCTAAGCTCAGTAAACAGTTTTTGAACTGACTTGTACAATTGCTGCTTTTATCTGCTGTATATGCGATGAAGTATGCTTGTTGGCATTGAAAGAGGAAACAGCTACCATTGCCTTGACTTGGAAAAAACGCTCCTGGGTTAAATGCATTTACTTAAGCCAGAAGAGACCGTTGACGTGGCACGTAGGATTAGTTCGTCAAAAAACGTTGACATATACTTTGACCCAACCCTTTGTAAGAAAGGAATTACGTTATCAGTCTCATTGCGTTGTTGCTACTGCCGTTGTGCCCTTTCATCCTTTTGATCGTCGTATGAGCGTTTTTTGGTGATGTTGTTTTTGTGAATTTGTGCGTTGCCTCAAGTCCCATTAAGCGAAAACGATACTGCAGAACACCATCGTTGTCACTTATTGTAGGAACAACTACCGTTCCATGTTAGTTTTGTAATGTTTGGAAGTCTGTAGCGTTCATCACTTGCAAAGTATAGCATTGGTGTATGATTGTGGACTGTGGTGACCGCTATCATTCAGCCAGTCAGTCAGATATTTATTTCTATGTTACAAACATACCATAGAAGAAGACAAAATAAATAAGTGTGAACATCATCAAGAAAAAAAACTAACGATTTATGTAACATAAGGAAGCCACGAAGGGACGTTAAGTCTTTAGGTCAAACGGCCACCTTGTTGGCTTGCTCTCTCAGCATTTCATGTGGAAGTAGTGTCGAACGGTTCATCACGGAAAAAGTGTGTCGCTAATTTCATAACCATTCTTCAAAAGTAGTCCGTAACTTTTTGCGATGTGCCATTGAAAATTTTTTGAAGTTTAAACGTTGGATTGAGGTTGGAATAGAGTTCCACTCCTTAGACCTTTGATACTTGATAGGTTTTTGTGCACGTTTTGTCTTGAATAGAGGAAGTAAAAATTTGTCATTACTAAAAGGCCTGGTGCAGTAAATTATGTTTTTGATTTCGCTTTTTTGTCGCAGACGGTCGCCCGCTCTATGTTCTCAAGCTGGGAAAAATGGATACAAAAGGTTTGCTGAAAGCTGCTGGCGAAGAAAACATCCTACGTCATGTTAGTACTATGTGTTGTATATTACTGCTTTACCTTTTCTTGCTTTTTTCGCTTTATTTCTGCTTTGAATGTTTTCTATGCGTGGATTCATGAGCTGGTTTCTGATGAACTCTGTGGCATATTTTATATACTAGGTGGTTGCTTGTCGATTATGGGTCAAAATAGAACTCACCGTTTTTTTGTTTTTTTTTAGGTCCTCTACATTATGGAAGAAGGCTTATTGAAATGCAGGGAGGCTTCGGAAGAACACAAGAAGCCCATCAGGTAGACGGGAATGTTTGTTCTTTTTTATGATTTGGGTATCGGCAATGCGAACTCTTGCTGCAACTAGCCTCGATTTTTTAAACGTTGCACAGGTTTTTACATTATCGGAGTTAAAGAAGGCTGGATTTCTGTAACTTTCTACGTAATTATTCGTTGTTACTCTGTTACGCACAGCTTTGCGACTTGTTTGTGTGCTGTGTTGCGCGTATTTTTCCAGATTGACACACTTTTTTTTACCGCTGCTGCATTATCAGTTATATCAATGCAAGTTTTGTCATCAAACAGCATTTGTGACAGTAATTGAAATCAAATCAAATATTCATTATACTCGCCGTATTACGCCGAAGCGTGTGACGAGTGGCGGGGCCCACGACTTAGCGCCTGGGCAACACAGCTCCGAAGAAACGTCACAACGGTGGCGAGCCGTTGGCGACACTGTGCCGATTTGATCTGCCCAAGACCTCTCTCAGCAATAGCATGCGCTTAGCAACTGAGCTACCGTGAGTACAATGAAAGTTTGATTTGACAGTAATTGAAGATTTCGTATCTCGAGCTTTTGCTTGCTGTATTTGAGGTTCGTTTCAATTCTGTATTCGCAGTTCATGGACATGCATTGTGGACTTGGATGGTTTAAACATGCGACACTTATGGAGACCTGGAGTGCAGGCTCTGCTACGAATTATTGAGGTCATAGAAGCAAATTATCCGGAAACGATGAATCGTCTTCTCATTGTTCGATCTCCTCGAGTGTTTCCTGTTTTATGGTCGTTGATAAGTCCATTTATCGGTAAGTATCTTGAAGTTGATCGTCTAAAAATAATTGTGAGAGTGATGTATTTTGCTGTTTACAAGGTAGTGCTTTGTCTATGTTTTTATCGATCTTTCTTGCTCTTTGCTTTTTTTTTTTTGTTAAATCTTTTGTCAAAGCATTGATCTTTTTTTACGCCTAGAGTGCCGTGGTAAGAAATAAGAATGTAAGTCTTGCAGGTGTAGCTAGTTGCAAGTATCAGTACAATGCAGTTATGAAATCAAATTCTTCACATTTATCATTAATTGAACAAGAAAGGTTTGATTGCAAGCAATTCTTTATCTCTGAAGTTTTGAACAACATTTTTTAGACGAAAAGACCAGCAGCAAGTTCATGATGTACACCGGCACCGACTACGCCAGTTCCGGAGGTTTGGTCGATTACGTTGCACAGGGAAACATTCCGGACTTTCTCGGAGGTTCGAAGAATTGTGATATCCCGGAAGGAGAGCCGGTTCCCAAATCTCTATACAAAGCAGAATGGGAGAAAGGAGACGGGGTCAAATTGTGGGAAGAAACGATCTACAAACCGGCCAATGTGCTCAAGGGAACACCTCACGAGGTAAGTTTATGTTCCTGCCACGAAAAAGCGCTTTTGGTCAAGTACGCAAGCCTAGCTTAAGGCCTGTCCACATTGTGTTTATTTTAAGCGCTTAAGCTTGCGAGCTAGGACTATCCGTAGCCAATTTTTGTTTTACTATATATTCTCTGTAACACAACTGACTTACTCGCCGCTTACAACCAGAATTAATAAAAACATAAGATAGATGAGGTTACCTAAACGTTAAAATGTGCAATTGTGCATACGGCAGACGTAAGGTATTTACGGCTTTACAATGGTTTTCGTTGAGTCTTTTGTTTTAATGGAAAAAAAAAACATCAAGTCTTGGTTATTCATTTGTGTTGCCCATTGCAAAAGATGCCATAACAGAGCTTATATGACACTTGAACGACTAGCTATTGCTCATCATGCTTAAGCTCCCTCCATTCTCGAACATTTTAGAACTGGCAATCTTGGAATGCTGTATACTTATCCAAATTCATTCGGTTGCATTAAATGCTGCAATCGCTTTCGCAGCAGTTGTTCTGGTTGCTATTACATAATTGCTTATTACGCATTTCAGGTATATTGCTTTGGTTAAGACTTGTAAAATCTCTTGAGATATTAAACGGCGATTAAAAGTCAACTTGATGTAAAGTCGCTATTTTTGCTTTTTTGAGTTGATTCTTGTCTTTTTCATATTGCATTTCAGTGTCACTACATGTTTTGTTTTTTAAACCAAGAACAATTGCAGCTTAGATTTTGCAATAGTGAAGTACATAGAAGATGACCTAGTTGAACAACGAGCCCGCGAAGCCAGCTTTGGCGCCCTATGCGCCAACCACTTCTTGTGCAAATTTTTTTGTTAAACTGCGTGAGTTAGCAACTGCAGGACCCTAAAGTTATTGTTAAGCTAGCGAGATTATCTTGTATTGTGGGTGACTTCTTGCTTTCTGTGTGTAGGTTGTTGTTGAGGTCCCTGATAAGGATTGCGTCATTACTTGGGACTTCGACTCATTGAAAGGTGACGTCATGTACACCTTATACTACAGCAAACATCCGATTGGTGAGTATGACGTCGTAGCACGCCTAAAACATACCTGTCAGTTTATCACCGATGTTTGTGTTATGTGTGAACCGTATCATGTGATTCTTGTACTATCGTACAGAGGTTTTGATTAATAGGTTGCAGAATAATAGGCTTAAAGATGGCTAGCCTGACTTAAACTGCTCTTTCAGTAATGACTAAACATCCTGAACACTGTCAGGCTATGTATGTTAAGCATTTCGCTCAGCAGTTTTTGTTTCTTGCCTGCTTGTAAGTCAACATGCATGCTGATTTGTAGAGGAGTGCCTTTGGAACTTCTCTAATCATTTTTGAGGGTGCTCGGCGCAACTTACTGAGTGAGATGTTGCATATACATACATACTTACGTAGTCCAACAGTGTTCTTGTTCACTGTTCAGCTTGTTTCATTACTGCTGGAAGAGCAGTTTAGGTCAAGATAGCCTTACCAACGTACCTATAAGTCCATTCTAGTACTAATGCCCGGTAGACAGATAATAATCAATAGGGTGTTTCGTTTTTTCACCATTTTTGAAATTAAAAATGCTTGGGGTCGCATGTGATGGAGTTTTGAGCACTGAGTCCAAATACGAAAAAAAATAGAATGACGTCATTTAGGGGGGACAGGCCGCGCTTTAAGCTTATTGCGGGGGATTTTCCTAACTCGAGTACGGAAGAAGATAGCGCTTTGATTTTGGTGTGAAAATGCGCGGAGAAGAGACTTCATAGCTCTAACTTTATCCATAAACAAGTTATTTTGAAAAAAAATTTGCGTTATTTTTGACTTTAAAGGTTAAATTTGTTTTTTCTCAGTAACTTGTTTTCGGATAAAGTTAGAGCTATGGAGTTTCTTAGAAGGGTATAGAAAATCGACAATTCTGCGCATTTTGACACCAATATCGAAGCGCTATCTTCTTCCGTTCTCGAGTTAGGGAAAAACCCCGAAAAAAGCTTAAAGCGCGGCCTGCTGCCCCTAAATGACGTCATTCTAATTTTTTTCCTATTTGGACTCAGTGCTCAAAACTCCATCACATGCGACCCCCAAAATTTTTTTATTTCAAAAATGGTAAAAAAACCAAACACCCTAATAATCAACCATTCGTATTCAGTCTTTGAGGCTGCAAAATATCCTCGTGAAATAAGACACTGAGTTCTCCTAAAATCCCTTCAGCTAGCTGTTTCGTTACGTAGGCCTTCCGGGGTTCGTACTCCAGTTATTAATTTTGTGTTCACTGCTCTTGCGCTTGTTAGTTAGCTCTTTATTTTGCGCAATTCTTGGGGATTACGTATAATTCAAGAAATGTTTTTGCTTTTGTGGACAGGTCCAATGGAAAACGAAGATATTCAATGCATTGTGCCTGGTCCTAGTCTGGGCGCAGGTACTAGTCAATTAACTAGCAGTCAGGTAAGTTGCAGTAATGCAGTGTCTCATACACTGTGTTGTGGATGGAAGCTCTAATATAGCTCTTTCGCAGGTGATTGCCAAGCATATGACATTGGGAAAGGATTATTCTGTCGTAGAGCCAGCCATACCTTGCCGTGAAGGGGAAAGTGTGCAGGTAATCCTTTTTTTTTATAAGCATATCGTTTATAAGAATACTGAGTCAATTTTAAGGAAGTTTCGGCACAGAAAATACCAGCAGCAGTAGATGTTTTATACCACCTGACGCCACATCTTTTGTATAGACTAGAGATAAGCTCTTCACTAGTATATTTATTCTTGTTACACTCTTGCAGGGTTCACACATAGCACGCTTCCCTGGCTTTTACATCTTACAATGGAAGTACCACGGTCCTCCAGCTCAAACCTCCACGATGTCTGATGTATTCTATCAAGTAACACACAACCCCAAAGCGAAAGTGATTTATTATCATGAACTCCTTAAGTCAGAAAACTTCAGGTGGGTTGCTTTGTGGCGATGATAATGCCGTTATCCGATTCTGTTCTTGTTGAACGAAGGTGGCTGGATCAACCTCAGTGAAATATTTTCACTCTCTCACCGTTTCGTTCGTTTGTGGACACTGAGTATTTTTCAAATTTAAGCCAGCTGTAAGCTCTACTACCACCTGCTTTCGCAATGTCCTCTTCGACCGTCCTCTCTTTTATCGCTTGTCATCGTTAACTTCTAATGCCTCTCTTACCACACCGCTTTTCACTTTTGCCAGCACATGTCCCAAGCGTCTCATCCACTTGTGTTAGCCATGTTATGTGGAGTATTTACCGGTAAAAGCAGGGTAACATTTTTAACTTGTTTTTTTGTTTTCAGAGGATCCATGACTAGTTTGGAATCCTGTCACAGCGCCTTCTCCTCACTATCACACGTAACTGGATCCAGCATGACGTCATGATGTCTGACTTAATCACAATGATCATTTTATATTCGCATACAGTCATCTTACGCAAAATCTCAAATTATCATGGTCATCATGTGAGAAGCGAAATTACGATCGACTCGCTTAAGTTTTATTGGAATTTTGTGCATAACTGTGTTTGTTGTCTTTGCTGCCATCTTGTTGTGACGTTGCTGGCGATTTGATGTTGCCGACAGATATTCCTTTTCGCCTTCTTGAAACAGAATTAGTGGAATCATAATATATTATTTATGTTAAAAGCGCTCCGTTTTCAAATTGTGTTTTAATTTGCAATGATTGCTCAAGAGTCGAAGATTCTCTTCCGTTATTTTGCTTGCCGGCATTATAGTTAAATTGTCGAGAAAAGTTGCCAAATTTCTGTGTCGTTGTCACAATTCTTTCCGGCTCAATCAGCATCATTAGCTGGCAAGGACGCTTGGCGTAGCATTTTGTTATGTCAATTACTGAATTATCAATTTTTAAACTGTAAAAATGCTATTTGCTTAAACTAGTTTACGAATAAAAACTGGAGGCCTGTATTTACATATTTTATGCATATTACTGTTAAATATTTGGGAACATAATTTATGAAATTTTTGAATACTTAAGTTACAAAAATATGAGCCAAAATATTTAAAACATTTGAAATTTTCTAGACGCTTCGATTTACGCTTAAACTATTGTCGATCTTATTCAAATGGAATCTGTTTCTTAGGCTACGTGAATAAGATTGGCAATGAGCTCCAAACGTCTCAAAAAGCATATATATGTTTCAAATTTTCTTGGTTTTGTAATTTAAGTGTTAAATATTTGTTCAAAAGTTTCCTCAAACTTTCTTCATAAAACCTGTGTGAAAGGTGTGTGCCACTTTTATTGTCACAACAAACTAATTTGCAGTTTCAATCAGTAATTTAATGTATCGTGGTGAAAATGCTCAGAAGAAAATAATATTGACGCACTCCTCTTGATTTTATGTAAAACTGATTTTTTTAAAATCCACTGCAAAATAAGACTGATCTACGCCCAAAAAGGTGTCCGGCTATGGTTCCTCTGAAAAAGTTCCACAATCTGTATCTTACTTTTCGAACATGAGTTTGTCTATTGAGAAATCGGTGTCCATTGCATTGAAAGTTTTTTTGCATGCGTAGTTATTCAAATTAAGTAAGAAGCACAGTGAGAGTAAATCGCTTAACGAGTAGAAAATTATATCAATATTCACTCTACCAGATAAAAATCAATTATAGACTAAAAATTTTTGTGTAGATAACGTATTTCTGTGATTTTATCGTTTAACACAATGCTTACGGCAAAGTTTCTTAGCCGAAGTGTTTGAGCTTTTTTTGTTAAGCTGCTCCATGATTTGGTGCGCTGTGACCGCCAGACCTGCAAAGCGTTTTCGTGCATTTTTGAGGCTCGACTACTTGCTCGCCATCAGACGTGTTTTGGCACGAATGTTCTTTGTCCGTGCCAAGTTTTGCTTTTATCTTTCCGCACTTATTAGACTGTTTATTAGAGTTTTGCGATGTGTTGTTTGTACATAATATCTTCTATCAAGTGAGTTGTTGCCTCGTGTAAAATACATGGAGCTTGCTGATCAAAGTTGTCTGCTTCAAACAGAAATCCAAGTGACCATGAGCTCCAACCGGATTGGCGCATCTAGGTAGGCTGAAAAAGCTTAAACTTTTTGTCCTTAAACTTTTAGTTACATAATCGTAGCAATTAAAACTTCGACATTTCCAGACGCATTAATTTGGTTCCCAGCCCCTACTAACAAAATTATTGATCCGCCCTGAACCTCCGCTGTGTCATAGGACATACCCACAAATTCATGTAACGTAATTATGATGTGCCTACAGCAACTTCGTTTTCACAATGCAGTGGACACTGGCAAAGAACTTTTAAATCTCTGACAACATAAATACATTATGGAGCACAAAAGTGCACGCAGTTCTCACCTGGTCTGCAAATTCTATTGATTTTCCACCGAGTTCAACAGATATTTGCAAGTCCGAGTTCTAAGAATTTATTTTTCGAGTTCGGCAAAAATGACCGAGTTCGCAGCCCTGGACTTTATAGGTCGCAATGGCATGAACAAATAAACGACATGCAGCTTTTCTCTTGGTGAAATCATAACTACGGCGATTCACGTTCAATAAAGTCAATTTTTTTTTGGAAGTAGAAAAGAACTCTAACAATGTGGAAACAAATTTCACGGTCGTAGGATCAGTATTGATGAAGTTATAAAGTCAATAAATGTCAATTTTTTGTTTTTTAGATCAATTGTTTTATTAGGTCAATTTTTGCTTTTTTTGCGCGATTCTGCACTCAAAAAGAGATAACTCAGATAATTTAGAGATAAAAGTTCGTAACTGTTGGTGGTACCAGGGAGGTGTATGCTGTCGCCAGACTGTTACCGGTATTACAGTTTTACACATGCTTAATTTATTAATATAATGTTTAATGTATGCACAAGTGTTCACTGCTGATTTTTTTGCATACCTGTATTGCGTGTATGTCTGTAAAAACTTCTTTGCTTTTTTTTTCTGCTTATTTGATTGATTTTAGTGGAACTACAAGAATTATAATATTAGTTTTTTTTTTACAGAATATATTGCAGTTTGACAGAAGCATTAGGTCTATCAAGTGTCTATTGTTCTGAAGTTACAGTACAGGTATGGGTTATTAATGTTTATAGTATATGGTACTGGTACAGTTATTTACAAAACTCATTGTTTTTGTGGAAGCAGTATCGACAGATTATGTAATATGTATATATAAAACTTGGAAGCGGGATTTTTTAAGTAAGTCTTAAAAACTATTTGGAAGCGTCTATTTCACCGGAAATTCCGGTGACCGGACTACTCGCACATAATCAATCGCTCGCACATCACCCTACTCGCACTCGCACATTATGACCAGACCACTCGCACATCACCGCACTCGCACATTATGACCGGACCACTCGCACATCACCGTACTCGCACTCCCACATTTCATATTCACTCGCACATTATGATCGAACCACTCGCACATTTCGACACGCACAGAACCAATCACTCGCACATTATGACCGAACCACTCGCACATTATGGCTGAACCACTCGCACATTACGACTCGCACATCACCGCACTCGCACATTATGACCGGACCACTCGCACATTTCGACTCGCACATAACCAATCACTCGCACATTATGACCAGACCACTCGCACATTTCGACTCGCACATTATGACCGGACCACTCGCACATCACCGTACTCGCACATTTCATATTCACTCGCTCATTACGACCGGACCACTCTCACATTGACCAAACAAGCACTCGCACATTCCAGTGTTGTAAAAACCTCACCACTCGCACATTGACCAAACAAGCACTCGCACATTCCAGTGTTGTAAAAACCGGACCACTCGCACATTGACCAAACAAGCACTCGCACATTCCAGTGTTGTAAAAACCGGACCACTCGCACATTGACCAAACAAGCACTCGCACATTTCAGTGTTGTAAAAACCTCACCACTCGCACATTGACCAAACAAGCACTCGCACATTCCAGTGTTGTAAAAACCGGACCACTCGCACATTGACCAAACAAGCACTCGCACATTCCAGTGTTGTAAAAACCGGACCATTCGCACATTGACCAAACTAGCACTCGCACATTTCGGTGTTGTACAAACCGGATCACTCGCACATTGACCTAACTAGGACTCGCACATTCCATGTTCATTCGCATATTATAACCGGACCACCGAGATGTCCGGTCGAGTGCAAGTTTGGTCAGTGTGCGAGTGGTCCGATTTTCATAACACTGGAATGTGTGAGTGGTCTGGTTTTTACAACATCGGAATGAGCGAGTGCTACTTTGGACAATGTGCGAGTGGTCCAGTTTACAACATCGGAATGTGCGAGTGCTAGTTTGGTCAATGTGCGAGTGGTCCGGTTGTAATGTGCGAATGGAAATGTGCGAGTGAAATGAAATGTGCAAGTCCTAGTTGGGTCAATGTGCGAGTGGTCCGGTTGTACAACATCGGAATGTGCGAGTGCTAGTTTAAACAATGTGCGAGTGGTCCGATTATAATGTGCGAGTGAACATGTATTGTGCGAGTGCTAGTTTGGTGTGCGAGTCCTAGTTTGGTCAATGTGCGAGTAGTCCGGTTTGTACAACACAGGAATGTGCGAGTGCTAGTGTGATCAATGTGCGAGTGGTGAGGCTTTTACAACACCGGAATGTGCGAGTGGTCTGCTTTTTACTACCTCGAAATGTGCGAGTGCTAGTTTGGTCAATGTGCGAGTGGTCCGGTCATAATGTGCGAGTGCTAGTTGGGTGTGCGAGTCCCAGTTTGGTCAATGTGCGAGTGGTCTTGATTTTGCAACACCGGAAGGTGCGAGTGCTTGTTTGGATAATGTGCGAGTGGTCCGGTCATAATGTGCAAGTGAACATGCAATGTGCGAGTGCTAGATTGGTGTGCGAGTCCTAGTTGGGTCAATGTGCGAGTGGTCCGGTTTGCATAACATCGGGATGTGCAAGTGCTAGTTTGGTCAATGTGCGAGTGGTCCGGTCATAACGTGCGAGTGCTAGTTTGATGTGCGAGCCCTAGTTTGGTCAATGTGCGAGTGGTCCGGTTGTACAACACCAGAATGTGCGAGTGCTAGTTTGGTCAATGTGCGAGTGGTGAGGATTTTACAACTCCGGAATGTGCGAGTGGTCCGGTTTTTACAACATTGGAATGTGCGAGTGCTAGTTTGGTCCATGTGCGAGTGGTACGGCTATAATGTGCGAGTGAGCATGGAATGTGCGAGTGCGAGTACAGGGATGTGCGAGTGATTGGTTATGTGCGAGTCGAAATGTGCGAGTGACGATGTGCTAGTAGCGCATTTGTGCCAGTGACGTCATTTCACCTCTGTTGCGAAAACAGTTACGCAACTACAATTTTTCAAACTTCGGTAACCGGAATTTTCGGTGAAATAGACACTTCGAAACTATTTTGCAGCATATAGACTAATGAGTGAATTTAGAGTGAAGGGGTCGCTCTGTGAAATGTGATCATGAACAAGCAATTAGAAATTTTTGTCAAGTGTTTTTATGTTTGGACTAAGATTGGACTGTGTACTCTCAGTTTAGCTTTTTTTCTCGTAGTCGGATTGGATTGAATTTTCTTTTTAAAATATTGGACAGGACTCGCAGTAGAAAAAATCTCAGTCCGCTCATCTCTACTCTGAAGCAGTGTAGTCTGTAGTTCTGTTGATTCGGGTTTTGTCACGTCAGTGGCATACCACGCACCAGTGTTCCCTCTAGAGTGAGAAACTTGAGAAAATTTTGAAATTTTTGGGCAAGTTTTACTGATTTTGAACCAGAAATTAATGTTACATATAAAATGTAGAACTGAAAAACTTAAACAAAAAATTTGAATAATTTAATACAAGACTGTAGCTTGTAGGCTATCTCGGAAAAGGAAATTTAATGCAAAAAATTTGTAAAAGGGGTCCTCAAAGTAGTGAACTCTTTGGGCAAAAATTTCAATAAATTTATCGTTTGTGCAAATTTGCAATAGTCAAAATCCTAGAGGGAGCACTGCCACGCACAATACAGAACAGTGGCCAAGTGTAACTCTGAAGTAGCGTAATGTTATCTGATTACTGATCATGATGGCAATGTAACTGCGTTAAGAAATTACTGGTGGCTGTGAGTGAGGTTAAAAGTGATAGAATTATTATTTACTAATAATTATTTACTAACCTATTTGCATGCCCTGAACTTTTTAGGCGGTAAAATAAAGTGAAAAACAATCTAGAGTACACCAGGCTAGTCTAGCACAAGACAGATTCAAGATTGCAAAGAAAAAGAAGCAACGAATTGGCTGCAGATTAAGAGTGAGAGACTTGAGCAGTTGAGTGACATAGGTACTGACATACCGGTACCGGGTATGCTATCAGCAGACGTGGCAGCTTGAGATGTATTTGTAGTTTAAAATACTTTAAAATACAAATTCGTACCTGGTACAGTATATATTTGAAATACAAAATACTGTGTCATTATTTTGTATTTGTGTATATTAAAAAATCATACATTTACCAGTATTTCGGTGTATTTTGTATTTGTATTTAATTGCTTTTTGCGACAAGTACCGGTATTTGTATTTTGTATTTTAAATACATTTGTGACCATAACCTGCAATGATACCTGAACAACGCTCAACAAAGACAGTTTTTAACAGTTTAAGTAAAATTGTAAACAACTCTTTCATGACTTCAGTGTAGGGTAGGTAATTAGTAGTGCAATTACGTACGGTATGTTCAGACTGGTCTACAAAATGCTTGCTGCATGGTATGAATTGCTAAACTTGCAAAATTTATGAGTTTGAAAAGTCGCTTTGTTTTTTGACTACGCTAGCAGCTAGCCCGTCTGTCAAGTGTGTATGTGCCAACAGAAAAATAAAGAACATTTGTCAGCGACATGGCCTAGCGGTACTGCGCGCAGGTGACAGATCCTACGTGACGGGTTCGATTCACGGCTGGAGCCGATCGCATTTGACGTATATAACGGGTTGCTGCTGACTCGAAGAGCGCAAGCTCACTTCGCAGTCTCCCTCAATTACTGTTGAATTTTCAGTTCAATATAATTTCAAAATAACCTGAGTTATTTATTATTTATTAGGACAGTAGCAGAGTAGCAAAAAATATTGTGCGTCCCTTTGCATTCAGTGTAAACATTGCTTTTTAGAGCTGAAACATGCGATAGTTTGAAAGCAGAATTTGTCCAAACTGGCAGCAAAAAATAACTTCAAAAATGCCCTTAATCCTGAATAGAAAACTATTTCCAGTGATCAAAGAAAGTTCAAATGGCACAATAAAAGCAAAATGTTGTGTCTGCCCTGCTAGTAAGCCACCCTTATGAGGACAAAAAAAATCATATTTTAGTCTCTTTTTTTCTTTTAAAAAAAAAAAATAATGCAATCATGGTTTTAAGAAGAACTTTTTGGCATTGCAGCAAGCTTTGTTAAGTATAGGCCTATGATTTTTTGTTTGGAAAAGTATTTTATGAGTGTTTTCAAGTGTATTTAAATGCATTTTTAGAGTATTTGTATTTTGTATTTACCAGTATTGCCAGAAAGTAGTTTGTATTTGTATTTAATTACTTAATAGCAAGTGTATTTTGCATTTGTATTTCAATACATTTGGAGAGTATTTTGCCCAAGTCTGCATACAGCATGTCAGTAGTGTCTTGATAGTCCAGCCAAAGGCAAGGGATTGACTGATAATAATGGCAAGCTCATGGAGACTTACTGTCACAAATCTATTACGGTACTTTTCCCAAAAACAGAACAGTTACCCAATCCACATATTCAATTTATGTGGGCTTTAACCCCACATTGATATGGGCTTACAGCCTGTCAGCAACAAGCCCACATCAATGTTGTAACAGTGGTTATAACAAGGGTAATTGAGTAACAATGGTTACATGTTCACAGCCAGACAACAGTTACAGGTTAACAAATACCAGTACAGAATATGTTTCTGATGTACTGGTACTACTGTTATGTTATTCTTTGTTTTGCATGTTTGTATGGTGTGAAAACACCTTAGTCTGTTACCATAGCAGCATAGTCTGAGGTCTAATCAAAACTGATCAAGCAGTGATGCTGTAAACAGGCATTGATAAAGTCCAGTTCAGATCATGTTTCAAAAAAGATGTTTATTCATTAGAATCTATCCCAAAAAATTCAGTCATTTGTGTTAATTTGCTGCAATATATGGTACCATTTACCTGTTTATTTCTTATGCTGATTGTCCCCATAAGCTTGATATTAAATTCCTGGTACATCGTAGATTGCCGTAGAGTTTGGTGTTATTCTGATGTTTAAATTTTACTACCAGTATATAATCTTTCTGATTTACCGTACAATGTAATGATTATTTTATTCACTCCGAAAGAAGGTAAAGGTAATCTGCGCTCCCATGAGTTTGTCATTCAATCCAAATTTTATGCCAGTTGTGATCAATTTCGTAATTTTTTTTTTAATCAAATTGTTAGAAGTTGGAATAACCTTCCTCATGGCTTAGTATCTGCCACCAGGGACCAGTCTTCATGTATGCTATTTAAAAAGTGTTTGAAAAAATTTGATCTGCACATTCTAAGTTATCTTATGTATTAATTTCTTTTTGTGTTAATTTACTCCTTATTTTAGCCAATCTTTTGTTAATTTTTGTATATTCACATGTGGAATTTTTGGTCTTCTGTCGATTTTTGCTTTTGGTGCCCCTTAGTTAGGTGTTGATGTGCCATCTCTCCTTAAGGGGTTTACAAATTACTTATTATTATTATTTTTTTTTTTCACATGTAAGTGTGCATTGGTGTGATACCAAGCACTATTGTGTAATTGTTCAAATAAATAAAATGACTAAGTACCGGTAGTCTAGTTGCTTTGGCCAGGTTGTTCGCCTAATCTGTGTCTTCCCTCTTTAGTTTGGCACCACTGTGATTAAAAGTACGAGTATTAGTAGGCTGCCATAGCCCATCTTTTTATAGTACCGATAAAAATATAGTACTGTTCATTATAGGTGTCAATCTTGCAGGGAGCAGTGCCCCCTCGAGTCTTAACACCAAAGTAGACTATGTATGTCTGGCCCCTGTGGTGTTTTGATAACTACCAGTGCATTAAGAGTCAAATGCATGCAATGTAGCCAAAACAGTGCTAAATTGTAGTATTGTCTTTTGCAATTTCAGGCTCACGCTATTTGTATAGCAAAAAGAAAATTGAGCTCTTCCCTCGAGATTTTTGGGGCTCCTTTGAATTAGGCCGCCTCTTATAAAATGTGCAAGTTCAAAGCGGGACTTCCCCACTGACGCCATCTGGATGTGAAAAGGGAAGTCCTGCTTTAAAAAAGTGTTGCTTATGATAGGCCTACTGGTAATAATTAATGGTTACAAACTTACAGTTTATGATTTACCAAACACCTCGTTTATTCACTGAACAGTAAAACAATTGAAACCATGATGGCACTAGCTAAGTAATTTGAAATGGTCATTGGTCATCCTATCTGAAATATTTGCATGAAGCATTACTGGCCCACTATTGTATTTTGTTTTGAACTATCATAACTCAACTTGCAGCAGCAGTTTGATCAAGCTACCAAATACAAGATGTAGATCTCATTACTTTAATTTTGTTTAGTGTAAGTGTTGATTTAGACCTCTACTGGTTTGGTGTTCTATTGTTATATGTTATTTAGCTTTTCGGTACTTGTCACTTAAGCTAGGTTCTGATTTTAAATACACAAATCATCAAGTTAAAGCTTGTGGTTACAAGTAATTTTTTATATTTTGCAATGACTGCTTCTTCAACCAAGGCTTTGTCTGCTGTGTTGAATGAACAAGAAGAAGATTCATCTCAATTGCAATTTCCTCCTGAATTTGAAAATGCTGAAACTTTACTAAATTCTGAAGTACAAATGTTGCTGGAAAATCGAAAATCCCAAAATGAAAATGCTGATGATGAACAGGAACTATCTGAGGTAAATTGAAACTTAGTGAGTTCTCATACGTTACTCAGTATACAACTGAATGACTTAAGCTTAAACTCAATTTTGATTTTCTTTTGGTGCGGTACTTGCTCTGTTAGGTTACTTACCATTTATATTTTAGTCTTACTAGGGATGTGCCGGATAGCAAATTTTCCCGATACCGGATATCCGGCAAATCTAGCTTATCGGATATCCGGTATCCGGCCAGATACCGGATAGTTGCACTAAGCCAAAATTAATATTGGGATGGTTTTTGTCCACTGCTCCACGCTATCGTTTTGCTCGACTAGCGAGCCATGAAACTTAATTGCATGAGGTCATGTGACACACAGGAAACTTTCAAAAGCGTCGAGTCATTAAGAAGGGACTTCATTTCTCTAAGTTGGCCGAATCGGCAACGCGGTCGAGCGGCAGGAGCTCAGTTGATGTAATGACCATCTTACAGATCGCTTTTGATTCAACTACGATCCACGGCACTACGTTTGTGTATCAACACGTTTTCAACGCTGGGCTTTATTTTCGAGTAAGAAGAATCATGTTAAAAGTGTGGATTTTGGTGAAGAGTGCGCCGAAAATCGGACGCCAAGTCAGTCAGCCACCATAGGCGTCTAATCGGCGGGAGCAGGAACAGTGCTTCCTCAGGTCAAATACCGAAGGAGGCAACATATGTTCGGCCTCCGGGGTGTTTTCATTATTACATTAAAAGTTGACTTCATGCACGTTGCAAGGTAGCTAAAACAGTTCCAAAATGTAACAGCGCAAAATCTTAGCATTGTTTTCACGAAATTTTGCGCTCATGCTATATATGAGGGATGGCGAACCACTGACCCGCGGGCCACTAAGTGACCCACTTGCAGATTTCAGTGACCCACTTGTAGTTTCGAAAACTGTAGGAAAAAACGGTAACGAACATTTGCGTAATGAAGAAAAGTTTATCTGCCTATGCTGTGGCATTGAAGACCTTTTATTTGCTGTTCACACCCAATAGCCTATTTGCGGAGAGCTGGGAATTTATGAGGTGAAGACCTTTTTTTGCTCTTCACATAGATTTCGGCGGAATTCGGAACATCGGAAGGCGCGAAGAACTTTTTTATTTTATTTTTTGCTTTCCTAGTTCAAGCCCATCATCAATATCATTACATCCGTGACCCACTTTTTTTTCGGTCTACGACCGTATATTTGACCCACCACGTAGAAAGGTTCGCCATCCCTGCTACATATAAAGGGAGAGGAAAATTATCAAGCGTGTGGCCTGCGTCAACGGTGTGATTTTACGAGTAAAGCAATCGAGTTAACAATTACTACTCATTATGTTGATTTTTGCGGTTTTGCGCTTGTGAGCAATTTGTGATACCCATCGAAAGCAAACTTCAAAAAAGTTACAAATCGTCATAATACTCGCGGTATTACGCCGAAGCATGTAACGAGTGGCGGAGCCCACCTCTGCGCCTGTGCAACACAATTTCGAACTCCCAAAAAAAAAAACAACGTCGCAACAGTGACGAGCCTCCCACACCGAAAGCGATGTTTTTAACCAATTCGCTAAGCGGTCGGTAAAAGCCAAGTTTGAATTTGAATTTTCACTTGCTTTGCGCTATCATCAGGGCTACTAAAAAAAGGAAGGTTTATAGTTTATAAATACCATAAAATTGCTGCAAAAAATCGATCTTGCGGTAAATCTGCAATGATGGGTGAATTACGTCAAACTTTTAACACAAACAGTCAATTGATGAACTAAGAACGTTGAATTAAAGACTTCAACTTACTTTACGTTACAAAACCGCACAACATTTGAAAGCAGAAGCACATCCATTACAATGCTACTGATACCTTGAAACGTAGTTTTTTGATCGTAGAAAACAAAGTTTCTGTGAGAATTCTCTCCCCCTTGCCGTTTGCCTTCGAGAAAAAATTGGCACGTATGTCGGCTGCCCATTGCGTTTGTTTTTTTTTTCATTTCGAAGAAAAAACTAACGTGCAAGTTATAGGACAGAAGACAGGCTTTTAAACGTAAATTATTTGCATGGTCTTCACGGAGACAACGGTGGTGATCATCGAAATTACACCGTCTCGGTTTGATGCCGATTGATTACTGCCTACTACTACACCATTGAAGTGGCTTTCCTCATGACAAAACTCGCAGCGCCGAAAAAATAAATTTGTAAACTAAATTTAAATCCACTTAATATAAAAAATTACCAACGCATTCTAAGGTTTGGACTCGGTTCTATTTTTTGTGGAGAGTCCAAACAAAATTAAAGTTTTCAAACTTGCACCAAATTGTTTCACATAGATCGAAAAGGTAAATTTTATTTTTACCGAGTCTACTCCACGCAATTTTCTTGAACTTTGAAAATATCCGGTATCCGGCCGGATAGTACTTCACTATCTGGCCGGATAGTACTTCACTATTCACAAAATTAGGGATGTACCGCTGCCGATGGTCAACATCGAAAAAACCGATGCATAGGCAGTTTCACTGATGCTTCGGCAATTTTAAGCCGATGCATCGCCGATGTCAAGTAACTATCTTGCACCCGAAATCTCGAGCACACGACTGCGCGTATTAAAAGTTTTTCACAAAGTCTGTCTTGTCCTTTTGTCTGCCATTAATAAAATTGAACTCCCTCTGCTCTGACACAAAGTTTCCATTCTTAAACGATGATTTAATCAACAGAATAACATTTATCATCGCTTTTTTTAAATTTCATTGTAATTTCTTGTTTTTCTTTTTTGGTGTTAACCAAATGATTGTTTAACATAAATGTATCTTGCAGTTCGCCAGGTCGGTCTACATATGTGTCAAGTGCGATGTAGTTGCGTTCAAATCATGTTGTTGTAGCTGCAAAGCTATTACTAATATTTAACGTTTTTTGTATTTTGTGGCATATTTATCCTCCTATCCCGAGAAAGCGATGAATGCGCTATACGAGCTCGCTCAGGAGTTGCCGGCCATCTGTCTACAACACCAAGATGGGGGAATCCCGCTAAGTGCCTTTCCCAACGGTACAACAAGTAAACTTGCCGGCTTGTTGTTAACACTATCCCTTTAATGCTGGGCGTCAAGCAGGGAAGCTGTAAAAACCAATTTTAAAGTCATTGGTTTGATTCGACTTGGAATCAAACCCAAGGCTGCAGCTCCCGTGGCAGACGCTCTAACCACTCGGCCACCTGAGCTGTTTTAATTGAGGTATTCATTTCTCTTGCGTATTCTTAAGTACGAAGTTTTTTAATTAATTGAGATATATACTCTAAAACGGAAGTTTATCAATTCGCGCTGGTTAATATTGTTGCGCACTACAGCCTACTGCACTAATAGTCAGTGAGTATTTTCCTTTCGAAATTTGAAATTTGTGTGTCTAATTTTGTTGTTTATTGTTTTTCTTATTTGCGGAAAATGACGTTTATGCTGTACAGATAAATGATAGTGGATCACCGTGTTAAAAATTTTCACCCCAAACTGCAAGCAAAAGCGTAGACGTCTGTTAATTATGTCGCAGCTCGTCAAATTTTCCCAGCAACGACAGCAATACTAATTGCCAGAAAAATGCACGATTACACTCACTCGATTACATATTGATCACCGCTTTCAAATGCAAAAAAAGTCTGCAATTTTCCCGCTCTCAAAGCCAAAAAAGTAATGACTTTCTGGCTTAACAGATGATTGTTTCGGCTTCGAAAGCCAATTTAGTGATACGGGTTAGGTTGGTCTAGTTAGGGTAACCCTAACCTCAACCTAACCCTGAGGTTAGACTTCTTGCCGAAACTGCCGGTATTCGACTAACCTATCCCGTATCACTAATTTGTCTTTCAAAGCCGAAACGAACATCCGTAAAGTCAGAAAGTCATTACTTTTTTAGCTTCAAAAGCGGGAGGATTTGCAAACTTTTTTTTGCATTTGAAAGCGGTGATCCATAAGTAATCGGTTGTTACACCGATCATAAAAAAATTAAAAAGAGGCTATTCCACCCAGCTTCTAGTGCAGGGGTTCTTAATCGGGGGTAAATTTTACCTGCCAAAGGAATAAATTTTCTTAAAGATTGAATAGAACTTTAATTTTCATTATTGAAAAAGCAGTAGTGGTACACTGGGGGTAAATTATGCTTTTTTCATTTGGCAAGGAGTAAACGAGACAAAAAAGGATAAGAATCCCTGGTCTAGTAGAAGAGGGTAAAACTAACGAAGGAAGTAGGCCTACGCCTTTATATGCGTTGCACGCGAAAAGAGCGCTTGTCTTTTTCTGTACCTTACAGAAGTTCGAAGTTTATGACAAAATCGGTTAGATCTATGCGTCTTCTCGTAAGAAAATCTTTTTCCTACTAACACATGTAAGCGGCTGTAATCAAAATGTTAAAGCGGGCTATGAAGTTCGAGATTTCGTGCATTGCAGCTCTCATTGATCTACATTTCAGCCAAGCGCAATTAACACTGATCAAAACGGTAAAGTAACGTTGCAGTTGCGTGGATTTAAGTAGCACGATAAAACAGGTGTAGCGGACTTGTAAATATCAACTTTGCGTTGCGTAAAGCGCGCGTTCTGAAGCTAGAACATACATAGGTATTTATTATTGTGCGAATAAAGTGTATTATGAAAAGGAAGCTTCCTATGAACTCTTCATAATCACATCTTTACAAAGTCATATTTTAGACTAGTGTGTCATTATTTGCGTAAAACATACATTGCTGATTTTGTGAAAGGCTGTGACGTTTCAATAACATTGGCCGATGCAGATGTTGACATAAGCCGATTATGTAAAAACCGGCATTGGTGCATCACTACACAAAATAAAGTCTTAATGACTTACCAGTTACCGAGGGAAATCCTTAATGTTTTAAATCAGTCATTGACGTTGTTGTGCTATGATATTGCAATTGCCTATACTGATGGCTTGCCCTGCACTTTCTGTGAGGGAAACAAGATCAATGACACTGTTATAGTTACTTTGGTTGAAGTTTGAGCAGCTCCCATCCGGAAAAGCTTATATTATGGTCAAACAGCTCGTAGAGGGCTTATCATACAATTAATAATTTTGTACCGGTATCGCATTTGTACATTTGCTTTAATTTCAGTTGTTTTTGTATTTTTTTCCAATGGTTCAATTTTGAGTATGCAGTATTGCAAGCTTTTACTTTTATCACTGAAATAAACAATTGCAAAATAGAAAATATCGAGAGTAAATTTAAGTTTGATGTTGTGTACTTCAAATTAATAACAAACTAATGAGGTAAAGCAGTCTTTGTTCGCAGCAGCCTGGTCTTAAGTTGGTCTTCTCGCATGGGCCCAAGTTCGTCTCTCAGCTAAGCTTTTGTGTTGTTGCTTCTTTGAATAGAATATTTCACCGCGATTTGTTTCTTACTAAAATTTACTTCATTGACACCTGCAATAGTTGCTTTTTGTTTATTCTAAATCAAAAAATATGATGAAATTAAATCATATCCCGCTTTGTCTTCGCTTTTATTTTAGATGCTAAATTAGTGTGATTTTTTTTCAGCTTTTTATGAAAACGCTCAACTACACTCAGCGATTTAGTCGCTTTAAGAACCGAGAAACAATTGCTAGTGTCCGGAGTTTACTGTTGCAGAAGAAGCTGCATAAGTTCGAATTGGCTTCGCTTGCGAATTTATGTCCCGAAACGGCAGAGGAGGCAAAAGCTCTGGTTCCAAGTCTGGAAGGAAGATTCGAAGATGAAGAATTACAGCAAGTGCTAGATGACATTCAAACGAAACGAAGTTTCCAGTGCTAATCTTGCGTCTTTTCATCGTAATAACTCGTCGAGTTTGTCGAAGAATGGCAGCTACTGGAGCAAGTGAACATTGCGGACGTCACTGTTCAATGCGTGAGGGTTTGGACGCTGTCGAACTAAAGTATTCCTGCTGTAAATCGTTTACTGCCCAAAGCTGTGTCGTGGTCAAAAAGGTGCCACCGGGGGAATCTCACCATTTATGCAAACTTTTGATTTGTTTTAATCAATTAGTAGGCCTATTTATTTTTGAAGTGGTTACTGTAGCTCAGTTGAGCGCACACGCTCTTGGTGCGGAAGGTCTAGGTTTGATTCCCGGGCCGCTCAAATCGGCACAGTGTCGCCAACGGCTCGCCACCGCGGCGACGTTTCTTCGGAGCTGCGTTGCCCAATGCCCTTGCCCAGGCACTAAGCTGCGGAAATGGGCCCCGCCACTCATTACACGCTTCGACGTAACACCACGAGTATAATGAATATTTCCTCATTGGGCTTTGTGTTTTTTCCTCTTTTTTGTGTTTTAGTACTCCGTGACTGTGCCGCTATCTGAGCCCTCTCGCTGCTAATAATTTTGGTTGCTTTTATCTGGAATAATGTTTGAATATAACAGATAAAGCTCGGAAAAAATTTCTGACCACGCTTGTAGAAACTCAAAAGTTGTCAGTTTCGGTATGTTATTTGCAAAGTTAAATTCATTTCTTCAATTATCGATGTATTCGTACTGAACATTTCGTCTGAAATTGAGGCTTGCATTAGTTCATGATTTGATGACCCAAAAATCCACCGAACATAAAGCTTGAAATGGAACTAAGAAAGCATTTGTGATATGTCATTATTTTTCGAGATTTTGCAGAAATAAATGGAAGGGAGCAATGGATAACTACGACCGATTTTTTGAAAAGCTGCGGTAGTTTAAGCTTGTTTGCTAAGTGCCAACTAAGCACAACCGAACTTCTTGCCAATATGAAGTTGCCGTTATAAGTTTTTTGGGCGTTGAATTTTGCTGCTGGATGCAAAATACCGCCATGCATAGATCAAGTTAAGGATATTTTTCAAAGATGCTACAACAACGCTTTGGCGGCGTTGATGTAATTAAACTATCAATCAATCGATATTTATTTGCGGTAACATTAAAATACAAACATAAGAAATACGAAGACGAAAAGAAAAAATATAAGACCGCAGGGAGAAGGCGAGTGGACCTTTCGGTCATCTAGTCAGCTGCCACCCTATAGTCGTTATTTGAAAAATTTTGAATGGATTCTTGATCAACCAGAGCTGGATGATAAATTAATAATTGAAAAGAATCTAACAGTACACCATAAACTTATTGGTCGTTTTAAACGTAAAATTCAATCAAGTGTTTTTTGTATCGCTTTTTGAATAAAATAGGCGAGGTGGTTTGGATTTCTGGGGGTATTGTTGCGTAACCGACCGCAAAATAAGAGCCCGGAGGAATTCCAAGGCCTTACTAGCAAAGCATCTAATGTTTCCACCAAACTTAAAATATCTTGAATTTATTCTTGAATCTTTCGGACAAGGCCAAACTTGAATCCAAAACAAAGCAGTTTCACGAAACAAAGGGTCAATAACATTGAATAAAATTATTTGCCAACTGCAGGCTTTGCCTGTAATAAAACTGAGATTTCTTCTCTCGATAAAATGGCGACATAAAATAATAAGTTAAAATTGGTCCGAACCACAACTGAACAAAAACGAATCTGAGGATTAAAGGTGCTATGTGCCACAAGAAAACAAATCACGTGAACAGTTGCGCAACACATTTTTAGGGCGTTTCTTAAAATTGCAATAAAATTACAAACTGTGGAAACAAAATGATTATCTGCTAGCCAAAAGCGGTGACTAGCGGCATAACAGTTTCAAACCAATTAATAGGAGACACACACGTTGGATCGAACCCAGCCCAGGTCCAGATGACGAAAATAGCAAAGCCGGTGCGTGAACAGGTACATCATTCCAAATTTTCACTCCTTGGTACCATATGCATTTTTGTAAACGGTTAGTCCGGAAGCGAGGAATATATAAAACAGTTGGTTCGGGATAGAGTAGATCTTGTGTTTTTTTGAGACACCTCGCTGGTTAAGGAAAAATAGCCGGATAGAATGAACGGTAATTTATTATTGAAGTGCGCGTAGACAAATTTCCCTATTTCAAGTTTGAATAAGTCGGAGAGTTTAAGTATATTTAGTTTATAATAAAAAGGTGTAGCCCTGTCTCTTGGTAAGCCACCACCGATTACTTTAATTGCTTTGTTTTGAAGAACGGTTAGCTTTTTTAAGTGTGAAGGAAAAGATGAACCCCAAATCGGCAGACCGTATAAAAGGTGAAGTTGGATGAAAGCGTAGCAAACATTTAAAAGTGCATTAGTGGGTAAGAAATGGCGCAGTTTGGAGATAATACCTACTACTCTAGAAATTTTATGTTCAATGGAGATGTGCTTGTCAAACTTTAGAAAGCTGTTTATAGTCACGCTCAAATACTTGGCACTGTTACTTATGAGAATAGGTGAGTTGTTCAATGAGAGGTCAATCGTGGGTGGGGGTTTATTAAGTTTGGGAGGAATAATTAGAGCATTAGATTTGGAGGGGTTTACAGTAAGTTTGTTTAAATAGAGCCACTTTGAAGTATTGTCAAGGTCTTTGTTCATAATTGCACTTAATTGGGTTGGGGTAGAAGCCGAGAAAACTAAGCATGTATCATCTGCGAATAACCTGGGAATGCAGTTAACGGAATGTGGCAAATCGTTAATGTAGATCAAGAACAAAAGCGGCCCCAGAGTGGAACCCTGGGCGACCCCATGGTCGTTGGTTAGTAGGGAGGAGTTACTGCCGTTGATACTGACGTATTGTTTTCTTTTTAAAAATGCACGCAGAAATTCCAAGAACAACGCAAACGCCTCCTACCCGTTTTCAAAGACGCGAAACGTAGACAACAAAAGACATATTGGAAGGCTATAGATGGAAATTATGTGCTTTTTGTGAACGGCAAGAAAGTTGAAGCTTCTGAATAATGTACGGTAGCCTACTTAAGCATTATTGACTTTTTTTTTTTTTCTTTGTAGACTTCACTTTTTACATGATTTCCTGGGCTGATTAGTTGATCTCAAACTGGTTCAAATTTATCATAAACGGTAATGGATATATTATAAATGGTCACCTCGTGAGAATCGTCCTGTTACAGTAGTGTACCCTTACAAGCAGCAGTAGCGGGTACGTATTCAATTAAACACCCAAAATGAACTAGAAGTGGTGGATCGTGTCTGGTACTTGCCACCTGCTATTTTGCAATTTTATGCGATCAACTCGGTTTATTTACTTCTCAATCCTTCCTAGTGATACAGCAAGTTCGATTCTAAGGTGCTGACACAAACATGAGCCACCGTTCAAATTTGATTCTTCTTAAACTTCCTCTCCGTGCAATAATGCTAGCACATTGCCAATGTCATTCATTACTGTATAACTGCCTGTTGTTTTACTTTTATTTATTTACCTTATTTACGTGAAGGCATGATCCCTTGTTCTTGTTGTTGAACTAGCAATTTTTATTTGCGCAGACAAATTCAAATGCCGTGTAAGCAAGTTAATCTACAGTACAATTATTGAACATTATTTGTAATATCCTTGTGCAATTGAAAGAGGTGGAGGTCTGGTAAGGGATCAGTAGATAGTAGTAGTAGTAGTAGTAGTTTATTTCATTTCACGACCAAGCTAACACAAATAAAAACAGCTAACAAAAGCAATGGTTGAAAAATAGGTAACAGCGACAAAACGATATACGTTGAAACATGCTTCAGTTAACAAAAAATTATTTCATAAAATAAAAGAAATGCATGGTCGCTGCACCTTAGCATAATCTCTTGCAAGCGCCGTATTTTTTGAAATCAACAAATGTAATGCACGCACACACAAAACAAAAAAGAAAAAAAAAAAGAAATTTTTATGCCAACAACTTCTAGTAACTTCAAACCTGTAACCTCAGATGGGGAGGCTAACAGATGCTACACCTTGCCCAAGGGTGATCCGGGAGCAGCAACAGTTAAGAGATAGCTCCATTACGTCTCAAGGAACGAATTCCTGTCGCCGGATGCATTGACTAAACCTAAGCATTGACGAAAGATAGACTAAACCTTGCCAAATTTTCGCAGCTTTTTCGATAAGAAGCGTTAGATTGAGCATAAGATCAATAAATTATGATGTAAAGCTGTTATAAATTGTGTTTTTTGGCTTAATAACCTCAAAGGGTTGCTGGAAGGGTTTTGACTGAAAAGTATTGCTGACCAATGGTTAATAATTTCGATAAATCCAAGCTCTCAAAGTTACTTGGACTACGCTGGTGTCTGCAGGGTTTAAGCCTACTAAGCAAAATCTTTTCTCTTTGCGGCGCTACATCGAATTTTGTGGCGGGAAATATTTTAGCGATACAAACTAAACGCTACTAATACTGAGTCTACTTAATAGATTGCGATACATAGTGGTGGGCAGTAGATTACCGTGGTACTTTTTAGTAACGTTGATCCTAAAATGTACCGTGTTTGGTCCCTTAGTTACTTTTTTGACTGTTTTGCTCAATATTTCGGTATCCTTTTTTGGAATGATTTTTCAACGCAAGAGTGGAAAATTTCTGTAAGCGAACACAGTGTGTTTTCACTTGCCTTCAGCCAATTTTACAAAAAAAATATCATAAGTATTCAATATAGCCCTATCCTCAACAAAATCCTACTAAAACAATGAATAGGATACAGTCATAGGCGCAACTAGGGGGGGGGGCTAAGGGGGCTGAAGCCCCCCCCCCTTAGCCTTATGAACGACAGTGGATAAAACAGCTGTAAAAAATATATTCAACAGGCAATAGGAATGGATCCAGGGGTGTTTGGGGGGATGCATCTCCCTAAAATCCGATTTTAAAACTGTTTTAGAAAAAATACAATTTTTTTTCATAATTTCGAAACTTTTCGATAACAATAATTCTTACGCCTTAAGCACGCGTAATCGAAAATGTGCGAACACGTGCATCATACTTGGTGAGGCACGCACATATAGGGGCAAAATTTAAATAAAATGTACCTGAAAAATGTTCAAAAAGCACTAAAATGGCCATTGCAGTGTGTAGATTTGCAAAAAGTTTCCGGGGGAGCATGCCCCCGGACCCCCTAGATTCGTTCCTCAATTTGCATCAAATTCTGCCAGAAAAAATACGCTTGATTAAAATGTCAAAATTTAATGCTCTTGTCCTTGAAAAAATTTCTGAATACGCTTTTGACATGAAACATTTTTAAAGGGCTTATGTTATTTAGGCCCGTTTTTGGGTCTAAACGTCCAACGAATTTGTACGTAGTAAGCATTCAACCTAATTGAAAACTGCATCCCCCCGCCGAAAATTTATTGATCCGCTCTTGACAGATAATATAAATTTAAGTTTTACTGAGGCATTTTTAACAATTAATGAATTTCTATGTCCGAGAATATTGTTAACTGCGGTTACGAGCAAGGTTAAAACAACAAAAATGTAATCTATCAAGCTGATACCGGTATCTGTAAATTAAAATCATTTGTGAATTAAAATCGTAAACCGGTCAGAACAACGGTTAACCGGTCTCGCTTTGCAACCGATTCACCGAGAACGATCAGTTGATAAAGAAAGTATTTCAAATAAATATGCCGCAAGTGCCAGTGAAAGATCTCATTTTATTGTTTAAATTTGCTTCCATGACGTTGACAACAAGCACCGAGTCCAAGATTGCTACAATAGCAAGACCTCTCTCTTCCTAATTGAAACTTTGCAAGTTGAACATTGTCGCGCAAGTTTTTTCAAGTAGTTTGCATAATTTTTCTTTGTTGAAATAGATAGCAAGATAAGCATACCTTGGTTGAAAAAATGTTAAAAGACTCTTCATGTGCCGCTTTGGGATAGATTATAAACTAAATTTCACAAAAACTTCGCTTGCCTAATGCCTAGTGCAGTGGTTCTTAAACTGGGTTCGACCGAACCCCAGGTGTTCGGTGAGGCTGTAGCAGGGGTTCGGCTAAGATCAGAATAAGTTTTTGCAAAAAGGCATACAGTTGTAGTAAATGACTATCTCTGCGTGGAATGATGCATCCCCCCACCATACTCTTTCAACGCTGTTTTTGATGAATACAATTTTTCCATAATTTCAAACCTATTTGATAACAATCATCTTTACGCCTTAAGCACGCATAAATCAAAAATGTACGAACAAAATGTATCATATTTGGTGAAGGACTTAGAGTTAGAGGCAAAAAAAATTAAACAGAATTTGCCATAAAAATTGTTCAAAAAGCTCTAAAATGGCCATTACAGTGTCTAAATTTTTGAAAACTTTCCGGGGAAGCATACCCCCGGACCCCCCTAGAGCCATATTTTTATTCCTCAATTTGCTTCAAATTAATTTTCCGGAAAAAAATACGCTTAAAAAATGTAAAAATTTTATGCCACCCTCCACCGCCTTAAGAATATTCTGAATACGCCCCTGACGTGAAACATTTTCAAAGAGCTTATGCCCTTTTCCGGTTTAGACGTCTAACGTCTTTGCACTCATTTAACATTCAGCCTAATTAAAACTGCATCCCCCTCTAAAATTTTCTGGATCCGCTCCTGGTTATAATTAAGGGTTCGATGTATGCTTGCATGACACCTGTTGGGTTCGATACTTCCTCCAAGTTTGAGAACCACTAGCCTAGTGAAATTAGTTTCGGACATAACGCTTAGCTCTCTTCTGTTTTAATGCACAGATATTGATTCGAGCAAAAAAACTAGCCGTGGCTTTTCCTTGTTGAAATAGACGATAGACCTACGTCATCTCGCGAGACAGTCAGACATGATACTAGAAAATTACGAGCAATAAGGAACTAATCCTAATCACAAAAATGTATCAGCCCCCCCCCCCCCCCCCCCTTGCGAAAATCCTGGTTGCGCCACTGGATACAGTAGAGTGGAGTGAAAACAATTTTATTTTGAAATCGAAAAAAGTGTTGTTTTCAAACCCTGGCAATTGTCTAAAACTTGTTGAAAATTTATTTTTGGGGGATTGCCCCCATTTTTCAGCCGGCTACCCCCAAAATGTTATCGCGACTGATGACGCAGGGGGTAATTCTTATATCTCGGTAACTTAACCACTGATCGCAGAGTAATGGTAAATGGCTCAAAATCTGCGGAAACGCCATGTTCCTACCTGTGCTAAGAAGAAAATTTTCTCTATGTTCAACACAAATATAGTTACAGCCGAAAAACAAAAATTATGACCATTTTTGATAATTTTTTTGGAAAATTCATCTACAGTACGAGTAATTGGGTAAGAAAACACAGTCGTTTAATTTTGATCAGTGAAAGAAATTTCTCTCATGTAGGCAAGGGTGGAAACTCAAACCTAAACCGAAACCTGAAAACCCGGTTTTAAAGGGAATTTTGTAAACCCAAACTGAAACTGACACCTACTTAGCCAAAATTTTGAAAACCTAAACCTGAACCAAAACCGTTTTTTCTTGAATCGTCAAAACCGAAACTGAAACTAAAACCTGTTCAAAGTTTTCTAACGTTTTAGGTTTTGAAAATTGTCATCACCATCCTTACCAGCACAGTTCCTTTAACGCTGAGCGTCGAATAAAGAAGCTGTGAATACTAATTTTTGAGTCTTTGGTTTCACCGGACTCGGAATCATACCCTAGTCGACAACTTCTGAAGCAATTGCTCTCCTCACTCGTACATCTGAGCTGCTACTTATCATCGTAATAAAGCAAAAACGCCAAGAAGTAGAGGATTTAAATAATTCGTATTCACAGTAAAATAACTTTCTTGCAGGGTTGCCAGGTTTTGCAGAGTAAAATATACCAAAATGTTCCAAATTATATACCAAATATATACCAAAATATATTATCAAAAATATACCAAATATATACCAAAATTTCGAAAAAAAATCATCAGTTTATCTGTAAAAATGAAAAGTAAGTGTTGCATTTTTGAGTGACATAATTAATTTCTTGCTCAATCTCCCAACAGAAGTATTTTTACACTGAACATAAATCAGTTGTATTTGCTAAATACAATCAAGCTTTCATTACCAGTAATGCAGATTAAATAGACCAAGGAACCGAATCAAAGTTTCTCACGCTAAACAAAAAGCAATAGTCACAAATACAACAGTTTAATTGAAATTAATCAACACTTCACAGTTCACAATTCTCGGTTAACAAAAAGATGTACTGCACAAAACTCACAGTTTCAAATAAACTAGCCCCCATTACTTGAAATTAATCAACACTTCACAGTCCACAATTCTCGGGTAACAAAAAGATGTACTGCACAAAACTCACAGTTTCAAATAAATCTCAAGTAAGGCCTACGTAACAGGGAGTCGAACCGAACCCGAACCGCGAACCTGTAAAAACCGCTTTTTTTCGGTAAACCCGAACCGAACTTGAATCGTTTAAATTTGAGACCATTGAACCTGAACCGAACCCGAACCTTTATTATTTAAAATCTGTGAACCTGAACCGAACCCGAACTTTTAAAATTTTATGCAAGTGAACCCGAACCGAACCCGAACCTATAATATTTTGTAGACATAAACCTGAACAGAAATCGTTTAGTAACAATGTTTGAATCTGAGCTGATTCTTAAAAAATATTAATAAAAATAACTAGACATGTGCTGCGATGCGTAACATTCTTTCTGCTTACTTGGAGTTTTTCTCGTTCTTCCGGTAACTTTACAATAACCTCAACTAAATCTAGTCAGGTTTTTTATTTGTTGACGTTTCGTTGGTACTGACGACCAACATCATCAGAACGATAAAGCACTGACCTATTCCAACCTTTGCAACATTCTTTCTGCTTTTCAAAATTTAATGAATTTTTACATTTTTATTTAACCTTAATTGATTCGGGCATGCAATTTATATTTCGTTATCTTAAAGATTTATCTTAATATTTGTAATTGGAATTAATGTAGCCATCATATACGTAACTTTGCTACAGTGATTGACGGCATTAGTATTCTCGTAATTTTGCGGCAGTGGTTGGTAACATTTGCATTCTGCACATATTGTGATCTTGTAATTTGATTTATTAGTGCATTTCTTTGTTCGCTATGTTTGGCGTTTTCAGCTTTAAAAAACCGTTTTTTTTTTTTTCTTCTTTTTGCCATGTGTTATGTTAAATAGAGTGTAGCGACTTGATGAGCCCCAGGCTCTTTCGCATGCACGAATAAACTCTAACTCTAAATATTAGACCCTAATTTAGTTTTTGGCCAAATTAAAGATTTTGAAGTGAACGCGAACCTGAACCGCGAACCGGTAAAAACCGCTTTTTTTCGGTGAACCCGAATCGAATCTGAACCTTTAAAATTTGGATTTAGTGAACCTGAACCTTAAAAATTTGGTTTTGATGAACCCGAACCGAACCCAAACCTTTAAATTTTGGTGCAACTGAACCCGAACCGAACCTGAACCCAAATTTTTGAAAAGTCTTGAACCTGAACCGGAACTGAACCGTTAAAAATAAAATTATGTAAAACTGCATTGCTTAAATCCGTAGAAAGGATTTATTAGGTAATCCGGCAATTAAAGAGCTTTCTAGTAATCTTCAACATATCAGTTATATTAAATTTCTGAAATAAACCAAACGCAAAAAATACTACCAAAAGGCATAAAAATATACCAAATTTAAGGACATATACCAAACCATAATTTCACCTACCAAACGGTCCAAAAAATATACCAGATTTGTGAAATCTGGTATATAAATATACCAGTTGGCAACACTGCTTTCTTGGATAAAACTTAACCGAAACTGAAACCCAGAAACCGAAGCTGCGCGTACGCAAAACTGAAACCGAAACTGGAACCGATTTTTCAACAGCCGTGAAACCAAACCAAAACTGAAATCTGACATCTGGGTTTCAACACACCGAAACTGAAACTGACACCCTAACGGGAAGTAGCCAGGTTTCCACCCTTGCATATTGGCTTAACTAACCTGTTTGTGATTTGATGCATCAGTAAATGGACGGATAGTGAATTCCTTCCATTGTTGCTGAAATAGGAGGAATAATAAAAGTTGCCTCAAATTAGCAAGGACATAATTAATGCACCAAAAGAAAATCACCATAATAGGTGTTAAGCAAATTTAGTGATTTCAGTGAATTGATTCTAATTTGATGCGAGATTGTTTTTGAATTATACACAAAAAAATTGTTACATATAAAGGCAGGGTGGTGTCAAGACTGATTTCATAACAAAATAATGAAATGCAAGATAAAATAAATGGCTGTTTTTGGTAGCCAAACTTGCAGCTTTCAACAATTGCTGGAGGTTGTTGCCAGGCTTGCAGTTGCAGGAGGTTGTTGGTGGAAGAATCGAAATTGGCTAATTCGTAGTAAGTATGTGCTTTTAAGTTCAGCGTTGGTACATCAAACAAGCGAATCAAATTGCTGTTCAGTGCGTGGGGACAGTCATCGCTGTTTACGCTTCAGCTTCTTATTTCCGACGTATTAGAGCGAGAACCAACCTGTTACGTACCACTTATTCTACACCAGCACTTTTGCCACTTTTTTAGGCTGGAAGAAGCGTCTTTTTGCAGATTAGAACATTACGGTATTCGTGGCGTCGCTCTTGATCTTTTCTCCTTTTTACTGTAACTAACAGATTTCAATATGTGTCGTTACACAACTCCCAATCCAGTACGAAACTTAACACTTATGGAGTGCCGCAAGGATCAATTCTTGGTCCTCTTTTGTTTACCATGTGCATTAATGATATATCCAGTATTACATCAACTTTTCCGAGATTATTTGCAGATAACACTTGTTTGATCTTAAGAGATAGTAAATTTGAAAATCCTAATCACAAAATTGAAACGGAAGTAGCTAATGTAAATAAGTGGTTGAAAGCAAATAAGTTATCGCTTAATTTATCTTAAGTCAAATACAATGATTCTTGACCCGAAAGATAATTTGAACAATAAGCTCAAAACTTCTTCACTGTATGCGAATTCTGATTTAGGATTAGTCAGCTCAACAAAATACTTGGGTGTCACAATTAATCACTATCTGTCATTTGATCTGCATATAAAAAATTTGATAAATAAACTTTCTAGGTCTGTCGGAATCTTGGCCAAAGTGAAGCCATTTTTGTCGACTGCAGCCATGCTGACTTTATATCATGCGATATTTCAATCTCACTTACAATATGGTGTAGTAGTTTAGAGTTCAACCTTTAAATCTTATCTTAAGAAATTAATAGTCTAACAAAATAAGGCTCTTAAAATCATTAGAGGTGCCAAATGGAATGAAAGAGCATCACCTTACTATTTGAAATTTTAAAACTCAATCAATCAATCAATCAATTTTCTGGACCCGCTTATCCTTGGGGGGTCGCGGGGGCAGCAGCTCAAGTTGGAGCCTCCAAGCATCTCGATCCTCTGCAACAAAGGATAGATGCTCTGCTGGGATGCCAAGGCGAGACCAACTAAGATCTTCTACGTAATCTCGCCATCGAGTTCTGGGACGGCCTCTAGGCCTTCGACCAATCGGTGTTGAACAGAGCAGTTTTTTGGCTGTTCTTTCCTGGGGCATTCGTGTCACATGTCCATACCAACGCAGTTGCGATCTTTCTAGTCGGAGAAGCAGCGATTCGATGTTTAGAGATTCACGAATATCTGCACTTTTAACCTTGTCCAACAAGGTCAAACCGCTAATTCTTCGCAAGAATCCCATTTCGGCTGCTTGAACTCGAGACCTCACTTTCTCATTCATGATCCAACACTCATGGCCATAAGTCAAAATAGGAACATAGACCGATCTGAAAATGGATAGCTTTGCCTTGGTGCAAAGCTCCCGTTTCAGTACCACAGATCGGTGGAGCTGGCGCATTACTGCACTTGCTTTTCCGATGCGGATATCCAATTCGCTATTTTGTCTGCCGTCACTTGTGAATGAGACGCCGAGGTACTTGAATTTCTCTGACTGTTTTAGTGGTACTCCATCAATTTGGAGAGAGCACTGCTTTGGTTGTCTGGACAGGCACATGGTTTCTGTTTTTGTTGTACTGATTTTCATTCCGGCAACAGAGCATGCATCCGAAAACCTGTCAAGAGCTTGCTGGAGACCATTTTGGGTAGAGTCGAGTAGCACGAGATCATCTGCAAATAACAGATGTTGTACAGTGCATTCACCGATCTTTACTCCGCCACAAGACTCACTCTTCTTAACTATTCTATCCATATAAATAAGGAACAGAATAGGTGAAAGAGAGCAGCCTTGCCGTAGTCCCACACTTACTCTGAAAGGTTTCGTCGTTGCACTGTTAACACGAACACAGATCTCAGAATGCATGTACAGCGACTTAATGGCAGTTAGTAACTGGCCATCAATGCCATACTGCAACAGCACCGCCCAAAGCTTGTCTCTAGGAATGCGATCATATGCTTTTTCAAGATCAACAAAACATGCATTGATCTCTTTTGCATATTCCCACGACTTCTCAAAGATTTGCTGCAAGGCAAAGATCTGATCCATTGTGCTTCGGCCAGGACGAAAGCCACACTGAGCATCTGTTAGCTTAGGCTCGACTATTTCACGGCATTTCTTTTCAAGGCATTTGGCATAGACCTTACCCGGGACACTGATGAGAGATATGCCCCTATAATTGGTGCATTTTCTCTTGTCTCCTTTCTTGTGGATAGGTATTATCACACTAGTTTGCCATTACTTTGGTGCTTGCCCAGTACTACACGCCACCTTACAAACACGAGTCAGCCAACGAACACCATGTATGTTCATTGCTTTTAACATTTCAGGTCTGATATCATCCTCACCAGGTGCTTTTCCAGTTTTCAATGATTTGATTACTGCATTCACATCTGCTTCGGTTATCTGAATATCTTCCCCAACCTGTTCTTCGTGAATTTGTATTGGTGTAGCATCAACTGGGTTTAAAAGATCACTAAAGTACTCTCTCCACCGATTCAAAATAGCATCTTGATCTTTCAGAGTCACACCATTTGAATCTTCGATAAAGAGAGCGGCTCGAGATCTTTTTCCACGCAAACGGCGAATGGTCTGCCAGAACACTTTGTTTGCCGTTTTGAAGTCATCGTCTAACCTTTCTCCAAATTCCTTCCAGGCCCTTTCCTTAGACAGTTTAACTTTTGTGGCTGCCGTCTTACGTGCTTCAGAGTACTGCGAACGAAGTTCAAGTGATGACTTATTTGCAAGCCAGGCCTTATAGGCCACTTTTTTCGCACGAATAGCTTCTTTAACTTCTTGGTTCCACCAAGGAGTTCTTTTCTCGCTACTCTTCGTCCCTCCAACACGCTTACGTCCACAACAGTTAGTAGCGGACGTAATGACTGCTGTTCGAAACAAACACCACTCAGTTTCAATGTCTTCAGTAGAGGTCGGAAGTTCTTTGAACTTAGATGCAATGTTGTCTGCAAATGCAGTTCGTACCTCTTTGTCAGCCAATGATTCCCATTTGATTCGATAAGTTTCTCGTGGTCGAAAAGTCTTTCGTTTTTTCAAGGGTTTCAAAGCTTTCAAAGTGCAGACAACTAGGTGGTGATCAGTTGACAACTCAGCCCCTCTTTTAACACGGACATCAGACACGGTAGAAAACAAGTCCGCCGAAACGATACAAAAATCAATCAGGGAGCGTTGTCCCAGAGAGTCTCTGTACCAGGTGTACTTATGAATTCTTTTGTGCTGAAAAAATGTGTTCATTATGCACAGCCCATTGGTGGCACAGAACTGCAATAAACACCTTCCGTTCTTGTTAATGTCAGGGTCACCATGTTGCCCAATAACACCTTTCCAGGTTGCATTGTCGATGCCCACATGTGCATTGAAATCGCCCAAAAGGACAAGGGATTCTGATGAAGTCGCTTTTCCCAATGCAACCTCAACTTCCTCCAGAAAGGCTTCGTACTGTGATTCTATGTTAGGTGCGTACACCTGCAATATACACAGAGATCGCTCCTGCAGCCTTAGCTTTAGAAGACAAACCCTTCCTCCTAGTGGTACCCAGTCAACGACACATTCAGCTATGTTGGGGCTCACAAGTAAGCCAACACCAGCTTGAGCAGACATTGCTGCATCAACACCTGAGTAGAAAATTTTCCACCCATCGTTCAACTCGACAGTTCCAGAACCCCGGCGCTTTGTTGATGAAATTCCCACAACATCAAGGCGATACTGTTGGGCTTCGCAAACAAGCTCCTGCTCTTTTCCTGTCAGTGACGAAACGTTCCAGTTCCCGATAGCTAGATCCCGGCAGTTTGGTCCAACTCGAGTACGTTTTCTGTGCGCTGCCCCCATTTGCCTCCCCAAACGCTTAGCGACTGCGTTGGTGGGTTTCCGGTGACGGTCAGCTTGTGGGGGAGACTGTAGCTTATTTTTCGAACGAGTCCCTCTGCCTAAAACTCGAACGCGGACCTTTTTATCCTGCGCGCCGTCCGATGCAGCATGAATATTGTTATTACAACTTTCCATTTAGCTACAGCATTGGATTGCTACTTGGTCTGTTTCTCTCTTTCGACCTTACCGCCATGGGTGACCCTGATGGAAGTGATTAAACACTACCGACGGCGTTGCTCTAAGGATCATTGAAAACTCAAACCTCCCCACCACGTTAAGGTGGCAATCCATAGGAGAGGAAATTTTAAAACTGCCTGATATATTCAAGTTTGAGTCTGCTGTTTTTACATTTAAGTTTAAAAGGCAATTGCTCCCTTCTCCATTTAGTCACTATTTCTCCCAATCAAATACCAAACATCATCAACTAACCAGGGGAGCAAAGAGTGACAACTATTTTTTACCATTTTGCAGAACGAATAAACTTCAGAATTCAATTAAGTATCACGGGCCCAAGTTTTGAAATTCGCTTCCTATTGAACCTAAGCTTTGTAAATCTTTAAAATCGTTTAAAATAAAGTTAAAGCAATTTTTCGTGAATAAATATACATCCTGATATTAATCCCCTTTTCTTATATCCCCCATTTATTTATCTTTGTTATGGCGCTTGGTGTATCGGTTAAGAGCGTCCACTTGGTAGTCGGTAGACTGGGGTTTTATTCCCAGTCGGGTCGTACTAAAGACTTTAAAAATAGTATTCGCAGCTTTCGCGCCAGGCGCTCGGCACAAGCGGAAGTGCGAAGGGTTTTGTGTATATGTTGTTCGTCATGTTATGTCCCTTAACAGCGTTCAATCATTCGTGACTGAAAATTGTAATGGGCCGACAATTGAAAATGGCCTAAACAATGCGTGCTTGCACCCGCTGTCCCGTACCTTTACCTTTATATCTGTCATAGCATGTATTTGTATTGTATCAATTTCCATAGACATGGTTCGTTGTTGTTTTTGATACGTAATGATTTATTGCAACGTGATTTGGGTATGAAACCAATTATATCAAACTTTGTTGAATTATTACCGAAATTTGGGTATTTTTTCCTTTTAATTATTGTACATATGTTTTTTTTTGCTTTCGTTTTAGGTTGCCACTTTTTTAGGCGTTGTGGATTATTGTTAAAAAGAAAAAAATTTGTTCGGGTTATTGTCAAATGAAAAAAAAAAGAAAATCATTAATAGTAATGAGCAATGTAACTTTTGTAATATAATCAGGGACTGCTGACTCGAAGACCCTCTTGCGTGGTCACTTCGCAGCTCCCTGTAAGCTTAGATGTTAGTGAATGGATTGCAACTTTACTGTTTTTTTTTTTTCGTTTCTTTGTCTTATTTTTTGTAATGTACTGACATCTGCAATAAAATTTAATAATAAACGATCCTGATGCCTTTGCGAAGAAAAAATTGATGTCGCTGAGGTTGAGCGGCTGTTCGGCGTGCTTCGCAATGACAAACGAAAGCACAAAGCCGCGTTGGAAGAAGATCTTGCAGAGGAAGGAATTTTGGTGACAAACTTGTCCATGTGGTGGTCCAATCCAGCAGTAAGCCAAGAAAATAGACCTCGTCTTAGCGATTTTGGATTATGACTTCATGCATAAAAACCGAACGAAAACTTTTTTGTTTGTTCAAAACGGACATTAATAAAAAATAAACCAAACCATTCGGCAGAGATTTAATTCAACTTTGACGCACTGCGTCATCAGTCGCGATTATTTTTCTAGGGGAGACGAAGGCTCTGGGCCCCCTTCTGGCTGCGGACCTGACTATACTACGAGATAATATCAGAACACTTGGCGGCATTTCTCTTATACTGACCAAACAGTACGAATATTACAGTAGAATTAAAATAATCCTGAAGCTATATTTACACTGTTTAGATGAAAGGTAACCTCTAACTAGGGTTTTATTAATAGTGGTATCGAAATTGCAATGCGTTGCGTCGATGCTAACGCTGAGCAATCCCAGCAGACTTACCAGACTACTTTTTCCACTGTATATAAAATCTGATTCTGGGTTAAATCACGCAATAGGCAAGGCTATGTTTTTGGCTAAAACATTTCCATAAGCGCATTTACTCTTTTAAATCAATCGATTTTACAAAGTAATGAAGCACTAATTGCATGCGTCACCGTTAGTAGCTGCAGTGTTGCTCCCGTCCTCCAACAAGTACTTTCAAGATCAGGGGTGTGCAAACTTTTTTAATAGCGGGCCAAATAACAATAAGCACAACATTGTGCGGGCCGCACGTTTAAATAGGTCAACTTTCAGCTCTTGGTTACGTCTTTTTAGTTTTCCATAAACACCGTTAGCGTGTTTCGAGTCATAATGACGTTTAATGTTGTACTCTGTTGACATTATACCCTTTGGTTTGATTGCAAATCAAACGCAAGGGTCTGCGTTTTCGATAAAAAAATATTCAAACGTCCATTTTTCATTAAATTTTTGCATCTTTTCCTCTGCTTTTCTATTTCTGGTTTCTTTGGAATTTAATGCGGAATCTGCCGTTGTGGAGCGATGAATTAATAGAGACTAAGGTTTAAATTTGCTAAACTCTCGCATGTAGATTGATCGAATTAGACAAATCAACAAATATGCTGAAAGGAAAATTCACGAAGATAAAAAATGTGCGTAACAGAGAGGACAAAGAATAAATAAAGAATGTCTTTGCTAAACTAGGCTGTGGTGATGGTTTAATTGTAATTAACCGCAATTATTGGTTTAGCATGTTTAGTACGTTTTTTCCGCTTATCACGCCACTCTTATATCCAGTGAGGTAGATCAGAAACCCGAAAAAGTAGCCTAATTGAGAAACACATAATTTGCCTAAATTGTCCCGTATTTTTTCAGGTAATTAGTTGTCGCTTTTAAGAAGATGTGTTAAATTTTAACCAGTGTATAACCGAACCAAATTGGACTGACTGATTTTTCTTTTCTAGAGAAATCCATTGTGAAGCCACGAGAGTGGATTGTCCCAGCTAAGATATTCATTTAACGCTGACATGATCTTCAATTGATGCAATCCTAACTTCATGAAAAAAAAATCAAATCTTCATAATACTCTCGGTATTAAGCCAAAGCGTGTGACGAATTGCGGGGCCCATCTTCGCGACTCAGCGCCTGGGCAACGCAGCTCCGAAGAAACGTCGCAACGTTGACGAGTCGCTGGCAACACTGTGCCAATTTAACGGGCCTGGAAATCGAACCCCTCACTTCCCGCACCGATAGCGTGCGTTTAGCGACTGAGCTAATCGGCTTCAATAATGGCTATCTGATGCAAGGTAATTATTCTGCGATGACCCTTTCGGACACTCAAAAGTCGTTAACTTGCAAGTTTTGCATAAAATTTGAATTTCATTGCTCCTGCTGAATGTTCCAGCAAAACACGCGCTATTGCATGTCCACAACGTCACAAGCGCATAATATATGGCTTAAAAGCTTGTTCCTTTATTATCGTTACAACGCAGAGAGAAGCATCCATTCTTGCAAAGCACTTAACTTTTACTCGTCACATCATAAGCGTTATATATTTATGCAATACGTAAAAATATCATTGCAGTTTATAATGTATTGAAAATCAAGATCACTGTATTAATAGACCTAACATTAACTTATAAAAATAGTTATTTATTCATTCTAATCCAAACCCAAAAGCTTTAGGTTTAGGAGGAAAAAGTAAAGAATTTTTTTCATAATGACCGGACGTTTCGACGACATAGATTCAGCTGTCACCATCAGCAATGTATTTTAGGCAGTACAAAACTCTAAAGCGATGATAATAGCTGAATCTGCTTCTGATGATGGCAGCTGAATCTTTGTTGTCGAACGTCCAGTTAGTATGAAGAAAACTACTTTGGCTTTAATTTTCCTTCTTAAGTTATTCTCTTTACATATGTATTTTGTTCAAATAAAACGCTCTATCTGTGACATTGATTTTATCAAGCACCTCAAGAAAACATGTGAAACATTCGCGAGCCGCATTCTATTCAAGAACCGCAACCCTTTGCGGGCCGCACGATTTCTGGACGCGGGCCGCAGTTTACACACCCCTGTTCAAGATTATGACGTACAATTGCAACACACACGCGCTGAGATAAACAAAACCATCAGAACTGCATTACTTACAGCACTGATAGCGCAGTCCAAAAAAGGCACTCCGGTCTGGGTTTAGATTAGACAAAAATTATTTTAACGCTTCAAATCCAGTTAAGGTTCAAGAATTTTGATGACGTGAGTTCAGTTTAGGTTTACGTCTATTAAATTATAAAGGTTACGGTTTGGTTTGGATTCAATGAAAGGAAGCGGTTGATACGGATTTTCGGTTTACGTTCCGGTTCGACGCCCTGCGTGGAAGTCATAAGGGTTTCTGACAAACTTTTTTACCACACGAAACAAGCTACTACAGAAGCAGACTACATTTTCGCTACGCGTTTCACAAAAAATCAATGTAAAAACAGCACCACAAAACTATAGCCTACCAACTCATCGCTTCGAACAGCAATACACGAGATCCGCCGTACTGACAATGATAACGTGGAAAAGTGATTTTACCCACGTGATTTTCGACCTTGACGTAGCAAAAAATCCTCTAATGAAAATAGATCATTTACACGTATTGCCCTGGTGTAGTCGTATTTTCGTTTTAACATTGGTGTGAATTTTTGCGAGTTTTGAACCACGATTGCTGGGGTTCCATTTTTAAATTCATCGTGTTTGCCAGATTTCTGACTAGCCAACATGTTTCATTGTCTGTCACAAACCTCGCAAATCATCTACATTTTCATAACGTTAATGGAAGTTGATGAACAATGCAAATAAAGTTTCTCAACCAAAGTCAATTCAGCACCAAAATGTTTTATACCGAATTACCGGTGTCGCTGGCCTCCTTAACAACAGAAATTAGTTTCGACAGTAACGATAATGCGAACAAATTATTTGATCATGAAACATTAGATGTAATTCATTACAAAGGACGAGATAGGCAGTATGAGTCATATGTTGAACAAAAGCATGAACAGATTGAGAACAGTAGCTTGCACGCGATTTCGGTCGACCACGTTGCTAACAACTATAGCGCTCTGCTGCCGTACTGGGTCCAAGAGTTTTTTTCAATCTTCATATCTGAAATTTGTGGGGTGTGTTTGTAAGTTCAATTTCACATCTCAACCTCTCAAGGAATTCCGTCTAATGTTACTTGATCAAATAATTCGTCCGTAACCGTTCTTGAACAATAGTGGTTTCGTCGTCGATTCTTCGTAGCGTTTATTCGATTTATCGATTGTAAAACGCCTTTGCTTTTGAACAAACTTTCGAGAAGCTAAACAATAGGACAAGTTGAGCCTTTGAAAACTTACAATTTCAACATTGTGACTTCACTGTAGGCATATTATATCGAAAAAGATATCATTTGAAGTGCTGGCTTTGCTCAAAGCGTGTGAGTTAAGCAAGAACGAAATGTTGTTACTAAGTAATCGCATAGCTGCCTCTGCGAAAAAGTGACGTTTAGTTACGTGTAATAATGAATAAATCAGAGCTAAGATGGACAGAAGTGGAAGAAGCAAACCTTCCGCAAAATCCAACGCCGGAACAATTGCGTTTGTGGAGAATGTCCAAAGGCACTGTAAGTAAATAATTATGACTGCTTGTGGCGTATTTTTTCGGAAGTTTTATCAGTTTTCTAATTACTTCACTCAACACAAGGATTTTAAGAATAGACTTTTCAAATTGTACGGCTGAACTTGGTGAGCTACGTGCATGATTAATTCCGATTAGTGTACATTTAGTAAGGCTTATAAAGGATGAGTATTGGGTGAAATCCGCGAATAAAAAGTTGGCAGATTTATTTTTTATTTTTGTGTGATATCATTAAACTTGCTTATAAATTGGATAAAAAGCAGAGAGCAAATTATTACTATTCACACGTGAACGGTTAGGCTACCTAATACCATTTTTTCATGCCATCTTTATTTAATGTCTCAAAGGTTAGAAGCACAGCATGCAACGCAGTGATGAGAGCCTCTAGTTTCAACGTCACTATCCGGACGCATTCTAAAATACTAAAAATGAAGCAGCTAATCGCGTGCATAAGCGCCCGCAGGGGGGGCAAAGGGGGCAAGTCCCCCCCCCCTGTAATTTTTTGGCCATTTTTCCAAATCGCACAAATCCGTTGAGTTGTTTTAGGGCTACCCCCCAGTTCGAAATATTTTGTTCATGTTTAAAATTTTTTGCTAAAGTTAGTTAGTTAGTTAGATGCATATTTATCCTCCTATCACGAGAAAGCGATTAAAGCGCTATCCGAGCTCGCTTAGGAGTTGCCAGCCATCTGTCTACCACACCAAGATGTGGTAATCCCGCTAAGTGCCTTTCCCAACGGCACAACTAGTAAACTTGCCGGCTTATCATTTTCAAACCAATGACTTGTTTGGTCAAAATTGCCGATATATGAGCGATGAAGCAGCGTGAACTCTGCCTCGTCTATCATGGCGAAGATTTCAAAAACTATTCTGTACAAACTGCAAAGTGTGTCTCGACAAAATTGCCAAAAATATATTATGCTGAGTTGCCAGAGCGATACACGATTTAAAGCAGTGCCTCAAATATATGACGTCATAATAAAAAGAGAAAAACATTTTGTTATTCGACAAACCCCAATAAAATAAGGGCATTGCGTAAAAAGTACGGTAGTAAATTTTCTTTTTAGCCACTAGCCGGAACTTATGCTAAAATGGAGGAAGATTTAGCATCAAAATCAAAGTAGTTTTTTAAAACTATGCGATTAATCTGAAGTTGAGATAGACTAGAGTGTACTACATAAAGGTAGACATTTTTCGGATCTAGATAATCCGCTTCTACAATCGACAGGGTTAGTACAAAGATCCTTTTCTACGCTGAAAAAAATGAAAACTCGTGGGAGCTATCGAAGTGAAGAAGAGGGTCTTTCATCGCTGGCAACAACCGCCATTGAAATGAATAGACTTCAAAAGTTGAGACAAAAAAGTGACTTTTACTGCAAAGTCGTAGATGTTTTTGTCTTAACCGATAGGAGAGATTACAATCTCTTATGTTCACGTCTGTTAAAACAAATAGGTAATAACAAATATATACGAAAAAATTGATAAGGCTCAACTTGTTGATATATTTGCCTCTACAGCCCCTCGTCAAGCGGAATCATTCTGTGCATTTTTTTGTCTTTCGTTGATTTCGTTAATATTTTCTTCCAACATTCAGTAGCGTAACTTTACACGAGCAGATTGGAAACAGGAGCGTATTTAAGTAGGGCCATTGTGCCTTGCCCCCCCTTGTTTGACTCGGCCTTTTAGTAAATTAGAACAAAATTAATGGTGCCAAGTGATTGAAATATACCAGACTCTTTTGATGGTTCCTGTAACTTATGGCCAGGGGCGGATCCAGGAGGGTAGGATGAGAGGTATGTATCCTTTCACTAGTAGTATTTTGAGAAAACTTGTAGTAGTATTTTCAGAAATTGTGAAAAAAATAAATGGACTTACTACTACTACACTAGCCATTTGTAAAAATGTTTTTGATGTAGTAGGCCTACACAATTTTTTCATAATTTCGAACCTCTTCGATAGCAATAAGCCTTAAAGCACGCATAATCGAAAACGTGGGAACAAAATGCATCATATTTGGCAAAGCACTCAGAATTAGTGTAAAAATAACTAAACAAAATTTGCCTAAAAATTATTCAAAAACGCCAAAGCAGCCATTACAGCATGCAAATTTTCAATTTTTTTACAGGGGAGCATGCCCCCGGGCTCCCCTAGGCCCTAGCAGTGTTGGGAATGAGTCGGTGGAAGTCGAGTCCGAGTCAAGTCTCGAGTCAATGATGTCGAGTCCAAGTCTTTTCGTGCAACAACTCAAGTCAAGTCGAGTCGATTTGCACCACAGACTCGAGTCAAGTCGAGTCAGTTTACTTACAGACTCAAGTCGAGTCGCGACTAGTCGCGAAAATACTAGGCCAATAAAGAAGTACCGGTTTGCTTTCAAAATAGCTAGACTACTGGTGCCCAATGTCCATTACTGCCGTTAGTTTTTTAGTTTCTTAGGCTCCTAGGCCACCTGCCTATGAGTCCACTGTCAATAACTTTTTCTTTTTTTTGGATAAGCCAAGGCCAGGCTTATTACCAATAGCGCTAAAGCTACAAACTTTATTTCCAATTCAGTCTTAATCTTAATACAAAAGGTAGCCTAACTAATTTCCTAGCGTTGTCACAATACCCTACGCCAGGGGTGGCGAACCTTTTTTGGCGAACGTGCCAAAATATTACAAATAAAGTTTAGCAAGTTAAAGCCGTGCCATTACATTATAAACAAAATAAAAACATAAATGAATGTGGTTCAGCGTACGTAAAAGACCTTTTTTTGGTCTTACCCGACACCCGATTGTAGACTAGTAGGAGAACAGGAGCTCTATACGGACGTGAAGCAGGATCGGATCCTGAAAATTTTGGTGGGGCGGGGTATGAAACGTTAAATTAGGTTGAATGTTAACTAAATACAAAGACGTTAGACGCAAAACAGGCGTAAATAAGCCCTTTAAAAAAATGTTTTTATGTCTGCGGCGTATTCAGAAACTTTTTCAGTGTGGGAGCACCAAATTTCGACGTATTTTCAAGCGTGTTTTTTTCCGGAAGAATTATGTTGAAGTATATCGAGAATAAAAAAGGCCTAAGGGGGTCCGGGGGCGTGCTCCCCGGAAATTTTTTGAAAATTTACATACTGTAGTGGCTATTTTAGTACTTTTTGAACAATTTTCAGATAAATTTTGTTTACATTTTTGCCCCTAATTCTGAGTGTTTCGCCAAATATATGATGCATTTTGTTCTGACATTTTCGACTGTTATCAATTTCGATTGTTATCGAAAATGTTCGAAATTATGAAAAAATTGTATTCATTCAAAAGTTAAAAACATGTTTGAAAATGACTGGTTCTCTGGCTCGTGAAGACCTTTTTTTGGTCTTCAATCAGTCAATCAATCACAACTTTTATTTCTGACCGCCAACAATAACCAATCAGAATAACGCATGAAACTTACCCCACCCTATGATTTTTAAATTTTTTATGATTTGCTATTTTCAGTGAGGAAAATAGTAGCTCTACAAAAGTATCAAGTGGCGTGCCAGAAAAAATCTGCGGCGTGCCACAACTGGCACGCGTGCCATAGGTTCGCCACCCCTGCCCTACGCTATCCATTTAGTAGGCCTTAAACTAAATTTAGAATATCATGCAGACTAAATTCAATTACAATTTCACGCGCAAAATAAAGCCATTTGGCGTAATACCAGAGTTGCCATTTATTTTGCTGCACAACCTAAATTTGCCGCAAGGCAACTGAAATTGACGGCTCTTAAATATATCGTGCATACGCGAAGCTCTTTCTAAGTGATATTTTTTAATGAAAATAATCAGATTATTAGCAAATGGTTCGAGTCGCGACTCGAGTTCGAGGCGGAATGGTCGAGTCTCGAGTCACTAAAGTCGAGGCTTGAGTCAAGTCCAAGTCATTTTGTGCTACGACTCGAGTCAAGTTGAGTCATTTTTTATAGCGACTCCAGTCGAGTCACTGACTCGAGTCGCCCCTACACTGCCCCTTAAAGCCTTTCTTGTTTCTCAATCAGCTTCAAATTTGTCCTGCCGAAAAAAAATACGCTGGAAAAAAGTGGAAACTATGTTCTTTCACCCCTTTTTAAATTTCTCACTACGCCACAAATAGGAAGTTTTTACTATTTTTTGCCAATAATAAGAATTTTTCGATTTACTTAAATTAGCTGTTTGGGGGGAACTATAGGCCTACTATATGCCGCCCGCATAAATTTTGAATGAAGCCCTTGTGCTGAAAAGTTTGCTTATTCCTGGCCAAACGGGACTTGTACACTTGTACACCTGCAAATTAGTCCATTACACGTCCAAATAGGCGTAACCACCAACCACCCACTCGTTGCTGTATCAGTAGGCTTATCTGTATCACATTCAAAAATTTGGTTAGTGACGTCATAGATAACGACGTCACACTTTGCCCCCCAATATTTTTTTCTGCGGGCGCCACTGCTCGTGCGTAAGAGTTTATTCCTTCTGGCCAAAGTTAGTTTCAGAAATATTAAAATCATTGTTCTATCACACATGGATTTCCTATGGCTATGCACTATGCATTGTTTTTTTAACGTTTAGCTTGAGAAACTATTAAGCAATATTGAAAAAACTGCCAATTTAAATTTGTGAATAAAATTGCAGCCAGCAATTATTTTTACAAAACTTCGCAGATTTTGAAAGACCGTGGACATTTTTGAGAGACCATTTTAATTCTTCAAAACGCTTTAAAAAACACTGTCCCTATGATCCTAACGCGTTGCAGCTTTTAGACCTACACCAATATTTAGCATAGTTTGTAATGAATTGCTTTTGTTAAATCACTGACTGCATTATTAGATGGACTAATAAACCAAGTTAAACAATGTACTGGGTTTCTTAAATGTACGTACTGCTGCTATTTAGAAGAAAAGCGATTGTTATGTGCCAGTTATGGGTAGGCTACCCAATTAAGGAGGGCAGTACCTTCCTCTTTCCGTTTTTGACGTGTAAAATCCTTTTTTAAAGATTGATCGCGGAGAGTGAATGAAAACGGAGTCAGTCTAAACCCTGCCTGGCCTCCCCCTGAATTTTTCCCCTGCTGTACCCCTGGTACGTGTCTTTTTCGCTAATCGTGTTAATGTCAGTAATTGTATTCTGAAGGGTTCGTAAAGGAAATTTATCACCAAAGGGCATGATTTCTCTAGAAGAATCTAAGCCAAAACGGCTTTAAACGTTTATCTGAGGAAGCTTGAGATGGGCCGCGGTGACCCTCGCATACGAGCACTTCGTATGTATGCCACTGATTGTACTACAGATGATTGAAATTTTTAGGTGGTTTCATTCGAGGAAGTGTACGCAGAACTTCCACCAAGTTTACTGACTGACAATAAAACATTTCTCCTTGCTGAACAGCATAAGCATGGCCTATCTTACGCCATCAAGCGGCACAGAAGGTAAGAAATGTCGTGTTGTAATGTCCAAAAATATTTAGGAATTTACAAGGCTTGTTTGTAGTAAAAATTTGCGTGCGCCAATAACTAGGCTCTAAAGTGTTGATGATTATTCTAGAAAAATGGCTCAAAGCAGTGTGGTAAGCTTAAAAAGCGTTTCGCCGCCACCTGATCATTAAAAGAAGCAGCGAAACATCTCCTGAAACACCCCTAATGTGACCATATTCTACTGTACAACGATCGCTAACATAATATATTGTATTCTAACTTCTCGTCTTACTTAAGAGAACCTCATTTGATCCTGCAATTTATTTTTGTATAGGCCAATTTTAGTTTATGGTCAAACACTTTAAACTAGAAATTTATCACTTTAGTCATCCGGAACGACAAACAGACATTCGACCTCAGGCTAATGAAAATTTGCCTTTCTATTTGCAAGACGTGGAAAAGTTTAATCCTGAGTTGATGACGGCCGCTAAGACCGAAGTCCATCTATCCTTACCCACAATGACAGGTGAGCAAGGCCTACGCTTGGCAAGTTGCATCATAACACAACGAACTGCATGTTGTGTATTCATAGAGACATTGGTGAATCAAGGGTAGGGGGATAGCGCCCCTAAAATTTTTAGTTACACATTAGTACTTTCAGGCGCACCAAGCAGCAAGATTATCATATTTTGATGCCCCGTAAATTTTCTGATTTGGCACCTAATGAAGGTGGTGTGATCAGTTAAGACTTAGATGAGCTCTGCAATGGTGCTGCAGAAGCATTGCAGCATTTTCATACGCATCAAACGGAAAACTGTACTACTCGAATTGTTTTATGTCTGTTGTTTTAGTGGTCACAATCCAGTTCATGATTCACGTTACCATACTAGCTATTTTTGTCTCCGCAGAGATTGAAAAAGAGAGAAGACTTGAGGAAGAATCACACTCAAAGTCATGGAGTCATGGCGTGGTGCTCAGGAATTATCTCGGATTTCAACTTTCCACACCATCAGTCAATTTGGACTCACCAGCAACTCTTTCTAATCAAAATCCAAGAGTCATCGATGATGATGCGAAGTCCAATGAGGACACAGCTATCACCCGTGTTGCTATAGCGACAAACAATGATGACAAAAAAAACCATCAAGACGACACACACTCCATATATGATGATGCAGAAACTAGTCATGATGACGCAAGAGTCCACAACGATGACGTTAAAATTCAACGGAATGACGAAAAGGCAAAACTTGATGAAGCAAAATTTCGAGATGATGGTGAAAAAACGAACTCTAATGACGCAGAAACCCGCCAAGAAAATGCAACTTCTAACGTTACCGCGACAAATTTCAATGATGACTTGAAAAACGTTTCATAATACACGTGAAACTGCAAAGCACTAATATTTGTGTTATATGTGTAATCTATCTAGCATTTTTCGATAGCGATCTTGCTCAGCCTCAACATGATAAAGTCTAATGAGCCTTAATGGGAGTTGACCATATGTTGTTGTATCGCTGCCGTTTCGTTCTAAACTATTGTAATTGTAATACAATTTCACCATAACGCAAAGAAATTCTCGCAGGTAGGTAGCAGTGAAAGACCATAAGTGGTCACCTAGTCTACTGCACCTTAAACAGCATGGTAACATGGCGTTGTAAATGGGAGTAGGCCTACATTTGAGCAAAGTTAAACCAGATATATAATAAAATAAACACTTGAACCAAAAAACAAAAGAAAACATATACACATTATACAAATATACAGGACTGTGATTATTATGGAGCAGTTACGCTGTATTGTAACATGCGTACAAGCAGAACATTTCCGATAAAATCAACCTCCAGAGAATAAATTACATAAATCATGGTGAATCTTAGCAAGAATTGTACTGGTTTAAGATGTAAGTTTTAAAATACTTTTTGAAACCGTAAAAAGAGCAATGGCGTTTTTCCAGCGGAATAGATTTCCAAGAATTTAAACACATATGATGAAGTGATTTCTTACCAATTTCCGAACCAATAAAGGATTGATAAAATTCGTTGCGACTTTTTTGTCTTGTATTGTAATTGTGCACTTTGTCAAGCTTGATAAAATTAATGTCAAAGAAAGATGGCAACATTTGATTATTAAATTTAAACATGAATTTGTCGATTTCCATTTGAAACATATCTTTAATTTTCAATACTTTGAGTTTCGAATACAAGGAGGTCGTTGGATAATTTCGAGAACGGAAAAGACAAGCTCTGCAACAATTGCTAATCACTTTAATCTTCACTTCGCTGAAGTTGGCACTAAGCTGGTCAACAACCTTCCTCCTACTTCTCATAATTTCAAGGAATACTTGCCTCTTCCTTCTTCAAATTCCCTTTACTTTAACTCCACTTCTCCTCTTGAGATTAAAAAAATTATTACTGATTTAAAATCAAAAAATAGTAGTGGAATGGATGGGATCCCTTCAAAAGCTTTAAAATGTACCCCAGACAACATACTATGGGCTATTGCTCACATTTTTAATCTCTCTTTAAGTAACGGTGAATTTATTGATGCTTTTAAAGTAGCTAAAGTAGAACCTGTTTTTAAGAAAGGTTCGACCTAGGATGTTAATAACTACAGGCCAATCAGCTTATTACCTGTGTTGTCAAAAATTTTGGAAAAATTGGTGTATAAACGTCTCGTTAGTTTCTTGACTAGACAAGGTTTTTTTTTTCACAAAAATCAATTTGGTTTTAGGAAAAATTTTTCTACCAGCCATGCAACTACGCTATTAGTAAAAAATATCACAACAGCCTTTGAAAAAAAGGAGTCAATGATTGGAGTATTTTTAGATTTATCCAAAGCGTTTGATACTATAGATCATAAAAAATTGTTACAGAAATTAATGCATTACGGGGTAAGGGGTCTACCTTTAGAATGGTTTTCTAGCTATCTGAATGACCGCACTCAAAAAGTAGTATGCAACAATCGATTATCTGATATTTTGAAAATAAAGTGTGGTGTCCCACAAGGTTCTATTCTTGGACCTTTGCTGTTTTTAATATATGTAAATGATTTTTGCAGATGTACAACCAAAGGTAAGACTATAATGTTTGCTGATGATGCAAATTTATTTTTTAGTGAAAGTTCTTATGAGAAAGTATTCCAAGTGGCTAATGAAGAGTTAAAAAGTATTGATAATTGACTCACAGCTAATAAACTTTCTCTTAACATAAATAAAACTAATTACATTGTGTTCCACACTCCAAATAGTAAGCTCCTTGTCAACATGCTCTCCAGTTGAGGAACAGAGAAATTAAAAGAGTCGTTTCTGTTAAATTTTTGGGCGTTATAGTACATGAACATTTGTCTTGGAAACCTCATATGGAAGCGCTATTGAATAAAATTAGGATTACGTGCAGTATTGTTCACAAAATTCGCAATCATTTGAGCCAGCGCATATTACTTTTGCTGTATAACTCTATGATAAAAAGCCATCTCCAATATTGCATTATGACTTGGTGCAATGGAAATAAGACCATGGTTAAAAAACTTCAAAGTTCGGTTAACAAGTTTATTAGATTAATATTTAAGCTGAATTATAGAGATAGTGTAAAAACTCTGATGCAACAGTATAGTCTTTTGACGATTCATCAATTAAAAGAATTAGAAACTGCTAGCTTTATGTACAAATATTTACACGATGAATTGCCAGTCACTTTTCGGAATCTCCTTGACGACAACCAGTTAGCTAGTAATACCTCTCGTCAGATTGGAAGTCAATCTAATCAATTCCCCCGGTTTTGTAGAATCGAATTAACTAAACAATCTTTGAAATATCGAGGTCCATTGACTTGGAATTCTATTCCAGTAGCCATTCGGCAAAACAAATCGCACAATTCTTTCAAAAAAGCGATTAAAAAAAATGCATGACTTGGCCTACCACTCCAGTAACTTAAATTTATTGTGAAAAGTTCATACCGTAATTGCATTACGTAGCTGCATTTAATTGATTTAAAAGGCAAAAACAGATATCTGCTGTTAGTTTTTCTTTTACAGATTTGAGTTTCTCCAACCATCTCCCATTCGATGAGCATTTCAAATTTTTTTGGTTTTCCAGTTTCCAATCCCAACAATCCCACGTTGTATGAAACATTTCTTTAATCTGCATCAGTTTTGTTGCGTATTCAACTGACTTGAACAATTTGAGCGAATTTACTGATGAAAGTTGATAATTATTTTTTGAACCACTATCGGTATCGCAGTTGAACGTCAAATTATAATTGGCTTACTGCTTAACTCTCGTTCAAGTAAATTTTGCTTTGCAACCCATTTTTTATTTTTGGTCATTACTGTTTACGTGGCGTATTGTTTTTTTTTAAGTAGGCCTATAGCAAACAAAAGTTAACCTAAGGTGCAGCGACCGTGCATTTTTTTAAAAAAAGTTGTGTTTATTTTTTAACTCCTGCACGTTTCAACGTATATCGTTTTGTCGCTGTAACCTGTTTTTCGGCCATTGTTTTGGTTCCTTGATTTTGTTTGGTGTTTTTCTGGTCGTTAAATAAAATAAACAAACTACTACCACTATTATTTTGAAGAATTTCTAGTTTACTAGTTAAACGCAGCAAGGCGTAACGATAAAAAAACCTATATGCGTTGCTGGAACTAGAGAGGCTTATTAGTATTACATTCAAAGGAAATTTAATGGTAATTTCTTTTTACTTCTCCAAGAACTTTACACGTCAAATACTGCACATGGTCTATTGGTCTAGCTGTACCGCGCTCGCAAATTACAGATCCTTTGACACCGGTTCGATTCACCACTACACCGATCGCATTTGATGCGTATATATCGGATGGCTGTGAAATCAAAAAGCGCAATGAATAGTCATTGCACCTCAAAAAAATCAATTCAAACAATCACCGTTTATTACAATTAGATGCTAGCGAAAAAATGCAAGCACACTGAACAACGAAGAGTAGGCTACAGTTAATGTCAAGTCACAATAAGATTTTTTTTAGGAAGCTTCGTTTATCAAGCAAAAGAATTAGATCGTCCAAATCGCTGAAAAATGACCAGTTTTACCGCCTTGAGCAGAACAACTTCATTTTCCAATTACATATTTTTGTGATGCACTAGGCACGAGATCGTGACGAAAGTTTCTTTATTCTAAACAGAATTCATCCGATCTTGCGTAAGATGCTTTAGCAGGAGAAACAAACAGCAACAAAACGCGCAAGTCTTCTCAATTTGGGTTGGGGGTTAACGGCAGTCAAGTTAGAGAAGGAGTCGAGCTGACAAGCGTTTAAGAGTTTGATTCGTATCAATGTTAATTCTGACTCTCCAATCCTGCACTCAAGTAATATATCCAGCTAGTCGCCAAATTTTCAAATGGAGCGCTAATTTGGCAACATTGTCAAATCAGACCAAGGATAACCAAATTTTAATTTGCTTTTAAAAATCCTGGAAGGTCCATTTGTTTTTCTTTTTGTTCAAGAAGTCTTTTTACCACCCCCTCGCGATAGTCCTTCCACGCTGCGTACTTACTCATTTGATGACGTATGAAATCTTCGGTCGGGTATTTCCCGACCATCGCGTTGATACATTGTAATGTTTTGGGGCCAGAGTGCTTGAGGAAAAGTTTCCTTGATATAAAAATACACTCAGCTCCGTCACTGACCACTGAAAGCCGTAGTTTTGTTCTTCCCATCATTTCTTCAAGTCCCTTCAAAAAATATATCAGCTTAAAAGTGTAGATTTTGGCATCATTAATGATTTTTGCGTTGGGAACACAAAATGTAAAGTTTTATGGCAATTGAATAAAATGTAAACTTCTGATTCATGCATGCAAAAAAACACTCTGTTTATTACCACTCCGTATTTGAAAACAACATCGGTGACGTGGACTAGCGGTAGGCGTAGCGGACAGGTCACAAGTCTTACATGACGGGTCCAAGGCCTAAAATTACTCAATTTCATTCGGAAATGATGATTTCAGTCATACCGGTAGTCCGACTTTTCATACTGGCTCACTGATAAGTAGGCTATTGAGCAACCACGCAAGACTAAAAGTTGCGTCTACACTCACAAATGCACATCCAGGTCGTAAAAGAGCAATTTGGGCAAATTTGGGTTTAATCCGCGGCTTGATCCATGGATTTGTCGCCGGAGTTGTATCAGGTTCTTGCTGAAAAGCGGTTGCAACTTTTTGTTTTTGCTCTATTGTGGCAAGAGAAAGATCCTTCTTGGCCATTGCGTACGGAGTGTCTTCAATTACGGAATGGCGGATTGAACGGCGAATCACTTTCAATCTAAAAATACGAAGATAGGTTAGTAGTTAAGTCTCTTTCATTGGGTATCTTTGTTTGGGGCCAGTCGCCTGCTAAAAATAGGGTACAATCTAGAAAAGAGATGAAGTCGAGATGTCCAGGTAAAACAATGCAAAAAAGAGTCTTTACAGTCTGGAATGAGTTTAGCCTGGATTGGCTGTGCTTAGCAAGGCTGACGAGACTTTTTTTATAGGAACAGCATTGTTTTTGAACAGCTCAGACGGCCGAGTGGATAGAGCATTTGCCTCTGGAGCGTCACTGCTTATGTGGTTGACGCTCGGCATTGCAAAAGGACAGTGCTGTGGTTAAGCCGGCAAGTTTACTCCTTGAGCCGTATAGGTAAAAGCGCGTAGAGGACAACTAAAAAGCTCAATTTTGCGCTTTGATCACTTTCTCGGGATAGGATAGATATGCAACCAAATAATTATGATATGTTTTTGCTGGGAAGCCTAAAGTCGTATTTATGCAAAGGACACCGCTACGGTGAATATCTTTCGCTCGACAGGCTACAGGCAAGAGTTTGTTTTCTCATAGATCGTTTAAAAAAGCGTTCAGAACAAACGTGTACAGCAAATAGATAACTTTTTTTAAACTTCACGAGAACCTACGAGTCGGACTGGCCATCAAACACTCAGATTGTGATCAAACAACCAGCTAAGAATTGTAGTGAGTGACAGTGTGCTTAACAAAATGTTGCTTAAACTTGTTAGTCATTCATTCAATCTCAGACAAAAATCTGGCCTCCGTTAATGCTAGTGCAATGTTCACAGTTACTCGGTTAGTTTCGTTTTGTGTAATCTTACCTTTGGCTGCCAAGGTTTAGTCCCAGAGAGAACTCCGGTCTGTTTTCGATTATTTTCAGACTTTCGCTGACACTCTGAAGACGCGGGTGGATTAAATGGTGAAAGTTCTGCTTTGGTGTGAGCTAAAATGAAAAAGTAAGTTAAAAATAAAGTCTAATAAATGCTATGGCTTTACAAAATTCATTTTTGTGAAGTAAATGTTTTAAAAAATAACTTTTTGAATTAACAGGTAGAATGAGCAGCAGTAAGATTCTTAGTGCATCAACTTCTCAACCCTCATTAGTTTACGGTCAGAGCCGCCGAGAGCCAGCGACGGCCTCAGAGCAGGACACCATTGCGGGCCCCCTCATGTGTCTCCAAAAAACGGTCATCGCGTCCGCAGATGTCCTATTTTTCTCTCACAATCAAGTGAAAAGCAAAAAAAAAAGTCACCTAAAGTCTAGTGAAAAGCAAAAAAAGATCTTCATGTTGCGATGGCGCTTTGTCTGGCCGAACTGGCTGGGCCCCTCAAAACATGACGAGCTCCGGTACTTTGTACCCCCCTGTCCCCCCCTCTCAACGGGCTTGTCTACGGTAACTGATTTGAAGTGATCGTTTAAAAAAAGACGCTCTGTTATTACCACTCCGTATTTGGAAGAGAACACGCGAGATGTGGCTAGCGGAAGGCGTAGCGGACAGACTACAAACCTCACATGACGGGATCGAATAATGATTGATTGATTATTTATTCATCCATTAGCTAACAATAAGACCACCAAATATAAATAACAATGGAAAAATAAAACGAAATAAATAAAAAAAACAACAGTAAACAAAGGCCACTAAATATAAATAACAATGGACGGGAGACTGCGAAGGGACCTCAGGGTCATCGAGTCAAGCAACCACCCTTACTTAAGCGGATAAGCTAAAATTTAAAGCGTGGCATAAGTTGGATACAATCCATAAATAAACATTGTATATAGACAGTATATTCACCTTACCCTACAAGAACTCCATCAACAAGGTTAATACTTCTCAAGAAAATGAAGTTTAAGTTTTTGTTAAAACCTGCGCACAGAACTTGATTTTATGTCATCGGGAATATCATTCCAAATCTTGACGCCTTGATATTTAATTGAGCGTTGCAATTTCGAGGTGCGATAGTGTGGAATCCAATAGTTACAGCAAGTTGCTCGTAATCTGGTTTTTACAGGGAGATGTTCGTTTAGTTTGACGAAGAAATTGTTGAATGGAGTAGAGGGCATATCTTTAAAGTGATAACAGACAAAAAGACCCAATTCTGATTTCACAAGGTCATGGAGTTGCAAAATGCTTAATGACTTATAAATGTTACTTAACGCGTAGTGATAAGCATGTTTACCATATATTAGTTTCATTGCTCTGTCTTGGAGTTTACTGATAGGGGCCGTGTAAGTTTGGTAAGTGCAAAACCAAATCGTAACGCAGTACAACAAGTGAGAGTGGAATAGTGCAAAATACAGATGAAGAAGAAATTTCTTAGGTAGATAATTTTTAACTTCGTACAAAATGCCCAATGACCGAGAGAGCTTTGTATAGAGAAGTTTGATGTGCGTTTTGAAGTTAAGCTCGTCATCGATAAAAACGCCTAAATATTTTGCTGATTGGGAGATGGTCAGAGATGGGCATTTATCGCGATAATTTATCGGCGATAATTTTTTACCGATTATCATTATCGCTTAAAGTACTTTGGATTCATCGATTACCGATATCGCTTTTGTAATATATTTCGTTATCGCCGATAAATTATCGCGATAAACGACTCTTTATGCACACAGTGTTCAAAGTTAGGGAGTTGGCGCTATGGCAAAATTCACGGCGTCGATAAAATGTTGTTGCAATTTTAAAAATCTCTCTTCGTTGTGCTTAATCCCACGGCTGAGTCCGTGAACTGCTCTCTTTTTTTGAAAAATCTAGAAAAACACTTTTGTGATTTGACTCACAAGAAAAAAAACTTCGTAAAACACATTGAAAATTCACCGCAACGTTTATCGAAAAAATTTATCGGCTATATATAATTTATCGATTACCGATATCGCTTTAAGAAATTGAGATTTGTCGATTATCGGTATCGCCCAGAGCATTTTTGAAATTATCGATTATCGTTATCGCTTTAGTACAGAAAGGTTTATCGTGCTCATCACTGGATATGGTGATAGGTGATCCATCATAAAATATGTTAATTTCAGGGGAAGTTGGTGGCGAATTGAATTTATGTGGTATGATTAACAAGTTTGACTTTTCGGAGTTGATGCAAAGCATATCTTCTTGCATCCAATTACTGACGTTGACCATATCTTGATTAATTAGTTTTGAAAGATTGTCAATTGTATCAGCACTGTGAACTAGACACGTGTCATCCCCAAACAAATGAGGTTTCACCAAAGTGCAATTGCACAGATCATTGATGTAAAGTATAAAAAGAAGAGGACCAAGAGTTGACCTTTGGGGGACTCCCCATTTGATAGGGTAGAGTTTAGAGGATTGTTCATCTATCACAAATAAACTATTTTCTTTGCGAAAGATAAGATTTTAAAAGGTCATTTGCAGTTCCTCAAATCCCATAATGCTCCAATTTATTAATTAATATATCATGGTCAACAGTATCAAATTTTTTTTTGATGTCTAAAATACTAACGCCAGTGAAGTTTTATCGTTGATATTAACATAGACCATAGTAATAACATCAGTAACTGCATGCTTTGTGGAATGCCTAGCTCGAAAGCCATATTGAAACGGTGAGATTACGGAGTGCTTGCGGATAACAGTGTCCAGTCGCTGATATAACAATTTTTCAAAAATCTTGGAGAAACTAGAAAGAAGGAAAATAGGACGATAGTTAGTAGCTACACGCTTATTGCCAGATTTAAAAACAGGAACCACTTTGGCAAGTTTTAAAATGACGGGAAATATTCCGAAAGCAAATGAGTAGTTCACAAATTCTAAAAGAGGTTCAGAAACTATAGCTGCAGCAACTTTAATAAAGTAAGTCGAAATATTGTCTGGACCACAGGCTTTTTTATTGACAAGGGCGTTGTTAATTAATATGAAAACTTCAGTTGGAACTGTAGGTCACAGAAAGATTGGGTCAACCACTCTATCGTGAAGGAATTCGTTAAAACTTGAAGAATCCGGCGAAACATTCAAATTATCAACGACTTTAGTCGCAACAGTACTGAAATAATCACCGAAGTGTTTTGCAATTAATTTTACGGGATCATGGACAACAATGCCATCGCTTGCTTCAAGCATTTGAATCGTTTGTTTCGCAGTTTTTTTAGGCAGCAAACTTTTATTGATGTCCCATATTTTGCGAATATTATTCTTGCAATTATGAAGTTCGCTCCCAAAATAGCTTTTTTTTGCTGCGTTTTTAATTTTTGTGAGTTTGTTCGCATAACTTTTATACAAAAATTTGGCAACTTCTTTTCCTTCAAGATAATGCGACTTGTACATTTTCTGCTTTTTTGGAATGGAAATTTTGATGCCTTTTGTAATCCAAGGCTTGAGCATAAATTTCGACTGTCTATGGGAAAGAAGTTTGAAAGGCGCATGTTTGTCTACAACACTCTTGAAAATGTCGACAAATTTGGCAAACTCTGAATTAAAGTCATTAATAGTGATTTCTGGTAGGAATGTCATAAGGTTAGTCAAAGATTTCTCGCGGTCATCTTTGAAAGCTTCGGAGAAAAATTTAGTCTTATCTCTTCTTTTACTTTTGTTTTTATTCGAAGGATGTTTGCTAGCAATTTCGGTCAATTTGCACAAAGTTAAGAAAGTAATATAATCGTCGCTAAGATCAGTTTTTATCACACCAGGATGGAGTTGGTGTGTATCATCATTTGTTAAAATGTGATCGATGATTGTAGCAAAGGTTTTTTGATACTCGAGTAGGTATAGTGATTAAGGAAAGAGGCCATGACTACGTAAAGTATCAAGATAGTTTTGGAAGGCAGCAGGACGATCAAATTTGTTATATCAATATGTTTATATCTCCAAGAATATAGGTAGTAGCGTTTAATAAATTATGAGAATCTAATCCTTCGTCAAGTTTGTCGATAAAATTTGCAATACTAGTGTTAGGGTGACGACATAATGGCTGGAGTCGATCGCAAATGAGATATATTAAGGGTGGCTGCTGACTCGAAGAGCTCAAACTCACGTCGCAACCTCCCACGAGCATTTGGCCTATTGTTAAATTTTTTGTTCAATGTCAAAAAAATAAGTTTCGTGATGTGTTAAACTGCTAATAAATTTGTTGATTTAAATGTGCAGTGCGTGACCTTATAAAACTAACCACCAGAAATTTCTCGTTTACTGTAGTTGGACAATCACCTGAAATGTTTCTTGGCATCACCAAAAAATTAAGAGAAATTGTGAACTCAATTTAAAAAGGTTCTTTTTGACATTATTTTGCTTAAAAATGTCTTTGCTAGAGCAAATTCACAGAAAATTTCATGAGCATAAACTAACATTTTAGATAAAGCAAAGCAGAGAAAATTCTTTACCTTAACAGAACGAATGCTTTGTTACGTCGTGTAGAAATTTTACCCTATACTCACAAACATTGTTACCGCAAATACAGCTTTTCTCCGTGAAATGCGATCGTTTTCCTGGATCACTGTTTGAGGGTGATCAGGAATAGCTGGTAAACTTCGGGAATCTTGGAAATGTATGGAAGATTTGATGGGAGAGTCTGAAAAAAGATGTAAACTAAGATAAATCATCCTTTGTTTATCCAAGCATCATGTAATAGCAAGACTAAATGACCAACGCTCTTTCCGCAGCTCTTTCCTTATGATCACTTAAAACCAGAATTGCAGTTTTTACCCTAGTAATTTCATTGTGCAAATACACCAGCGGCTGCAAATAAGAGATCTGCACAGCTTGAATAATTGAATAACCACAAACTAAAAAGAAATGTGCCAGTATGAAGAGTGGATGGTTCATGTGCGTTGTGAGCGTTCTCTCATTCTGCTCGACAAAGGGTTGCATAAAAAAGTTTAAGCAAACAATAAATCAACCAGCGTCGAAATGCAAAATGTAGACGTACGTGTGGAAAAACACGGCTGCGCTACGAACTTAAGCAAAATAGTTCTCACGTTGACTTGTTCTTGAAATTCTATCTTCTGCCACACTGGCCAGCGGGGGGAGCTCAAGACGTGGAAGAGGAGGTTTGTGACGTATTTTTGGTGTTTTCTCTGATACCTTTTCATGTTCGCCGTCTAGTGTACACACAATTCGACACTGCAAAAGGCATATTATCTGTCAAGTTAAAAAGAGCGCAGTGATTATTGTCTTTGCTAATTTTCCATCAAATGTGTAAAAACTAGCAGCAAAAAGCAGTATCCGTGACAACTAAGTAATATGCTTCTTGCGAAGCATCACACAATATGCTTTATCATTGTGTTACTTTTTCAAACGCTAACGTTTGATGTAGGTGTTCATGCAGAGCCGGATTTACCAAATAGGAAAAACAGGCTGAAGCCTAGGGGCTTGGAGAAAATGAGAAGCCTCATCGTGATCAAAGAAAACCTTTTTTTAGCTCTTCACCAATACTTTTAGTGAAAACAGGACATTTGAGGACGTGCAGACCTTTTTTTGCTCTTCCCATCAGTGTGATCAAATAGCCGAGGGTCTTTCATTGTCTAAATCTGGCCCTGTGTTCATGCCAACATGCCGATCTCCATGTGCTGCTATTCATAACGTGTAACAATCAACATAGCCACCTCTCCAGATTTGATGAAGACCAAAAAGTTTGATGACGCGCTGTTTTTGATGACGACATTTCCTTTCCGAAAATATTGGAAGTAAAAATTCACCACAGAGGCGCTAGAAAGCAGTTCCACCGGCCAATCGCTGCATGAAAAAATAACAGAAATTGCGAAAGTGAGAACTGAGAATCGGTTCATAACTAGGCTATGAACTCGGCTCAATGGGAAGTCGATTTTAGCCTCTCATGCATCGTATATATATGTGTGGACTGTTAATTACTTAGACAGTCGTAAAGTTGTATTTAATAATAACAAATTTTTAGCACAAAAACGGAACTGGATTTGTGTTTTAAACCACAACTCAGATTTCATACCCAGTAAATCTGCAACTGAGCTAACTACGTATTCTAGCTACCTTTTTATAGATCTTTACTAACCTTAAAACAGGAATCTTCTTACAATATTCAACAATATCTTCCCGTTGACGGTAGATCGGACCTCGAATGATCGCATCAAAGTCCTCTTTGTAAATTACAAGCAACTCTACCTCATCTTTGCAAACAACGGAGGCTGTGCGAGCGGAGTTGTTCAAAAGTGCCACCTAAAAAAATTGCTGTAGGCCGTGTACAGTAAGAATAACTTTTTGAAGATCGCATGTGTTGCCTAAACCAGTTCTTTACAACACTTCCAGCTCCAAGCAGGAATGATCCATTGCATAAAACCAAAAAATGCTTAAACCAGCATCAATAGCTATAATTTTTCTACGTTTTATGAATGTGTTCACTGAACCCTAATTAAATGATTAGGGGTTTATTTAATACATTCATGAAGCACCTAAAAATCATATCTGAAACACGAAATCTTATTTCAAATAAAAAGTTTAAGCAGCACTGATTAGAATGAAACCAACCTGGTTAAGATATTTTGAGAATTGACATTACTAAAAAACTTTGAAATTGTATCAGGACTTTATGAACACCCTACACAGATTACCCTATCCCACATTCATGAAAAAACTTTAAAGTAGTTATTCGTAATCCAATAAAACTGATACGTGTGTTTGAAGTTATTGTAGGCTACCTCCCCAAACACCTCTCCCTCGTGCAACTCGTTCACAGTCTGAGTGGTTTCATTTCCATGAGAGTCAGTTTCTTTCGCGTTGATGAGGCAAGTTCCAGATAAAATGATATAAAAGGCAGATGGTGGGTGACCTGTGGAAATTGAAACTTCGCGCTGTTAGTGCATTGTTAATCATTTGAAATTAAAAGCCACCTTTAAGACCAACAAATTGAAACAAGGCTCGGGGGAGCTTTGCATATTCAAAGAGGCTTAGTTCTCTATCCCCTCCCTCTCTAAACTGCAGTTAAATACGATCGTCGAGTCAAATAATACATTGGTACTGTACTTCAATGCATTTAACAATATAAAGAAAAAACAACAAATTTTAATAATGGAAGAAGAGTGAAACCAACATATACTAATTATTATTGTAAAACAAAGTAAAACTGATATTGTTACTCCACCTTGTTTGATGACAACTCTTCTAGCTCCATAACACTGGTATATCATCACTTGACACATTCTTAGCCTGATGTGAAGGGGATGCTTCGAAAAAGCGCTTTTGTTCTCCACCAAGTTATGAATCTAACAAAACACGAAAACTGATCAATGACACAAGAGGGAAAATAAAGCAAAGCAACTATTTTCATCGTAGCTGAACGTTTTGATATTATAATTTCGTTATCATCATCAACAGATGCAGTACGGGACAGTACAGCCTTAGGTTTCAACATTGGATGTTTTGACACCATTGATTCAGCTACCACCAATGCACCTTTTTATACCCCTAGTGGCATGTGTAAACAAAATATAAATAAATAATAAATAACTGAGGTTATTTTTTAAATTGCAATGAACTAAATTCAACAGTAATTGAGGGAGACTGCAAAGTGAGCTTGCTCTCTTCGAGTCAGCAGTCACTGGTAAATATGTCATATGCGATCGACTCCAGCCACGAATCGAACCCATCACCTGGATCTATCACCCGCGCGCGGTACCGCTAGGCCATGTCGCTGATGAATGACGGATAATTATGTCGTCGAACGTCAGTTATAATGAAAAGAATAGTTTAATGGTATTATTTTTTTAAGCTAATTTAATCTTGTATTTACCTGCTGGTTAGCTCAATCGTTAAGCACAAGTTATCGGTGCACGGGTCTGGGGTGCAGGGAGGTCTGGGGTTCGATTTCCTGGCCGGTCAAATCAGCACAGTGTCGCCAACAACTCGCCACCACGGCGACGTTTCTTCGGAGTTGTGTTGTCCAGGCGCTCAGCCGCGGAGATGGGACCGCCACTCGTTACACGCTTCGGTGTAATACCCCGAGTATAATGAAGATTTGATTTATATTTATTCTCATATTCATCTTATTTTAAAGTTTACCAATATGAATAAATTTTTACATACCCAGATAAGTGATAACGTCATAAATTAAAAAAAGCTCGTAAAATGCAACAAAACTTTAGTGGTCTACTTTTGGCCAATGCAGCAGTTTTCGGCAAAGCTTTGGTTGATCGAGACAATCTGCTTAAGGTCAAATAATACCCTATTGCTGCCAATAAGACAAACAGATATACTGTAGAATCAGTATTTGCCATGAACAAAAACAGCCCATCCCATTCGACAAACAAAACCTTATTCAAAATCAAAGTCACATAAGCTGGATTTAAATGATGATCGCTGAAATGTTTTACATTGTCGCTGATTGAGTTAAAAAAACTAGAAATACCTGATTGCAAAAACGATACATTCACTGCAAACTGCTGTTTGAGCTTTTCAGCAAGGTAATTCAGACTGAAGGGGCGTATAGGAGGGGGGCATTGTGTTATGTTACCCTTCCCCTTTTGATTTTTGCATTTTAGTAAAAAGAACAAGTGTTGCTAAATGACCGAATATTCCAGACTTATGATGGCTTTGGCAGTTTATGCTCTCCTTCCCCCCCCCTTTTTTTCTAAATTTCTTGCTACCTCACCTCCAAACGGGCTATCGCAACGTCGAGACTGCGGTTACCTATTCGGGTTATCGTCCTGGTTTATCGGAGTAGCAAAACATTTTAACCCTTTTTGAAATTGTAAGTGATTTTCAACATAACGAGATGGTTCGCTCATCCAGCTGAACCCTACATAGAAAATTCACTAAGCTGAGCTGTCGCTTCACAGAATAGTAAGTTATTAATTACAAACTGAAGTAAATCAACGTCATCCACTTTTAAACTACATGAAATTATTCAACATTTTTCCGCTGGAAACTGTAAAAGCCTAGTAAGAACGTTTGATGGACAAAACTCTTTTATTAGGCTAACACAAAAGTTTTTAATATTCCCACTCACCGACTTAACATGACGTTTTGTGCGAGCTGCAGGCGATATGGCGAGGAGTTTCTTCAGCTTACTGCTTCCTCTGTTAGCCTAAAAAAAAACAGTTAAAAGTATCCAAATCAAGATTAACCGATCACAAGTCGAAGTGTACGTTCAGCGCTGCATTTGGAACCTCAGACTAAGAAAATATGACCTCCCACGAGCCGCGTCAATACGAACATTCAAAAATTAATGTTCACCGCTTCCTGATTGGAGTTCAATATGAAAAACAATGGCGGATTAGGGGAAGGGTGGGGCGGAGCGGGCTAAAGCCCGGGGCCCCATAGATTTACATTTTTCGAAAAGTTTTTTTTTGACAAAAAATATTTTTGTAGTTTAAAAAAGTTCTTTACTTGCAGAAACTACCAAAGTTTTTAAAATTTTGGCGCTGAGGGATTGGGGCCTTGGGAGTATAAATGTGATATGTTGTTAGTTAACTCAATATTAATATTTATAAGCAAAAATCTTCTCAAAGTAAGAATCGCAGTTGTTATCAGCTAACATTGTTATCTTCACCGTTCAGATGTCCGAGTGGTATAGAGCGTCTGCTTCTGGATCGGTAGACTTGGGGTTCGATTCCGAGTCGGGTCAACTCAACGACTTAAAAATTGGTACTCACAGCTTCCCTGCTTGACGTTCAGCATTTAAGGGACAGTGTGGAGAACAAGCCAGCAAGTTTGCTTGTTGTGCCGTTGGGAAAGGCACTTAACGGAATTTCCCCATCTTAGTGTGGTAGACAGATGGCTGGCAACTCCTAAGCGAGCTCGTATAGCGCATTGATCGCTTTCTCGTGATAGAAGGATATATATGCCAATAATAATAACACTATTGCTTTGTAGGTCGCGGACAGCAATTTTTTTCAAAGAAAAGTTATCCGCTTTCTGCCGATTCAAACGCCACAAAAACGAATAAGATAAATGTTAATTCAGTAGTAACGAACAAACAATGACACTTATTTGACTCTTGCCAGCAAGAGTGCCAGACTACAGTTGAGGTTATACTCGCAGAAAATGTTTAACGTCACTGAAGAATCTAGCGTTAAAAATTATTGCACCATCGTACGACGGTAGGCTAGCTACAACATCTAGGCTTCATAACTTTACACTCTAGAACAGACATGGGCAAACTACGGCTCGCCGGTCCTTTTATTCTGGCCCACCGGCACTTACACAAACCTAAACTCCCACCGTGAATTGAGCTGGAAGACCTTTTTTCCTTAAGAGATCATGGATGGCCCTTGGGAGTGATTTTCAACAAAACAAGCCTCAACAGTGCAAAATTGGAATAAAAAACGAGGTGAAAACCTTTTATTTGGGACATCACATTCGTACTTGGACCGTGATCTTTAAAAAAAAAAAAGTCTTCACCTTGTTTTCCAATCAGCGTGCGGCCCGCGGCTTCAACAGTTTTTCCAAATCTGGCCCTTCATGTGAAAAGCTTGCTCACCCCTACTCTAGGATAAGTGGTAGTTCCAGCTTTCATGTGAAAGAATACAATCTATTGCAGAGAGCAGTAGCATAGTATAGTTTGTTTTCTATAAATAAGACATAGCTATATTTCAAAACAGGATAAAAACAGCGGCGGCGTAGCTTCACGCTAGTGATAGGAAAAACAGCGGCACTGACGCTAGCGCATTACTAGTATAACTGGTAGCGACGCGATTAATGACTGTTATAAGTTGATCAGTCGCTATATTTCTTGATTGTTTTAAGTAAATGATAAAGCCATCTAGGCTTCTGCATTTTCATTGAATCGATTTACCGAATCTTTGTTTATTATAAACGATTATTAGAAATAAAAACTTTTTTTGAATTATTTTTTTCCATTTTTATTCTCCATTCACGAGAAAGCGAGTTGTATCACTATATGTCAGATTAGATATCCTCACTCGCTTGGGACTTGGGAGTTAACTTTTCTAAGGTTCCTCTTCTTGTTTTTTGTTGAATTTGCTGCTTGTTCAAGCCACCAAGCAGCGACAAATATCGTGAAGTACTTCATCCGAGAACACAACAACATGTCGAGGATAGGAGTTGAACCGCGACCTTTCGATTCATTATGGTCGTCCCAAAAAGGGCGCTCCAGACCGTTCGGTCACGCTGCCGACGTGACTAAGAACAATTTTTAAATGATTCAATTTTTTTGGTTCGTCAAGTTTCGTACGCGTAAAAACGATTGTAAAATTAAACAAAGGAAAATATAAACTCATTGAACCGATCGGGTAAATTGATGTAATGGACTAATTGTTTTTAACAAAAAATAATATATTTGATCTTACTCAGTAGGACTCAAAGGCAGTAATTGAGCATGCTGAACAAAGCACAAGAAGTCCATACTGGTCTTTTTACGCTACTGATCAATATTGGTATACCTTGCTGGGATGCGGAGTGTGAAGACCTCTATCAGCATTTCCTGCAGTCACCTAGGGCCCTGATTCGGATAGGGCTGCCACAGCCCTGCTCACAAGGCTCGACGGGAAGCGAAGAAATCGCTGGACAGAGACGGTCCGAAACATTGACTTTTCGCACTCCAGCCGGCTGGCATGGAATACTATAAACAACTTGACTGGTAGGTCACGACAATCCCCTCGTCAATGTCCCGTTTCAGCTGATGCTATTGCTTCTCAGCTGGTTAAAAATGGGAAATACGAAGGTGCGAATCGACGCTCATCTCGGCTCATTTTACAAGAAGTGTCTGACCTTTGGAGGGCTGAGCCATTACATCCTGCGAATGTCTCCTGTAGTTTCTCCCATCGGGAGTTCGCTGCTGTCCTCCAACATTTAAAACCAGGCAAAGCTTCTGGACCTGATTCCATTTGCCCGGAGCTAATAATCCATGCTGAAGCCAGCTTAAAATCTTGGCTACGTGGCTTCCTATCTTCCTGCCTGCACCACCTCAAAATTCCTAAGATCTGGAGAGGAGCGCTAGTAGTAGCGGTCCCAAAGCCTTCGAAACCTGTAGAGGAACCAAGGAGCTATCGTCCGATCTCCTTGCTCTGTGTTCCCTACAAGATTCTCGAGCGACTTATCTACGCCCGCGTCGAACCTCTTATTGACCCTCTGCTCCCACGGGAACAGGCGGGTTTTCGACGCGGAAGATCCACCGTGGATCAAGTCACTTTGCTCACGCAAAGCATTGAGAATGCATTCGAAGCAAAAAAAAAAAGGCCGGTGCCGTCTTTTTCGACCTGACAGCTGCCTATGACACTGTCTGGCACCGTGGCCTCACCTGCAAGCTGTTGCGGCTTCTGCCGGACAAGCACATGGTTCGTATGATTATGGAGCTTATCCGCAACAGAAGCTTCACCCTTACAACTGACGACAGCAAGCCTAGCAAGTTACGACGCCTGAGAAATGGCGTACCCCAGGGATCGGTCCTGGCCCCCCTCCTTTTCAACATCTATACATATGATATCCCCTCCATAACCTCCAAGAAGTTCGCCTATGCCGACGACCTGGCGATACTTCATACATCTGGACAATGAAAGGAGTTAGAAAGGACTCTAAGCCAGGATATGACTACACTCTCGGAATATCTCCAGACCTGGCGACTGAAGCTTAGCCACACTAAAACGGTGACAACGGCCTTTCACCTTCACAATCGAGAGGCTAAGCGTGAGCTTACGGTCTGTAACATCGGTAAGACCTTACCTTTCTGTCCAGTTCCCACTTATTTTGGGGTCGAACTGGACAGATCGCTCACATATCGTCCTCACCTGGAAGCATTGCGCAAGAAGCTATGTGCTCGCGTCTCACTGTTGAGGCGACTTGTTGGAACAGGTTGGGGTGCTAGCGCCAAGACATTACGCACAGCTGCCCTGTCTCTGGTCTACTCGACTGTCGAGTACTGCGCACCAGTCTGGTGCCGCAGCGTGCACATACGGCTTATCGACAGTGTATTAAATGACGCCTTGCGCATTGTCACTGGGTGCCTGCGTCCCATTCCATCGGTCTACCTTCCGGTTCTTTCAGGCATCCAGCCAGCTGAGCTTCGCCGCCAAGGAGCGACACTCTTCCTTGCCAACCGCAGCTCCCTGGACCCTGACCACATTTTACATGGCCAGTTTCATGAGTCACACGACGTATGTAGGGAGAGATTGAAATCTACACACTCATTTGTACCTGCTGCTCGGAAATTACTAGACAGTCTTTCTGAGATGGACGTCCGTGCAGCGCAGTGGACGAACACGAAATGGGACATGGAGTACTCTGCCAACGCATTGTCACTCCACGCTTTCATTCCCAAGGCTAGCTCCAGACCCTTGGGTATGGGTCTGCCGAAGGCAGCCTGGGTCAAGCTCAACCGTCTGCGTTCTGGTGTTGGACGTTTCTGTTCGTCCATGTACAAATGGGGTCTCGCTCCTCTAGCGAATTGTGAGTGTGGTGCCAGTGAACAAACCGCAGATCACATCATCTCACAGTGTCCCATACATCGAGCACCCCGAGGTATGGTTGGTCTAATGGTTTTGGATGACGAAACAAGATGCTGGCTGAAGTCCCTTACAGTCAGCATCTGACCCAAGCAGTTTGGTGGCCAGGGTGGTGAAAGGATAAACCCTCGGCCTTGGTTCTTCCATCTGTCTTGGAAGAGATGCCCCGCCAAACGACGACGACGAATATTGGTATTGTTTTGTTTTTTGGGGCTGTTCTTTCGGTTTATTGTTCTTTTCATTTTATATCGTATAAGCTTTCGCTGAACTTGGGAAAGAGGGCCCCATTATTAAATTAGCCCAGGGCCCCACGTATTGTTAATCCACCCCTGATGAAAAGAAACAGTGAGGAAACTTTACTTGCAACTTGCAAGGTTCTTTATTGTATTAGGTAGCCTACAGATCCTTGTTTTGCAATTTCAGTAGCAAAACGGAGTGCATATGCTGATTTTGCGAGAGTTCGTGTGAAATAAGTCTTCGTTTGGGTAATCTTCTGCTTTTTAAGGTCTTTCAATTGATTACTTCAAATCCGCAAACCGCTAAGCATAAATAAAAATTGCTGAACATCTTTTCTCATGACGTAACAGCAAAGCTTGGGTGAGAACTAAACCAGAAACCTCATCGTCAATACCCTTGAAAAAGCAACGCTATTGCGTTGAGATGTGAACAATCAGAAAAAGATTCTTTTTGAAAAAATGGGACGGTATTCACAAAACACTGTTAGGTTACATAGTTGCAGACAGTGAACACTGTTTCAACCTATCAGGTCTGTTTTTACCTAGTTCTTGTAACTAGAATGTATAGTTACAAACGACAACCAAAAAAATCCTTCCCAGGTATATAATATTATGACCCTGAGTAAATGTCGGTCACACCAACTGCACTGATGAGACCTGAAAGGTCGAAACAGTGTTCACTGTCTGCAATTAACTATACACACTTGCGCTTTTGCATTTAATATTAGGTTAATACAGATATTAATCCCCACTAACAACTTACAACATAAGAGGCGTTAAAATAGTGAGGATTGAATGGAAGGCGTTTGTCAAAATCTTCCTGCAACTTCATTTGCATTTCAACGAGAGTTGGAGCTTCATTTGATCCTTTAACGTAACTAAATGGAAAAAGAAACAACAAAGTTATTTTTTTGTTTGGTGCCAAGTGCAAGAGATGATACCAAAATATGACGTCCCTTAATTTCAAATGTTGTCATTGTCAATTGCTGTAAGCCTTTAAATTGATTCACACGGAACGAAGTCATATTGTTTCCAATACCGCTTGATGCCCCCTTGATGATGAAAAATTAGTCGATGTGATTTCAGTAAGATTTTAACGAAAGTTATAGAAAGCAACAATCATGATGATATCCGGCTATTTAGCGTAATGATGCGCCTGGTGACTGGATGCCTGCGTCCCACACCAACGGACAACCTATTTGTTCTATCAGGCATCACACCGTCTGAGCTTCGTCAAAAGAGAGCCATATTGTCTTTGGCTTGTCGTGCCCACGAGCCTGGCCATCTACTCTATGGTCGGCTCACGTCCTACCCTTATGGAGGGCATCAACAACTTAAGTCAAGACACCTCTTTGTGCCTGCTGCTCTGGAACTGCTCAGAGATGCAAACGAACTGGGCACCAGTGCAGCAAGATGGGCGGAACACAGACGGAGCACTGGGTAGCCGGAGGGCACTTCTTGTCTGCATTCATTTTTTGATGATGCAGACGCCCTTCCACCTGGAATGGGGCTTCCCAGACCCGCTTGGGTCCGGCTAAACCGTCTCCGGACTGGAGTTGCACTTTTTCGGTCATTAATGCATAAATGCGCATGGCTTCCACGGCGTCTTCTGAATGTGGTGCAGAGGAAAAGACCACAGACCATATATAACATCATGTCCCATATACCGCCATCTAAATGACATTCGGGGTCTGCTCACCGTGAACGAGAGCTTGGCAAGGCGTTTGATACGTACCCAGCCATTTGGAGGCTGTCTGACAGGTGGTATAAGAGCAGGAGGCTGTCTGATGCGTGCCCAGCCATTTAAAGTGATGCTACTTCCGGATGCAACATCGCACCTACACGAAGAAGGAGCGTAATGATTAAAATGTGCGCTATCGGAGCGGTAGGTTCGCTTCCCGGGCCGGCAATTCCAACACAGTGTGGCCAACGGCTGCTATGACGTTTCTTTGGAGCTGTGTTAACCAGGCGTTAAGCCGCAAAGATGGGCACTGCAACTTGTTACAGACTTCGACGCAATGCAAGCAAGCACAGTGAAAATTCGATTTTGCTAATTCGTTGTACTGTGACGCTGGCGGCTCTGCAAAAATGTTTGATGGTGGGCAAAAGTACTAGTAAATTGCAAAGGGATTTGTTTATAATCGTTGAACTAAAATGATCTAATAGGATGTGCGAAGAAGGAAATTAAACTTGTCTGTGAGAGGGAGGGTCTTAACAAACGCAGCTTCTGCGAAATTATGAGCGCTACGATTTTTCGTAATAGCATCTGTGATACTGTAATCGCTCTGCTGCGTTTAATTATATTTTGTCAATTTGAGTATCCCTAAGTCTTCGCTCTTTGGCATCGCTCTCTCGCAGCCACGCGTCAATTTATTGGGCGTTTTTGCGTTTTTTCCGTCAGCTCGAGGGAAGGAACATCATTCTGCTGCACATAAAAGAGTATTATAAGCATTGTTGTTTGCACAATTTTTCTCTTACTTTTAGATAGCCCTCAGGAGGCTTAAAATTGTCTGGCTAGTTTAAAGGGATCGGGGCATTTGTCATGTGCAGTTGTGCAGCGACAGCGTGCACCTGATGAGTCCGGAAGGACAAAAAACGGTGATTACCGGTAATCATTTTTTGTGCACTAACGATTAAAACTGCATTGCAGCCCTCGGTTTCGTGCTTTTTTACCATCATAAAATGCTTAAAATTTTTAATATATTTGAACTGCTTTCAAACATAAATATTTCCAAGGTTAATAAAGAAGTTTTGCTCTTCTACTTGGCCGACTAAACTTAACACGCTGTGCTAATCAACAAGCCTATTTCATTCCAAAAAGTTTACGTTCATTCCAGAATTCAAGACCTAGATAAATATCACCTTTTCAAAGCCAAGCATACTTCGACGATGATTCGAACGCTTCGAAGGAATCTTTTCAACTTTTCGATCGGCTGAAAAAAATCACATGGATCAAAGCGTTGCGAAATAACAGCAACCAAAGCAGCAACTACTTTCATACTCAAATTTCGTTTAAGCGCACTGTTCTAATTTTTAGAAGATATCGCTTTGCATTGACTTACGTATCAGGTGTACTGTAGTAGGTATTTACCTTTTCAGAAGTTTGCTGTGCATTTGCAAATTGGCAATTACTTTCGCCGCGAAACTTCGACGAATCTCGGGAGCTGCTACTACGCGATGATAAGAAAGAGTTTCGATGATTTTGAGTCAACATTCTTCTTTTTCTGTTGAGCAATTTTTTTGTCATTTTTGAATGTTTCTTGCATTTGAAATCCGCTTCGTCATTTTCAATTCTTTCTAATGGTTGAAGCTTAAGAGATTTATTGTTTTTTCGGGATGTTAAGTGGGAAGATTTCGTAATAATACCCGTGTCATTTCGCTTCGTCTGTGCCAGATTTTCGTCCTCGCAATTCTTGTGACGATTGTTATCGATGCATGAGGAGCAACCCTGAGTAGTCGGTGAACCAGAACTGGCGTTTAATGACGTCACACTCCGAGAATAACGTAGTGAGGTAGTTTCAGCAAGAATAGGTAAGCGGTCACGTGGTGTGCTGGCAATACCATCGGCCGAATTCTTGTGGCTCATATTCAAACAGAGTGGTTGATTTTTAAAAGATTTGATTGAGAGACTATTGGCATCATTTAGAAAATAATTTCATTTGTCTTCCTAGAACTTAATAAAATTTAGGATGTAGCTACAACTAAAAACAGCACAAAACAACTTGCTGAGATCAACGTATCGCATTTCCGGTGTAGCTTATTACCAGCTTCTACGAAATTATGAGCGCTACGATCTTTTGTAATAAAGTATATAAACTGGAGATTGTAAATGATGCTCGATGATCACCAGTGCTCGGCCAGGATTCGATAAAAAAAAGCTTGGATATTTTAATTCATATTTCTACAACCAAACTTCAGCGAAAACCTAAGCTTCCACATTCACAGTTCCCTGATCTTAAAAATATTGCAGAAGTTTCTTGAGTTTTGATTGAAGCAAAACAAGCGTAAATGTTTTTTTCATCAGTGCCGGGATAGATTATTCTTTTTGCAACAGCGATGACATTCTTAATGCCTTTCTTTCTAAATTTGCTTAATACGCTTAATTTCTACTTTCACAAACTTTCGGTTTATTTTCAAAACTAAATACAGTTCCATTAGCACCAACATGAACCGAAAAAATGCTGCACCCAGGTGGCTACATCTCTGCTTATTGATCCTCCTGCCTCCTTGCACTGCCCTTCATAAAGTTGAGATTAAGTTTTTTGCTAACGGAGCTAAGATGAAACATCGTACAGACTATTATTAACAAGTTAGCTTTAACCAAAAACAAGTCTCGGGGCTCGTCTTATTTTTTCTTTCCATTTACAAAACTTTATTCTACTCATACACATCTGTGAGTATCTTGCGCTTTTTATAAATATCGCGAGATGAAAGAAGTTTTATATCCCATTAAAGCGCTAATACGGCTGACAGCTTTTGTGTCTGAGATCATCCAAATAAAAAGGTTAAATATCTTGAACGATTGAAGTTCAGCGCGTATTTTATTTGGAGTGTGTAAGTATAAGCTTCTATAGTTATACTGTATAAAAATCACTTGGTAACAAGAATAATAAAATACTGTATATTTTGAAAGTGGGCTAAATATAATCGTTAACTTACCATGCCAAAAATGCCTTAAGGCATTGGTATTATTGCAAGTTTTCTGGCTTAAGCTAAGCTGGAAAGGTTTTAGAAGTTTCTGAAAATTCCTGGAAAGTTTTATTGTCCTCAGATTAATTTTGACCAAGGCGTGTTTTCAGTAGGGACGTAGCTTATGCATGGATTGTCGAAAGGCAAGGAACGCTTATCTTATACATTAACAGCGCTCCTCTAACGAAGAGGCAAAAAAATTAAACTCTCCTCCACACTTTTTATCCTGAAAGAAGGCCCTCCGTACAAATGTCTTTACGCTATTCTTTGCTATGCTGTTCAATTGCCTTTTCTTTAACTGCAACGTACCTAAAATTGTCTGCTTACAAATCGTACAGTTCTTCACCAATTCGTGCGAGTAACAATGAGACCGTTTTGCTTTTGTCTTTTTCAATATTTGTTTCTTCATAGTTATTTACCTAACGTCTATAAGTATAATTCAATATCTGCTGATGCAACAATATTGGTCTACCGAGCGCCACTCTCGTGATATTCGCTTATTAACAACTTTTGTTCAAAAAGCGAAGAGACGCTGCGCGTTCACTCGGCGTTTCTAAACAATCAAAGCAGGTCAGTAGTACTGCTGTCGGCCGAGGCGTTAAGCAGGTAAGGAAACAAGGTTATTAGTGTAGTGACCCCAGAGTTTTTCCAATTTGTATATTACGAAAACAGAAATATATAAAGAGCTTATTGTATTTTGTCATTCAAAAGCTAACAACATACCATATATTATTACTTGATATTTTAGCCATTTTTTCTCTAGCCTCAGAAAAATCGAAAGTATTTTGGTACGGTGTTGACCTACGGTACTGCAGTGAAAATATGCAAAGAGACTTTTTAGTAACTCATGCACTTTGCGTGCAGTGAAAAGCTTAGCTGAACCTGCAAGAGAAACGTCGCAAATTGTTTACTATGAGAGGTCCTATTTATGCATCAAACCTGCAACACATGACTCTGTTCTTCAATGCGCCCATCGCAAGACTAACGTTCCAGTAACAAAAAATGCCTCCGCTTTATATTCTATAACTGGCATTTTTCCTCTAGCGCCGCTTAACGGCAAATCGTTATTCAAAAACAATGGGCTAACTTGGTCATAAAGTTTTTGATGGTTTGAAAAATTTTAGCGAAAAGATTTCTTAATTCATCTCCAAAAATCTATCTTTACTACCTGACTGTTTGAACAAACGCAGCTCGTTCGAGAATGTCAGGCCCAAGAAAAATGGTGCAAATTTTTAAAGAAAAACACAATCCAAAGTAGGTGTCGGAATAGTCACAGATGAATTTGAAAGCAAAGTATTTTAAAACAGCAATTCAGCATTCTTTTAAATGCTACGGCCAAACTATTGCACTTCTATGCAAGATATCCAATTTTTCTCTTGTGTTTTTCTTGGCAAACTTATATGACCTATATTGAAATGTTTGGAATTGATGAAAGTCTATATATGTTATACAGGGTGACCCCAAAAAAATGGGCCCCAATTCTAATTATTCTAAATACACGGGGCCCGTTTTTTTTGGGGTCACCCTGTATGAATGTAGAGAGATATTTTTTGGGTCACCCTGTATAAATGTAGAGAGATATCATGTTTCGCTAACTAGTCGTGGAATTAGTTTTTACAGCGTTTATTTAGTAAGTCTTCAAAGGCCAACCATGACATCTCTCTATATTAAACATCCTCCTTACTGCAAGTTGAGGATCTCTAAGAGCTGACAGTTTCCACTGCGTCATTCGCCGTCTCCGTAGTCCTCCCAATCGACTTTGTCGGGAAGATGTGGCTGCAAACAACATGTAAAGGTGTTGAATTTATTTATGGTACAAAGAGATAAATCTTTTCTAAGTAATGGTAGAGGTTTAGACTAGAGTTTCGTTTGTACGGTACCAACTCAATGGTTCATCCCCCACACAAGCTCGGTTTTTGCATCTTAGATTAGAAGCTTGCAATGATTGTCAGTGATGGCTTAGCGGGTTTTGTCTTACAAGAAGAAATTATCAGAAAAAAAAACAATAAACAACCGGAAACCTTGGAGCGCCTAAGCGAGTCTGGATTTTTCTTCTTTATGACACCTTTATCGCTTTATTGTAACAAAGAAATTTGAACAAATCAATCAGCAGATTAAGTTTCAGAAGGTAGGCCTACAACTCAGTTTCTGAAATAGATGTTTTTAAAAAAAAAATAATAATAATAATAATAATAATGTCCTTCCACAATGCCCCCAACCTCCATTTTTGATTTCGCCTTTTAGTAAAAAATGATCAAATGTTGGTACGTGACTGAAGTAAGCTTATACCCAGACTTGGGCAAAATACTCTCCAAATGTATTACAATACAAATACAAAATACAGTGACCAAAAAGTATGTAAAACGTAAATACAAAATACTTTCTGGCAAAACTGGTAAATACAAAATACAAATACTTTAACAATGTATTTAAATACATTTGAAAGTACTTTTAAAATATTTTTTCTAATAAAAAAAATCACAAGCCTACAGTTGAAAAATAAACAGCAAAATTTGGCGAATACAGTCGAGACATTGCCAAAATGGTTTCTCTCAAAACAATCATTGCATTATCATTTTTTCATTACGGAGAAAAAATGACTGTAAAATGAACAATAAAAGTTGCCCGAATACGCAGTGGCGCCCCCACCGGTAAAAAATGTATTTAAAATACAAAATACAAGTACTTGTCCTAAAAGGCATTTAAATACAAATACAAAATACGCAAAATTAAATGTATTTAAATACAAATGCAAAAACAGCATTTTGTATTTCAAATTCGTATTTGTATTTTAAAATATAAATACATTCCAAGTCTGAATATGTCAGACTCTTTTGATGGCTCTGCAGTTTACACCTCCACCCTTTTTAAAATTTCTTGCTACATCACTGTTCTTCCTCAAGCAAAATTTTCTGTGGTTCATCTAAATCTAAATCAAAAATTTATCACGCGATCATTTACGTCGAAAATCTAAAACAAGAATTTTATCTCCAGCCCAAACTTGATGTGCCATAGATGCATCTAGGCCCATGCAAGGAACTTTCAGAGGTATTCCACCAGTATATAAAATTATTACTCACTCGATGCATATGAGCTTCTTCTGCTGCTGGTTAGCAAATGAACACAATCAGGAACAGACAATAATTGTGATGTCGATGAATCCATGTCCAATTATGACGTCATCAATGGATGAATGTAAAGATCTTCATACAAAAACTTAATGTAACAAAACTTTGCAATAATGTTTTCAGTAAGTCTGCTATGATGAGTTGGGTTTACCATTTCGTGTCTGCATCTGCAACGGTACCCGCAAAATTGCATGAAGCAACCGGTTGCATTTTATAATCTACGAATCTACCGCATACTGGTAATCTAATTTTATGCGCTACATGAAATCAAGATATAACCAATCCTCGACTTTTGCAGACACGGTTGAGATAATTTAAATCGAAAAAGTTTTTGTAAAGATAATTGGTATTTTTAAAGAAGAAAAAAATATTCCAGTGTAGATATTCAAGCAATCTACATAACTAAACCCAATACCAAAGCGCATTATCGATTTATTGTCATATGTCTGAATACCTGCAATATTTTGGTTTCCGAAATAAACTGATGGTTATACTCACAAATCATTTTAAATTCATACTATTATATTTGTTCAAAAAAAAAAAAAAAAACATCATAATATCTTGCATTTGCTTGACAATTTGCATTTAAACATTCTTCCAACAGTAAAGATGTGATATATAAAGTTGGCTGTTATTCCTGACCTAACATTTACTACCGTATAAAGTCTAATAAATCTAAAATTGCTAACAAGGAAACGATTGGCATTGTTGAATGGATCGCTTATGTACACTCCGCATTGTTGTCGCTTTTCGCCCAACATTTTGTGTTCTAATCTTCTTTTTTATTTATTTTGAAGTATTGTCGAATCATAACTATGCTGTGGTTTCAGATGACACTTTTTATTACAATAGACGCGATTATTGAAAAAAATCTCAAGCCATAGTAGCCCACTAAATTGTTTTGCCGCCAAACGTTTTATTCACGCTGCCATAAAGTAAAACTATTTTATTATTAACTTTCTAAAAAAGCAAGTTATTTGTGAGACGCGATAGAGTGTCGAAAAATTATATCTGTCTTCATTTAATCCACAAAAAATACCAGATGACTTCAGGGGCGGATCCAGAAAGTTTTGGTGGGGGGGGATATGATTTTAAATTAGGTTGAATGTTAACTCAATACAAAGACGTTTAGACTTGGAAACGGGCGTAAATAAGCCCTTTCAAAATGTTTCATGTCAGGGGCGTATTCAGAATTTTTTTCAGGGAGAGGGCACCAAATTTCGTCACTTTTTCAAGCGCAGTTTTTTCCCGGGAGAGTTAATTTTAAGCGACTTAAATAACAAAAACGACTCTAGGGGGTTCGAGAGCATGCTCCCCCGGAAAATTTGTGAAAATTTGCATACTGTAATGGTCATTTTAGCGCTTTTCGAACAACTTTCAGGCAAAGTTTGTTCATATTTTTGGCCCCTATCTTTAAGTGCTTCATCAAATATGATGCATTTTGTAAGCACAGTTTTGATTATGCGTGCTTAAGGCGACTAAGTTAAGGTTTATTGTTATGAACAGGGATGCAAATCTATGTTGAGCATTGGGGGAGATGATTAAGCAAAATCGACCATTTTTCGCCATTTTTCGATATTGGGGGGGATGATTTAGCAAAATTAACACGTCTGCAGATTGCCAATTTTTTGCCCAAAATGAAGTGAAGACCAAAAAAAAAAGGTCATAACTTTCCCAGGTGCCCAATTTTTTGCCCAAAATGAAGTGAAGACCAAAAAAAAGGTCATAGCGTTCGCTGATGCCCAGTTTTGGGACATGAAAATATTGGGGAGATGCTGCCGGATTATTAGGGGGATACATCCCTCCATGGATTTGCACCCATGGTTATGAAGAGGTTCGAAATTATAGAAAAACTTTATTTATCCAAAGCATTGTTAAAAATGGCAGGTGGGGAGAATGCATCCCCCACATCCCCCCCTGGATTCGCCCCTGGATGACTTTAAAGAATCTAAAAACGTAAAGCAAAGCTCGATGCTGATTATAAGTCAGAAGAATTTTTTGCAAGAGGCACCTATAATCTCGATCACGGTTAACATTCAGGGAGGTTACAATAAAACGACATTTTCTTTTCCAATGGCGTGATCAGGGGAAGTAGTAGAGTATCGGGACACTGGAACTCTTTTTTTGATAAAACTACTAGTAATTTAAAAAAATGATTAAAACGTTCTCATAAAATACCATAATCTTGGGCTCATTGTAATTAGACCCTTTTAAATTTCCTCTGGCTATACAGTTATAATACAGTTGCACCCCTGATCTGTTCACAAAAATGTTGAAAGCGCAAGCTAAGGTATCAGCTTGAAGAGAGCTTTTTTTAGGTATTACATATGGTAAATATTATCAAGCAGATAAGGCCGATGTTGCTTCATTGCATTTCAAATTGCTAATTTGTAGGCCTTTGTACCACATGTCAACAACGCAAAAGTAATTACTGACGGAGTACTTGCAATAAACTATCATAATGAAATATTGTTGCCGCGTACTCTGATATCATAATATGCCTTCAAGCGTGCCTAATGTTATGCCAATGCAATAATATTTCAATAAAGTTTACAAACAATTGCGAAGTTTAAAGTTTTGCCAGTCAAATCACAAAGCTGCACTACGGTAAGGAAATTACTCTTAAGAAAATTACTCTACGGTAAGGAAATGAAAAAGAAATTACACTAATCAAGAAGTAAGTTAGTTATCATAGATACATCTTTAAACTGTAGAGAGTTGCAGAATAAAATGAGAAACCTCCAAGTTTTTAGTAAACAACTCTTAGGTGTTAATATCATAAAATAACTTTTAGACGTTAATGTCATGGCCTAGCAACGAAATGTCAGGGCCAGCATGGCCTAGTAGTATCGTGCGCTGGTGACGGATCTTGTGTGACGGGTTAGATTCGCGGCAAAAATAGAAAATAAGCATGTTTTGCAGAAGAAAGAATGATGAATAAAGGAGTCAACAGTGTATTATCTTCGGTGCCTACCGAGCACGTAAAGGCAGAATACACTCACAGTTTCAGTTTTTTTCTTTCGGTTTTGTACGGCATGTGCCTCCTCATGATGGCCATCGTACTCAAAGCAACAGAAAACATGGAATCGCCATTCAACATTTATTTGGTGAGCTAGTAACACCACTAGAGGGGGTAAAAGGGAGACTGTTCTGACCTGTGTAGCACAATTTTAGTTCACCTTAAAAAAGAAAAGTCTGTAGGCTACCTTAATGCAAACTTAAAACTCACTTTCAAGGATTTAACAAAGAAAGGACATCAGCGATCCTTTGTACCATTAAAATCAAATCTTCATTACGCTCGCGGACTCGCAGTATTGCGCCGAAGCATGTGACGATTCTATCTCTGCGGTAGAGCGCCTGGGCAACACAGAAACGCCGCAGCGGTGACGAGCTGTGGGTGACAGTGTCCGACTTGACCGGTCCGATAATCGAACCCAAGACCTCGTGCGCCGATACCGATGTCTTTATCCGATGATCAAATTTGCACAATACCTTGCCCACAAAGCGCGATCCAAAAATTTCCAAAGAAAAAGTTGCTTAGGGAGTGATTTTGACTGATCCATCGATAAACTGAAAGCACGTAGGCATGCTTGACAAGCAAAAATAAAGCAAGTAACCAGCAGCACACTATCTTAGCACCGAAGAAAGAATTATTACTGGCAAAACATGAAGCACTTCAAAATCTAAAGCAAATTTTCTTCGTACGGTTAATATTATCTAACTCTTGTAAGCAAAAACTTGTTGCATTAAAAAGAATCTAACAAAAAACGTATGCATTTTATTTGTAAGAATTTTATTGGTGGCATTTTAATAATTATTGTTGAAGGTGGAAACTCATATTTCCAAAAAATACCTTTGTGCCGCTTTCCTTCTGGCCATCTTGTGGTATTTCAGTTTCAAATTTTGCTTCACTGCGTGCTCTCAAAGTGAGATGATATCTTCTCAACAGCGGTCAAGAATTTCAAGTAAATGGTTAAAAGGTTTGTATTTGGTTTTCTTAACTGAAAAATGTGGGATTTCGATCATAACAAAGTCTACTATCAAAAAATAAATCGTGCTACGTTGCACGTAAGGGATGGGGAACTACTGTACTTATATTCTATAAATCGATCAACAAAATAATTAAACTGATTAAATATTTATAGCAGCCTAGTAGTTTTTTAAAAGTTTTGAAGTTAATACTTACATTGAAACTTATCTGCCTACCTTAATGTCATGATGGTAAATTAAGCAATTTTGAACAAACGCCTTGAAACAAATGCTTTAGAGAATTAGTTTTGTTGTGATACATCTCATTTTAGTGCAATGACATGGTATACAATAAATACTATCATCAATTTATAGGCTCGGTAGTAGTCTTTGGCTTTATTGGAATTCTTCAACAATGTCTGGAGGTGATTGCCATTGCAACATCAGCCAATCCAAGTTGCGCAGAGAAGGAGCTGCACCTGATCGCTCCAACTTTGCACGCAGTGTTTATTCTTGGACAAGTTCTCTTTCTGTTCTTTTACGCCGATGTCAATCTTCAAGGTTTCTCTGGCACATCGAGGTACTGAGTCTGGAAGTCCTCGGGCGGGGAGGGAGCAGGGATGGATCCAGGGATGGATGCGGGGGATGCATCCCCCTCACCAGCCATTTTCAAACATGTTTTTGATGAATACAACTTTTCCATAATTTCGAACCTTTTCGATAACAATAAGCCATACGCCCTAAGCACGCATAATCGAAAATGTGCAAACAAAAATTAATGAATATTTGGTGCAACACTCAGAATTAGGGGCAAAAAACTTAAACAAAATTTGCCTAAAACTGGCTTAAAAAGTGCTAAAATGCCCAGTGCAGTATGTAAATTTTCAAAAATTTTCCGGGGGAGCATGCCCCTAGACCCCCTAGAGCATTTTTTATTCTCCATATGCTTCAAAATAATTCTGCCAAAAAACTGCGTTTAAAAATATGTCGAAATTGGGTGCCCTCTCCCTGAAAAAAATTCTGAATACGCCCCAGACATGAAAACATTTTTCAAAGGGCTTATTTACGCCTTTTTTGAATCTAACTTCTTAGCACTTAGTTTACATTCAACCTAGTTCCAAATTTCATCTCCCACCCACCAAAATTTTCTGGACCCGCCCCTGGAAGGGTGGGTAAAAATTAGCCCCCCTTACAAATTGACGAGCTTCAAAATATAGCGTAAAAATGAGTTAAATTGAGATTTCTCCCAGTTAGCTGTGGCTTCGCTTGGAAAAGCTTATACCTGCGTAGTTTCAAATAATGGGGTCGACTGTTACAACTTTAACAGAATCTTTATAAGGTGCTATGCCATCATTAATATGCCAAGCTAATTTTTAGGTTGTTCGAACAGCTCATATGGCCGAGTGGTAAAAGCGTCCGTCTCTGGAGCTGAAGACTCGGGTTTGATTCCGAGTCGATCCAAACCAATGACTTTAAAATTGCTATTCACAGCTTCCCTGCTTGACGCTCAGCATTAAAGGGACAGTGTGGAGAACAAACCGGCAAGTTTGCTTGTTGTGCCGTTGGGAAAGGCACTCAGCGGGATTCCCCCATCTTGGTGTGTGTGATAGACGTATGGTTGGCAAGTTTAATCGCTTTCTCGTGGTAGGAAGACAAATATGCAATTAAATGCCGAGGGATTGGAGCCAGAACTGTCTATGTCCATTTTTGGCGAAAATGAGTAAAGTCCGAAAAGTTACTTTTTTAGTGGGTGCGCTTCTGCTCCCAAGTTGGCTTAATCCTACGCGCACTGTAAGCATGTAAGACTGACCATGCGTTTTTGGTTATTTTTGATTTTATAATGAGCTTTGGAACTTTAAATGCATTTTACGGAAAGCCATTTTTCGGACATAGCCAGTTCTGGCTTCAAGCCCTCGATACAATAAATACAATTATCTTTCATTAGTTTAATTCGCTGAGTGAATGCGTGTACAGATTTGGAATCATTCACGTTTTATCAATCGACCTTGTGGTCTGGTTGTATTCCGTCACAGATGATGTGAAACGTACCGCTACGCAGCACTCTTCCAACCAATCAGCAACGATCTTTCTTGTAGACCAGGACAACTCCTCAAGTGCGTTCCGTATTATTTAAGAGTATTCAGTGTTTTTTAACGTGAACTCAACCCAAATATGAAAACAAGAAGGCTACGTACGTATGTATGGAATAGTTGAATATACTGCATCTTTAAAGTGGTTAGCCCTGTTCCCAAGCGCACTTTATTGGTGTGGAAGGTTCGGGATTCGATTCCCGATCAGTCAAATCTACGACGTTTTTACGAAGCTGTGTTGCCCAGGCGCTAAGCCGCGAATATGGGCCCCCCCGGCCCTCACTCGTTACACGCTTTGGCGTAATAGCGCGAGTATAATGAAGATTTGATTTGATTTTGATCTTTAAAGTGCAAGAGGAAATTATTTGTTGCAGTACAAAAGGTTTGTAAAATGAAATTTCAATTTGTTTTTCACCACCATCTTGAGCTAACCAGCAGAGGCGTCGTGCAACCAAAAATTTTGGTTGGACCCGAGTAACATCTTAAACAAATACTGATCAAAACCTTAGTAAAAAACATATTTAGCGATGAATAACATCACAAAAAATAAGAAGTTAGGAAAAGACACCAAAATATATCCCAAATTTTGAATAAGAAATCAAAACTTAATTTGATGACCCCGACCGATTCTTAATTAGGGACATTATGCGCAATGCATATTTCAGTGGCAACAGCTTTCAAAATTTCCATAACATCAGATTTTTTTAGCTTAACCCTAGAGTGCATGGAGGGGTCTGTGAGACCCTTTACGGTGTTTCGTCTTGAGTAGCTCCTACAGTTTTCAATTGATTAACCCCAAATTTCCTGACTTTTATTTTTTTGGGCTGAACTTTGTGACAATAAAATTTCAAAACAAAGCAATTCCTAAAAATAAAAAAAAATTGAACTTATTACATTACTGCATGACGAGGGTCTCTCAGACCCTACGCATTTTTTTAAGAAAAAACTGCGACTGCTTCTACAAAACATGTTGGATTTCCATATTTATTCATGAAAAAGAATAGCCATTGTCACAACTAGGGCCGGCGCTAAAGGGGGGGCAGGCCCCTATGGCCCCCCAATCAACAAGCTCGCTCTTTTGAAAACAGTGGCTTTTGTGTTTAATTTCTAACTTAGGTCCTCTTTGATAAACGCTTGGCCCCCCGAAGTCGACTGCTCTGGCGCCGACTCTGGTCACAACAATGTCGAATTGCCTCATTTAAATATTTTGAAACACCCCATGAGAAGCAGTTTCAAATAATACAAACAGGGCAATTAAGGACGATTGCCATACGTGAGCTTTTTCTGTATTCTACTGTTCCATGCAGAAAAAAACGGCCAAATCGGTTAAATTATTGTATAATATTGAGCCAGAGCAGATTGAAAATGATGGGCCTACCAGTGAAAACAACAACTCGCGAATGTTGATGAGGAGCTGCACCCATTTAGATGCAAATACTCATGTATACATTCAATATATATTGGTATGTCTAAAAAGCCCGCTGTTTGGAACGCTAGCTGATGCTCATTTATACCGTATTACATTTTGTGCTTATCTGTATAAACATGGGTGCAAATCCAGGGGGAATAAGGGGAATGTATCCCCTCCAATAATCCGGCAGTACCCTCCCCAATATTTTTCATGAAAGTGGCAAAATTCTCTGTACGATGTATAGTAAGCCTCAAAAAATGATTAATTTTGCTAAATCATCCCTCCCAATATTGAAAAATGGTCAGTATTGCTAAATCATCTCCCCCCCAATGCTCAACATAGATTTGCGCCCCTGTATATAAACCGGAAGAACCAGAGAATTGATCGCGGGCCACGCAGTTCAGAAAATGTGGCAATGAATGCAACAAGACATGTCACAGAAGACGGAAGTGTTACAACAAATAATAATTTTTTCACGAGTCTATCCCTTGCAAGGGAATTGAGAAAACGCAATTTGACATTTCTATAGGTACATAAGTACTTCTAGCAGTACGAAGTGATCACAACCGGGAGCTTTATTCAAGCAAGTTAGCAAGTTTCCAAGCGTTCTCACGCCGAAAACCTTGATAATAATAACAAATTTGATGCTCACTTTTTCAGAAAGCTAAAAGAAAATCGACAAAAGACTTACATTCACGCCCTGAAAGAGAAAAATTTAGACAACGCTCCCCTGACCATGCCATCTGAAAAGCTAAAAATCGCAAAAATATTTTATGAAAATTTATACTCATTGGCAAATATTGACGAAAATTTACAAAAAAAATTTTTAGATTTCATCTCCAATAAAATAAGTGATGAGCAAAATGATAGCTTATGCGCTCCGGTAACTAAAGAAGAAATCGAATTTGCTTTAACTAAAATGCAAAAAGGAAAAACCCCTGGACCAGTAGGCTTAAGCGCTGAATTTTATAAGCGATATTGGCTAATAATTGGTGTTGATTTCACTAAAGTAGTAAATGAAATTTTTTCAAAAGTATCCAGTTGCAAAAATTTTAATCAAGGTTATATTACTTTGGTACACAAAAAATCAGACCCAACAGATATTTCAAATTACAGACCTATTACGTTGCTCAATGTTGACTACAAGATTGTCAGTAAAGTAATTACTAATCGATTAACGCTTTTGATGCCTAATTTATTGCATGACACACAATTTGCAGTAAGAGGTCGGGATGTTACGAATGGGTTGTTACTGTTACGTGACACGTTATCATATTTAAAAAGTCATGATCACGAAGCGTATTTTGTTTCAATCGATTTGTATAAAGCTTTTGATTGCGTTGAACATAGCTTTTTACGCAAGATTATGGAAAAATTTGGTTTCGCCCCTTTTTTTTGTGATCTTATCGCTAAATTGATACAAAGCGCTCATGCATCAGTAATTGTAAATGGTTATATAAGTGATTGTTTTGACGTCCATCGCGGGGTTCGACAAGGAGACCCTTTAAGTTTACATCTTTTTTTGCTTTTCTTGGAACCTTTACTAAAAATGGTGAATCATGACAAACATATAGATGGTGTTTGCATACCTGGATCGAAGAAAACTATCTTAAAATATGTAGCATATGCCGATGATATTACTTTTACCTTGTCAAATGTTCACGCAGTTACTCGAATGCTCCATGTTTTTGAAGAATATGAGCGCGCAACCGGGTTATCTTTGAATATGCGCAAGCTAAACGGTTTGATCGTGAAAAAGAATACTATTATACCTTCAGACTTATCGTTTATAAATTGGAACAATGAATGCATTTACGTTTTAAATATTCCTTTTGGAAATTACGTTTTCGTGAAGCAATTGTTTAATGAAAAAATTGATACTATCCAACAAGAAGCCACTCACTTATCTAAAATTAAAACAACTTATGATGCTAAAACCATGATCGTTAAGATGAAATTTATGCCAATGTTGATGTACTTATCCAAAGTGTATTGTTTTCCGCATAGTTTATCAGCAAAACTTAACAGCATTATTATGAAGTACTTTCTTGGATCTGATAATTCTATAACCATGACTGAAATAAGCAAAAATAGAAATGAAGGTGGATATGCAGTTTTAGATATCCCTTTGTATATGCAATTACTTTTTGTAAAACAGATGAAACAATACATTCTAATTAAAACAGGAAACATTCAATGGTTCTCATACTGTTTTTTCTTGGAATACTACTGTGGTAGGTGGCTTTCGAAGACACTTAATGTTAATTATTCAAATTGTGTACCTCATGCTTTTAAGCCATCAGTACATTACCAAGAGTGTATTGATGTTATAAGAAAAACAAAACTCACCAGCTTCCAGATAGAAAATTGCAAATATCGAGAAATATATGAAATTGTTATTAGTCAAAAGTATGGTCAAATTTTAATTCCAAACATTGCAGTCAATTTAAATCACACTTGGAAAAATATTCATCATAGAGTTTTGCCTAATTATTTGAAAACCTTTAACTATAAAGTTGTTTGGAATTTGCTTCCTTTAAAATGCAAACATTTTATTGCTTTTTTCCATCAGACAAACTTGTGTACTTTTTGTAAAAAAAATGATGAATTGGTTTTGCATGTATTTTACCGATGTTGTGAACTACGAGATGTTTGGGATTACGTTGATATCTGTTTATTTAAATTAACAGGAGTTAATGTAAGCCTTTCGATCGCTCTCTGTTTGTATTTGGATGTTAGAGCTGTATTTAAACAAATTAGCACTGACCAAGAAGCTGCAATTGTTTTACTTTTAAGTGTGACTAAATACTCAATATGGATTCATAGAAACAACATGGTGTATGACAACGCAATTTTGAACATTAGTAGTATTATTATTGATATAAAAAATAGAATTCGAACTAGACACTTGGCCGAGAAAACCAGAAGCAATAAAAATTATGAATGTGCAATAAGAAATCTTTTTCGCTGTTTATAGTTGTATAATCAGAAACTAAAGTGAATTTTTTGACATGTTCATTCACTCTTATTAGTTGTGTTTTGTTTGGTGTCTCGTTTTTTCTGCTGTTTATAACTTGTTTTTTTTTTTTTTTTGTCTTGTGCCCACTTCGGTGGTGAAAATAAAAAAAAAAAAAAAAAAAAAAAAGTTTGCGTTCTCCACTGTTGATCACAATCCCAACAGAAAGACAGCTCTTACTGCTGCAGGGGTGTCCGTTATGCGTAAAACGTTGCCAATTTCTGCTAAAAACTGCTCAACTGTGCAATGAGCATTTTATTCAAAACGGTGTAGGCTAAGAATAAAGTAGAAAAGTACAGCCACAAAAAATTTCAAAACCGGACGTTTCGACACAGGTTCAGCTGTCATCATCAGCAGTGCGAGCAAGGCAGTACAAAGCGGAAAGAAATGTACTGCTTTGCTTACACTATTGATGATGACAGCTAAATCTATGTAGTTGAAACGTCCAGTTTTGCGATTTACTAGAGCTGTACTTTTCCTTTTAAGCAATTCGCATCCAGTATTTATTATATTCCGATGTTGTAAGGCTATGTTTGTCTATATTTATGTTCACAGTGCAGTTGTCCCCATTGTTTTTCAACCTTTGCCGAAAACTGACTAAATTTTACAAACGTCTTTTTCAATCTTTTTTTATTAAAAGCTGATAGAGTTTAGGTGGGAGCTTTTTTGGACGCATTACATGAAATTGAGCCAATAAACATAATTTTAGAAACGTCTTTTTCAATCTTTTTTCATTAAAAGCCGATAGAATTTTGGTGGGAGCTCTTTTGAACGTGTTACATGAAATTGAGCCAATAAACATACTAAAAAATTTTAAGAACTGAAGAGCATCTAAATATTCTTTTGGGCAGTTTATATCACCATTTAAGACCTTGAGATACCCTTTTTGACCACCCATGTAAAAGTTACAACGCCCTTTAACAGATAGGTTTATGAAGATACAACGTTCTATATTCAAACTGTCAAGTTATAGGTATAGTTTAACGAAAGCCGTACCTAAACCCAGTTTTCGGACGCTGGGGTCTCATAGACCCTTTCATGCAGTAATAGACACAAAAAAAGTCATGCACTCTAGGGTTAAGAGGTTAAGCCATCAAAAGTACACCCAATGATAGTGTCTTTCTATTTAAACACATCTGCTCGTGGCAGCATTCAACTATAAGGATCTGTTTTTAAATCACTTCTAAAAACACCTCATTTTGCCTACTATTTTAGTTTTTGAGTACCGGTATCGGTGAGGTGTGTCACGAAGTGGTCCTTTTCTTATGTATCGATCACGTCCTTCTCTATCTTTTAAGAATTTCATTTATTTCTGCGTGAATGCAACCGTTTATCAAGCGGTTATATCCTGCTTCTATACTCACTTACATATTGATTGAATGAACAGTCACAGACTCATGATAATGTACCACCGATAGTACATAAACATGGTCTTAATATCAACATACTAACGCTGCAAAACTTTTGGTTTAATCAAGGCAACTCGCAAGAAATGCAAGGAATCATTATTTTATTGCTTAAGGTAAGTCTAAGAAAATGAGAAATTAAAGAAAAATTAAATCGACCTCTGAGATAGTTTGTCTAGACGACTTCATCTATTCATCAACATTGTACGGGATTCCATTTAGTTTATTTATTTCTGAGTCAACTGAAAAAAACTTCTATTTCCTCAATTTCTATTAAGTTTTTTAAAATATTACGTAGCTAATAAATATTATTAGCCGACCACACTGCTACTGTTCGATTTTTTGCAAACCAATAGCAGTCAACCCGCCTAGCATATTTGAAGCGTTTTATGCTTTGTTGAAACAGCTTCCCCTGCACGGTTTTGCTTATCGTTCGAAATAAAAAATATCAAATATGGAAATTGCGTTTGTTAACAACACAACAAGCAACTAAGCTGTTCCACTGCTTTTCTTTTGGCTTCGAACTCGTAAAACAACACGAGACAGCCGTGACATTGACAACGCATGATGAAGCTATGAATCTGCAACTATAATGCATTTTCCAATGGTTGTGGTGTAATTTAATCGGCATGCTTGTAGGGATTTGATAAGCATGAAGTAACAACGAACCGTTTTTGTAACTTACAAAAACTGATCCAAACTTTGCCCCCTCCTGATCAACGCTTGACCCCTTTAAGTCGGCTGCTCTGGATTGATTGACTCAAAAATAAGAACATGGGGGGGTAGGCGGTTACTTTGAAGGGTGAAAATGAAATGGCTCTCGCTACGTTTTTTATTTTAATTTTCAATTTTTAAGTTAAAAACATTCACAACAAAAACTAATTTAGTAAAAAGTTATGATCTTTGACAGTGCTTGTACTGGACTGTTGGCATATGGCATATGGAAAGTAACATGATGGACTGTTGGCATATGGTTCGCTTGAGGTTTAGAGCAAGCAAATAATAAACCCGCAGTCGTCCGTTTTTAAGGATTTTTATTATTATTATTTTTTGTTGGATTATATCTTGACGTATTGATGAAGAAATATGAAAGACAATGTACTTCATGGAAGACCAAAAACAATCTTTAAGCGTATCTAAAGGAATCATGAGAAAACTACCGAAATAGTTTACGGTTTGATTTTAGTTGAGACTGCATTACCTTCAATATTTTTACAGTGATATTGAACGAGTGGTCTTGGAATTGGAGTTGCAACTGTAACAGCACAATCTGCAAGTTGATCGCCCGGACTGAAAACGTTCTTTCACCACTGGTGGTCATATTTTATTTGGTAGCGAGCTGCTTACTTTGCATGAATTGGCTAAGCATTGAACGAGCAAGCGAACGAAACATTTATTTTTCCAAACCAGTTTATACATTTTACAGTTCTTACAAAGGTAAATTAAGATTTCCGCTATGAGCATAATTATGTTCCTAATCTTGTTTTCCTAAAAACAGACAGCTTGCTACATTTAAAATATTTTGTGTTACTGCAAGGTGTTTGCTATACTCTCTTGCATTTACTGTAGCTCCATGATGAAGGCTAGGTTGTCTGAGCTGTTGTTGTAGATCGCTTTGTTGCTTTTACTTTTGATTTTCTTTAGTTACTGTTAACACAAGGAGACGCATGGGAGAATCCGATCATTAAATAGTGGTTATCAAATGAGGTTTGATTTTAGGTGCTACTTTCGAACAGGATACAGCGGCCTGAAGTAAAAACGAAAAAAACTAAATAATGGGATTGTAAGCATAAACTTCTGAGGAGATGAACGTTAAAAACATTTACCACAAACAATCATGATTTTTCTAATATAATGCTAGAAAAACGCTTTTAACTTCCTATGAAAGAGGGCTGAGGGGATACGAGCGTGGCAGCCCTCCCCATAAGTATAGCTTGCAATAAATATAAAGAAGATCGCGGGGGCCGGATTTAGATGATGAGAGAACCTATTTTAATTTGGTCTTAGTGGTTGATCTAAAAAGGCTCTTTATACGTTAAAAAGGGAAAGCACTGGTGCCTCCCCCCCCCTGGCTACTGGCACTCCTTCCTGTGTATATTCCACCGCATTTAATGATTGTTTGTCGTTGTTGAAAACAGTTTTTAACTTGCTTTAAATGCAGGGCTTATGATGGGCTTGATTATTCTGCTGGGGACTGTCATCATTATGACTCTGATGGCTAGTCTCAATTCTGGAAGCTTTCCCAAAACCTACTCCACGGAACATATGTATCTTGCAATGTACAATGGATTTGAGGTACGAGAGTATGGACTAACTCACTGATTTTCATCAAACATGACCTATTAGCGTAGGCCCCTGCTCGTGGGTTACAGTTACAATGTGACGGGTTAAAGTTTAGTGATGTGAGCGAAACAATTTAAGTCAAATTTACAGATACTCCAAAATTAGAGTATAAAAATAATAAAAGTAGTACTTTAAAACCTCCAAGTGCATGAAATATAAAGCGTCTCCGCAGCAAAGAACAAATTTTTCTGTTCCATTTCGGATAAGAACAGAATTCTCCGACAGTTTTTTTCATTGGTTAATTATTGTCAATTCTCTATACGTTGGTGCGTGTAACTAGTTCGTCAATTGTAGTGAATCAATCATCTAAGAACTCTCTAGGCTTGGTCAATCACTAGTTCATAGCCTATAGAGATGAATATCTAACATTATTTCATCCACAAAAAAATTACTTCAAAAATTGCTTCGACTAACAACTCAGATGGCTGAGTGGTAGAAGCTTCCGTCTCTGGAGCAGAAGACTCGGGTTTGGTTCGGAGTGGTCAAACCAATGACTTTAAAATTGGTATTCACACCTTTCCTGCGGACGCTTAGCATTAGAGGAACAATGGGGAGAACAAGCGGGCAAGTTTACTTGTAAGTCCGTTGGGAAAGGCACTAAGCGGGATCCCTCCATCTTGGTGTGTGTGGTTGATAGATGGCTGGTTATTCCTAAGCGAGCTCGTTATAGTGCTTTGATCGCTTTCGGAGGGTAAATATGCGACTAAATGCAAATAAACTTTTTTGACAGGCACTTTGCAATACTTTCATTGTACTAGCTTGCATCATAACCAGTTACGTTTATCGTATCGCCAAATTTGGTAAACTCAATTATATTCTCAACCTGGACGTCGTCTTGCTCCTCATCTGTTTTCTTGGACCGTTGATGGTAAATTTCTATTCCATTCTTTCTCTGGTTGCCGGACCTACCCTCTCCAAACAAGCTGGATGGTCCATTTCATTGGTCTTCGCTGCTTCTGACGTTTTTGCTTGTCTCTCTCAAGTAAGTAGCATTTTGCGAAATGGGGTTAATTCAATTGATTGATTTCTTCATTTTTATCCTCCTTTAACAAGAAGGTGACGGAGGCGCTATGCATAGAACGAATCCAGACTCGTTTAGGGGTTGCTCTTGTTTCCAAGTTTTCCGCTTGAATTTGGCTTCTGACTTCTTCAATTTTCTGCTGGTTAGATTCTACCAAAGATAATTGTCGTGAAGCATCTTTACCAAGGACGCAACAACGAGGCTTGGGTAGGACTTGAACCATCAACCTTGCGCTCATGGCCGTCGTAATTACGACGCTGCGAACCACTCGGCCACGCTGCCGACGGTACTGTTCTGAAAGTTTAATCGGTTCGCCGGCGAATCCAGAAGGATAAAGAAATTGAAGTGCCCCTAAGTTTTGGGTTTTGCATTTTTACACATGAAATACCACATTTCTCAAGCAAAGAATCTGCAAGATAAGTATTTTTTTACATTCCAAGCCCCCCTAAAAACAATCTTCAATCACCCTCTGCCGTAATGGCCCATCAATTGCTGCAATTTAATTGAAACAAGCATTGACCATAAAAAATCTGGACCAACTGAATATGTTTTTCAATGGTCCGGGATCAGCGTGCTCCATAAATTGCTCTTTCAGGAATGATATGACCTTTTTCTTATTTTAGCCTATTTATTTAGGCTCAGATGTTTTTAGATTTTGTTGATTGTCCAGGGGTTTGGTCTCGAAAAGAAAATAATACTCAAGTAAGTGATTGAAAAAGCTTTTCAAAAACATGCGAACTTCGGAAAAGCAAGTGCTAAATACAGTAATTTTCATGTCTCATAATCTGAGTCGAATTTACCAATAACCTGGGCAGGCTGAAACCCAGTGCTTCGAAGAAATAAAGGGCCTCGTCATGAACAACAAAGACCTTTTTTTGGGAGATCGACCCTGAAGACCTTTGTGGAGATGAGTGGTCTGATCATTAATCACTAGAGCCTCATTGATCAAATTGCCTAGGGTTTGTCTTTTATTTCACAGCTCAGATGGCCAAGTGGTATGGAGCGTCTGTCTCTTGAGCTGTAGACTCGGGTTTGATTACGAGTCGATCTAAACCAATGACTTTAAAATTGCTATTCACAGCTTCCCTGCTTGACGTTCAGCATTAAAGGGACAGTGCGAAGAACAAGCCGGCAAGCCTACTTGTTGTGTCGTTGGAAAAGGCACTCAGCGGGATTCCCCCATCTTGGTGTGGTAGACAGATGGCTGGCAACTCTTAAGCGAGCTCGTATAGCGCATTGATCGCTTTCTCGTGATAGGAGGATAAATATGCATCTAAATAAAAAAATATAATAAAATAAATTGTCTGGATCCGGCTCTGCTTAATTATATTTTGCAAGGTTAGAAAATTGGAAAGGTATCAGTCCTTATACTGTACACCGAAAAGCTTAGCTTCACGTTCACAAATCAAACTGCTTTCCAGGGTTGCTGATTCCGAACCAACCAATCATCAAAAAGAAAGATCGGAATCGGAAGGAAGCGTTGACATGAAATTCTTCAATTTCAATGATAGTATAAGCCAGCCTTTTCCCGAAGCAGAATTACAGAATACAGCAGAGAAAGAATTACCGGTAAATAAATTAGGTATAAGCTTAAAAAAACGTCACAAAAATTTGATAATGAGGAAATGCGAATGGGCGTTGCGTAAAAGGCCTTGCCGACTCGGTGTAGCTTACGATATAGGCCAGAGATGGGCAACCTTTTTCGGTCGGCGTGCCAAAATCGGATAAAATCAATGACCAAATTTTTCCGCGTGCCAACCGACGGTTCGTGTTTTTCCCCCCTAAATAAGGCTTCCCTTTTTACCGGATTTTCAACTTTCCGGGAAACAAAAAAATTTCAAAAAATTTCCCGGGAATTTTAGGATCCTGAAAATCCTCGGGATTACCAGGGTTCGGGAAATTCCCGGGAAATTTTCCTAGGAATTTTTCTCGAGCTTGATTATTTAGCTATTTTTTCTGATTTTCAGCATTTCTGATCGAATTTTTAGCATTTTGTTACTGTATGCTGTTTTGACAAAGCTTAGTAATTTTTCAATTTTTTCGACAAATTGAGGAAAACATTTTGATGTAACAAGCGTTTCGTCTTCAAAAATTTTGCAAATTTTGAAAAATAATTTTTAGCAAGCAAAACTAATTTTTAATTTGCACTCACGCACTTTTTTATGTCGAAATGATGAATATCAGTATCCCTGAAATTCTTACTAATGTAAAAAAAATTCCCAGGATCTTAACATAAATTTCCCGGGAAACAGGAAATTTTAAAACTCCAAATTTCCCGTTCCGACTTCCCGGGAGGAAACACTATACCCCAGAAAATGTCGATGAAGAGCAAAATAAATAAGGGTTTTTACGCTCTCAGATGTTCCACAAAAAAAATTAAAGGGCCATATATTGTTCAGTGAGACTTCTGCTGCTGCTTTTCTGTGGGCTCGTTTCCGTGGCCTGGCTTACGTGCCAGAGAAACGAGCTTGCGTGCCAAGTTCGGCATGCGTGCCAGGGGTTGCTCATCCCTGATGTAGGCCTACGTTGACGAATATGATTATGTAACAACCATTTTTAGATTTTACTTCAACCTTGTCATTATCGCAATGAAAAAGCTTAACAATATGATTGCAATATCTGTTATTTCATTCCAATTCAGGTCCTAGATTCGAAAAAAACAGAAAGTATTAGTGAAATAGAAGAATTGAGTTCTCCTGAAACTGGAACCTTCCGCAAAAATATCAAACTAATGTTGGTGACCTCATTATCTGATCAAGAAATCGCAGATCACGATATCAAGTACGTTCATCGACCAGTCATACCAATTCCACAAAGTAATGAGATTGCAACCGGCCTTGTACCGCTTTGCAGTCAAGGTCCATCTGTGTCCGTGTCACAAAGCAGTAATGAACTTCCTTATTGCGACAGTACTTATGAAAAACCTCTCCCGCAGGTTCCTGCATCTCCTTCAAAATCAAAGGTGCTTTTGCGAGACTTAGTAATGTTTCTGATCATTGCCAACATCTGTTTATGGCTTCTCACCACTCTTGAAGGAATTGCCTTCACCATTTATCCCTATCAAAATTTCTATTTTGGAAATCGTGTTTGGTTAACTGTGACGATGATTGCGGCTCCTTTATCGATCTTCTTTCGCCTACACTCAGCAGTTTGTTTTTTTAAAATTTGGTCGTATGTTTAGGCAATAAATAATGTTCAGCGAATGTATCAGCAATTTGCATGTCTGTACGACACTTACCAATCACATCAATAAAGAAATACTGTGAGTAATTGCTCTTCCCAGCTTAAACTGCAGTATCAAGTGGACAGTGTGGAGAACAAGCCGGGGAGTTTACTTGCTGTATTGTTGGGAAAGGTTCATAGCGGAATTCCCCCATGTTGATGTGGTAGACAAATGGCCGGCAACTCCTGAGCAAGCGCGTAGATCGCTTTCTCGTGACAGGAGAATACAAACATAAGCAACTAAAAAAAAAAATATCGTATTCTACTGACCAATAGACGCACCGGATTATTAGGCGCACGGTCAATAAATTACTTTGATCGTTTTTTTTTTTTCATGCGTAAGGCGCACCGGATTATAAAACGCAACGGTTTTTGAAGAGTATAGGGTTATCATATGCAGCATGCAGCAAAATTCATTAAACAGTAAAGGCTCTTTATGTTAATTGCAATAAAGCATAAAGCACTACCTGATCTATACGTGAGGCGAATCAGCTTATACGGTGCACGATTAATCCTTTAGTAAGTGCGCTTTACGGTGGGTAAAATACGTCAGTGCCGATCAGTGGTATGCAGGAGCGGATTCAGAAAGTTTTGGTGGGGAAGGCTGCAACTTTGAATTAGGTTGAATGTTGACTAAATACAAAGACGCTAAGACGTTTAGACCCGTAAACGGGCATAAATATGCCCTTTGAAAATGTGTCACGTGAGGGGCGTATTCAGAATTTTTTTCAGGGAAGGGGACTAAATTTCGTCACTTTTTTCAAGCGCAGTTTTTTTCGGCAGAGTTAATTATAAGCATATTAAGTAACAAAAGAACTCTAGGGGGTGCGGAAGCATGCTCCCCCGGAAAATTTATCAAAATTTGCATACTGCAATGGCCATTTTAGTGTTCTTTGAACAATTTTCAAGCAAAGTTTGTTCATATTTTTGGCCTCTATCTTTGAGTGCTTCACCAAATATGATGTGTTTTATTCGCTCAGTTTTGATTATGCGTGCTTATGGCGACTAAAACATTGTTATGAAGAGGTTCAAAATTATGGAAAAATTTTATTCATTCAAAGCATTGTTGAAAATGGCTGGTGGGGGGGATGCATCCCCACATCCCACTGGATCCGCCCCTGGTGGTATAAAGAGCTGGACTTTCAACTATGAAGTCGTGGCATCAAACTTGCTTCTACCTGATGAGAGGTCAACTACCGGCAGTCGTAGAATCAGGGATGCGGAAGCGGTAAATTTGCAAACAGCTTCCGCTTCCACACCTATTGCTGCCGCTTCCAAAAAAATTCACCGAAATATTGCTAGTAAAATACGACCAGTGCGTTGGTAGCTGATAGCGTAAATCGTAGCTTTTTTTCCAACTCGCTGAAAGCTCTTGGTCAAACTTTAACAAGCGTTTTTTTTAAGATAATAATTTACAAAAAGCAAGCAAAGGTGTAAAGGAATGATTGAGCCACTATATTGCGACACAATCCTGGGAGTATTTTACTGCAACTTCGCTAGGAAACTTACTCCCTTCATTAGGAAAACGTTGATACACACCACTCAGTGGCGTAGCAAGAATTTTTAAGGGGGGGTATAATTTCCACATTTTTTTTCAAGCGTATTTTTTTCGGCAGGACTAATTTGAAGCTGATTGAGAAACAAGAAAGACCCTGAGAAGGTACGGGGGCATGCTCCCCCGGAAATTTTTTGAAAATGTACATGCTCTAATCACTATTTTAGTGTTTTTTGAACAATTTTCAGCCAAATTGGGTGTAAATTTTTGACCCTAATTTTGAGTGCTTCGCCAACTACGATGCATTTTGTTCGCAAATTTTCGATTATGAGTTCTTATGGCGTAAGACTTAGTGCTTTCGAAGAGGCTCAAAATTGTGAAAAAATTATATAGGCCTACATCAAAGACATTTTCCAAAATGGCTGGTGGGAGAAGGTATACTCTTTATCCCACTCCCTGGATCTGCCCTGGCCATAAGCTACAAAAACCATCAAACAAGTCTGGCATTGTTCAGTCACCTGGCACCACTAACTTTGTTCTTTTTTTACTGAAAGACATAGTTAAAAGGGGAGGACCGGGGGGCGGGAGAGGGATGGTACAATACCCCCACCCCAAAAATACGCTCCTAACAACACTTCATTTATTTTGTGATATGATTATAATGGGAAAAGGGTCAACTATTGCTTTTAGCGCTATTGATAAATTAGTTGCTTTATTTTAAAACTTAGAGAAAGCTGAAAGTAAAAGCGATTTTACGTTAGGACTATCTGAACATCTAGCGAAGAGAAATGGCCTACAGTGAGATCTGGCATCCATGCGAACCGAGCAATGTAAAATAATGTCTAATAAATTGAATAAAATATAATATCTATTAAGTTATTTACAGTATTCTTTTTTGAATGACGTGGAAGCGGAAGTGGCTTATTTTTCGCGCTTCCGCTTTCGCTTCCATTACAATATGACCGCTTCCATCGCTTCCGCTTCCACGTCCCTGCGTAGAACTGTTGCTTGCTTTTTGCAGCGTTCATTTAATAAGCCTTGCAAAGGCCTACCTGTACCATAATATCTTTTTACAATTTTATTTGATTAAGTCGTCTCAATCCTTACCCACTGGGTTCGCTAAATCGACGGCTGATTCGCGACATTACTGTATGTTAAAATTTCACAAAAACTACGCGACAAGTTAAATACGCTTCCTTTGCTGTATGGAAAAGGTCGGAGTTACTTGAGGTGGCGCTGGATACAAGTTTTCTGGAATAAAAACCCTATTCCCATAGTCCCACTAAGCATGAAGGGCCAAGCAAATGAAGTTACACTAGACAAAAAACAAAAAAATGGTAGTTATAGGAATAACATTTATCGATGTTGTGAAAGATGTTAGCCGTTCTTTTTAGTTTCTATTGTATCGGAATTTTTTTGAAAAGTATTTAGGCCATAGGGTAAGCTAATGCCTGTTGATAGTATAGCTTCTTACAGTTATGCATAGCTACCAATCAATTAACAAGCATTTCTTAAATCTTGCTTTTGTTAAGGTCTTAAACTTTAGCATGCTAGGCAAATTTTGAACACAACTTGATTAAATTACATAACACATACTGCACAGGCCGGCTATAGATGGGTATGGGGAAACAGCGTAACTGGTCATATACCGTACGTAACTGCATACAGTGAACACTGTTTTGACCTTTCAGGTCTCATCAGTACAGTTGGTGTGACCGACATTTGCTCAAGCAATATAGGCCAGAAAACAGTAAATGTTAGCACTAAGGTCACAATTTGTAACTCAACTACAAAAGCGCAAGCATGTGTACATACCGGTAACTGCAGACAGTGGACATTTGTTTCGATCAATTTTTTACAGGTTTTTGCATCTGTTATAGTTACAAATCGCAAGCAAAATAATCCTTTTCGGGTATAATCATCTACCACTGCCGAGTCTCACACCCCCCCGACGATATTCAAGATTTGAAGTCCCTAGACTGATCCTCAGAAGAGTGGCTACATCGACTCTCATCCATCACCTGAAGAAGGGTGCTTCTCAAACGAAAGAAAGAAAGACTTTTTTATCGAAAAAGGACATACCCGTACCTGCAGTGAGTGCAGTCACCATTGCAGTGTGACAATGCAAAAATAATTTAGTAATCCATGTATAAAAACAGAAGCTGGGCTAAGATAAATGAAAGGAGGCTGCAAAAATATATTAAAAGATTTTTTTGTGAATTTCCTTGTCTCCGACTCTGCTCAGCGACTCGTGCTTCCTGCAGTACACTTTTGGCTGAATTCATTACAGCCATGGTTGGGAATCGATACCCAAAAATGTAAAGAAATAATCGATATTCGATAGTTCATCAAAAATTAAAGAAATAATCGATTTCGATGGTAGTTTAAAAAAGCAAAAAAGAAACAAAATTGTAATCGATATTCGATATTACACTGAGCATTTAGCGGTGTACGCCAAGCATTTTTTGTGATGTCCTCACATTCATGCGGTAACTTAAAGACATACGACGGACATAGTGTGTGCGAAGCAACTTTGCTATCAAAAATCTTTTTTTTTTGTTGTTTTTTTGGAAAAACAATTTATCAGCAAAAACAAGGTGATGACAAACCGACGATTACTTTAAACTTACTAAAGTGAGATAAAGTAGCCTGGAGAAAAAGAATCGAATATGGAATATCGAATTGTGCCGAAACAAAAGTGAAGACAAGGCCATAGTCGATACTCATTCAAAAAAGTGAAGGCTCCAGTGCATTCGATGAGCAAAAAGTAAAAAATATCGCAATCGAATATCAATTACAATCGATTTTTCCCAACCCTGGAGGCAAGAGAAGCACTGCCTCAGTTCCTCACCCATCTAAAAAACATGGCGAAGCAACAATAACTTTATTGCGGAATGAATAAATAATTTATGCGTAAAAACCAAATTATTTTCTTACAAATAGTTATGTCTAATCTCTTGAAATATATGTTGACGCCACCTATTTTACTGTCATTTATGTTTCCTTACTCATCGATGCTTCAGTGGTTTCTATGACGTTATTTGCGCAGAGAATTCACGTAGCTTTCTTCGCTCAAGCAGGCTACATGCGTGAGGCAGTGACGAAACCTGCCTCACTCCCAGAGGCAAGCAAAATTTATATAAACTTGTTACAGGGCGCTTTTTTTCTTTTTCTTGAGTCTCTATGTTTCAGTGCTTAATTCAAGTGTTTTGTTTTTCAACTTAATCAATAAGAGGCCTGCGTTTTTGAGAGTGCGATTTGAAAACACTACATGTAGAACTATCAACACTTTTTTTGAGAAAATTATACACTTTCAAAAGAATTTTCGACACCGTTTACGTGATGCACCAAACCACAAGTGTTAGAGCTGATGCCACGATTGGAGTCTTTACTAGTTTTGTGCGAATAGAACAGTCTGAACTTGCACCTCTTGAGCAAGTTGATGAAACTTTAACTGTTATAATGATAACACTATAACTAATTCAAATACCGGTACTAGTGTAAACCTTATTCAACAGATATCAGCACCTTATTCAAATAGGAGGTACCAGTAGTGCAGACTACTGATTGTTCTGTACACTCATATGCATAGTATAGCTGAAAAATACTTTTCTTCGCCATCGCTTTTCTAGAGCCTTCAAAAAAAATTCAAGTCAAATTTTTGTTATAGCCTGCTCGAGATAATACGTCGAAGCGTGTAACGAGTGGCGGGGCTCATCTTCGCGGCTTAGCATCTGGGCAACACAGCATGAAGAAACGTCGCAGCGGTGGTGATCCGTTGGCGACACTGTCCGTGTACAATTTGACCGGCTTGGAAGTCGAACCCTTACCTTCCACAGCGAAAGCGGCATCAAACGCACTGAAAGTGAATTATTATCAGAGCGCATAAAGTTGAGTTGAAAACAGAATATTCCGAAGAAAGCTAAAAGTTGTGAACTCTTGTGAAATCAATCACAGCCGTTCATTCTTGCGAAAAACGAAACAAAATTGTGGTTAAAATTTAGTCCCATTGTGTAATGCAAATTATTTTGCGACGCCCCTCAAAAATTAAAACGACGCACCAGTGCATCGCGACGCACAGTTTGAAAACCACTGGGGTGATGCATAAATTTACCCAATTTTTCCAATCATTGCTTAATAATAATATTTGTGAAGAGCATTTCGTCCCATATGGTAATCATAACGTCGTAAGTGACAATATAGTATTTTCGAGAAAAACGCATTTGAAAGTTTAACGGGTTGTGAAAAATCAGGATTTCTATCAATTCTTTTGCGTAGCTGCATGGAGCACATCATTGTAATGCTGTGTCATTAAGCAATGTCCCTTTCCCCGAAAGTGACTGCAGTCCCCCCCCAAATTTTACTAACGACCTTTTTTTTCTCAACGTGTAAAATACATGGCCATTTACGACTTTTTATGATTATGTGTTAAAATGTAGTTTTGGAGAGTAAACAAAGTTTTGTTCGAGCGGAAGTGTCGTAGTTGATATTATTGACTATTCAGCAGCTGCTCCACATGACGCACTAAACGAATAAAACAGTTTAATACAAAAAGTAGCACGAGTGTCACAGGCAAACAGTTCGCAAAAAATTTAACTTGCAACAAATTTAACATAGCCAGTTTCAACTTATCGCAGCTCTGAAACTGCATTTAAAATAAGCTGAGAAAATTGCAACACAATTACGACTGACTTGACAAAATCACTGACTGAAGAAACTAATAAACTGTGCAGCAACACAAAAAGAAACAAAGTCCAAACACTTCACTGCTTCTCACTAGCCACCTCATTGGCCTTCGACTGGTCTGGTTCCGGAAACCGATCTTCCAATCCCCGATCAACATTTAGTGTTTTTTCTGGGTATATTTACCGTCTTTTCTCCAGTTCCAACCGAGTGTGCTGAGAAAAACAGCATTGCAAACCTTAATCCATGCTCCTTGAAGAGTAAAAAAATACTGAAGAGTGTGCTTTCTGCTGCTTGCTGAAGTTGTTTTCCGCCTTGTGTCTGTGCTCGAAACGTGATCAAATATGTAGTCTCTCTGCCGCTGCCAGTCTGCCATCTTCCAATAATTGTGGCTCATGCCTTTTGTGTTTTGGAAGAACATCATTGCAATGATTGACTCATCTTCCACGATGATGAAATTTTAGTTGCCTTTCTTTTACTTTTTTGTTGCTTTTGGTCACGTATTTTGTACCGGAGTTAGAGCTCTTTTCCGAATGTTCTGTTTACAAATTTTTTCATCACGCTGACGTTTTCTACATCGTAATGGAGGGTAAATAAAAGCTTCCCATATGATTTACCGGAGTTAAGAGCTCTTTTCCGAATGTTCTTTACCGGAGTTACGAGCTCTTTGGGAATCTTCTATTTCCAATTTTTTTTCATCACGCGGACGTTTTCTAGATCGTAATGGAGGGTAAATCATGGCTTCCTCTATACCCACATTGCTATCCAAAGACACGTCTCCAGTTCGGGCAGCTACCATTGAAGCTGTTTAAAGAACACTTGGGTTGTTTACTTCATCGTTAACTTTCGTTCACGAAGATTAATCTCCACAATACAAGATCCACTGAAAAAGCAATTTACTTTTTACGGCGTATGAGCAAAAGTTTTTTTCAAAAAACACTTTCGTTCAGAGGAACCTAACTCTGGAAAGAGATTGATAATGATATAAAAAACACGCACTGGGTTTCTTTTAAAAAGACGTACAAACAATTTTTATTGCAATCGTATTGATGTTTATTGAATATGCTTTTCTTTGTATTATTTTGTTTAAATGTTTTGAATTTACCTAATTGATTACTTAGGCTACTGAAAATTTGATTATTAGCACCTAGAAATATTAGTAATCGTTTTTTACTCTGTGATTTTCTTTTTCAATGTATTATGTACTTTCTGCGACTGTCAGGGAGCATCTTGATTCGAAAACCTTGCGGGTAGTCGATGCTTCCTGGCCATTTGTTTACTGGAGTTTTTTTTCCTTTTTTATATTTTGTTATATCGTGTAGGGAATGAATGGCGAAGTAAAAATCTCTCTCTCTCTCTCCAGCCGAAGATAAAACATCCGCCGCAATGCTGTGACTAGTGCTTGGTGCCATGATATCAGCTTCAACATTTCTGCTGCTGGAAGTCGTTGCGCATTCGTCAGTTGGTTGAGCATCACTATTATTTGCAGAGGGAGTAGCAGCTGCGTTTGTTGGGTTAGCACTTGATATTGATATCGAATACGCACTTGCTTTTTTCGTGTGGCGGTATTTCTTGCTTCCTGCAAAAATATTTTTAGTTTAAGTCAACGCAGCTGTAAAAAAAATGCAAATCACACATAATAAGTCTGGCTCTAAATTGTAATGTTCGCGTATTTTCGATTAGATGTACATTCACGACCACTTTCGTTATAGTATTCATCCACATACAGCTAATCACGATTTTAGTCACATGAGTCACTTCCTTAACATTAGACCGTTCTCCACTAAACCTGTAGGAAGGAGCAAACTTGCCTTGGATATTCTTCATGAAAAACGCACTTTCTCTGAAGAACATTTCAGACAGAGCGGTATGAGTTGTGATCCTGTTGCAAATTACCAAATACAGTCTGATGCCAATGAAGAAGCAAACAGATCAAGTAAAAAGTATCGCATGTTTTGTGATATAATTAAAACGCTCCTAACCACTATGCTATGTAAAATTAAATGTACGGCAGGCACAAGTTAGCAACTCTCCCTTACCTCCGTCACCAGAATCGCTAGATGAAAATGGTGAATAATCGCCCTCCGATGATAAGCAGCTTTCTTCCGATTCGCGATCGAAACCAACTATTTCATCACAAGCTGATGTCACTTTGGGAAAAGCCATAAACACGTTTAGTTATAAGCAGTAGGTTAATATGATCCACTAGGTAAATCAAGGCTCACTGTAATCAATAAAATAGTAGGCCTATTATAACACTCAAAAACCACTAATATTTTTTGCAAATTTTTAAGACACAGCTCATGGAGTTTTTGCGCAAGCAAACCCCAGAGCGCAAGCTCTTTAGATCGTAATGCTAGGTGAATGTGGTTTAAGGTGTAAGAAAGGAGTTACTTCAGAACATCGCTGTTCGTGCAACTCAGCTTTTTACGTGGTTGGCTTATAATCAACTCGAATATAGGCTACCCTTAAGATCTGTAGCAGCTGGATCACCAATATAGCTGTCGTCTGACTCCAAACAGGAATGTCTATTTTATGAGCTTTATTCAAGAAACAGTATTACTAGTACGTAGATTACATAATGATATATCGTGCCAAATCAAATATAGTGGAAGATTATATAGTGGCACAAAGTTATTAGAGATCCGTGCATATATTAGCTTACTTCCTGCTCAGCATGCAAGAGCGTTAAAAAAAGGTAATCATCAAAACAACAATATTTAACTGAAGCGGATAATAACAAATCATCGACTACGAGAACAAATCATCAACTACGAGATTGCATAACGAATAGGCCTAAGCTCCAAAGTCGAATGTCGTAGTCATGAGCTGAATAATTATGCGATGAATAATTAGGCATTGCGACTACACAAAGTATTGCAACTATGCAAAGCATATTTTGCAATCACTACAGATCCTAATTTCTGACTACTTAACTCTCTTCCCTGAGACCCTACCAGCTGGATTTTTCTGTCTGGCGCCAGTACCACATCCTCCTTAACCTTAGCATAGCTAATTTTGCTGTAAAGCTACAACATATTGAATCACTAAGAATTGATGCAGCTTCCTGTCGTTGCTACAAAAGTCTTTATTTAACTTGCATGACTCTTTATTGCTGATATTGTGACTTCCCAGCCCATGCATACTTGCATAGTAGATCTACAACCACTAAACCTTCCAACAGTCATCTTCCCAAGCGTATGTGGTTAAATCGTTGAATCTTTCATACGTATCTGCCGCCAGGAGCCACCAAAGTTGCCAACTAAACATAGAATGTGATTGGGAGTAAACGTAAAGAATTAAAGATTAAATCGTGGTTACAAGCTGAATTTAACAGTCATGATATCACTGTAGCAAAGAAAAATGACATAACAAAAGATTTGGGTCATATTGTTGCAGTATTACTCCATTACTGGATAATAAAAAAGGAGAGCTAAAAAACTAAGGTTCACTTACGATCTTATGTTGTGCCAGCGATGTCACTTACGACCTTTTGTTTGTGAGCAGTTGAATGAAACTGCACTTGCGACCTTTGATTATTGGTAAATATTCTGGAAAGCTTTAACTTTTTAATAACCGCTAGTTGACAGTAAACGGAGTAATCGACTAGCAAGTCGTTAGTGCAAAAAAAAAAAAAACGATTTTTCACAAAATGTAACCTTATGTTTCCGACGGGACGATTTACCCAAACATTTTTGGGTACTAAAATCAAATGCTCAAATCTCATGCTAAAAATTAATAATAAATAAATAACTGAGGTTATTTTCAAATTATATTGAACTGAAAATTCAACAGTAATTGAGGGAGACTGCGAAGTGAGCTTGCGCTCTTCGAGTCAGCAGCCACCCGTTATATATGTCAAATGCGATCGGCTCCAGCCGTGAATCGAACTCGTCACGTAGGATCTATCACTTGCGCGCGGTACCGCTAGGCCATGTCGCTGACATGGTAAATGCTAATCCGTTTTAACGCACCGGTACCCTACATTTTTGTTAGTATCTGGATATTTTTAAAGTTCTGATTTACAGCGCGATTTAGCCCTATGTACATATGATGCGGACGTTTGTTCAAAACTGGTGTTAATAAAATAATTGAGCAAAGAAAGCCTTTCAGCGGCGATCAAGATCACTCATTTTCAACTTTAATTCGTTTAAATCACCTTCTAAAAAAAGTATTAATAACAAAACAGTAAGTTAAAAGTATAAACAGCAAAAAGTTGAAGGTAATACTAGTCATTGTGATAAAAAATTTCAGCGGTAGCTTAATGCATGTATAGAACCAAACAGAAGAATAGTTCATTTAAAAAAAAATGTTACAATTACAGCAGTGCATCGCGAGTGTGAAAAATGTGTGTGAATGCGGAACGAGGAAAACAAAATGGAGACCACTGGTGTAGAGAACAAGCCGGCAAGCTCACTTTTACTGTTGTCAGAGAAGCACAGTCGGTAAAACCATACTTTTTCTTCATAGATTGACCTAAATACTAGTAGGTACGCTGTTTTTAGACAGATTGTCAGTTGAGCAAATAGCCACTATCGCACACACCAAAGATTATAAAACATTGACTGTTAGTAATTTAAGCATCGCATCACTTAGAAAATTTACAAGAGGGATGGTTGCACATAGAAAACTTAAATGTTATGGAAAGAAAATTGTAAGCCAACGTAATGCAGTTCACAACAGTTCCAAAGTTTTCACCTTGGTCTGAATTTCTTAGCTGGTGCACAAGCAAAAGCGAGGTATAAAAGTTTGGGTCCCGGAAAACTTTTTAAAGAAACCAAGTATAAAATGTGCAACCAAATTATCGAAAAGCTCACTTGTGCAATAACCCCTTTGACATTCGCAACACCACCATTGGCCTTGTAAGATTTAGTATTATTGGCATCATGACAATGCTCAGAAGGAACACTTTTATTTAGGCCAGGGGTGGGGAACCAGCAAAGCATAGCGGGCCGCATTGATTGCATGATACTTTTAGCGGGCCGCATTCACTCTCAATTTGATAATTTTGTCTTAAAAATACACAATATTACGTCGCAAATTTATTAAGCGTTCACGCTGAGTTGTTTTTTACCGCCAAAATCAGAGACTTTTGCGCGTTTTTTATGCCACAAAATCAGCATGTAGTTGAATGTGAAACAGTTTTTAAAAAATCTTAACGTTTTCTGTTCTACCAGTTTGTTGTACACTTAACAAAGTTCTGACGCGGGCCACATTCAAAACTTAAGCGAGCCACATGTGGCCCGCGGGCCGCAGGTTCCCCATCCTTGATTTAGGCTACTAAATCTCACTCGTTATCCAAATAGAACCTTATTCAAATAAAATCATAATTACATTAACATTCAATATGAATTAATACGATAGTATAACGAACTGACGACATCACAACTCTACCTCTTACTGTTGAATAAATTGCCCACGGAGGTTTTAAAAACCATGTTAACTGTTCGACCTTCAGTTTATGACTGAGAGGGCGTGCTCATGAAATATCAGTTATTGGTTTGCAATCCGCAATGCAGGCGGAAAGCAACTCTGAGAATTAAGCCAGAGGAAGTTATGTTATGACTGCAAAACATAAATTTAGTGTGAAAAAATAAATATGATGCTATTGCAGTCACTACAGCTGCACTCTCCTTCCACAGTAGTTGCAAAAAATGATAGGTTATATAATACAGTATTGGTTGCAACATTGAAGGAGATATGTATTAATAGGAGACTTACTATGGATCATCAACCCAGAAACTAATTTGTGGTAAAGGAAAAAAATTACTACGCTACAAGCAGTAGTCGAGTTTCCGGGGGGGGGGATGCTATTTCCCCGGAAAACAACACCATCCCCCCATAAAACATTTTGGCGTAAACCATTCCCTTACAAGTATAATGACAATCCCTCCTTGTGTCTGCGTGAAAAGTTGTACCATCCCCCCAAAAGTGTTTTTACAACTCGAGCACTGGCAACAAGTCTACGAATCATTTCAAGACACAAATTGTGACTACATGATTATTACATCAGAAGTAACTTAATAGTTTTAGGAACCATCAGTTGAAATTGAAATAACGAGCCGGAAACTACAACTGATTCACAAAAAACGAGAAAAAAATTAGCCGTTGAATAAATATGCGAATTCAAAATCTAATTAATTAGTCACATTCACGGCTGGACAATAATAGTAGTAATGGCGATATGTTGAGTGTGAATGAGTTCGATGTACAGGTGCGTGCGTGTATGTCTGTGTCAGTAACATCGTGCTCGACAGTGAAAGACCAAAGACGACCGGTCGCTCTGCTCCACATTCGGTACATAAATTTCAAGATATTTTATATGACTCAAATGGCCATCACAAGTTTGACCACATCATTTACAGAAAGCAAACTGTAAAGCAGTGCAGAGTTTGCTACTTAGTACAGAGCCAAAAGAAAATCGCAAATTGTGTTGATAGAATCAAAAACTTATGAGTTTTGTTGTTCGACTTTCTTCATTTCTTGATTTGGTAATTTCGTGCTGTTGGTATGAGAAAACTGCTCTCTGTAGATAATGACGTTCAGCGTGGATGATTGCATCATTTTTTATCAAGTACGTTACTGCTCAAGCATGACTCAGCGAACTTCATACTTAAGTAACATTTTGTATTGCTTCCGGTTGTAGTAAACACTATAGCGAAGAATTCTGGCACGTCTGATGGTCTCCTTGTATCGGCACGACAATATGTAATGGGGTGACGTGTGTGAATGAGAAGGTGGTGTTGTGTCATCGCCAGTGATTTTGACTGCAAAAAAATGGAAAGGCGGTAATTCGCTCATAATAGTTAGGAACAATTACGATTAACAAGGTTACAAATGTGAAATAATTGAATTTGTAGGCCTAAAGCTCAAGGCAAAAGCATGAAATATAACCAAAACATTGAAATTACTGCAATTATCACAACATTACAGCTAACAAATAATTTACAAAAACTGTTAAAAAAAAGAGAATTTAGGTAATGATCAAAACAAGCATTGTGCGGCATAATGCAAAAAAAAAACTCAATTTGGTATTGTAAATTATACTCTTAAAACTAGCGCTCCACCAGTGGTAATTTCAAATTTTCATCGCAATTATCACTGAAACTCAGGAAGAATTTCAAAATCTGCACTGGTGGAGCAGAGTAGTGACAATTTCACTAGTAAGAATTTCGAAATTATCACCGAAAGTGATAAAATTATCACTGAGTGAGAATTATAAATTTTCAGAGGTGGAGCGGACAGTGATAATTTCATTTTTCAATTTCAGTGAGAATTATGGTGATAATTTTAGCGATAATTTATCAATGAGTTTTGATATTTTCTCGCTGAAATTATCTCCGGACAATAGTCCGCTATGACGCCATAAACGAAAAATGTTACTTTGTATAAATCCGGTGAGAACTAAGAACCATTACTCCAAGTTTTTTAGTAAGGCAAAAACAACAGGCAAGAGCAGAGCTTACCAATGAGCTCACGGAAATTCATCAGCCAGCAACCGCTAAAAGAAAGGAAGCAATGAAATGTGCACAAAAGAAGATTGCAGCTAGGAAGGCTTCTAAATCCTATATCGCTGAACAACAGTTCTTGAAAAAAAAAGCGAAAAGAAGCTAAACCTGCTGTAAAGAAGTTGCATGCAGGGAGTAGCCTTCCTAAATCTTTGGCAAAACAAAGAAAAGCTTACAAAGAATCTTTTGCCGAAAAACAACTGAGACGGCTTGTTGAAAAAAAGATCCAAAATGCTAAGCGCAAGATTGTTTTCGACCGGGCTGTTCAATATGCGCAAGAATACGTTGCTTTAGTTTGGAACGAAAAGTGATCAAAGCTAAATGAAGAGCAAGACTTAACTACATCCACTATCTCCCTGCTGAGTTAAAGCTGGCTTTACTTCAATTTTATCAAATGGTGAGGTGCAAAAATAGGTATACGGAGCTGCAGGTGTCCCGTTTTCCTGTTTCGTGAAATATTGGTGAAGAGCAAATAGAAAAGATCTACACGTCTGCAGGTGTACTGTTTTCGTGAAATTATCGGTCAAGAGCAAAAAAATCACGTGCCTTCAGGCATATACTTTTGACAATGGTGTCGCATTACCCACCGAACAATCGCATATTACCACTCGGGGGTAATTTCCCCCAGGTTGGGAACCACTGAATTAAAGGCAAAAACAAAAAGCAAGAGCAGGGTTTAGACATAAGCTTACGGAAATTCATCAACCAGTAACTGCTAAAAGAAAGGAGGCAATAAAACGTGCACAAAAGAAGATTGCAGCTAGGAAGGCTTCTAAATCCTATATCGCTAAGCAACAGTTCTTAAATAGAAAGCGAGAAGAAGCTAAATCTGCTGAAAAGAAATTGCCCAGAGTTCCTGAATCTTTGGCAAAACGAAGAAAAGCTTACAAAGAATCTTTTGCCGAAATACAATTGAGACGGCTTGTTGAAAAAAAGATCCAAAAAACTGGGGCGCAAGATTATATATTTTCGACCGGGCTGCGCAAGAATACGCTGCTTCAAAACAAAACGTGATCAAAGCTAAACGAAGAGCAAAACTTAATGACAACTACTATGTCCCTGCTGAGTCTCAGCTGGCTTCACCTCAGTTATATCAATCGGTGAGGTGCGAAAAAAAAAGGTCTGCATATTGGTGAAGAGCAAAAAAAAGGTCTACACACGTCGGCACGTGTCCTGTTTTCGTGAAAATATCGGTGAAGAGTTTTCGTGAAAATGTCGGTGTAAGAGCAAAAAGAAAAAGAAGGTCTACACGTCTGCAGGTGTCCTGTTTTCCTGTTTTCGTGAAAGCATCGGTGAAGAACAAAAAAATAAAATAAATAAAGGTCTCTACACGTATCCAGGTGTCCTGTTTTCCTGTTTTCGTGAAATTGATAAGAAGCTAAATCTGCTGTAAAGAAGTTGCAGAGAGTACCTGAATCTTTGGCAAAACAAAGAAAAGCTTACAAAGAATCTTTTGCCAAAAAACAACTGAGACGGCTTGTTGAAAAAAAGATCCCAAAAACTGGGGCGCAAGATTGTTTTCGACCGGGCGGTTCAATATGCGCAAGAATACGCTGCTTCAGAACGAAAAGTGATTAAAGCTAAACGAAGAGCAAGACGTAACAACTACTATCTCCCTGCTGAGTCAAAGCTGGCTTTGCTTCAATTATATCAATCGGTGAGGTGCAAAAATAGGTATACAGATCTGCAGGTGTCCTGTTTTCTTGTTTTTGTGGAAATATTGGTGAAGAGCAAAAAAAGGTCTACACGTCTGTAGGTGTCCCGTTTTCCTGCTTTCATGAAAATATCGGTGAAGAGCAAAAAAATGGTCTACTGCAGGTGTCCTGTTATCGCGAAATTATCGGTCAAGAGCAAAAAAATCACGTGCCTTCAGGCATATACGTTTCACAATGGTGTCACATTACCCACCGAACAATCGCATATTACCACTCGGGGGTAATTTCCCCCCAGGTTGGGAACCACCGAATTAAGGGCAAAAACAACAGGCAAGAGCAGAGCTTACAAATGAGCTCATGGAAATTTATCAGCCAGTAACTGCTAAAAGAAAGGAGGCAATGAAATGTGCACAAAAGAAGATTGAGGCTAGGAAGGCTTCTAAATCCTACATCATTAAACAACAGTTCTTGAAAAAAAAGCGAAAAGAAGCTAAATCTGCTGTAAAGAAGTTGCATGCAGGGAGTAGCCTACCTGAATCTTTGGCAAAACAAAGAAAAGCTTACAAAGAATCTTTTGCCGAAAAACAACTGAGACGGCTTGTTGAAAAAAAGATCCAAAATGCTAAGCGCAAGATTGTTTTCGACCGGGCTGTTCAATATGCGCAAGAATACGTTGCTTTAGTTTGGAACGAAAAGTGATCAAAGCTAAATGAAGAGCAAGACTTAACTACATCCACTATCTCCCTGCTGAGTTAAAGCTGGCTTTACTTCAATTTTATCAAATGGTGAGGTGCAAAAATAGGTATACGGAGCTGCAGGTGTCCCGTTTTCCTGTTTTCGTGAAAACATCGGTGAAGAGCAAAAAAACACGTGCCTTCAGGCATATACTTTTGACAATGGTGTCACATCACCCACCGAACAATCGCATATTACCACTTGGGGGTAATTTCTCCTAGGTTGGGAACCTCTGAATTAAAGGCAAAAAGCAAGAGCAGAGCTTACACATGAGCTTACGGAAATTCATCAACCAGTAACTGCTAAAAGAAAGGAGGCAATGAAACGTGCACAAAAGAAGATTGCAGCTAGGAAGGCTTCTAAATCCTACATCACTAAACAACAGTTCTTGAAAAAAAAGCGAGAAGAAGCTAAACCTGCTGTAAAGAAGTTGCAGGGAGTACCTGAATCTTTGGCAAAACGAAGAAAAGCTTACAAAGAATCTTTTGCCAAAAAACAACTGAGACGGCTTGTTGAAAAAAAGATCCCAAAAACTGGGGCGCAAGATTGTTTTCGACCGGGCGGTTCAATATGCGCAAGAATACGCTGCTTTAGTTTAGTTTAGAACGAAAAGTGATCAAAGCTAAACGAAGAGCAAGACTTAACAGCTGGCTTTACCTCCATTGTATTAATCGGTGAAGAGCAAAAAATGGGTTACACGTTTATAGTCAGGGCGTGGAAAGTTTTGACCTTAAAAAAATTATGGTTAAGCCAGTTTTTTGATATTTGTTAGATAATTGTATGTACATTTACCAAAGAAAAATCCCACGCATAATCTCTTTGGGTTACGTCACTATGACGTCATCATTATTTGTAAATGTGAAAATTGATAAGCTTAAATATAATTCTTTATAGCCTAACTTTTGTTCTAAAAGATGCAGATGCTTCGAACCAACTCCACTCAAACAAATGATGGTTGGGAGGTCTTTGTATGACCTTATGACGTCATGCGTCGATGACGTCACAACCAAGCAAAAAAAGCTATAAAAAGTTGATTTTTTAAAGTTTTAATAGAAGTCAATCGCGGTAACCTTCATGTTGCTTTCCATAAACGCAACAAGTTACTTTTATAAGCAATTCCACGCTGTAATTAGTTTTTAGTGCAAAACTAAACACATTTTGCATCAGTATTCACGCAAAAAATTCTGGTTTTAGTTATACTGTATGAGCAAAACTTAAAAATACAAATTCATCACAGTCAGGCGGTGCTCAACCGGTTAAAAAAAGATAGAAAATGAACAACGTACAAGTACTTTGCAATGCAGCGTGAAAATTTTAATAACATCATTATTGATGACGCCGTCATACTAGAAAATCTCGAAACAATTGCGTTGAATCAAAATCATTGTTAAAACACGTTAGCAGAAATCTAAACATCAAAAATCTCTTATAATCTCGAGTAGTTCTCGTTTATTTTCGATTTCAAATTAACTGACTCCGTAATATTGCTTGCAGTGCCTCTGCAATCACCACATGCATGGATGTAGCGGCGTAGCTAGAACATGCGGGGACCCTTACGCGAGTTTGAATGGGGTTCCCAAAATCTTTATTAGAAAAAACGTGTCAGCAATTTAGTATCTATACTGAGCTTAATTTGTTAAACAGTGATAGACCCAGTATTGCTGCCATTTGCGCAATAGAACAATATGCATACCAAACAAACTATTGAGGTGTTGCATGCGGCAATATAAAAAATCAAATCTCATTGTACTCGCGGTATTACCCCGAAGCATTTAACGAACGGCGAGGGCTATCTTCGCATCTCAACGCCCGAGAAACACTGCTATTAACCTTTTTTACGGTCTTATGTCCGATTTGACCGCCCTTGGAAACAGACCCCAGACCTCTCGTTACAACTGAGCTATCTGGCCGGAACCAATATTCAAAGTATAATAGATAATTTATATATTCCAAAAAATACATGTCATAAACTCACGGAAGCCCTTTACATCTTTCAAAAATATTATTTGTTGAAATTATAACAATGATGTGATGCCCTGGTATGTTGTGGAAAACCACACAGTTCAACTCCTTAGCAGCTTAGCAAAGCATAATTGTATTAACAGCATTAACTCATTCATAATGAAAAATACTGCAATAATATACAATATTCGTAAGCAGTTGTAGAGTTGCAAATAATGCGATCAGGAGTAATTGCAGAAAAGGTGTGTGTGGACAACAATCACACATGTTCCCAAACGGCGGGCATCATTATTAGAGCATCAGATTCGTAAGTACGTACTGCTTTCTACAACTGCTTACGAATATTGTAAACTATTGCAGTATTTTTCATAGTGAATGAGTTAATGCTGTTAAGGCAATTATGCTTTGCTAAGCTGCCAAGGTGTTGAACTGTTTGGTTTTTAAGCAATCAGCAAGCGCAATACGCAGATGTCATGACATAACTGGTTGGAGCGCTATACAAGTTGTCGGAGTTTAGCCGAGCATCCATACTCCAGATCAGAGGTGGGCAAACTTTTTACTCGAAGGGCCACACTTGAAACAATGTTGAAGCCACGGGCGGCACGCTGATTGGAAAACAAGGAGTTCTTTTTTCTTTGTTCTTATTTTGGAGATCACCGTCCGCATGCGAATGTAATCTCCAAAAAAAGGTTTCTTCCTTGTTTTTCATTCCAATTTTGCCCCGTTGAGGCTTACGTTTTTGAAAATCACTGCCACCGTGATCTCTAAAAGAAAAATAGGTCTTCCGCTCGATTCACAGTGGGAGATTAAGTTTCTGTAAGGCCTAATTTGGCTTGCGGTCCGTAGTTTGCCCATGTCTGCTCCACATCAAGGACTAGCAACTCTAAAGCCGTGAGTCTATCCTTTTATAACCCGAGGTTGTTGCGCAGTCAGGATTCCAAGCTATAGCAATGATATAGCTTGGCGAGCTTCAAGTATCATCATCTGCAAGCAACGGACCACATATTCCTTTTGGTGCACGACGAATTGGGCGCATGAAAATAATATGATCTGTGCTAAACTCGCAAATCGCAATCCGGTGAAGGAGTGAGATACCACTTGTGAATGGACAAGCAAAATCGACCTACGCCAGTTTGTGGAAGATTCAGCCTTTCTTATGCGAAACTGGGCAAGCTCATTCCAAAAGAATGGAGGCCAGCTCTTGGTATAATATAACATGACGGAACCTGGGTAAACTATCGAGCAAATACTCCGTGGTCCATTTGTAGTTTGCCCACTGCGTTCTACGAATATACTATGTAAATAAATCGTGTAGTAGTTTCCGTACAGCAGTCACAAATAGGCGTCTGGATTTCAATCTTTCCTCGTAGGGATCTGGAGGTCTGACCATGTGACCATAAAGAATATGGCCCGGGATCTTCTACATGCCACGATTGGCCAAGGAGAGTGCAGCTCCTTAGCGGCAAAACCCAGCTGGCTGGATACCAGTGGCGTACGCAGGATTTTTCAATGGGGGGGTTTTAGTAGCGTCACATCGTGATGACGTAAGTTTTAGTGACGTCACAGCTATTATAATGCCATAAAGATAACGAAGAAAACAATCCAGATATTTTATTCACACTTTTGCTTGATTTTTTGCGCTTCATTTAAGGAGCGAAAAGGTTTCACAGAAACTCAAGCTGTCAATCCGTGGTTAACAATTTACTGAAAAAGTTTAAGTTGACCTCATTTTTGAGCCATAGGAAGGTTAACTGACTAAAGTAGGCTAGCTTTCGCAACGTCACAAACAAGGTGTAGCCAGGAGGGTAAAACAGGTAATTGCTTCTCTCCAAAAAATCTTTTCAAGAACCAACATTGATATAAACAACGCATATAAACCTTGATAAAATTATTTAATACGCACTCATTATGAAAGAGGCAGTTTTCTCTGTCTTGAAAACTGAAGACAGTGAAGCATGAGAAAAACTGCCCTCCCTACCGCAACATTTTTAAATTACAATAAATTACGCGCGAGAGGAATCTCTAATCATGTGATTAATCAAAAACAGAGTCGATCAAGGGTGGAAACCCAAACCTAAACCTTAAACCTGAAAATTGGGTTTTAAAGGAAATTTTTGAAACCCAAACTGCAACTGACATTTACTCAGCCAAATTTTTGAAATCCTTAACTTAAACCAAAACCGTTTTTTCTTGAAACGTCAAAACCGCAAGTGAAACTAAAACCTGTTCAAAGTTTTCTGAGGTTTTGGGTTTTAAAAATTGTCAACATCATCATTACCAGAACGATTTCTTTTATGCTTGAGCGTCAAAGCGAAGCTGTGAATACTAATTTTTGAGTCTTTGGTTTCACCGGACTCGGAATTATACCCAAGTCGACAACTTCTGAAGCATTTGCTCTCCTCACTCGGACAGCTGAGCTGCTACTTATTATCGTAATATAACGAAAACGCTAAGAAGTAGAGCATTTAAGTAATCCGTATTCAAAATAAAAGAGCTTTCTTGGATAAAACTTAAACCGAAACTAAAACCCAAAAACAGAAGCTGTGCGTAAGCAAAACTGAAACCGAAACTAAAACCTATTTTTCAACAGCTGTGAAACCAAACCAAAACGGAAACCTGACATCTGGATTTCAACACACCAAAACTGAAACTGACTCCCTAGCGCCAAGTAGCCAGGTTTTCACCCTTGGCGTCGATATCATGAGATACTCTCAGGCACATAATCGGGGTGTCTGGGAAACGGAGCACTCCAGCTCCTGAGACAGTTACGGTGCGTAAAACAATTTTGCCTCCTCCCCCCGGTTCCGCCCTTGGACCTCTTTAAATCTTTCGTTGGTCTGGTCTTCCTTGGCAGTATTTTCATCTTATTTTCAGCACTTAGGGCAGCGTTAATTCAAATTTTCATATTTTAATAATTTTTCAACAAACCGGCCGGTTATAGCGCAATGTTAAAGAGATGTCGCTATATATGCGAAAGGTCTGAGGTTCAATTCCCAGGCAGGTCAAATCGGACACAGTGTAACCAACGGCTCGCCACCGCTGCGACGATTCTTCGGAGCTGTATTGCCCAGGCGCTAAGCCTCGGGGTCGGGCCCCGCCACTCGCTACCACGCTTCGGTACTACAGCGAGTTAATGAAACGAGTAGGTCTACAGTGAAAATTTGATTTAAAAAAAAAATTTTGTGTGCGGCCATAGTTACTGCAGACACACCGTATCTAAGGAAGCTCCTTCTTACCAATTGCTTCTCAGCAGCATCAATGACAACCATGCAGTTCAAGCAAAACACATAAGAAAAGTTGAAATACCGGTATTGTGGCATCGCATGGCAATAAAAGTTTCTCGAGATTAAATTAGAAAGTTGGACCAAATGGAAAAAACATGACAGCAGTTTCGGCAAGCTCCGCACGAAGAAAAGTCGGTTCGTTTCAAAAAAGAAATGTTTCAGTTTTTCTGCAATCGTCAACGTCAAGCACAGCGCACCAGAAAAGTTTGACTAGTATTATTGCATCACAATGAAAGTTTTTCAAGATTTTATGAGCAAGTTGGATTACACAGAAAAACACGAGAGCAATTTCAGCTATCTCTGTATGAAAAAAAAAAAACGGATCGTTCCAAAAAGAGAGGTTTTCATTTTTTTTTTAAAATCTTCAATGGGGCTGGGTTTTGATCCCCAAACCCCCCTCCCGTGCGTACGCCACTGCTGGATACCCACAAGAATAAGTAACTTGACCGTTGCAGTTGGACGAATGGACGTAAGCATCCCTTAACAATGCGCAGAGCATCGCTTAGAAGACTATGGATGAGACGAGCGCGCGACATGCAGGCTACGACACCAAACTAGTGTGCAGTGCTTATTATAGCAGTTGAGTTAACTAAGGACAGGATATCTGGACGCAATGTTTAACACCATGCAGTACTCAACCAAAGGCTGCAAGTCGCCTCAACAATGTCACATGTGCAGAAAGTTTCTTGCGCTGTGTCACGAGGTGGTGACAGTACGTGAGCGTACTGTCCAAGTTTGTATGAAGACACGTTGGGTGAGGACTGAGCGGCAAAAGCTAACCATTGGTTTGAACCTTGTGCTCACGTTTAACCTTTCTGATTTGTTTAAGTGAAGAGCTGCGATCACCTTTTCAGTCTTGCTGAGCTTTAGCTTCCAAGTTTAGAGATATGCCAATGAGATAGTCATATCTTGGCTCAATTTTCTCTCCAATGTCGTCGCGTCTCCAGTAGGGTGCTGCCAAATGATTAGAAAATGCCGTTATGTATAACTCCGATTGTCAGACTTCGGTTCACTTCTCAAAAAAACGTTGTGGCGTTCTTGAATAGGATGATTCTCACTCTAAGGTGCTTTACACCATCAAGCCAACAATTTATGACACTATGAAGTATTACTGACGATTGATCTCAAAAAGACGCAATAACTTGAGACAACTGACCATTAATAGTTAGAGTTTAAAAAGACGTAAGTTTTTATTAGTTTTTATTATATTTTCTATTTCCCTTATCACGAGAAAGTGACCAAAACGCTACAACTTGATCGGTCAGGAGTTCCCCACCATTTGTCTTCCACACTAAGATAGGGGACTGTTGTTAAGTGCCTTCCCCAATGGTACTACAAGTAAACTGTGGCTTACTCCACACAGTCTTTTTAATACTAAACTGTGAACACCAATTTTTATTAAGTAATTGGTTTAATTCAACTTCGAATAGAACCCCAGTTTCTGCCACAGAACAAGTCACTCTATCCACTCGGCCATTAAATTGGTTGAGCGACTGGATATATTTTTAAAAAGATATTCATAATATGTCTCATCGGCACAGCAGCAGCACAGGATTCGTGAACGCGCCACTCTCCGCTACTGCGAATATAGATAATAAGAATACTCGTCAAGTATAAAGCGTTCATTTAGCTGAAGCTGCCGTTAAAGTATTTCATTTGCTTTTATGTTCGCCGCTTTCGAAATAAATTGATTTAGCTGAATTAAACTGCTGCAGCTTAAGTCAGTAGACTAAGCTGCGATGAGTCGAGTGGAAACTTGACTTTTGCGATACCATGTGGCATTTTCGAGACAAAAATTTCTCGCTCCTGAGAAGTAAGTTCGTTTGATCTTAATGTTATTTTTTTCTTCAAACAACACTCACTAGTTAAGGAACGTAAATCTAGAGTTTTCGTGAAATTGATAGTTTGTGAGATAGAATGCGAAAAGATGAAGTGAGTGATAAACCAGTGGATTAGAAGCGTTTTGGATACATCAGATTATCAGATTTGAGATTTTCTGTAGATGATGACGTCATCAATGAATGACGTAATTGACAACAAAACCATTTGTGATTTTCATATTTCATCAAAAACTGCTCACACTCCAAAATTCATTTGGTTTCAACCAAATAAAGCATGGGTAGCGTCGAAATAGTGCATATAGCAGTTAATTTCAGTTTTCTACCCATGCAGATATAAACACAATTTTTTGATCGAAAACTTTCATAAAATGAATTCAGTTTTTTACGAAATATGTAGTATTGTGTAGAATTGCTGAAAAAAGTAATTTGTTGTTTTTATGTGAAGTAAAACGAAAGTTGTAAAAAGTTGACAGCGACTCAAAATCAGTGGCGTACATTTGTGAAAATTATTGGGGGTGATGAACCACTGCAGCATCAACTAAAACGTCAAGGTCTTCACGGCAGAGCCCCCCAGACCCCCTACCGCTGTTCTTCTTTGCACGTTACCTCGTTTCAAAAGTTTGAAGACAATGAACATGAACTTCTTCAACTATTATAGACTGAACAATATTAACAAAATATATATGCCGGTACAGAAAACAAGCTGAACGTTTTCGGACAAACCGACAGTCCTTCATTACAGCATGATCAGAAATAAAAAGTTAACGCATGGCAAACTAATATAAGCGAAAAGCAAAACAGCAAAGGTACGAGTCGTACTCAGGCTGTTTAGCTTTTCACTTGAATTAGTTTGCCCTGGGCACGTTAGCTTTCCATTGTCGGTCATCTTCTGATGAAGGACGGCAATGTGGCCGAGTGGTTCGGCAGCGTGGGCGAGTAATTGTTGGCAGCATGGCCGAGTGGTTCGGAACGTCGTTTTTACGACGGCCATGATCGCAAGGTTGATGGTTCAACTCCTACCCAAGCTTCGTTGTTGCGTTCTTGGATAAGATGCTTCATGGCAATTATCTCTGCTTAGAGGAATTTAACAAGCAGCAAATTGAAGAAGTCAGAAGCAAAATTCAAGCGGAAAAATGGGAAACAAGGGAAACTCCTAAGCGAGTCTGAATTCGTCCTATGTATAACACCTCCGTCGCTTTCTCATGACAGGAGGATAAAAATGAAGAAATCATCATCATCAAGGACGGTTGTGTTGTTCGAAAACGCTCAGTATATTTTCTGCATGTTATTTTCTAATTAAACACGTTCTTTGTTCTGAACTTAATATCTGTTGCTGCAATATGTATATTAAAGATCTCCTCTCTCCCAAAGTTATATTAGGCCACGAGCTGATAGCAAAGATAAAGCTAATATTATGCTGATAGCTGCTACGAAAAATGACAAATCAAATAATATTGCTTCATTAAAATGGTCACTAATTGCGACGAAACTTTTACCTCACAAAAAGCAAAGCAATGGAAACGCAATAACCTAATTATTACTAGATAGTAAAATAGTCGCACGTCATTATTCGTAGTATGACTTGACAATCAAAATGTTAGTTAGATCACAATACCTTATCGGCTTAATCGTACCGGTGCACTTACTGCAATTGCTCGCTGATTACTCCCTCCTCTGTCAAGAGTCACATGACATTAAATGTTTTATAGCAATCGCGTGACAATTTCTTCCAATATGGGAGGTAATAAATGCATTATCATCCTCCCTCGAAAAATATTGGGGGGGGTGCATCCTCCCCGGAATGTACGCCCTTGCTCAAAATACAAAAAAATGCATCTTTTGACGTTGTTAATTGAGGATTGTGACGTCATCAACGTATGACGTCACAAAATTATGTGAACACATCTGCTTTTTCACTTCTGTTATTGAACTTGGTTTGAAGCAACAACTGTTTGTAGAACAAAAGTTATAGGCAAGTAAACGGAACTAATCACGAAAAAAAAAATTGCAATGCTCACACAAAGATGACGTTATAATGACATAACCCAAAGACATTATGCGTGAGACTTTTTTTTTGGTGAATGTTCATACAATCAGCAAATATATATCAAAAAACTGGCTTAACATTATTTTTTTGAGGTTAGACCCTTTTTAGAGCTTCCGCTCCCTGACTACTAGAGGTGTCCTGTTTTTCTGTTGAGTAAAAATATCGGTGAAGAACAGAACAATAAAAAAAAAAAAAAAAATAGAAAAGGTCCTCACGTATCCAGGTGTCCTATTTGCCTGTTTTCATGAAAATATCGGTGAAGAGCAAACAACGTGCCTTCAGGCATATATTTTTGACAATGGAGTCGCAACACCCACCGAGCAATCGCATATTACCCCTGGGGGGTAATTTACCCCCAGGTTGGGAGCCACTGAATTAAAGGCAAAAACAAAAAGCAAGAGCAGAGTTAAGACATAAGCTCATGAAAATTCATCAGCCAGTAACTGCTAAAAGAAAGGAGGCAATAAATGCAGCTAGGAGGGCTTCTAAATCCTATATCGCTAAACAACAGTTCATAAATAGAAAGCGAGAAGAAGCTAAACCTACTGAAAAAAAATTGCCCAAGTACCTGAATCTTTGGCAAAACAAAGAAAAGCTTTACATTCACAACACTTCGCAAGTATCTGTAAGTAGCATACTCAGCAATCATGAAAAAACGCGCAACCCCGCTACCTATCCCAAGTACACTACGACCTAGAGTGCACGACAAAAGGTAACCGGTTAACATTTATTTCGACCTATAAGGTCTCATCAGGTGCACTAATTCTCGTAAGCAGATCAGTCTGCCAGCACACTTTAACGCCTTGGAGTGTGGAGCTAGAAGCTATAGCAAACAAGCAAAAAGCGCTAAAGAAAAGCTTACAAAGAATCTTTTGCCAAAAAACAATGGAGACGGCTTGTTGAAAAAAAGATCCCAAAAACTGGGGCGCAAGATTGTTTTCGATCGGGCTGTTCTGTTCAATATGCGCAAGAATACGCTGCCCTGCTGAGTCTCAGCTGGCTTTACCTCAGTTGTATCAATCAGTGAGGTGCAAAAAAAAGGTCTTCATACTGGTGAATTGCAAAAAAAAGGTCTACTCGTCCGCACTCGGCACGTGTACTGTTTTCGTGAAAATATCGGAAAAGAGTTTTCGTGAAAATACCGGTGAAGAGCAGAACAATATATAAAAGGTCTACCCGTCTGCAGGTGTCCTGTTTTTGTGAAAATATCGGTGAGGAGCAAAAAAACGGGCCTTTAGGCATATGTTTTTGACAATGGTGTCGCATTACCTCTGAAGAATCACATAGCACCCCTCAAGGGTAATTTACCCCCAGGTTGAGAACCACTGGGTTAGCAGTATCAACAAAGTGAGACCAAAGGTTCGTAAGATTTTGCAGCTTTTCCGTCGGAGTGAAATCAACAAGGGCGTATTCACAGGCTTGTCCATGGGAATGGGATTCCCATGGGAAATGTCCCATGGGATGGGACAGCACGAACTGCATTTACCATGGGACCCATGGGACAGTAGCCATGTGACAGCGTCTTGATAATGTCATTCCTAACTTTAGGTTTTAAACTTTTTTGCTTTAAAAAATTCTTTTTAGTCCACTTTTTTCTTTATAAAAGATTTTCCCTTAGCATTGTTGTTACAAGGTAGTGGTGCTTTGCACCATAGTTACCAGATGGTGTACTTGGACACCAATTACTGGAAAAATGGTGTAATCTTAAAGTTTCGTGTTTTTACTGAAAATTTTCAATTAATCTTGGAAATGAGAAGAGAAAAAATCTTAGATGGTGTAAATTTTCATAAATTTAATAAAATTTATTGAATTGTATTTTAATGGGAATCCCATGGGATGGGATGGGACAGAAAAATATGTCCCATGGACAAGCCTGCGTATTCATGCGTCTGAACAAGGCCTCGCTTAACATGCTTCGAATTGCCGAGCCTAAAATCGCTTGGGGGTATCCAAACCATAAGACTGTGCGGGAGCTGATCTTCAAGAAAGAAAATGCTAAAGTCTGGGACTGTCGTGTCCTTATCACCAGCAACGCAATCGTCGAGAAACATCTTTGGAGATACGGTATTATCTGCATGGAAGATTTGATCAGGAGATCTTGACCGTCGGCCGAACGTTCCAAAAGGCGAACAATTTCCTCTGATCTTTCAAGCTCTCCTAGCTGCTCCCCGTAAAGGTTTCAAGAAAGTCACTAAGTCACTACAGCTTTCAGGTCTAAACCAACGTGCAAAGTCACACGGCGCTGAAGAGAATAGGTCACATTGCTAATACCTAACTTAGGGAAGTGTTATTGTAAAATATACAGTAGCTCTTATCGCCAAGTTTAAAACCATACTTTTAAATGACAAATCCAGCAGGCTATCAATGCAGTTCTCAACTAATGGTATTTTAACTATATTTGCGAAGCTAAAAACTGCTGGGTGAACAAGTTAAGGTCAATTTGACAGAGTATATTTTTGAGAAAGATCTACTTCAGTAGATATGTTATACCCATGCATATAACTTTTGACTTGATCGCAAAGAAATATTAGATTAAAGAAATATTAGGTATAGAGCATCCAATTTGACGAATTTTCAAAAATACCGGTATCACTAAAAAAATATTGTTATTTTTCTTTGTTTTATATATAAATCATAACAGGTTAGTAGAAATATCAAAATCGTTTCCTATGAGTTGCTCTGCATGAACCGCAGCGGTAAGTATTACGTATAGGCGTTAACTAAACCTAACGAAATAACGTAATAGCTCAAACAATACACTGCAAACAAGCGGTATTGGCAGCCCAATACCTTTACCTTTTTTTTAATTTTGTTTCGGTCATTTGACTGATTTTAGCAAAATTTGCCCAAATTTTATAGGTCAACTCGGTAATATTTCGGTCAAGTTTACCTCATGAAATGATCTCAAAAAAAAAAAAAAAAAAGAGATCTCCACCTTGCATACGGCAACTACGCTGCCTTCGGTCTGGCTTCGGCAACTTCTTCAAAAATTCAAGTTTTTTCGCTTGTGTGACCGATTTTAGATAAATTTGTCAATTTTTTTCGGTCAACTTGATAATATTTCGGTCAAGGTTCTAGGCCTCTTGAAGTGACCTCCAAAAAAAAAAAAGATCTCCACCTTGCTTACCGCAACTACGCAGTCTTCGGTGGTACATTTCTTCAAATATTCAAGTTTTTTTCGCTTGTTTGACCGATTTTAAATCAATTTTCTCAAGTTTTTTCGGTCAACTCGATAATATTTCGGTCAAGTTTGCCTCATGAAATGATCTCCAAAAAAAAAAAAAGAGGTCTCCACCCTGCATACGGCGACTACGCTGCCTTCGGTGGTACATTTCTTCAAAAACTCAAGTTTTTTCGCTTGTGTGACCGATTTTAGATAAATTTGTCAATTTTTTTCGGTCAACTCGATAATATTTCGGTCAAGGTTCTAGGCCTCTTGAAGTGACCTCCAAAAAAAAAAAAAAAGATCTCCACCTTGCTTACGGCAACTACGCAGTCTTCGGTGGTACATTTCTTCAAATATTCAAGTTTTTTTCGCTTGTTTGACCGATTTTAAATCAATTTTCTCAAGTTTTTTCGGTCAACTCGATAATATTTCGGTCAAGTTTGCCTCATGAAATGATCTCAAAAAAAAAAATAGAAATCTCCATCTTGCATTTGGCAACTATGCAGCCTTCGGTCTGGTACATTTCTTCAAAAATTCAAGTTTTTTCGCTTGTGTGACCGATTTTAGATAAATTTGTCAATTTTTTTCGGTCAACTCGATAATATTTCGGTCAAGTTTCTGGGCCTCTTGAAGTGACCTCCAAAAAAAAAAAAAAAAGATCTCCACCTTGCTTACCGCAACTACGCAGTCTTCGGTGGTACATTTCTTCAAATATTCAAGTTTTTTTCGCTTGTTTGACCGATTTTAAATCAATTTTCTCAAGTTTTTTCGGTCAACTCGATAATATTTCGGTCAAGTTTGCCTTATGAAATGATCTCAAAAAAAAAAAAAAAGAAATTGGTCTCCACCCTGCATACGGCGACTAAGCTGCCTTCGGTGGTACATTTCTTCAAAAACTCAAGTTTTTTCGCTTGTGTGACCGATTTTAGCTAAATTTGCTCTAGTTTTTTCAGTCAACTCGATAATACTTCGGGTCAAGTTTGCAAAAAAAAAAAGGTCTCCACCATGCGTTTGGCAACTATGCAGTCTTCGGTCTGGTACATTTCTTCAAAATTTCAAGTTTTTTTCGCTTGTTTGACCAATTTTAGCAAAATTTGCCAAGTTTTTTCGGTCAACTCAATAATATTTCGGTCAAGTTTGCCTCATGAAATGATCTCAAAAAAAAAAAATAGAAATCTCCATCTTGCATGTGGCAACTATGCAGCCTTCGGTCTGGTACATTTCTTCAAAAATTCAAATTTTTTCGCTAGTTTGCCCGATTTTAGATAAATTTGTCAATTTTTTTCGGTCAACTCGATAATATTTCGGTCAAGTTTCTGGGCCTCTTGAAGTGACCTCCAAAAAAAAAAAAAAAAGAGGTCTCCACCTTGCATTTGGCAGCTACGCAGCTTTCGGTCTGGTACATTTCTTCAAAAATTCAAGTTTTTTCCGGTCATTGTGACCTAACGGGCCTAAAAAGTTTCGGTCATTGCCAAAAAATTTCGGTCAATAACCGACCAACGACCAAAACAAAAAACCTAGGAAGGAAACAATTGACGCGGAAGTCATGGATAATCTTGCTGTTACGATGGAAGACTTCAGATTTGCAATGGCACATAGCAATCCATCAGCTTTTCGTGAAACTGTCGTTGAGGTACCGAATATTACATGGGATGACATAGGTGGTCTTTAAAACGTACAGACTGAGCTGCAAGAACTTGTTCAGTATCCCGTGGAACATCCAGAAAAATTCTTAAAATTTGGTATGACTCCTTCAAAAGGTATTTTGTTCTACGAACCCCCGGGTGTGGAAAGACTCTGCTTTCAAAAGCCATCGCTAACGAATGTCAAGCGAATTTTATTTCAATCAAAGGAACGAAAATGCTGACCATGTGGTTCGGAGAATCAGAAGCGAATGTTCGAGAAGTCTTTGATAAGACTCGACAAGCTGCGCCTTGCGTGTTGTTTTTCAACGAATTGGATTTTATAGCGAAATCACGTGGTGGTAGCGTCGGTGATGGAGGTGGAACTGGTGACAGAGTGATCAACCAGATTCTTACAGAGATGGACGGAATGGGAAACAAGAAAAATTTGTTTTTTATTGGAGCGACAAACAGATCGGACATCATTGACTCTGCAATTCTGCGACCTGGATGGCTTGATCAACTTATATATATTTCTCTTCCCGATGAAAACTCACGCATAGCTATCTTGAAAGCTACTGTAATTTGCGAAAATCACCGGTGGCTAAAAACGTTGATCTTAACTTGATCGCGAAAGTGACCAAAGGCTTCAGCGGAGCAGATTTGACTGAACTTTGTCAACGAGCTTGCAAGCTTACCATTCGAGAAAACATCGAAAAAGACATTCAGCGTGAAAAGGAACGAGCTAGAAGCGGCGTCAGTGCAATAGACTTGGAAGAAGAGGAGGAAGATTTAGTTCCGGAGATTCGACGCGATCATTTTGAAGAAGCGATTCGATTTGCTCGTCGTTCAGTCACTGACAAAGACATAAGAAAATATGAACTTTTCGCTCAAACTTTGCAACAAGCTCGAGGTTTTGGTAATTTCAGTTGTAGTTGCTCCACTGTTCAAGGTGGTGGAGGATCTGCTCCTGGCAGAAGCAGTAGAGCTGGAGGAGATGGTCAATTTGAAGAGGAAGAAGACATTTTCTATAATTGATCTTTGTTGATTGGTTGGTTTTCATCTTAGAATATGTGTTGCAATGTTAGTAAATTGATTCTGTTTTGTTACTTAGGTTCAGTATTTTTGTTATCAGGTTAAAACGGGATTTTTATGTGCAAATAAATTACTCATTTAAAAATTTGAACTTTTGCAATTACTTGTACAATGTTTACGAAAATTCTAGCATAGTGCAGTCTCGTATCATTTTCCTTTCGCCTTATTTCTCGAAAGTTAGTCCCATAAGCCAACACATAGCCTAGTAGGGCAAATTTTGGGTCATGTGTTCAGTGAAGAAACTTAAGCTCATCGATACTAAATGTACTGGCTTGTTTTTGAGCTATCGGAAGTCATTTTTTCAAAATGAACAACATACCAGACAACTATCACGTGAAGCGCAAATTGGAAGTAATTGCAAAACGCGCATGGCAATTTTTTAAGCTTGTGCAAAAACTTGAACGTTGTTATACAGGTTTAAGTTAAGTAAGAAGCTATTTTCGATGGTTTACTGTGAAGAAACTTACTGCTTGTTTATAGGCCTTAGTTTCTTGAATTTCGCAAAATAAAATTGTTTTGTAAAAAAACAAAACAAAACATGCAGTCTCTCAAGGAACACACCTAGACTGAAGAATCAAAAATATAAAGAAAGTAAAGCCACACTCGTTTTCATGTACTTGTATCTACGGTATATTGTAAGGGTGACTCCATCAACTTATCTCAGCATAAATTGAAAAGCAACAACGAATGTTATTCACTAAATTGTACAACGTACAAAATTAGTGAAAACCTGTTACTTGCGTACTTGGTGTTCTATCTGAAACGCTATTGCATGTGTTTACGTTTGTGTACACAAATAAACTCACTGCTATCAAGTTTAGATGAAGTTCTGTCTTTGTAGCAATTGGTAAAAAATTCAAAATAATGTTATAGTCCAGAAGAATTTCGCTCAACCGTGCATGGCAACATATACAAACTTTTATTGCTGATTATTGTCTACTGGTACCTCCTGAACAAGAATCAGAAGTATGCCAAGCTGGCATAGTTGAGCAATTTTTTTTATCAGCGATCAAATATAACTGATATACATACTCAATAAATACTATAAGTGTAACATAATTATTATCACTACCTAATTATAACAGCAATTAATCCATGTGAAAAAGATAGATTTTGTATCACTAAATGTTATGTTGACATTGAAAAAAAAAATTATTGGTGAGTAACCCCCTCAAAATACCGAATGAAATTTTTCTCTAGCGCCATCTCGTGATAAAAAAGTGTTTATTGAATATCAGATTCTTGCAGCTTATTTTTTGAACTGTGTCACATAAAAACTATCGTGCTTTACGCAATGTTGCAAGTTCTAGTGACGTAAACCTTGTGATGATGTCATCATTACGTCATAACTGAAATAAATAACTACAAAATTTATCATTTTCGGCATGAAAATTGCTATTTATGATAAATAAAAGCTTTTTTATAAAAATGTTACTAATGAAATGAGTTTAAAAACAACAAAGTTAGCAGGAAATTTAACAATATGCATAATTGTCATATGTTTGACAAAATCATGAATCATCAGGAATTTTTATCATAACGGTGTTCCAATTTTTACATTTTTTTTCTCCTCGACTATGGCAAAAGACTGAACACGAATAATGTGCCGCAGAGGAGCTACATCCGCTTGTAGCACATGTTGCGCACCCACATTTAATCATTTTAGTATTTGTTCAGGTGCGGAGGCCACATCTGAACGTAAGGCAATTGGCATGAGTTGGTTTTGGTGGGCATCAAGGGTCCATCCAAAATGCAAAGGATTTTCATTTGGTGGCTCAGCATTGGCAAAAGTCCTCCAGATGGCAGTTTGAAAATGAGCTTGATGTACATGGTCTTCAAAAACTTAAGATGTTTGGGGTAACGCTCTCAAATCAGGAGCGGAATTTACCTTGCACTTTCCCATTTTGTTTGACCATACTTTGAATCTTAAATTCGTCATATTGATTTCTCCTGCGAATCCGTAACAAGCAGAAATGAATTTGGTTGCTTCGGAAATAACTTCAGTCATCAACTCTCGCATTCTTCCAAGTTTATGTTGCATACTTCCTAAGTTTATGCATTCTTTCAAGTTGATTCTGATTTCAAAAGCTTGAAAACTGTAGAGTTTCCAATACCCCAGATAAGCGATACTGTGTCGCAGCCAATAAGTACGTGGGCAGGTAATAAGTGGGTTAAAATGTTGCTGTGGGCCAGGGCTGTGGATTTGATGCTAACACATGATCTTCCATAGCTTGACCCAGACATAATAAAATCGCGGGTTAGTTTCTGACTGTAATACACGTGTAGCAGTAGGATGTATATATCGGTGTCATCTGCAACTGCTGCCACTCTAATAACCATCTTTTTCATCTCTACTACAGCCAAAGCCTGCTGAGGGGTAGAACTAAAACCGTATGGAACCGTATGGGCACCGTACGTTTCCATACGATTCCACACGGTCCATACCGTGGTCCTATACGGTTTTTAGTGCTACCGCCTGCTGAGCGATGATTACATCTGCCTCTTCATGTGTTGTCCTTAAATCTTCTCTAGGTTTGATGTCTTTCGAAAAATATTCTACAGGAATAGGATCCGGTCCAGTAATTACAAGACGATGCCTGCTGCTGCTCAGTGGATGATTATCGAAATATTGGCAAATTAAGCTAATCAATTGGCACTTGTTTTCAGTTACAGTGCGGCAATTTTTTAGGGCAGGCAAAGGTGTGGACAGGAAGAGAGTAAGTACTAAGTAACTTGCAATATTGCCAGCACGAGCTCTCCGTGTTTCTTCTTTAATGCTATGCTCATAACACCGATCAAACACAAGATACGTGCCAGCAGTGCATAGATGATTTGCGACATAACTCAGAAATGATTTAACATAATCCTTGATTTTTCTGTTGACTTAAATTAACTACAAACTTATTTTGTACTAGCATAATAAACCAATGTTCACTGAAACAGAGACAGCTTGAAGAAAGGTAATGCATTATAGGCAAATATACGTAATGTATGCATGAACAATAACATAAACTATCCATGCATTTCAATGGTGACCAAGCACTTATCACAAACAGTTTTTCTGACACGCACGTGCAGCCTCGTTTACTACTACTCGCCGGTGATAGTGACTAATCTCCAGTGTTCCCTCTAAGCTGTGCGCGAGTGCACGCGCACACGGCTTTCAGAGACTGCGCACACGCATAAATATTTTGCGCACAGACATATCATCATGAAGCAATGCTCTCGGTTGGCAAGTTGAGGAAAATTGTTCTAGTTTCTGCTAAAAGGATGCATTTCTTCGCAAAATCTACCGTCCACCGAGAGCGAAAAATGTACCAGCAGTAGCATAAACAAGAGAAATTGCGCTACTTGTTGTTAATAGCTGGGTTGTTGCACAAACGTTAGTCATTTCTAAAAACGTGCACCCACGCCAAAGTTTCTGCGCACATAGGTTACAAAAAATTAGAGGGAACATTGCTAATCTCTTACGACAACTAATTCTGGTAGTTGGTAAAGGCCCAAGAATCAAAACTTTACTTCTCACAGCCAGCAGCTTCTTTAACTTGACGATTGTCTCGTAAAATCGGTAATACATATGTTATTGGTGTTTGCATCACAATGGAATGCTTTTAATATTTAAACTCCACATAATTAAACATAAAACGGCTGGGTATATTAATAAAATGAGGCTGATTTTGAAAAATTATAAAATTACTGGTTTTGGTCTTTTATTATGACGTAATGATGACATCATCACAAGGTTTACGTCACTAGAACTTGCAACATTGTGTAAAGCACGATAGTTTTTACGTGATTCAGTTCGAAAAATAAGCTGCAAGAATCTGATATTCAATAAACACTTTTTTATCACGAGATGGCGCTAGAGAAAAATTTCATTCGGTATTTTGAGGGGGTTACTCACCAATAATTTTTTTTTCAATGTCAACATAACATTTAGTGATACAAAATCTATCTTTTTCACATGGATTAATTGCTGTTATAATTAGGTAGTGATAATAATTATGTTACACTTATAGTATTTATTAAGTATGTATATCAGTTATATTTGATCGCTGATAAAAAAAATTGCTCAACTATGCCAGCTTGGCATACTTCTGATTCTTGTTCAGGAGGTACCAGTAGACAATAATCAGCAATAAAAGTTTGTATATGTTGCCATGCACGGTTGAGCTAAAAACCACTGTTTTTCGTCTGGACTATTATGAGTTTTTTTTATCCAAAAACTGATACAAATTCAACGTTTTTTCTATTTTGAAAAAACTGCAAGAAAACAACATGTTTTGTTGTAACTAGGGCGATTTTTGGTCACAAAAGTTACAATTTTTTTGCTTGCTTCAACTAACATTAAAAGGATGGAAACAAAATTTCACAGGTCTGGGGTCAGTATTTAAGAAGTTACAAAGTTACGAAAAGTTACATTTCGTGTTTTTTGGGTACCTTTTATTTTTTAGGTAACAGTGTTTTTGTGCTATTTTCGCCTACCTTTTTCAACTTTTTTATCTTTTATTGCTTTAATTGCAATATAGATTTACAATCTGCATCTTGCATCAAAGTGTTTATGTGCCAAATATAAAGCCCACTAAGTTTTATACCTTTCAATAATGCATAAGAATCAGGGTCGCTGAGGTGGTTTTGAGGCCATAGGCCAAAACATCAAATAGGTATAATCAAAAGGCATACTCTGAATTGTTATGCTCAAGTTTTGTTTTTGACTGGATGCTGCCTCCATTTTCTTCAAATACTGCATGAAAGCAAACTTAAATGTTGATGTTTATGAGAAGTAGCAACTCGAATAACTTTTTGCATCACCGATCGTCCATACTTAGTTTTCAAACGTATACTTTTGAAGTACTAAAATATAAAAACGAACAAAAAACTTTAAATTGCATCATCACAAATTGAAAAAATTGGGGTTAACATGGTTATGTAATGACCTCTTCAGTTGTTACTCCAGGATTACCTATTTCGCTCTGGGCAATCGAGAGTGACTAGTAAGTTAAAAACAAAAATTTGACGAAAATTTACCTTGAATGAGGATCTAAATTCTTTTAACATAATAATGTCCTTTTTTATCACTACATCGAACAGTCTTACGAAGGCTCTGACAATTTTTATATTCCCTGTCTCACTAACCTTATTTTTACTTAGGCCTACTAATCTAACCTCACGAACATACCATATTTTTCATAATGGTCGAAACAAACGTCGCAAATGCTTTTGAATGAATGGAGCTAAGAAAGGTTAGTTTGCAAGGGCGTATCCAAAAATTTTTACGAGGGGGGGATTTTGAGATACAATTTTTAAGTGTAGCATTTTGAGATGTTGCAAAAATTACACACCGTAATGGCGATTTTAGTGCCCTTTCAAAAACTTCAAAGGCAACGCTTTAGTGAGCGTCCGCTTGGTAGCCGGGACACAGGGATTTTATTCCCGGTCGGGTCATACTAAAGATTGTAAAAATAGTATTCGCAGCTTCCCACCAGGCGCTAGGCACAAGCGGAAGTGCGAAGGGTTAAGTGTATGTGTGATGTTCGTCTTGTATATGTCCTCTAATGGCGTTCAATCATTCATGATTGGTATTTATAATGAGCCGCCAATCGAGAATGGCCTACACAATGTGTGCTTAGCACCCGCTGTCCCGTACCTTTACCTTTATTGCGTTCAATGCGGGGTTTTCAAGATTTACAAAATATACCGCTCACTTCAGAAATCATAAACATTAAGCAATACTTTTGACGTAAAAGGTTCTAAAGTTCAAGTACTAGGTGTTTTAAAACTTGAAGCATGTTACCAGATGCCCCTGCTCTGTGTACAAATTCAGTCATGCATAAAATAGAAAAATTTATTGATCACTTTAAGTTAATCAAAAAAACTTGCTTTACCAAAGTTTGTGGAAATTAAATTTAATCATACTGTAGTTTAGCACCTATAGGCTAGTTCGTTATTTGACAAATAAAACTAAATTTTATGTTATAATCTATAGTGGTTAAATTAAGTTTCGGACTACATGATTTCCCTAAAATCGCCTATCAATTGTATTAACTATTTTACGGCTATATTTCGTTCATCTTTTTCCCTTTGCGATTTCCTTTTTTTGGCGCACTTGATCCGAACACCGTCGTCTGAGTTGGATCCTGAGCATATGCTGATCACGAGGTTATCACGTTAAGAATTGGTGTAATAGGCCTAAAATTTTTCTATAATTTTCTCGGCAATATTGACGAAGATTTAAAAGAATTTCGATTTTTAATACAATTCTTCTATTTTTTAGCAAATTTCCATTTATTCGTTGATTTTAGCAAAGTTTAAGAGCTAAATAACAAATCATTTTTACTCGCGATGTGATGTTGTGCTATCATGCATTGAAAATTTTTCTGAACATTCGGGGTCCTGTGACTTCTGTTTTATAAACAGTCAGATCGATCACGTTACAATCGACTACCCCAAAGCTCTTTATACAAGCTTGATCTCATACGTAAAACTGCATAGTTGACTAGCTTTTCAAGTGCTTTCAGCGCGAACATCTGTATTTACATTCATTTTTGCAGCACCGAGCTCGTGGGTGATTGAACATTGCATCAAAGCTTTATTTAAAGGAGAATACGGGAAGATCAAACCCTCCAGAAATAATTGACAATTGCCCATCATTGGAGTAAAAAAAAACTTGACTTCATACACCAACCTATGCTCAAGGGCGCATCCTAGGGATGGTGGTCGTGAAGGAACTTGGGTCAAGCGAGCCTTTTGACCATTGTAAATTTTTTTTTACGTAAATACTTAATAACTGAGACAAAACACTCTAGCCTTACCAATGCTAACGCCCAAGCGATCAAAATCATGCAATTCGCACAGAAAATACGCGGGATAGCAAAAATCAGGCGCGCAAACTTTTTGTTGATCTGACTGGTTGGTATTAATGGTTGGCATCGCAACTGATACAATGAAATGAGCTCAACAGGCGGTAGATACACTGTGTTCGCGCTCTGCTAGTAGCACAACAATATTTCAAAAAAGCAGTTGACCTAACATCAACGGTCCGTATGACAAGATCGTTTATGGACTGCCTTGTCCGGTGTTTTTTATGCATTTCTCACCAATTTAATCGTGCCATTGTCGCTGGAAATTTGTTAAGTGAAATGCAGTTTAAGCCGCTCAACTGCGAGCTGTTCTGCAGCGCATAAGTCATTTTCCCTCTACGTAAACATCACAGTTATAATAGGTTAGTACGAAGTGGGCTAAAAAGAAACGGGACTATTGGATTCAAAAGTTTATTTAGGCGCATATCATATGGATGCGATGTCCAATTTGTGTAATGCATTCAGGTCTTGAATGGTCTCTAGTTGTCCCTTCATAGTATTGGCTATCGGTTATTATGCAAGCACTGTACGAATTCTTCCCAAACCTTTTGTTTTAAAGATGCCCAGCACAATTTGCAGTGTTGTTCTTTGTTAACTTTTTTTCGACTGACGCCATTTTGTTTAGGCAATTGCATCAGCACCACCGCGCTGATTCGAACAAAGAAAGCGCTAATCGAAATACGTTATTTATCTATTTTTGAAATTGCGCTATTTTTCTTGTTTTACTTTGTTCATTGCCAAATAACGATGAAAGTATTTACTTTATTGTTTTTGATGCCACTGATACGTAAACTGTACGTTCCAGAGTCTTGATATGCAAAGCTGGGCCCTCGGTACTTCAGGTCCTTAAGATGGGCTTTGGACTTTAACTTTAATAAAAAAATTATAGCCACTATATTGGTAACCGTTTTACAAACGTTTTGGCAACAACTCATTCCATCATCAGTGTAAAACGATTCTAGCCTGGCGCTTCTGTAGTTTTACACTGATGATGGTTTAAGCTTTTACCAAAACGTTTGTGATAAAAGGCTCGAATCTTTTCATTAAAAATTAAGAGTGTTTTCTCATAGTTTCACTAAAACTATGAAAAAAGTCCATAGCCGGATTGAAGAAGAGGTTAATAATGTTGCAGCCCAGGCCCATTCCTATAATAGCCCCCAAAAAAGATAAACAAAACTTTTCTCAAGACTCCCCGGATTTTTCTTAAAAATAAAAACGAGGGAGGATACAGGATCGCGCACAGGGGTATAGGGCAAACCGAGCGCCGGCCACAGGAATTCATATTGGGGGCAACAAAAACATGAAATTACTACAGACCATTTTGATATCATTAGCAGTTTTGTTGCATAATACTATATTCATTTTTGAGGGCCTATTTGATATTGTTTGCATGAATATAACGTAATGCCTTGTTCTTGCATGCATACCCTTCGGCTTTTACCATATGAATTTTTCGTATACTATGAAATATGAATGTATGCCTGAAGGATTGGTTGTAAATAAATCAAGTTTGTTGTCACGTGGCTTATCTAGAAATTGCTAAGTCGTCTATAAGAGTGCTTTACACTTTTATTTTAAGTAATTCCTACCTGTCATTTACCCTTCTTAGTAGTAGAACTAGAAGTTTTACTTTTTAACAACTAAATAATTAGCAACATGAACACAAAAATAACAGGGCTAGAAACAAGGAAACAGCGACGAAACGATATGCGTTAAAACGTAAATGTGACATTAAAAATAATGCATGTTTAAAAATGAGCACGGTTTCTGGATCTTTATCACCCCTAGCATTTATTTGGTAGGATAACGGTGTGATTATTTTGATAAGCAGATGTCTTGATTTATTCAAGCAATCGGAATGTTAAGAAGAAACGCTCCGGCAATGTCATTGATGTGGAAGCGTGTGGAAAGCTGAAAAAAAGGCAATGATTTTGCTTCCCGCAACCAGTCTCCCAAGGAACACACCCAGACTGAAAAACCAGAAATACAGTATGAAAAAAGTCAAGTCTTACTCGTGAACAACGTTCTCTCTAAGAGCTTGCTTATAGTGTGCGCGGAATGGAAGGCCGTGTGAGCTTCAAAAAAAAAAGATTTGTGCAGAAAATGTGAAAAAATAGAAAAGAACTCAACATTTTGAATGAATACAGGCCTAGTGGTATCTGGCCAGGTGCGTAGCTCTGCCTGCCGAGATCACGGTTTCATCAACCTCTTACCTTCCATTTCTTTATTTTCTCCTTTAGCCTAACCTCATGTGTTCCGTGTGTTTTTCATTCAAGCGCACAACCAGTGACGAAGCGAGAAGTTTTAAAAGGAGAGGACCATAATTTCCAAATTTTTTTAAGCGTATTTTTTTCGGCAGAACTACTCTATGCCTAATTTGAAGCTGAATGAGAAACCAGAAAAACTCTAGAGGGGTCCGGGATGATGCTCCCCCGGAAAAATGTTCAAAATTTACATGGCGTAGTGGCTATTTTAGTGCTATATGAATAATTTGCAGACAAATTTTGTTTAAATTTTTTGACCCCAATTCTGAGTGCTTCGCCAAATATGATGCATTCTGTTTGCACATTTTCGATTATGCGTGCTTATGGCGTAAGGCAGGCACGTCAAACTCAGTTTGGCTCTGGGGCCGGATCCAGACGTTCTGTTCTCAGGTGGGCCGGATCAGTAAAAGAATGTCAACTCCAAATATTTAGCTTTATTTTTTCAGTAGCCTACTATGTTTTATCCTTCAGCCTGCATTTGTAGCCTACTTTACGTATTCTAATAACAGATGACAAGGGATCTGTTTACAGCACGACGCATTAATGCACAAACAATTGAAAAAAGTAATTTTCACGTGAGGCGGTGAATGTGTTAACAACTGGTTTATTTTAACAGTTGAGTGAATACAGTTTTATACCTGAATCAACTCATCAGTCATCACATTAAACAAACGCTAGAGCTATAAAAAAAATAATTTCGCCTTAATTATCATACTGCTTTGAAATATAAAAAAAAAAAATACAAGTTATAGCAATACATGGGCAATAAGAGGAGACTACATCAGATCAAACTACCATAATGCGAGACGTCTTGTAATCAGCGTGTCTAAATCTCTCCCATAAACGTTGGTACACGTTTTAAAGTTCGAAAGTAGAGCAATTTTGAAACCCACAAATGGCCCTGGCTTTCCAATTTTCGTCACACAGATATGTAACACAAACATCACAAAAGTACCGAGTAGCGAGTACCAAGTCGGTATTTTTTGAAATTAGTATGGAGCACCGGTACCGCGGTGCTTTTTAGGGTCAGTAACGAGTACCGGTACCGCGGTACGTTTGAAATGTAACGTGGCCACCTTTGGCAATAATGTTGCTGTCTCTTACAGCCCCATCAGCGATATCGCGGCTGCGCGTAAAAGCAGACTGCTGTTTCTTCAGACCAGCCACCAATTTGTTTATCCTGTCTTTCCTTATTTTTCCTATCAAGTGGGTCATACTTGTCCTTATGATGAGTCTCACAGTGGCGTCAAATATTAAACTCTTTGAACACTGCAACTAGCTGATTACGTACCAAGCGCAATGGTTTTGCAGTCACTTTTGTAAATAAATGATTCTCAGTCCACTTTTCCTCGCAAATAAAATAAATAAATAAATAACTGAGGTTATTTTCAAATTATATTGAACAGAAAATTCAATGGTAATTGAGGGAGACTGCGAAGTGAGCTTGCGCTCTTCGAGTCAGCAGCCACCCGTTAAGTATGTCAAATGCGATCGGCTCCAGCCGCGAATCGAACCCGTCACGTAGGATCTGTCACCTGCGCCCGGTACCGCTAGGCCATGTCGCTGAACTCTGCACTCCGTGTCCACTTTTATTTTATTTTTTTTTTTGACAAGGCCATTTTGGGAAGGGTGTGTTGACCGATAACTTGCTCTGTACAGTGCTCAAAAGTTTAGGACCACCTTCTTATAATAAGATTTCTTGCGTTTACTTTGAATACTTTTTTGACCAAGTTATATTTACCAAGTCATATACTAACAAACAATTGACCAAGTTGTATTTACCAAGTCATATACTAAAAAACAATTGACCAAGTTATATTTACCAAGTCATACACTAACAAACTATTGACCAAGTTATATTTGCTTAGACGTTTTTGATAGTCTTGATTCCATTAAAATATTTTGTGACGGTTTGAATGAAGTACATCCTAACATAAAGTTTATCACTGAAATTCAAAATAACAAATGTATTAATTTTTTGGATGTTTTAGTAGATAACAGTTCAACGGCAGGTACAACCAGTACATTTCGCTAGCCGACCAACACTGGATTATATTCCAAATGGAGCAGCTTTGTACCACGCCGCTATAAATATAACTTGGTCAATTGTTTGCTCGATCGTGCTTACAAGATCTGTAGTTCTTACAAGATCTGTAGTTCTTGTGAAAGCATTTGTTCAAGGTTATGCTTGGTCGCAATGGCTATCCTGCTTATTTTTTAGATAGTTGTGTCAGGAGATTTTTTAATCGCAGATATGACAAGATGTTGAGTCACTTTGAAAAACGTAAAAAATGTAGAACAGTTATTGCTCGGTTGCCCTTTTTAGGTGACATGTCAATGCAACTCAAAAAAGAGCTGTCCGCCTTAGTGGAAAAGCATACATGGAACCGAGTTATTCTACGGATTATCGACACCACCTGGAACATCGGACACAACTTTCGTCTGAAAGATAAGCAAAAAACCTTGATGAAATATGGGGTTGTATATAAATTAACGTGTTCTTGTGGTTCTAGCTATATAGGGCAGACTAGACGTAATCTTATTAACAGACTTAAGGAGCATTCCAGTTCGGATAAATCCGAGGTGTGCCGACATTTAATGGACAATCCTGACCATAAAGTGGACTTTGCTAAACCGAACATTCTTAGTAGCTCTGGTGATTCTGCACGCTTATTAATTCTTGAGTCACTTTTTATTCAAAAATATGAGCCATGGGCTGCTCGCTGAGGAGTTGCCAGCCATCTGTCTACCACACCAAGATGGGGAATCTCGCTAAGTGTTTTTCCCAACGGCACAGCTAGTAAAATGCCGGCTTGTTCTTCACACTGTCCCTTTAATGCTGAGCGTCAATCAGGGAAGCTGTGAATACCAATCGTAAGTCATTGGTTTGACTCGACTTGGAATCAAACCCAAGTCTACAGCTCCCGAGGCGGACGCTCTTACCACTCGACCGTCAAGTCTTGACACGGTGTTGCTAACGGCTCGCCATCGCTGCGACATTTCTTCTGTGTTTCCCTGGCGCAAAACCGCGGAGACGGGCCCTGCAAACTCGTTACACGCTTTGGCGTATTACGGCGAGCAGCCTATAATGGAGATTTGATTTTTTTTTAATCCTGTGAGGTTTATTGTTTAACGAAAACAATATAATGACCGCTCGCTTCGACGGCTTATTCTAGATGAGACCCTAAAAATGCTGGTTTAACAAGACAAGTCACGTTTATTTTACCAGAGAGTTGGCGAAAAACACACTAGGAAACAGCGAAAGGCCACAGGGTTATCAAGTTAGCCATACCTTGATAGTTAGCAATTACTTAAACAGTAATGGCAAAACACTGGGACTTGCAACGTATGTGCAAAAATAAAAAGAAAAGCAAAGCATGTTGAATCAGTGGTAGAGCTATGGCATTCACTTTTTATGCACCAGTAAACCCTAGATCAAGTTATATGCCACAGTAACGATACCAGTAACCTGTTTTCAAAGTGAATAATTGTATCAATCAACTGATAAGCTCTACTCGTAAAAAATGTAATAAATAAATAGGCCTAATAATTAAGACAGAAATAATTAGGCAGCATTACATGTGTGTCAAAAATACTTTTTTAAAACATAGGGATCAAATCATGCTCGGTGCTATGGTACTACCACACATCTTGGGTGAGTGGCTGAATTGTCAAACTGTGTTCTGCTAGCCTACCGAGTCGCATTGGAAGTTTGCAGCACTGAATTTGAGTGCTGTGTATAAAGTTTATGACTCTCTTTGTTCCTGGTTCAGTTTGTGCAGAAGCCATCCCTTCAATGGTAACGGCTAAGGTTACCACCCCTACCGTACCAACTTACTTGTGCAATCTCAAATGGTAGGGATAGTCTGTATCTTCCCATTTCTCCAGTACTCTGTTCCAATACCCTTGATTGGGTTTTGGTTTAATCCAAATTGATCTTTCATTTTGAAGAAAGATATCCAATAATTGATGCACCATAACCAAATATAACCTTATTAGGTTTTGGTTGTTTAACTAGTTAATGTTGAGAAATTGTTGTTTTAATTTAATTCGTTTCGTTCGTCTTCGTTGGAAGTACCTGTAGGCCTTTGCAGCACATACCCTAGCTTTACCCATTTTGTTACAGTACATAAATAGCCTACAGCCTGTTTTGTAAATAAACAAATACAGCTTCATGTACCCAATTAATGCAATTAAATTTTATGGTCCTGCATCACATCTAATATGCCTACTCCTGGATAAACTAGCTGCTGGTATCACTGTATCAGTCCTAGCCTACCTGATGCGAGCACTCTTCATACCACGGTAACCTGAACAACATTAAAAAAATTCAATCTCAGGTTTCAAACTTCGATCGTTCATACTCAAGTTTTTAAGGTTTTCCGTTCACACTCAGGTTTCAGGCACCAAACCAGGCGCGAAACCTGCTACAAATGACGAGTCGCCAAACCTGGTTTCGCGATGTGTTACGTCATAAAATTGCGTTCACGCATGCATGAAGTTTCGTTCCTGGTTGCGAAAATCGCCAATGACTGGTTGACACATTGCGTAACGTTGACTCCAAATCCGCTCCTCTTTACTTATTTAATTGTAAATTTAACTCCGTCAGTCTTTTAGCTTTTGGTTTATGACGTTATAACTATACTACTTATTTTGACCCGTTGCCTGGGTTATGCTATTACTTGTAGTTAGAATTGTAAATTCTAGTTCTTACAGTTTTGTACTGCCTTGCATACACTGCTGATGACAGCTGAATTTATGTTGTCGAAACGTCCAGTTTTGAGATTTACAGCGGCTTTATTTTTCCTCCTTAAGCGTTTTTAAGTTGTGTTTTGAACGAGCTATAAAGTTGAAATTTTAAAGGAATACGCGCTTTTGCACTACAATGATACCATGTGTTGGTTGAAGTGATAACTTTAACACGTTGGCAGATACTAATCCTCAAACATCTTTTGTTATACCTTTGCCTGTGGTTACTCTCGGCATACCAAATTCAGCGCTAAACCTTCCTCGTTGACCAACTTAGGCCTACCCCACCTTACCCCATAGCAGTGTACTTAGCTCCCAACCCTACACTACTGATATTTTGCAATACCTCACAAGTCGATTTTTTGCAAAAAATTTGCTTTTGCATATTTTGTTCTTTTTTATAACTCTTCATCTCTGGTAAAAATTTCTAAAGTTTTTTCCGGGTCGTGTCTGAGTTAATAGGGTTTGCAAAACATAACTAGTTGATAAAGTTTTTGAACACATTTTGCATAATCTAACATGAAATTATTTCTATTTTGTCATAAATTTGTATTATTAACTTCGTTCGCGAATACCATGAAGTCATAAAAAATTGTTAGAAAAATGCTGTTAAAACTAACAATAAAATGTATGAGACTTCACAATCCAAAACCTAACAAGCGAAGTTTTAAGAAAACAAAAAAAAATTATTTTTTCAACTCTAAAGGTCGAATGCACCAACAGAGGATTAACTTTATCCTCGATTAGACTTAATCGCGGATAAGTTAATCCGTGAATAAAATTTAAGAAGTTTGTTCACTTGGACGACATTGCTGTGCTACCACGAGAAAAAGTTAAAATTAAATTCAGTTAGGAAATTATAAATGAAGCTTAAAAATTTATTCAGAGATTTATTGAGCAAAACCTAACAAGAGCGTATAAAATCAAACAAACAAACAAAGAGTATTTTACAAAAACTATAGTGCAAAAAACTTCAATCCAGAGTCTGATACTATGTCATTGTTGAAAAACTCACTCTTGATAAATTAAGGTTCTTTAAAATTATAAAACAAAAAGTGCTTTTTCTGAAAAACTGAAAAAGCGAAAAAATTGCAGTTGTTGGGTTTTGCAAAATTGTTGTTGTTAGCTTTCAAGGCAATGTTTTATTGCGTGCGAAAGGTTTTTAGGATATACAAAGTATTCCGCTCACTTCAAAAACCATAAACAATAGCAGAAACCATAAACAATACTTTTGACGTTTAAGGTTTTAAGATCAAGTACTTGGTATTTTAAAATTTGAAGCATGTTACCAGATGTCCCTGCTCTGCGTACAAATTCAGTCATGCTTAAAATTAAGTGTAAAAAAAATATATTGATTACTTTCAATTAATCAAAAAACTTGTTTTACCAAAGTTTGTGAAAGTTGACTTCAATCATACTGCAGTTTGGCACCTATAAGTTAGTTCGTTATTCCCCCCCCCCCATTGAGCCTCAAATGACGTCATACTCACTTCTTTTTCTGATATTTCTGTCGAAGTGCTAGATACTTTGTCACTGATAATCTGGTTTTGTAATTGTCATAATAACAAGAATTACGTAGCGTTGTTTTCTGAATCTTGTTGTTTGCCGTTTTGCTTATGAAACAATCACGCAATTTTGTTAGCGGAACAGTGCCGCTCCTGTACACGCAACTGCCCTCGGCCCCTCAAACCTTCCGCAGAAAAAAGGCTAAACGATTTTAAGCAAAAATAACCTACGTACTGTAGCTCAAAAAAGGACTAAATCGCTGACATTTGAATATGGTCTTACCAATTCCACCAGAAAGCATTCCTTTGACTTCCTTACAACCATCGTTCCTTAACTGCCTTCGGTATTTTTAGTTTAAAACATATCTCTTAAGTTTGACGCCATCTTTTGTTATTATACAACCAGGGGGGATGTGGGGTATGCTGCTTATGCATCCCCCCACCAACCATTTTCAACAATGTTTTGGATGAATAAAATTTTTCCATAACTTCGAACCTATTCATAGCAATATGCCGTAGTCGTCTTAAGCAAGCATAGTTTAAACTGTGCGAACAAAAAGCATCATTGGTGAAACACTCAAAGTTAGGGGCCAAAAATAGGACAAGCTTTCCCCAAAAATTGCTTAAAAAGTACTAAAATGGCCATTACAGTATGCAAATTTTCAAAATTTTTCCGGGGGAGCATGCCCCCGGACCCCCCTAGAGTTGTTCTTAGTACTTACGTTGCTTAAAATTAACTCTGCCAAAAAACAACGCTTGAAAAAGTGACCAAAATTGGTGTTTCTCCTCCTGAAAAAAATTCTGAATACGCCCCAGACGTGAAACATTTTCAAAAGGCTTATTTACGCTCGTTTTTCGCTATACCGGTACTACTACAAAACTTATATGAAATCTCGAAAAATAAGAAGAGCAAAAACAGGTTTACAAATCCAACCTTGCTGACTACACAACCTGAAAAAGAAAAGTCCGTGACGGCCGAAATTAAATTTTTATAGCAAATCAAAGTAGTTACATTTTTTGGAGCATCCTGTATATTGCAAAAAACTACATCTTTGATAGCACTGCTTAACAGGGATTCAATCCTATTTCATAATACTGCGCAAAATCAAATGTCACTCATTTTGTAATTCTCTTAGTAATAGCCCTGTGTAGCAGTTCGTTCAGTTATCACTGGATGTTTTAGTTAATTATATTGCAGTAACACCACGTGTAGTCGACTACAAAATCACGTTTTTTGTTTTGTCTATAAGCTTTTACGTACCTCCAGCACGCTTTAAAAATACTGTGTGTCACTGGCAAGACCCTTTTTATATGTTGAAAGTCGCAGAAAAAGCGCTTCGAGTTTTATCTTTAGTTTTTACTCGTGATAGAAAACTTCAGATATTTTTTGCTGCTGGATTCAATATTTTAAAGCTTCAACTCTCCGAAAGAAAAATAATTTAAAGAGTTTGTTTTGACGTTGAGTGAGCTTGGACAGCAATGAAGGCTAATAGCGCTCCGCTCTAGCACCCCACACGTACTCGCCGCCATTGCGGTGGTGATTCGTAACATTTAGCCTATAACCTACCGTGGTTAAATTAAGTTTCGGCCTACATGATTTCCCTAAAATCGCCTATCAATTGTATTTTTACGGCTATATTTCGTTCATCTTTTTTTTCTTGGCGCACTTGATCCGAACACCGTCGTCTGAGTTGGATCCTGAGCATGAGCTGATCACGAGATTATCACGTTATGAATTGGTGTAATGGAATTTTTCTATAATTTTCTCGGCAATATCGACGAAGACCTAAAAGAATTTCGATTTTTAATACAGTTCCTCTGTTTCTTAGTAGCAAATTTCCATTTTTTTTATTGGTGGAAAAAGTAAAAATGATATCAACATGAAAATAATATTAATAATATTGTCGTTACCAAATAACATCGTAAAGCATAGGTAAACTAACAGTAACAGTACAAATCAATAAATATTCCATTTTCGAAAATGTTTTTTTAAATCCCCATTACGCTTACAAAAAACATTTAACTTTAACACATTCATTATTGTTACAATCACAGAATCGCTTCACTATTAAAACTTTTTAGAAAACACTTTTTATCCTTAAATAGACATCATCAGGCGACAAGCGACAATTCTTTATTGTTCCTTCTTTATCTCATTTTACTGTCCAGCGATTACACGAAAACTTGCAAAAATCTGGTACATTCATTTACATTATTAGTTTTGTGGCGTTGTCGCATATCGCACGTCGCTGGTTGCATATCGCACGTCGCTGGTTGCATGTCGCGTATCAGCAAACGCACCTTCAATATTTTTCCAAATTGCTGAAAATGACCAATTTTTTCGCTTAAACAGACCAATTTCAGCTGTTAATTTTTATTTTGCGTTTCACAGGAGATAATGACGGAAGCAAACACAGTGAATCACCCTGCTCGAAAAACATGATCACGTGACACGCAAGTGCTTTTAAATTGTGTTGGAAGTTGACGGTAAAAATCCAAGAAATTCAAGTTACATTAGGAGACCAACTGCCAAACTCCTAAGAGTGAGTAGGATTCGTATTAATGTTGATGCTTACATGTAGTATGACTCTCCAGCTCTACATGCTGTCAAATGATCTATTCAGCTGTAAATTCGAAGCAAGAAGCCAGTCTGGCAACTTTGTCGAGCTGTTCTATTTTGCTTTTAAAAATCCTGGAAGGTCCATTAGTTTTTCTTTTTGTTCAAGAAAACTCTTTACCACCTCCTCGCGGTAGTCTTTTCACACCACGAATTTATTCATTTGATGACGTATGAAATCTTCGGTCGGGTATTTCCCTACCATTTGCGTTGATACATTGTAATGTTTTGGGACCGGAGTGCTTGAGAAAAAGTTTCCTTGATATAAAAATACACTCGGCTCCGTCACTGACAACCGAAAGCCGTAATTTTGTCCTTCCCAGCATTTCTTCATGTCCTTTCACAAAAATATAATAAAAGTGTTGATTTTGACGTCATTATTGATTTTTGCGTTAGGATCACACAGTGCAACGTTTTGCTGGAATCAACCAAGTGATGAGCTTCTGATTCACGGATTCTTTAAGCCTAAAATTACTCAATTCAAGTTCATTTCATTTGGAAATGATGGTCTAAGTTACATACTGGCAGTCACTGCAAAGATTTAAGCAACCACGGAAGAATAATCGGAAAATTTGCGTCAACTCACGAATGCACATCCAGGTCGTAAAAGAGCAATTTGGGCAAATTTGGGTTTAATCCGCGGTTTGACCCATGGATTTGTCGCCGGAGATGTATCAGGTTCTTGTTGAAAAGCGGTTGCAACTTTTTGTTTTCGCTCTATTGTGGCAAGAGAGGTATCCTTCTTGGCCATTGCGTACGGAGCGTCTTCAATGACGGAATGTCGGATTGAACGACAAATCACTTTTAATCTAAAAATACAAAGATAAGTAACAGCATTGTTTTTGAACAACTCAGACGGCCGAGCTCTGGAGCGTTAGAGGTCACAGTTTAACGGCTTGACGCTCGGCATTACAAAACGACAGTGCTGTGGATAAACCGGCAAGCTTATATACTACCTCAGTCGTTCAAAAAAGCGCTTAGTTGACAACTCCTACGAGAGCTTATTGTTGCGCTTTGATCATTTTCTTGTGATAGGAAGATAAATATGTAACCAAATAATTATGATATGTTTTAGCTGGAAAGCCTAAAGTCGTATTTATGCAAAGGACACCGTTACGGTGAATATCTTTCGCTCGACAGGCTACAGGCAAGAGTTTGTTTTCTAATAAACAGTTTAAAAAAGCGTTCTGTACAAACGTGTACAGCAAATAGATAACGTAGTAAACGAACCGTTCAAAAAGTTTCAACGGCCTGTTGCTTTTTTTAAACGTCACGAGAGCCTACGAGTCGAGACTGACAATCAAACGCTCACAGTGTCACTGGTCCAACCTGCTGAGAATTGTAGCGAGCGACAGTGCGCTTGACAAATTTTGCTAAAACTTGTTAGTCATTTAATTCAATCTTTGCTAAAACTTGTTAGTCATTTAATTGAATCTCAGACAAAAATCTGGCCTCCGTTGATGCTAGTGCAATGTTCACAGTTACTCGGTTAGTTTCGTTTTGTGTAATCTCACCTTTGGCTGCCTAGGTTTAGTCCCAGAGAGATTTCCGGTCTATTTTCGATTACTTTCATACTTTCACTAACAATCTGAAGACGCGGGTAGATTAAATGATGGAAGTTCTGCTTTGGTGTGAGCTAAAATTGAAAAGTAAGTTAAAAACATAAGAAGATAAAGTGTAATAAATGCTATGGCTTTACAAAATTCATTTTTGCGAAGTAAACATTTACAAAAATAACTTTTTGAATGAACAGGTAGAATCAGCTGCTTTTAAGATTCTTAGTGTGTCATCTTCCCAACCCTCATTAGGATACAGTAACTGATATGAAATGAACGTTTTTAAAAAAAGACACTCTGTTATTACCACTCCGTATTTGAGAAAGAACACCCGCGACATGGCCAGTGGTGGGCGGAGCGGACAGGTTACAAATCTAACATGAAGGGTTCGATTCATGGCTGGAGTCGATCGCATTTGACGCATATAGCGGGTGGCTGCTGACTTGAAGAGCGCAAACTCACTTCGCAGTCTCCCTCATTTACTGTTGAATTTTCCGGTCAATGTTATGAAAATAAGCTAAGTTTAGTAATATTGCATAAATGCCATATATGCATATTTAATATTTATCCTCCTATCACGAGAAAGCGATCAAAGCGCTATACGAGCTCGCTTAGGAGTTGCCAGCCATCTGTCTACCACACCAAGATGGGGGAATCCCGCTAAGTGCCTTTCCCAACGGCACAACAAGTAAACTTGCCGGCTTGTTCTCCACACTGCCCCTTTAATGCTGAACGTCAAGCAGGGAAGCTGTGAATACCAATGTTAAAGTCATTGGTTTGACCCGACTCGGAATCAAACCCGAGTCTACAGCTCAAGAGACAGACGCTCTATACCACTCGGCCATCTGAGCTGTGTTAAACTACTGCTAGACCAGCCATCCAGTTTCTCAATTGACGCACGTAATTTGTCGCAAAAGTAGAACTCGGCTCTACTCGAAATCGCACTAAAATTGACGGAGCGTTTTGTCGTGCGTTTGCAAAAAAACGCGTTGACGGATACTGTGTATATCAAAAAACGGATCAAAAAAACGCTGCGTCTGACGCATTGCGTCAAAACGCGTAAAAACGCGCAAAAACGGATACTGTGTAAATCGACCTTAATACAGTAGGATGCAACAACGAGACTAGGTTGGGAGTTGAACCATTAACCATGCGATCATGGTCGTCATAAAAACGACGCTCCAAACCACTGCGCCACGCTGCCCGCTATTAATTTAAATGTGCAGTGCGTGACCTTGCACTGTATGACCAACCATCAAAAAATTCTCCCTCACAGTTGTTGGGCAAGCACCTGAAACGCTTTTCGGCATCATCAAACAATTGGGAGAAATTGTGAACTTAATTTTAAAAGAGTTCTTTGATATTTGCTTAAAAATGTCTTTATTAGAGCAAGCTTACAGAAATTTTTATGAGCATAAACTAACATTTTAGATAAAGCAAAGCAAGGAAAATTCTTTACTTTAATTAAGGCTTTGTAGCGTCGAGTAAAACTTTCACCCGGCTCACGAACATTGTTACCGCAAACACAGCTCTTCTCCGTGAAATGCGATCGTTTTCCTGGTTCACTAGAGGTGGTCAGGAATAGCTGGTAAACCCTGGAAATTATCTTGGAGGTGGATAAAAGATTTGATGAGAGAGTCTAAAATAGAATGAAAACTGGGCTAAATTATCCTTCGTTTATCCAAGCATGATTTAATAGCACGACTAAATGACCAACACTCTTTGTGCAGCTCATTCCTTTTGATTGCTTAAAACCAAAATTGCAATTTTTACCCTAGTGATTTCATTGTGCAAATACACCAGTGGCTGCAAATAAGAAATCTGCACAGCTTGAACAATTGAATAACCACAAAGTAAAAAGAAATGTGCCAGTATGAAGAGTGCGTGGCTGATGCGCATTGTGAGCTTTCTCACACTCTGCTCAGCGAAGGGTTGCATAAAAAAGTTTAAGCAAACAATAAATCAACCAGCGTCGAAATGCAAAATGTAGACGTACATGCGAAAAAACATGGCTACGCTACGAACTTGAGCTAAACAGTTCTCACGTTGACTTGATCTTAAAATTCTATCTTCTGCCACACTGGCCAGCGAGGGAAGCTACCTGATAGTCGACTAAACATTTTCCATGCTTTCCTGCTAGAGTGTGTAAAATTAATGTCTTGAACAGTTTTTCCCATTGTTGATTTCGCTTCTTGTCTAGGCATACAGTATATTGGATTAACTCCGAAGCGCGGTTTTCAGCTTCAGCCGAACTACAGTGTAATTTGGTAAATCTTGCGTTTAGTGTGTCGCATTGTTTGTCCCATGCGGTAATGCAGTTTTGCCGACGTCCGCGAAAGATAGATCTCTTTGCAGCCTTATTGAGAAGGAGGCAAAAAGCACTGTATGCTGTGTTCAAGTTAGATTTGCTGGGAGATGGTAAACAGCGAATTTCACTTTCAACAAAGTCAGTAAATTGATTCCATCTAGCTTTTTGAAAATTCCATTTCTTGAATGGCTTTGTCGGGACAGGGCTTACGGAATGAATGGGTTTGAGTAGGGAGGAGCGGTGTTGAGAGCGGGGAAAGGGATCCAAAACAATGCGATGTGGTAAAGGACCAGAGAGGTTTGCAGACATTAAATCTTGGTTGATAGTGGTACCCACCTGCCAGAATGAAAAGAATCTGGCTGTTTGTGAGTTTGGGAATCACTCCACCCCACAATAAAAAACCCTCCTACTTTGGAATAAAGCTTGATTGACAGTTAACTTTCCGACCTCATCTAAATGCTATCTGTAGTAAAGTTAAAGCAAGGAACAATCTTCTACGTTGCCTGGCTGGCACCAGCTGGGGCGCCAATGCTACCACGCTCGAACTGTTGCACTTACTTTTGTATACAGTGCTGCTGAATATGCTTCACCGGCATGGTGCCGTAGTACAAACACCAAAAGATTGGATATTGCTTTAAACAACACCATGCGGATTGTTACAGGCTGTTTGCGCCCCACCCAACATTACTATTGCCCACACTAGCAGGTATAGCATCAACTAAATTACGAAGGGATGAATCAGAACACAAACTTGCCATGCAAGCCATCACTGCCAACAGCCATCCGTTGTCCAGATATACACCTGTTGCACCGTATGAACTCCCTCGACCGAGACTGAAATCCCGGAAACCCCCTTTTTCCGCCACGCAGCTAACTTACTAGCGTCCAGATTTAATATTCTACAAAGCTGGAGTGCGGAATGGAAGTCAGTTTCCCATTTTCCTCCACTAGGAGTATGTCCAGACATCTGTGCTTCTGCAGGTGCGTCCCTCCCTCGCAAACTCTGGGTGACCCTGAATCGCTTTAGATCCGGTGTTGGAAAATTTGGTGCGAACATGCTCCGTTGGGGCATTCGTGATTCTGCTTCGTACAAATGTGGATACGAAGAACAAACGGCAGAACATATCATCTACCACTGCCGAGTCTTACACCCAGGGCCGGATTTACCAATAGGCTAAGCAGGTTGAAGCCTAGGGCCTCGGAGAAATGAGGGGCCTCGGCATGAACAACGAAGACCTTATTTTTATGAAGACCTTTTTTTTGGAAATCGACCCTCAAGACCTTTATAGGTCTAAACGTAGAGACAAGAGCGTATTTAGGGGGGAGGCATTGGACCATACCTCCCCCCCCTTTGACCCCACCTTTTAGTAAAACAGAACAAAATTAATGGTGCCAAGTGTCTAAAATATGCCAGACTCTTTTGATGGTTTCTGTACCTTATGGCCAGGGGGTAGGATGAGGGGCATGCATCCTCTCACCAGCCATTTCGAAAATGTTTTTTATATATACAATTTTTCCATAATTTCGAACCTCTTCCATAGCAATAAGCCTTACGCCTTCAGCACGTACATCGAAAACGTGTGAACAAAATGCATCATATTTGGCGAAGCACTCAGTGGTGCACCTGATGAGCTCTCATTAGTGCACCTGATGAGATCTTATAGGTCGAAATAAATGTTCACCGGTTACCCTTTATCGTGCACTCTAGGTCGTAATGTACTTGGGATAGGTAGCGGGGTTGCGCGTTTTTTCATGATTGCTGAGTATGCTACTTGCAGATACTTGCGATGTGTTGTGAATGTAATGCTTTTGCTCAGTCAACTGTCCGTTTCATTGTTAGCATGCAATTAGCACCCATGGATTTGGGATGCGCTCTTGGAGCCCCTGGTAGTTGACCAGGCATGGGTTTTGCAAACCCCAGTGACATGGATGTGTCTACCGTTCGACTTTGTCGAGCCCCTAGCAGCATGTTGCGCCGGTTGATCGAGTAGTTAACTTACGTGATGAAAAGCTGTCGTTGTTTAAATGCGTTCCCGCACTTTTGTTTGTCCATGCATTTCTCTCCATGACGTAATGCTCGATCACGTGTATATAAGCTGCGCTTTTTGCTTGCTTGCTAGCGTCTAGCTCCGCCCTCCAAGGCGTTAATGTGTGCTGGCAGACTGATCTGCTTACGGGAATTAGTGCACCTGATGAAACCTTATAGGTCGAAATAAATGTTCACAGGTTACCCTTTGTCGTGCACTCTAGGTCGTAGTGTAATTGGGATAGGTAGCGGGGTTGCGCGTTTTCTCATGATTGCTGAGTATGCTACTTGCAGATACTTGCGATGTGTTGTGAATGTAATACTCAGAATTAGGTTCAAAAAATTTAAACAAAGTTAGCGTGAAAATTATTTAAAAAGCACTAAAATAACCATTGCAGCATGTAAATTTTCAAATTTTTCCGGGGGAGCATGCCCCCGGACAGGACCGGATTAAGGGTTTCTTAGGCCTGGGGCTATTTGGTAGTCAGGGGCCTGTTTTGTCCCCGTCAGTCCTAGACCTGCTGAAATATGTAACCTACATACCAGTATTAAACACATTCAAAAAACAAATTTTCTGAACCTATTTTGCACGTACAAAGCTTTAGAAGATGTCATACCGCAGAGCCCCAATTTCCGCAAATACGCTTTCTATTTGTTGTTTTGTAAGTGATTCTACGATTAGTTTTCCCCAAGCCATGCAAAGTTTGCGTCAACCTCCTTCACAGCCTCTATTTCAGGGATGGCAAACCACTGACCCGCGGATCACCTAGTGACCCACTTGTAGTTTCAAAAATATTACAAAGAAAACGGTAACGAACATTAACGTAGTGAAGAAAAGCTTATCTTTCCATACTGCGGCATTGAAGACGGGAAGCTGGGTATTTTTGAGGTGAAGATCCTTTTTTTTGTTCTTTGCACAGATTTCGGAAGAACTTGGGTTCAAGCCCCTCGTTAATATGATTACATCCACAACCCACGTTTTTTCTTGTTTCGGTCTACGACCTTAAATTTGATTCACCAATTAAAAAGGTTTGCCATCCCTGCTCTATTTCGTATCCTAACGTCATTTTACGAAAATTCGTACGGCATTTTGTGTGAAACCATAAGTCTATGGTGAAACCATCTTTAATTTACGCTGCTGTCTATGAATTATGCAACGAAAGAATCATAAATTAATGACTCGCTAAAACGACGACATTTCTTCGGAGCTGCGTTGCCCTGCAGGCTCTATGTCACGTAGATGGACCCCCGCTACATGTATCACCCTTCCGCGTAATCTTGAGTTAATGAAGATTTAGATCAGGGTTGGGGAACCTACGGCCCGCTTAAGTTTTGAATGTGGCCCGCGTCAGAACTTTAATTGTTAAGTGTACAACAAAATGGTGGAATATAAAACATTAAGATTTCTTAAAAAATGCGTCACATTTAACTACATGCTATATATTTATAGCATAAAAAACGCGCAAAAGTCTCTGATTTTACGAAAAAAAAAACAGCTCAGCATGAATGTTGTTAAATTTGCGACAAAATATTGTGCCTTTTTAAAGCGAAATTTAACAATTAAAAGTAAATGTGGCCCGCTGAAAATATTATGCAACCAATGTGGCCCGCTGTGCTTTACCGGTTCTGCACCCCTGATTTAGATTGATTTCCTTCTAGTTACAGGATAGAACGTTACATCACACACTGTAACCGATGCTTGGCTATTGATAGTATTTGATTGTGATTTGTTTCAAAATTTACACAGCAATGAACATTCATATCAATCATCATTTTATTTATTCAGTTTGAATTCTGTTTCGAAAACCGTTAAATTCGTTGTACAATATGCTGCAGAATGATCATATTGCGTCGGAATGTTTTTATATACATTGTTTGGCATTTTTTTGCTTCCTGCAATTTTGACCCAAAACATAGAGAGATTTGATTTGTTAGGAGGGGCTGGAATAATTTCAAAGCTGGCTTCTGGACCCTGTTTCCTGCTCCGATGAATGTCTCAGCCGTTGGGCTGGTAACGCAATACTGGTCCGAATCTCGCAACGTAAAGTATGTCCAAATCTCACAAACTCGTGATCAGTCTTCTTGGATTTCGTTTACTTGCCGCAGATCTTGTGATTTAAATTCAAGAGTAAAATCGTTGAAACTTTTGGCGTTGATGCAATCTTGAATCACTCACTTAGCCCTAACCTAAACTGGATAGATTAGGCCTATAAAGATTGGTAATTCGTATTCAACTTTAAAATAAAATAGTTGATTGATGAAAAAATCACTTAGTTGTTCATAATAAGTTGTAATCGAGAGGCCTATTTTGGTCGGTGGGCCTGGGGCTGCAGCCCCAACAGCCCCCGCCTTAATCCGGCCCTGCCCCCGGACCCCCCTAGAGCCTTTTCAATGTCTTAATCAGCTTCAAATTAGTTGTGCCGAAAAAAAGCTATGCTTGAAAAAAATGTGGAAATTATTGCCCCCCCCCCCTTTTTTAAATTTCTCGCTTCGCCACTGCGTAGAGATGAGTCTGATCGTTACTCACTAGGGCCTCATTGATCAAATATCCTAGGGCCTCTCATTGTCTAAATCCGGCCCTGCTCACACACCCCCAACGGTATTCAAGATTTGAAGTTCCCAGACCGATTCTCAGAAGAGTGGCTACATCGACTCTCATCCATCACCTGAAGAAGGGTGCTTCTCAAACGAAAGAAAGAAAGACTTTTTTATCGAAAAAGGACATACCCGTACCTGCAGTGAGTGCAGTCACCATTGCAGTGTGACAATGCAAAAATAATTTAGTAATCCATGTATAAAAACGGAAGCTGGGCTAAAATAAATGAAAGGAGGCTGCAAAAATATATTAAAAGATTTTTTTGTGAATTTCCTTGTCTCCAACTCTGCTCAGCGACTCGTGCTTCCTGCAGTACACTTTTGGATGAATTCATTACAGCCATGGTTGGGAATCGATACCCAAAAATGTAAAGAAATAATCGATTTCGATGGTAGTTTAAAAAAGTAAAGAAGAAACAATATTGTAATCGATATTCGATATTATACTGAGCATTTAGCGGTGTACACAAAGCATTTTTTGTGATGTGCTCATATTCATGTGGTAACTTACAGACAAACGACGGTCATAGTAGGCCTATACCTGAAGCGACTTAGCTATTAAAAATCTTTTTTGTTGTTGTTTTGGCACAAAAACAATTTATCAGCAAAAACAAGGTAATAAAATACGCACGATTATTTTAAATTTACTAAAGTGAGATAAAGTAGCCTGTACAAAAAGAATTGAATATGGAATAACGAATTCCGCCAAAAAAAAAGTGAAGATAAGGGCACAGTCGATACTCATTGAAATAAGTATAGGCTCCAGTACATTCGATGAACAAAAAGTAAAGAATATCGCAACCCTGATTACAGCTGTGTAATAAAGCAAGCCATTAATGAGCCCCCTTGTAGGCCTTTTTAATATCCAATACGATGTATATGGAACTGCTGGTACGAGCCGCAAGCAGCGACTGCGTAAGCTCAGGTTTTGGCGTTTTGGAACAGCTTAGGGTTTGAGGCCATGGTTCTATTTCTACAGAGTCACACGCATTCTATGCACTAATCAATCTGTTTTTTGTTATTGTCAAAAAACCAGTCGGATATATTTAGTTTTGATGAATCAGAAAAATAAGATAAAATTTTATCGACAACAAACTTACGACGGTATCTTAAAAAACGCAAAGAAATCTGAAAACAATATGCATTTTTATCGCTTCTGCTTTTTTTATGCAGGCAAGAATACAAAATCGCTGGAACAGAATAGATTTATAAATAGGCCTTGAGAATTATAAGTCTGTCCTACGCTGTTGAGTTTTCTCGGATTGACAACAATAGAATTGATTTATTGACGTCACCCTATATAAGAAAAAAATAATTGCAGCAAAGGAAAATTTTGACTAAATTTTAGCAAACAGCTCAGCAACTGCTCGCTTGGAAAAGCATGAGAATTTTGAAGATTTTTGACCGTATCATGTGTTGCTGCTTAGCAGTTACTTAGGTAACGAGTCTAGTGACAAACAGTTTGGAAGTGTCGGTATGAAATGATCGACTAAATGGTTATTTACTTTTAGGCAAAGGGGTTAATCTAAGCAGTGACAAATGGTAAACAGGGGCGTGCCCAGAAATTTGAAAAAAAGGATGGGTGGGGGTGGGGGTGGGGCACAATTTTAAGCCATTTGTTTTCCGCCCAAAGTCAAGTGAAGAGCAAAAAAACGGTAAAAAGGACAACACGTCCGCAGATGTTCAATTTTCCAATCCAAAGTCAAGTGAAGAGCAAAAAAAAGATCACCACGTTATACGCATATCACCTTTACACCACGAAAGTTTTTTGCATTTGTCTGCGGAAGGGAGAGGGATTTGCTCCCGCGGTTCCCCCCTGAATACGCTCCTGGTTAATTAAGTGGTCAGTGAGTCCGAGTGTAGTGGTGTGCCACCCTTCATATTACATTGATGGACCAGAATTTTGAAAGAAAAAGAAAATACTTTCTATTTGATCATAGAAAGCCTTCTAAAATTTTTTTCAAAACTTAATTTCATTGTTACCACCAAGATATAAAGAGGGAGACGTTTTTAGGGTTTACGATATAACATCAGCTCCAAACAGTTGTTGGTTAGTGGTAGGGCCTACTGAACTGAAAGATAATTAAAAGACCTCTCTTACTGGCTATCCTCAACCGTAACAAATTGCCCCCTTTTTCTTCATTTTGAAGAGGCAGTATTGGTTCAAGTTGGATTTAATTGCCCACGGCAGGGGTGGGCAAATTTTCGCACGAAGGGCGGCGTCATTGGAAAAAATTTTGAAGCTGAGGGCCGCACTCCTCGGAGAAGCAAAGTAGTAAAGGTCATCACGATCAGCGGCGTGCCCAAAAATTTGTAAGGGGGAAGGGGATTTAAAGCCAAGCCCGCAGGGCCGGGTATAGTGAAGAGCAAAAGAAAAAAAAAGGTCATCACGTTCGCAGATGTCCTCTTTTCTTCCCGAAATCAAGTAAACAGCAAAAAAACGTTTATCAAGTCCGCAAATGTCCTATGCTCTATGCAATTATTAGTAGGGTCCAAGGTTCATATTTCTGTAAGTGCCCGCGAGCCGGATTAAATAATCTCGCGGGCCGTAGTTTGCCCACCCTTGGCCTACGTTATGATAAAAATTCAGTTTTGTGGAAAATTGTTGTTTTTTAATGCTACAGTCATTACTCATTACTAAAAGTTTAGAGCCACCCAGGCAAAAAACACATTTTTCCTAGTTTTTCCTGAATGCGTTCTTAATTCACTTCTTGTTTTCTTTAGCTTTTTTTCTTTTTTGCCCAATTTGTATCACTTTTAATTTGGCCCTCAAAAGTGGGCTAACTAACCTAGCTCTTGTTTTAGGGTGATTCATAGAAGAGGTAAGAGGGAATAAGCTGTCATTCAAAGAGGCATTATTGGTAAAAAAGCATTCTGGAGCATTGCTCAGTGGTCAAAAATTGTTATCAGCCGTTCCGTTTCCGTTTTCCGCGACTGATTTGCCTTTACTGCCGTTTCCGCATCAAGTGTGAATGAGGCAAAACAATTTTTGACTGCTGAGCAATGCTCAAGAATGCTTTTTTATCCATGATACCTCTCTGAATGATGGCTATAATTCCTTCTTACCTCTTCTTTAAATCACCCTAAAACAAGAGCTAGGTTAGTTAGCCCACTTTTTGGGGCCAAATTAAGAGTCATGCAACATTGAGCAAAAAAGAAAAAAAGCTAACGAAAACAAGAAGTGAATTAAGAACGCATTCAGGAAAAACTAGCAAAAATGTGTTTTTTGCCTGGGTGGCTCTAAACTTTTAGTAATGATTGTAAATCAAAGATTGAGCAAACACAAAATTCTGCGTTCAAACACAAAATTCTGCTACTCGATCAACTCTTAAATTAAAAGCTCATGAGTAGCTTTTCATTCTTTTGTTTAATAGAAAAGAAAACCTAATATATTTCGTCAGCGGAATTTAAATTTATGATGATGACGAGCATTATTTTTTCCCTGCTCTTAATGCTTTGTAATAACAGTTCACATTAGAGTGATTGGACCTACTCGTAATGTAATCGCATAGTGAGAATCCTTGAATTGTAATTACAGTACGAGTTGCAGTATCCAATGTGTAGAGTAAGTTCAGATCAGTGATATTAAATTGTGGTAAGTTAAAGTAAAGAAACTATGGACATACTGTATATTGCATTGTGCGAATTTGATTGCGCTATGAAGTTTTAAAAAACGTAACTTTCTGGCGAAGGTAAATGAACAGAAACTTTATAAAGAGAGCAGGATATCTTTGTTTGTTCTGTCGTAACTTCATGGCACTTGAAATTCATGATTGGTGTAACAATATAAGTTTATAGCACCTTTAATTTCAGCTGCGAAATGATAGGTATGCTTAGCTACAAGCTATACGCACTTGCACCAAGTTTTTGCCTAACTCAATGGGGAGGGCTGTGTCAGGCAAAGCAGAGTCATGGGACTTGGGCTGGGTGGGATTATTCACCTTCTCCAGGTTCAGCACCACGCAGTAGCATTCTCAGTATGCGATTGACATTAGCTAAACGGGTTAGGTAATGTGCATGAATTCATTAGACAATTTTGCATACCGAGCGGGTCAGGTGAGTTTGAGTATATTACCGGTAGAAGATTCAGGGATTATTCTGTGAATCCGAGTATTTAGGTGAGTTTGAGTATAGTGGGAAATTGGGTGGGTTAGGTGAGTTTGAGCGTACACGGGTGGCTTGAGTGAATTTGAGCATATTCGGCTCCGCCGAATGACCATTTCGTCTTCGACGAAATTAAACCTTCATTGCGCCTTCGGCGCTTATTGAATTTTAAGTTTATAGCATCTTTAATTTCAGCCGCGAAATGATAGGTGTGCTTAGCTACAAGCTATACGCACTTGCACCAAGTTTTTGCCTAACTCAATGGGGAGGGCTGTGTCAGGCAAAGCAGAGGTGTAACGTAAAATATTGTTTCTGGATTTTTTTAGCTCTATAAATCATGTGAATAGAGGGAGAATACAGACCCTTTAGCGCAACAAATCAATGCATGGGCCCGGCGGGGCAGCAGGAGAGGACACTTTCCTCCCTCAGGATTTTGAACATGTTTTACGTGTACGTTATAGTTTTTCATTTTAAGGTATTGAATAAAATCAAGGCAGATTGACTGACTCCGTAGAACGTCATATACCTTCAATAATTACCCAAGTAAAAGTGTACCCCCAACTGCAAAAATTTCTGCGGGTGCCCATGATCATATGTTGCCGGGAAGCGAGCACAGTTTGCACTTTTCTACGATCACTACTGCTGCATCTACCGTACGTGAAAATTTGAGGTTCGGGAAACAAACCTGGGTATATACAAATGAAATGCTTACAGTAATACGAAAAGAAAAACAATCCTTTCAAAAATTTTGATACCAGAAGCCTACTTGTTGAATACGTAAACAGCCCCAAGCGAATAAAAATGTAGACTAATTGTATGATTTGTACATTGAGGACTACGTTCAAGATAGCTTGGTAGAAAATAAGGGTTATAGCGACGTACTGTGCTAATTATGTTGTTTGCAGATCACTGTTACCCTGAGCAAGTGTCCAGTTTAAGTTGCCAAAAGCCCATAGATTTTCTACAATTATCAAAAACTTAAATATAGTTTGAAAATCCCACGGACTTCGGCCCAATTTAACTGGACACGTGGATAGTGTAACCTAAGAGTTAACAATAGTACAAATCTTCAAATTTTTGTTTGACGAGCGGCTATAATGTCGGAAACACTGGTCGTCACTTCTTCAGCATTTCTGCATGAAACCAGCACGGTCAACAACAGCGCAGCTTGTGCAACCCAATTTTTGCTCACTGGGCAGTCGGAATGGCTCTAATTCCTTTGTTACAAGTGAGACATCTTTGCTCAACATAATGTCGTGAACTATGACGAGTCGGTATATTACAAAAGGGTCCTGAAAATTTTCATGCTCCAATAGTTTTTGAGGAATAATTATTTGCATTTGAATGGTAAAAAATGTTTCTTTTTGATTTTTTTTTCTGTCCGTGCCAGGTGTATTGTGCTTGAATGTTGTTTTGCATGAATCAAACTGAAAAAATGATTGATTTCTTTGATATTCAGTTTGTGATCACTAGAACCGAAAACGACAATTTGTGTCAACCGGACCCACACTCTCGGGCAGGGTTACCATTAATTCCTACTTTTTTATCTGAGTCGTGCTCTTTTCTTCATACACACTTGCTTATAGAAAATACTAATTCAATGAAAAGCAGCTCATTCTGAACGCAACAATGACACTGTTCGCAAGTGACTCGTCCAATTTTAGTGGACGTTAGGCCCGAAGTTTTTGGTACCAGTTTCTGCATCAGAGGCTATTAAAAAATTGATTATGATGCAGAAACTGGAACCAAGAATCTCGAGCCTGAAGCCCACCTAAAATTGGGCGTGTGGACAGGGTAAATAAAACTACGGTTAGGGCTGAACCATAACGAAGAATAGAAATACGATTGTTTGTTATTAAAGGGGTCTAACAATAAAGTAAACTTGCTGAATAAAAAATTTTGTTGACGTTTTCAAGACGCGCAGCGCTCACTGGTGTTTCATTCCAATTTTCAATAGAAAAATGCACGAATAAACCGATAAAATTTAAATTTAACGAGAGTTTGATTAAATCCGGCTATTAATCAAGATCAAGGCAAATTCTGATCAGCCATTAGTCATAAATCCTATCTATTAAACTTTAGTGGTTGTATTGATGTATTGTAAGTGCGGAGCTGACTAATATTAACAACATTAATTATCCATAGTAAACTATTATGTCTTTCTTTTAAACTTGATGTCAGTTGAAGGAGACTAAGCTGTAAGTAGTTTGTTGATCCAAGTGATTAAGCTGCATTAGATTAATGCGCTTTACTTTTATTTTCATAATCATGTTGTATTTTTGTTTTTATCTCAGCGAAGCACACGCAATATAAAAGTTTCTGATTTCGATACCCTGACTACTCGGCCATTTTTATTCCCTATTTTTTAAGTGTGAAGTATACGCGCACCATGGTAGACGACCTAATTGAGTATCGAACCCGCAACACTCAGCTCCGGAGGCCAATACACCAACCATTGGGCCAACTTCTTCAATAACCTTGTGTTTAGGATATACATTTCCAAAAATACGCTTCCGAAATACGCATAAATAAATGTTTTGGCTTGTCATTGATGGACTTATTTCACCGTAAATTTGTTTTTATCCGATGTTAAACTTCCGAAATTTTTAATAAAAGAAGGAAGTTGTTGGCTCGCTTAGTGTGATAATGAAATGCTTTTGCAGATCGTAATAAATGGAGTTGTAGCTATAGCAACTTTTCGTAACCGATCAAAGCTGCGTCACAATTACATTTATTTGTACGTCATCAGCGTATTGATAGGAAACGTGGTGTTTGCATTCTTGTCTTTCTACAACATCGCCAACTATGCGTTTGTGTTTGAGAGAATTTGGTCTTCTACCTAGCCTTTTCAGTAAGTTTTAATATCTACCTAAAAAGTAAAAAAACACATAAGTTTTAAATTTTGTTTTGTCGAAATCAGAAACGTATTTAGGGGGAGCAAGGGCGAGGGACATTGTGCCATGGTCCCCCTTTTTTGACTTTGCCTTTTAGTAAAGAAAGAATGGCTTTTGCAGTTTATGGCCATCCCTTTTTTCTTCCTATGCCACTGCGTACATCTTAGAACAATGCAAAGTAGATGCGGTCGTAACGTGATTTTGTTACAGCAGAGTTGACAACGGGCCAAAGATGTTGAGCCCGACCCGATCCGAAACCAATTTTCCAAGCCCGAACCCGACCCGAATCCTAATTTATCAGCCAGTCGAGCCCGATTTAAACCCAAAATCAAAAACACTTCAAATTTTGAAGATTAAATTTGATGAGTGTTGCCCATCCACCCTCACACCGATGCGATAGATGCGACAAGGTGTAGTCTTTGCTTTATTCCAGCAATCACGAAAACCCTATCACTCACTGAAAATCTCCGGCGTCCGGTCCGATTGAAGCCCTACAATTGTTCAAAATCCAAGCCCGGCCCGAACCCGATTTGATAAGCCCAATCCCAATTAACAACACTGTGTCAGTCGGGATCGGAATGCCACAACCGTGATGACACAATCACCTAGCTGCATGAGTCTCACCCATCTTAAATCATGCTCATACGAACGAACGAACGCTGTGTCATAGACTTTTTGAAAATGTACAATGGATTTAAAAACTTATGGGATCAATATTAATATTTGTAGATTATTTTATTCGGAAAGTAAATATGTTTAGAATTGTCTGGGCAAAGCCTCTTCATAAGGCCTTACAGTACTGGTGGGCACACCGGAGCGCGTTCAGTGTCGCATTGCACTTAATCACCAATGCTAACGTGTCAGCGCTTATTTACGGGATCAGTGGAAGCATTTATTTGGTGCGCAGATATTCTCAAAACAGAGTTCCAAAGGTGAGACATTTTTTTACTCTTTGAAAAAAAAAATTAGTGATGTATTTGTTGGGCGATGCATGTTTTCAAATGATTCACGTACGTGAACACGAAAAGTTTTCTACTACAGCATTTTTTAGTATTACGAAGGCCAGGGCCGGATTTAGACAATGAGAGGCCCTAGGCTAATTCCATTTTTTCCACTAAAAATCGGTGAAGACCAAAAAAAAAAGTCTTCATGTCCGCAAAAGTCATGTTTTCACGGAAAATATCGGTGAAGACCAAAAAAAAGGTCTTCGTTGTTCGTGATGAGGCCCCTCATTTTATCCGAGGCCCCCCACTTTCTCCGAGCCCTAGGCTTCAGCCTGCCTAGCCTATTGGTAAATCCGGCCCTGACGAAGGTTGATTTTAATTTTCTTCGGCTCAACAACTAGACGCCGCATTTTTGTGTTCTCTACTCTTAATGCCTACTCAGTTTCATGCATCGTTAGTACTCTGTTTTAGTTTTGATTGTAACTGGCCGTTTCTTTTGGGAAAGGGAGAAGTAGAAACATGAGTTGAGTGCGAACGTGGGTTCACAGATAAAAAATGTTTGGAAACCAATTGAATCGTTTTCAGGGGGAATCAATCACGCGACGTCGGAATAAAGCGTACGCAATTATTTCGTTAGTTTGGTTCATTCCTATTCTGGCTTCTTTCCTTGCTGCTTTCCTGACGCCGTGCTGGCAAAACTGTCTTTGCGTATACGCTGATCAAGGAGGAAAATTCAGTTATTGTCAAACAGGTAAACCTTATTTAAAATTTGTTGCGCTCAAAGCAAAAATTTTTTTGAACGACGATCTTGACCAGTGTTGTATGCATGGAGGTGTGCTTCTTCCAAACAACGCACGTTAAAAGCTATTGATATCGCAAAATTCTCCAAAAAAATGTGTCTTAATGTGGGAAAGCTCTTTTACGCTTTACATCATTCCCCTCTGAAAATTTTGCCTACTCCCCTGTTCATGTTTGTTAGTTTCAAGAGGAGACTGCAACTTTGTTGAGTAGCATTTGGTTGTTTATTTGTTATTTTTACAAAGTAGTGGTTTGGCTTTGAATTAGAGCAGCTGCTCCAAACCTTTTTAATGTCTTGCACCCCAAAAGACATGTTCTCGCACTTCTAAAAAAAAAAATGTCCTAAAAAAGGACATTTGATAATAATCATTCGGCTAAAGAAAAGCTCAATAAAACATTCAAAGACATCCCTAAAATACGGTGTTAATTAAAAGTCTGATGCCAACAAGTTTTTCGACATCGAAAAATACAAAACAAAAAACTGGAAAGCAATCGCACTTTTAAGAAAGTTACTTGTACCCCCAACGGGTGCTAGCACCTCTATTGGGAAACCCTCCTTTAGAGACAGATGTTCTTCTGTATTTTTTACTTTCTGAAACTTGCAGTGTCGAAAATTTGGCGGAACTTTATTAAATACCGGTAAAAATTGAATGAAATTAAAGCAGGCGCTACGGTTGCACGGTCACGGTAAAAGTGTAGGTGTTTGTTGGCATGTAGCATTGTAAAAAGCTTTACTGGTCTGGCGCATGTAGGCTAATGATTTATAGATATCGAAGAAAATGCTCATTGCTCACGCATCTGGCCGCTTGTCACTGATCGGTTCGTGCTCTTTGTCGCTCTCACATGGTGCATTCAGATTGCTATTATCGTCCTCATGTTGGTGAGCGCAGTGCGCAGGTGGATAAAGGCCATGAAACCGCGAAACATCGCAGAATTCGAACGCGACGCATCCAATGCACCGTTGACAAACACCAGTGAATGTAAGAATAACATAAATGCAGATAGCCTGGTTTAAACGAAATAGATAATACAATATAGTCATGAGAGACTAACGGAAAGATTGCAGTCTTTCCTCACCCTCCATATTTCACCCCTGGGATTTCTTCAAGCAACAAAAGGATAAATGTAACCCACTTTTTGGTTATTTGCCACAAATTCAATGACGTATTAAAACCGACACTATTGTAAAGCAAACGCTCTAGCATTAGGTTCTACTCTTAGCATTACGCTGTTATAGCTTTGTCGAATGCAAGTATTTTGTCCCGGCGTTACAAAACTATTATGAGTATTTTGCCCTGCGTTACAAAACTTCGGCAATACTACACATATTTTTCTCTAATCAGAGGAGAGCTCTTGAGCTAAAGAGACTGAGACATAAACAGTAAACACATATAACTTTGTATACCTGCTCGTTCTAATTCGAATTCCAAGTTTCTATGTAGTTACTTACCTATTCTTGGCCAGCAATGCATTGGTTCGGAGTCCAGCTGTTCAGTGGTCCACAAAACAAATGTTGCAAGCCCACTGCAGGCAATATTGTATAGGCCTAAACTAGAGTTTTTTTTACCTGGGGTCCACAATCTTGTCGTTTTTTAATACTTTTTAAAAAACACTGATTATTGATTTTTTTTTTTGGGCCACAAACGATATTACTTGTTTCTGCATCATAACATTGTGTTATAGTGACGGAATCACGAAGTGAAGTTAACTGTATTAACGCTCCTGACTTACTTCAAACTTCTGAAGAGAAGAAACATCAATCGAAGGTTTGTGTTAGCAGTCCATCGTTGTTCCACCTGCCCTTACAACAAAGCTAAGCTAGTAAACAAATGAGGTTATTTTCAAATTATATTGAACAGAAAATTCAACATCAATCGAGGAAGGCGTTGATGCGAGCTTGCGCTCTTCGAGTCAGCGGCGAAAAATCAAAAATCTTCATTACACTAGCCGTATTACAATGACGGAACTCATCTCCGCGGCTTAGCGCCTGAGCTACACAGCTCCGAAGAAACGTCGCAACGGTGGCGAGCCGTTGCTCGGTGCTCCGAAGAAACGACACTGTGTCGATTTGACCGGTACGGGACTCAAACCCCAGGCCTCTCGCACCGCTAGCGTGTGCGCTCTTTTTGGTATCAAATGCGAACGGCTCCAATCGTGAATCGAACCCCTTCACGTAGGATCTGCAAACTCACTGCGGTACCGCTAGGCTAGGCCAGCATGTCGCTGACATTGACGTCGCTGTCGTTGACGTAATTGATCACTGATCAAAAACGGTTATTGTTGTTGTAACTTTAATCTAATTTTCTCTTTCCACCTTCCAAAACTTTCAATAAAGTCGCTCAAAAGTAAACGGTATATTAGTGATGCAAATGACATTCATACAATGCTCAAGTTATAGACTGACTAAATTTTTCAATAAGGTTAGTGTAAAGTTCTTCACAAAGACAGGAAAAAGGCATTGGTGGATGCTGTATTGGAAATCCTTGGTCCCAGTTCACTGTCCAGTTCTGCCACATTTTTTCATGTAGCATGCTAATTTTTACTTCGTCGTTGAATTATTCGGCTAAAATAAAAGTAATTTGGCGTAGTTCGCCGATTCTCTGAAATAAAATGCAAATTAAGTTCATTCTAACATAAGAGCACAATTGAATCCAATCTTACTTTAGCCTACTACATATAGAAAGAGCTTTTTTTGACACATTTCATGAAGACAGCGTAAGATTTTACAGAAAGCATTGGTTTGAGTTCAATTTCTTCCAAGTTGATAAAATCGGAGTTATTACCATTTTTCTTGTTCGACGTCGTCAATGAAATAAGGTCTATGCAAAGTTTTGAAAGTTTGGTTGGCGATGCAAAAACGTAACATCACCCATCCAGAGGTCCATGTGCAAAAAGCCTACTGGGGTTTCTCTATCGCAATCAGATTCTTGATGTCAAAATCATTTTCGTGCAGTAATGTTGTAAATTTAATTATGACGCAGAAAACCTATGGGCAAGAGCGTATTTAGGGGAGCATTGTGCCATACCCCTCCCCTTTTTACTATGCCTTTCAGGAAAAAAAATTAATGGTGCCAAGGGACTGAAATATGCCAGACTATTCTGTATAGCTTATAGCCAAGGGTGGATCCAGGGGGGTAGGATGCGGGGTATGCATCGTCCCACCAGCCATTTTCATAAATGTTTTTGATGCATACAATTTTTCCATAATTTTGAATCTCTTCAATAACGATAAGCCTCAGCCTACACCTTAAGCACGCATGATCGAAAATGTGCGAACAAAACGCATCACATTTGGCGAAGCACTCCGAATTAGGGTCAAAAAGTTTAAACAAAATTTGAGTGAAAATTATTCAAAAAGCACTAATATAGTCATTACAGCAAGTAAATTTTAAAAAATTTTCCGGGGGAGCATACCCCCTGACCCCCCTTCGAGCCTTTCTTGTTTTTCAATTTGGTTCAGATCAGTTTTCCCGAAAAAATATACGCTTGAAATAAATATAGAAGTTATGGCCACCCCTTTTAAAGTTTCTCGTTACGCAACTGCTTGTGGGTTTTTGGATCTCAAAGAACGAAAGTGTGGATAGAGCAACTTGTATCTTATTTTTCAGACTTTGATGCGCAGCGGAACATCAAATGGAGCATTCCACTTTCTTTTTGTGATAGCAATATTTTTTTTCGTCACCACTCTTCCCACCATTGTTTTGTTGGTGGACGTCCTCAGTGAAGAGTTTATTTTGCCTCATTACATTGTTCCAAGTGTCATTGCTTTTAGCTTGCTGTATGGGCTTTTTTTGTCGACCACGATGGTCTATTACATGCCGAGACTTCGCGAAGCCGTCGAGAATTACTTTCTCTCTTTTACATGTTGCACAAAAATTACAGTGCTCGCAGCTGGTGGACGAAAACATTTGCGCTCATTATAGATCTGTACCACTTTTTAGATTTTTGCTCATCAATGATATCGAACTAATCATACTGAGATCTTTGGAGTTTTGATGTTTGTTTGAGTGAAAAAAAAAAAGAAATAAAATAAGAGTTTCGAAAATAGTTACTCTGCGCTTTTTGGATGATGTAAACACTACTTATGAACAATAAATGCTATTACATCAGTCAAGGGCGTTGGAAATACTTTCAAGTAGGGGGGGCTGAAATTTGTGATATCATGCCAACGTCTGGGGGCTTCGCCCCCCAGACCCCCTCCTTGTTATCGCAACATACATCATACAATACATATCATGCACTTTACTTCAGTAAAAGTCATTTGGAGACTGCTTGATGAATTCAAGCTTTTCTCTAGCATAAACACAATAGCTAGATCGACATTTATAAAGGTGTTTACCTCCTTTAAAATAACTTGTTATCGGTTCACAAGCTCCTAGTCTGAAACTCCTAGGCAGGAGCATATTTAGGGGGACATTGTGCAATGCCATTTTTCCTTTTGTTTCTGCCTTTTAGTAAAAAAGAGCAAGATTAATGGTGACAAATATGCCAGACTCTTTTGATAGTTTTCGTAGCTCATTCCAGGAGCGGAGCCGGGTAGGTAGGTTGAGGGGTATGCATCCACCCACCAGCCATTTTCAAAAGTATTTCTGATGTATAGGCTTACTATTTTTCCATAATTTTGAACCCCTCTGATAGCAATACGCCTTACGTCTTAAGCACGCATAATCGAAAATGTGCGAACAAAATGCATCATATTAGGTGAAGCATTCAGAGTTAGGATCAAAAAATTTAAACAAAATTTGCCTAAAAATTATTCAAAACGCACCAAAATAGCTATTACAGCATCTAAATTTTCAAAATTTTCCGGAGAAGCATGCCCCCGGACCCCTCTAGAGCTTTTTTTGTTTCTCAATCAGCTTCAAATTCGTTCTTCCAAAAAAAAATACGCTTGAAAAAAATGTGAAAATCATGTCCCCCCCTCTTCTCAAAATTTCTCGTTACGCCACTGCTCCTAAGGTAAGCTAGCTAATTCTAATTTGATATTTTGTTGTTTCGCTGTTATTTGCCCAAAAGTTTCTTTTAAAATTGAAGAAAATCTCCTTGTGACATCATATTAAAGCTTTAAGAGCTTGTACACGAAGTTACCAAAAATCCAACAGTTTTTGCGATTTTGTTCGCCTTTGACACAAAGTTGCAAAAGTTAGTACGTTGGTTTTGATAGTATCAATGAAGAAAAGAAACAAATTAGATGTGACGCCATAAGTCATTGTTGAAGTGCCTTAGGCTGTACTGTTATGATAAATTCTTGAAAGGGGGGGCTGAAGGAGGGCTCGAAATTTCTATGGAGTGGCTGAAAAAATGTAGGGGGGCATCAGCCCCCACCTTCCAACGCCCTTGAAATCAGTATAAACGTTGCTATAACCCCATTAGTGATCAAAATACTATAGATCCGATTTACAAGTGCTTGCTGAGGGCCGATTCCGCGTCGTAAGATAAACGGTGTGATTTGCACATATTTTTGGTGTAGGCTACAGTAGTGTTAAATGCGAGAAGTAGGAGGTTTTGTTTCTACCCAGGCTGGCAAAAACCAAGGCTATGTTACTGAGTTAAACGCTCCAAAACACTATGCCTACTAACAAACAGGGCCGGTTTTAAGCCGATTTGATCAAATTGGGCCCCGCACCTTAAGGGGCCCCGCGCTAGAGAGAGTCCCTTTCTGTACTGTGAGATACAAAATAGGTAAAAGTGCCAAAAGTTGAACCGGTGCATAATATCTATGAATAATTCCTATTTTTTAAATTAGGGTTAGGCTAAACAGAAAAAATCGGCAACTCGGTAGCTGGTCAAACCAAGCAGGGTCTGATTTACCATTAGGCAAAACAGGCTGAATTAAGCCTAAGGCCTCGGAGAAACAAGGGACCTCGTTACAAGCAAAAGGGCTCGACGCGATTACGGAGTGACCTTTTTGTTTTCGAGATCAACCATGGCCACCTTAGAGTTGCATCCGATCAGGAATTTATAACTAGCGCCCTACCTGATAACAACATAACCTAAACGTAAGGCCTCTCATTCTCTAAATCCGGCTCTGAAACCAAGCTTTGGTAAGGAAAAAAGTTATGATTCCAGTCTCTCCATTGTCAATAAATAGTCAAATCACGTAGTGTATAATCAGCCACAAGCCCGTTATTTTGTACGCCTCAACAGGAGAGTATTTATGGGAGGGGGGGAGGGCATTGTGTCACACCTCTTTTGACTTGGCTATTCTGTAAAAAAAAACAAATGTTGCTAAGTTACTAAAACACTCCAAATACTTTTTATGGCTTTTGCAGTTTGCAGTGTACTCCCTTTTTAAAATTTCTTGCTGCGCCATGGCTTATGTTGATCTAACAAAATTAATAGTTTAGCACTTCCTACCACCATATTTTTTGCTGTGTTGTAATAAAATAGTAGTGCGTGTGTTTTAACTTTTATTTGGATATGGCAAATAAATTTTCCGTTTTAAAACGTCTTCAATATTCAAAAAAACTGTTTTCTCGCTTTATGTATGTATTTTTATGGTCAATATTTTGAATATACATTTTCATAGCGCTTTTTGTAGCCTAATCTACTATAATGATCATCTTTAGCTGGTTTTGATACACAATTCAGTAGATAGCTCGTCTCCGTTAAAAGGAATATTCTGTACAGTTTTTGTCTTCACTGCTAAGACTCTAATGAATAACTGGTGAAGACATAGTAATAGTGCAATCGGCTCCGGCGGTGAACTGATCCCGTAACGAAGTATCCGCAAACCAACGCCTTGCAAGCTTGGCTTTTTCGCTGCACATGATTTTCAAATATGGTAAATAAAAGACCGGCGTTTCAACTTTTGATTAAACAGATTGTCAGCAGATCAGCGCTCAAAAGCTGTAAATATTTTGATCAATAAAAATCAATTTTTTATTAGAATTATCGCTCACAGATACAATACAACAATCTTGTCATAAGTCATCACTTTACAGAGGCGTAACTAAGGGCGCCGCTAATTTTAGTCGTAACTTTTGTGAGTCTTTTTGAAAAATTTTGAATGTCGTAAGCAAAAAAGGGTTTCCCCGATCAAGTTTTGGTTATGGCACTGAGTCAAGCGATTCTTATACTAAGGGCAAATGAAAATCTTTGCAAAGGTGGGACTTGCTGAAGCGAAAACCAAAAAGCAAACTAAGCGCAATGTTTAATCGTCACAAACATAGGGAAAGCGTTTACTCAAAAACAAAAACACCAAAACCAAGAAGATGTTTTTCAAAGAACGATTAGGGGGGTGGAGAGAAGGAGGTTAAAAAAATTTAACGGCTGAAAGGGAAGTTTTAGAATAAAGATGCTTGAAAGGACAAACTTTGCGATAGTGTTTCCGATATTCTTATCGATAAAATGATATAAATAATTACAATAATAGCGACTTATTTATCAAACGAGTCCTAGACTCCCAAAGTTACAAGAAAAACATCCTCTTAAAATAAAGAAAGTGGAGACATGAGCAACTCCCATACCCATGCATAAAAAAAATCCCTGGTCAAATGTCTTAAGCTGTGTATATTATTTGAGCAAAACAGCACCTGGTTTCAAAATACTGTAATACAAAGCGAAAGAAACTTTTCGAAATGGAACTTGGAAAACAAAAGAAGCATAATGTTTCTTCATAAAATAACAAAGAGAAAGAAAGTATACGTCTTCAATACCAAGAAACACTCGTTTCGCCGGATGACGCTAACTCGCCAGAAACAACTAAGGTTTAGCTTTCATTTTTATATGTCTGTTTGATACACAGTTTAAAGTCGCCACAAGTTTGGCCTCAGTTAACGAACCAAAAATTTTCACAAAAATAGCAATGCCGTAGCTGTAGTCACACGTACCGAGTTCGTCTCGTCACTCCCGTGATCGCCTCGCTTGATCAACTCGCGCTGTCAGCTACAGCAAAATTGATATTATTTGCGATCCAGCGGACCAAAGTGGACACTGGACGCATGTGATAAAGTCAATCGCACAACTACGCATTATCGTATCGGGAGTTATTGCACAGAAATTCAGCAGTAACTAAGGGAGTTGTCAAGTAACCTTTATGCGCTCTCGAGTCAGCAGCCACCCGTGTAGATATGAAACTCGACTGGCTCTAGCCGTGAATCCAATCCATTGTTACCGCCAGGCCATGTCTCTGACGTCTAAAGTCGTACACCTTCATCGAATATTGAAGCGCATCAACAAGCAGAAATATAAAACAAACTGCAATAAAACCAAAAATGTAATGTTAATATAACAAAATGCTGTCAGACTATTTCTGCAAGCTTAGGCTAATACTACCGGTATAAGAAGCGATAAAACACTATTGATTGCTTATTCCACAAATATGGTGAAAAATCTACAAACGATATGTATTCAATGAGCTCAACGAAGCGAAGATTAGTGCTGGAAAGTCTTGGCTTACAAGCTTAAATGGTTAACATACGCGTAACGTAGGGCCCGTTTAACGTCACTGAATCTTTCCCCGAATTAATTTATAAAAAATGAAGTCATTACAAATTAAGGACTAATTCAAATTCTACATTTTTTTTAACTTACAGTTCCATCCACAGAAAAATAGTTACGAAATAACCAATAAGTGACTTGCGCAATTGCAATTCAACAAACACATCGCTGAGAGTCTTTTATACAATCACGTGTACAAAAATACGTAAAGGTGAGTTTACACAGTACATAGAGTGACGTACGCTACGAAATGCGTAACGCTACGTCACTTTACGCGGCATTTTAGAAAACAATCGTGAGGTGATAGGCAAAACAGCCGATAAAAAGCAAAATTGTTTGGGTTCGAATTGTGTGGTAGATATTTCCGTCAACCGCATGCGTCAACAATTTTATGAAATTTCGCAAGACAACAAATCGAACTAAAGTCGTATTTAGTAAAAACAGACCTTAAGCCTAGTTAACTCGCTTTAAACGTCAAAGTAAACTTATACCTTCAATTTCAAAATATAATAATTAATTTTTTACAAATTCAGTCTTTTCAATAAAGTGATACGTTACGCTTTAAAATTCCTCAGTGCAAGTAGTCCTGGGCTAAAGCAATGTTAATCACAGTTTGATGCCTTTCACCATTTCAGGCTTCTTTGAAAGGTAGCACGTTCAGTCGCATCCTAATGCGCTGATTATCGAATCTAGCGCCATCACGTGTTGACGTTTGTCGTCAAAATCATCATCTATCATCGAGTCAAGATATCCACGGACATTAAGAAGTTGAGCTTGGAAAAAATCACAGTCGATTTTTCGGAATGTTTTCTCACGTCTCGTTTTGTGAATGGGGCTGCGTGGAGGACGAGGTGGAGGGTCCCCGTCACCGTTGAATGAAACGCCTGAATACACTTTGAATTACTTACTATTAATTAATCTCCCTGCGGCCTTTACACCTAACTTTATTTAATTTGATATTTCTGTTATAAATTTCCTGTTTTATTCCGCAAATAAATATTTAATGAATGAATGAATTACTAAAGGATCCACGGGACTAAAAAGGCCCCCTAAATGGTTGTTTATGCATATGAATGCATTGCTTTTTTTGCCACTCTTTACAACACCTGATCCACTTCTGTTAGTGACGTTTAAAGCTGCGCTGAATTGTGGTGTAATAGTTATTTTTAACAATCAAGTAATGCAATTAGATGACGTAGCAAGTGAAACCAACAATTGATCAAGTATTACTTGCTTTGTTAACAAGCAAGGAAAAGCTGTGTTCTGCTAGTTATATTTTGTAAGCTTACTTTGAATTTAAGTGCATTGAAGTAGAGGAAAAACACTTTCGTTTTACTTCACAACAACAAACGGAATTAACTGAATTTAAATTTCAAAACAGATAACAGTTTCCAGAAAGTTTTAGGTGGCGAAAATAAGATAAAAAAAGAAAAAGGCAAATTTTTTAAGACTCTATTTCACATCCCCTCCAAAAAACATGAAAAATTTATAGAGTATTTGCTACTGCTTGCGCAAGTTGAAGTGTAGCGCCATAACTCAAAAATGGAGGGGGCTGCGAAAAAACGCCTTCCTGAATGGATTTTGTGCAAGATGAATAGTTTCAAGCATTTACGAAGCGTAAAATCTATGAAAACTGAATCTTTTTCTCATTTCGAATCCATTCAAATGTAAACGTGCCAATCATAACCTGGCTTAATTGCAAAAAACATTGAACTTTGGGTGAAAATTCCTATCCAAAAAAATGTTGGTAGAAATTCAATTAAAGTAAACGCAACCGCCTTTGACATAACAACCGGATAATCGCCATTTCATCCTATTCTACTACAAGGCACACATTTGCACTGAGTTGTGCCCCCGGTTAAAATCTGGTAAGTGTTCGAATAGTTTTTCCAGCTATAATACTCTCTGTTGACAACATGACAGGGAAAAGCGAAAGTGATAAATTTTATCGCTGTTTGTTTTTAGTATATGTCAATAGCGCATCAAACCAAGAGACTGACGTAAACCAAACAAGCAGCAATAGGTTCGTTCTGCATCGCTTGATTGAAAGTAAAAATCCAATCATTTCAAAATTTAAAAACTAAGAGACTCAAAATTGTGTAACTAATGAGCATGCTGGAACGCAGGTGGATTGTAAAGTCAATAAACATTCGGTTTGAAGCCGTAGCCTCGGGGTGGCCAAGTCCCCCCAGAATTTATTTTAGCCTCCCAAAAACTTTTTTTTTTCGAAACGATAGCGGTATATAGGCTAAACCCAATGGTTTTCAATTTTTTTCAAGATTGCTGCTTCAATCGATGTTAAGTTTAAACCTCGCGACTAATTTCTTATTCGCATCCTAGTACCAAAAACAGAAGGCGTTTCAGTTTTCACCGTTAGACAGACTGATGTCTGAGTGTTGTGTAATTGTACAGTAGGCCTACAATGAGTAGCCTACATACCTACTGTAAACGGAACAAACAAAATTTGCATTATGAAAACACAACCGCTGGTTATTAGTAGAGATGGATCCATCCATTATTTTTCAATTTTTCAAATTCAAATTCATTGACTTTGAACAAACAAAATTTAAATAATTCAAATTCATGAAGAATTCGCGAGCGGATTCAAATTCAAAATTTAAATTCTCATTGCGTTGCAAAAGCTGATTTTAACTTCAATTTCACTTATTTTAAAAGGACCAATGCAAAATTTAAGCTTATAGTGGCGATTGTCACCACTTTTAAATTCGTAAAACTTGATAATTTAGACTTGATTAGTCGATATTTGATACACCAGATAACCAGACCACCAGATAAGCTTTAAAAAAACAGATATTTTTGAGTAGTACTAGCGAATTGTTGAAAATACATTTACTTCGGGAATTCGTAGATTTAATCAGAGTCGGATCAACTATAGAATAAATTGTAATAGTGTAACTAAATATAATTTATCACACTTTCTCATGTAATTCAAATTATAATTGCTGTTGAGTTTTTCGGTGTATAGTAGTTGCAATAAAAATGTAATGATGTAATTATATACTGTTTGGGTGCAATGGTCGTTACAAATTGGTTCAACTCTGGGTCTAATTAGCTACAGAAAAAAAGTTACCAGATGCAAAAACATCATTGTTTTTGTGAGAAAACGGTTCTGCCGTTTTCAGGAAGAACACAGCGTGAGCTATTTTGTATTTTCGAGTAAATTAACATTTTGTGTTTGATTGTTTTGCCAATGTTACGCAATAAGTGCGATTACTGGATTATCACGCGTGCCCAAGTTTTTCCTGACATTGTTTTGCCATTGTTAAGGTGCATTTACCGATACGCGACGAGCGGCACGCGATGATGCGACTAAAATTGTAATGTAAGTAAATGTAGGATTTCGCAGATTTTCGCGTGATCGGTGAACAGTAAAATAAAACAAACAAGGTGTGAAAAAATTTTGACGCGTATCGCGTTGCCGCGTGTCGTTTATCGGTAAACCCACCTTTATGCAATAACTGCGATTATTATGCATGCCCTAGCACGTTGTGTTTTTCTTGAAAAATTGGGAATAAAAAACACGAAGTTGTGTTTTTCGATTTCATTTCGCTAATATCTCAAAAACTACTTGCGATAGAAATTTGAGTTTCTCGCATAATGAAGAATAAAGGTTGAACATCAAATTTATGCAATAAAAAAAATATTGAAAATTCGGTCACGTGTGTTCTTCCTGAAAACGGCAGAGTAGGCTACCTTTTTAGTACTGTTCTTTTATCTCTTGTCTGATGGTAAAATAAATAAATTTAATGAACTAATATTGAAAATTGCTGAAGCAAAAGACAAATTATATTTATTCTTCTTTTACAATTTTATTGTGATTTAAACTGCCCTATAAACATTTTCAAAGAAATGGGGTCCCATCAACCGGTGTAAAGTTCATTCTTTCGCAGGTTCACTAGCAAGTTACCGGTTGCAAGAATAACTTTGAACTACTTTCATGCAGCGTCACATCATAAACTTTCGATTGACTTGATAAATTTTATGGAACGTTTGCAATTTTGTGCTGATTTAAACCGCTTACAAATCTCTACTTTTGCTTGGTAAATTCTAAGTCGAAAAATTCCAAATTCGTCGAATGTTTAGTCAAAATATTCAAATTCATTGACTATGAAAAAACGTAATTCAAATTCACTGATTTTTAGAAAGGAAAATTCAAATTCAAATTCATTGACTTATTCGTGAGCGGATTCAAATTCAAAATTAATTCAATCCAACCTTAGTTATAAGCAATCGCAGCCATTATTGCGAGGCAATGGAATCAGAGCTTTATCGCTCAAATGTGATGGTGTGAAAACCAAATAAAAAAACATAGAAATCAAATCTTCGCTATGCTCGCGGTATTACGCCGAAGCATGTAACGAGAGGTGGGATCCATCTCCGCGACTTGGCGCCTGGGCTACACAGCTCCGAAGAAACGTCGCAGCGGTGGATAGTCTTTTGTGAACTTTTGGGCAAACAACAGCGAAGCAACAAAATCAAATTACAATTAGTTAGCTTATCTTAGGTGCATCGGCGTAGTGAGAAATTTTAAAGGAAAGAGGGCCATAATTTCCACATTTTTTCAAACGTGTTTTTTTTTTCGGAAAAATTAATTGAAGCTGATTGAGAAACAAAAAAGGCTCTTAGGGAGTCGGGGAGCATGCTCCCCCGCAAAATTTTTGAAAAATTACTTGTTCTAAAGGCTATTCTAGTGCTTTTTGAATAATTTTCTCACAAATTTTGTTTAAACTTTTTGACCCTACTTCTGAGTGCTTCGCCAAATATGATGCATTTTGTTCGCACATTTTCGATTATGCGTGCTTAAAGGTGTCAGAATTATTGCCATCGAAGAGGTTCGAAATTATGGAAAAATTGTATACATCAAAAACATTTATGAAAATGGCTGGTGGGACGATGCATACCCCGCATCTTACCCCCTGGATCCGCCTCGGGCCATACGCTACAGAAACCATCAAAAGAGTCAGGCATATTTCAGTCACTTGGCACCATCGATTTTGCACTTTTTTTACTAAAAGGCAGAGTCAAAAGAGGGAGAGGATGGCACTATTCCTTCCCTACCTAAACACGCTCCTGCGTTGGCAACGCTGTTTCCGGTTTGACCAGCCTGGAAGTTGAGCTCCAGATCTACCGCGCCGTTAACAATGTCTTTAACCACAACGTTATCCAGCTCAATGTTTTGAAAAATGAAAAGCATACGCGACCCTTTGCTGCAAAAACTGCACTCTCCTGATGAGAAGAGAAAATCATGGAGAATCAGCATCTTGCGCTTTAGATTATTCAAAGTTTAATTTTTTTCAAGATCCCATGAGCGCTGGAATCTTTTTCTTCAAGTTTATGAGAAATTAGGCGACTACAAAGTAAATCTAACCTAAATCTCCCGCCCCCAAGAAACGCCAAAAGACCTTACCTAATTCTGTTGTGCTTCTTGTTCTGACGGGGGTATCGAAAGATTTCGGTGGGATGGATGGCTTTGCCATTGAGTTGCAAACTTTGACCATAACGGCTTCAATTCTCTTCACTCTGACTAGCAACTCAGCCATTTTTCCATCGTGTTCTGTACCGGTCGTGTTCTGTACCGGTGGTGCTGTATCTGGGTAATGTTGAATGTACACGTAAGGATGTTCATCTTTAGTTTCTTTTCGCTTGTCACTTCTGCTCATTTTTGTTTATCGCATGGTTATTCTTGAACGGAATATGAAGAAAATCGAAAACCTTTTGTCAGCAATGAGTGATGCACGCTACAGATAAATCACTGAACAAACACTTGCTTTTTTTTCTAAAAATTCGAAAGTCTTTTGTTAGCAGTGAACGCTGTGCATTATGGTAATTCACTAAGGCCATTTACATGGAGCGCTATTGGTCGACCTATGACATCACCTTGGCGTCACCACCGTTATCGCTTTGAAGTCGTCGTCCAGTATGCCTTCTGGAGTCGGTACCTATGGCACAGGTGATTCAGCCGACAGAAAACACATCATTAACGCTTGACAGTAAAGTCAGTAGATCAAGTTGGGACATACGGACCTCAGGACGTTTAGGACAGAAGCAAATGGGGCGCTGAGCCACTGTGGCACTGGGACAGATGACAACACCTAGCTTTTAATATTATGCGGTTTTGTAGCATTATCTCAGTTGAAGTATTTAATTTAAGTTTCTTATTTTATCAATTGGCTTCAGAAATAAAGTTTGACATAACAATTAACTCGTCATAACCGTTTTGGCTACCGCAAGATCGTTTTTAGCAGAAATTTAAGACATATCGGCCCAGACATATTGACACCCACTTACGTTTGGTATAGGCCTATGAATGAATATCATGTATTTTATGGTCAAAAGTATGATTTTGGTTGGTGTCGATCGTTTGGACCAAAGAAGTTATTCCAATTAAAGACTGCCCGCACGTTAGCGTCAAATTAAACTTATAGGGCCTACCTTTTTTTCGTGTAAATGAGCACCTTTTGTTGCACGCTTGGTTTGAATGTAAGATCGGTTAAAAGGGATATGGGCTACTGTAAAAGTCAAATTATCAGAAAGAGAAGACAGAACACCTGGGAATTAGTAGTTAGGGACGAAGTGAGGATAACTAGGGGGGACTGGGGCAAGTTGAAACATTTTTCATACTTAAGGCTGTAATTTGGGATAAGACGGAATATCGAGCGGGTTGAAGCGTCTAGAGCACACAAACTGCGTTGGCATACTGTGCTCAAAAAATCTTGCGAAGACGAAGTCGCATCTAGGAGATAACGGATTTGTAAAAATATGGTCATGTGTTACAACTTGCCCCGTATATAGGGGTAAGTTGTAACAGCACCCGGGGTACAGTGTAATAGTAATGTTTTTATCTATCAGCAAAATACTGAACCATTTATTTCATTATACTAACCATTGACCAAATTAAATGCTGTCATAGACAATACAACCTGTGGTGGCTAATTTTTTGAGATTTTTTTAATCATTTACAGAAACATGGCATAATAACAGCAATTTTTTTTTGCATTCACAAAATTGAAATGTTTTAAAATAGGGCAGTGACGTTGGCGTAGCGAGAAGTTTTTAAAAGGATGACCAGTAGGCTAGCGGATTCAGAAACTTTTCTTTGAAAATGTTTCATACCAAGGCGTAATATTCAGAAATTTTTTCAGGAAGGTCCACCAAATTTCGATATTATTTCAAGCGTAGTTTTTTGCCCCAAAATTAATTTGAAGCAAATTGAGGAACAAAAAGGGCTGTAGAGGGTTCGTGGGCATGCTCCCCCGAAATTTTTTGAAATTTTACGTACTGTAGTGCTTTTTGAACACTTTAGTGCTTTTTGAACAATATGCAGGAAAATTTTGTTTAATACTTTTGCCCCAAATTCTGAGTCTTTCTCCTATGATAATGCATTTTGTTCGCACATTTTTGATTATGCATGCTTGAGGCGAAAGGCTTAGCCTATTGTTATCAAAGAGGTTTGAAAATATGAAAAAATTGTATTCATCAAAATCATTTTTGAAAATGGCTGGTGATGGGGATGCACTCCCCACATCCTCTTTGGGGAAGATAAATTACAAAAGTCATCAAAAGAGTCTGGCATATTTCAGTCACTTGGCAACAGTTTCTTATTTTTACTTAGAGGCAAAGTCAGAAGGAGGGACCATGGCACAATGGCCCCTTCTAAATACGCTCTTAAAATAGGGCATTACCCCTGGAAGCCAGCTGCTAAACCAGTGGTTCTCAAGCTTTTTTAAAATTTCGACTTTACGGTCCCCAAAGGTTTTTTTCTATCACTCACGGCCCTTTGTTTTTAAGCATGGATTTCCACGAAAAATCAAGTGAAGAGCAAAAAAAAGGTCATCACCGCCGCAGATGTTCAATCCTCCACGCAAAATCAAGTGAAGAGCAGAATAAAGAAAAAAAAAGGTCATCACGTCCGCAGTTGTTCAATCAAGCACAATTCAATGAGATGAGTTGTCAGAAATCTGCGGCCTCTTTGCGGTACCCCTGAAACTGCGTCGCGGACCCCAAAGGGGCAGCGGTCCCCAGTTTGAGAACCACTGTGCTAAACTATACAAGGTGCACTATTTTAAGAAGTAATAAGAAAACTACCCTTAAACAGGTCTGAAATATGAATTTCCACTGTGGGACTACTTTCCCCACCAGAACTGTGACAACTTACCCCAACAGCAGGTATATAATCAAAAAATCGTCTTTGAGAGAAAAGCAATTTCACTAATCATCACAGCCTGAGTAACCTACTCTACTCAACAAGGTATTATAGTAATGATATCAATGCTGCTCTATAGTAGGCTATGTCACCGCCAGTGTTGTAGTCGAGACCACATGCTTCGAGACCGAGACCAAGACCGAGACCGGATAATTTTTTCGAGACCAAGACCGAGACCAAGACCGGGTGTTTTTCGAGACCCATGGTTCGAGACCGAGACCAGCAAGAATCGAGACCGAGACCAAGACCGAGACCGGCAATTATTCGGCTTACTAAAACAGATCTAAAACACCAACAATAAACTGTATAGCAAATTTTTATTTTTCTAAAAATTGCGAATTACACTTCAAATAAACAAGCATCTCCAACATGTCCGACGAGAGCCTTGCTCGGTGTGGCCGCATCATTAACCCACCCGCACTAAAAATTCGCTCAACGGGAGCTGATGAAGCGGGTACACAAAATGCATGGTTAGCAAGTTTTAACAACGCAGGAAATTCATTGCTCTTTTTTTGCCAAAAGTCAAAGATGTTTGAAGGCCCTGCAGTCATGGTTGCCACTTCGCTCAAATACTTCGTGAGTTGTGATCTTGGGTTCGTAGTTTGATTTACGGTCTCTGCAGTTCAATTTCTATTCTGTAACCCGAGGTCTATTCTACCTAGCTACCGCGTAAGCCATTGACTATATGCAGCTAACAAATGTTCACGTTTGCACTATAAATTGTCTAGAAGTAGAATGCCTACCTTCCGTCAGAAAAGAAAGCATCGGAAGGTTGTCATTACATTATTTTGTAACCTAAAATAAATCGTTCCTGCTATTAATTAGTTTCGCTGTATACGAAATCAAATTAATGTGGCGTGAGCGTGGGATATAAAAATTCTGTTTTGAACTTTTGAGTTATGTCGAGTGAGCGTGCTGGGATTTAGAGCATTCTGTATTGAGCTATGAGTTGCGAGCGTGAGATTTAAAAATTTTGTTTTGAATTTTTGAGTTGTGTCGTGGTAGCGTGCTGGGATTTAGAGCATTCTGTATTGAGCTATGAGTTGTGCGCGTGGGATTTCGAGAATTTAGCTTAAGTCGCGACACGAAACAACTTTCGCACCTCACAATCACGAGTTAAACCAGAGTCTATTGCGTCCGAGAGGGGCAACAATAGTACATGTTTTAAAAAACAGCCAAAAGGTTTGCATGGTGTATCAAAAAACAAGCCGGTCTCGAGACCAGTTTTGACCGTACGAGACCAAGACCACAACACCTCGAGACCAAGACCAAGACCACGAAAATATGTTCGAGACCAAGACCAAGACCAAGACCGCTAAAAATCGGTCTCGAGACCGAGACCGGTCTCGAGACCTTCATCACTGGTCACCGCATTAGTCACTACAAAATAACAATTAAATTTCAAAAATATTGCTTTTAACCAATTATTATCTTTCATTACAAACAAGTTTTTCATTTTCTGTTCTTAATCGTTTGTTTGCTATTCTTGAGGCTTCGTTGTAATTTTGAGACTTCTTTTGTTAGGTTTGCAACCGAGTCATAAATTTTGCTCAATTTTAGACGGTCAGCTTCAGTCAAGTTGTTATTCTCAGTGCTGGTAATTGTATCGTCTTTCTTAGTTTTGGATTTACTAACTTTGTCTGGCATTTTGAACTGATTCTCAAGAAAATCGCGTCCGTTATAAAATTACCTCGCCAACAATTCTGCAATTACGAAAACGAAACTTTCCGAATATGTTGCAAAGGTGTACGGAGTCTAAAAATTTCAATCCGAATCCTAATCCGAAGCGTTAAAATCCGAATCCTAAAAAATTCAGGAAACAGATCCGACTCCGAATCTTGTATTGGCATTATACGCAAATTACATATAGGCCACTAGTAGCTTATTAAAATCATTGGTTATCATCCTAATTTGAATCCGGATCCTGATCCGGAAAAAGCAAAAATCACAATCCCGATCCGAAGCAACAGCCGGATTATCCGGTTTTTAAAATCCGGATCCGTTGTACTTCTGTGATATGTTGCTTTTTGATCAAGTGGCAACTGGAAAAATTGAATTAATTTTTTTCATTTTTTAAAAGAAAATATTAGCGTACGGTAGTTACAATTTTACCTGTTACTTTTAGCTGCAGACCCCCCTGTTTGTGATATTTAGCTTCAGACTACCAGTTAGGCGCCACGCCCTAGTAATTTTTTTTAAAACAAGCAGTTGCAATGCCAAAACTTACTACGAGAATTGAACCAAAGTTGCTTTTTGGCAAAGGCTATTTGTGAGGGACCGTAATCGGTACTTTGCCTATTTCATCATCCCTTCACGCTCTCCTCGGTTGTAGGCCTACGAGAGCGCGACCATAAACCAAAGCGACAGCCCACAAAAATAGACACTTTACCGTTTTTATGATCCTAAAATTAGTTTCTTTTTGCTCTCAATAATTTTGATTTTAATTTCTTGAATAGCTTTTTAGTATTCCTACAACACTCGCCACTCATCTTTGACTTGAACTGGAGTTTTTATGGAGTAGCTCCAGAATATCAGTTTACGTCAAGTAGTATCGGAATAATTTAGTTAAATGCAGGCCGACCAATTCGTATTTCTTCCTGCTTTCAGCCAAAATGATAAGAATTTAACTACGTTACGCTTCACAATTCAACTATCTTCACTTTGGTAACTTTCTTCATATTGTTGGTTTCAGGAAAGCTCGAATTGAAATTCACTTCTGGCATTATTCAGAAAAATTGAGCAAGGCTGAACGTAATTGCGTATTCCTATAGGTCTAATTTTCGTGGAGTTTTTTACGTAACAAGGTGGGTAACACTTCAAGTATCATTGTGCGCTAGATACAATAGCAGGATCAACATAGTCAACAATCAGTTGAACTGCATTACGCATGAGGTTACTCGACAGAACAATGGCGACCGCGAAGTGCGAAGCTATAACGGGAAGGTAGACTTCAACCGCATGACATGTTGGCCGATTCTCCTCTTTGCTGTCACGTACAGGAAGTTACAATAATGAGTGTGACACCTAATTAGTATAATTATTAATTTTAGTACTTGTTTCGCATTTCTTGGGGAGTAATCAGACATTAATACTACTAACATAAGCTGAATATTATCTAGTTTTTCACGGGCCTAGCCTGGAATAAAAATAAGAAGGCAAAAACGACGAATAACTCGATTCCGCTTTCACAAAACGCAAACAAATAGTACATTTTTAGGACTTTATTTTTATTAAACAGTCCATTTATTTGTTCTTAATTCAATAAAATCAACCAGTCCAGCTCCAAGGACTCTAAAGTCATCAATAATAGCATCGACATTTGTGGCCAGTTTTCCATCATCGTCCACGGTTTTGCAATGCAAAGCGAAGGTCTGTAAAATTTTTAGTAAGAAATTGAAAACAATTTCCAATATTTTAACATTCCAAGAAATATTTTCTCAGCTTGATACGACAAATTTCTCGTGTCGCAGAAATGGGATGGTCTCAAGAAAGCAACAATGGCAGCATACACTTGGCGAGACTGTCTCTGGTCTTTACTAGCGTCTTTCCACCGGGAAATTTTCGGCAATACGAAAAGGCAAAACATTAAAACAATGCTTCGCGGTTCCACCGACAAGCTCTTTCCATAAAACAGAGAAAAAGATAATACTAGACTATAGCTCTTGAAAAGTTTAAAAAGATTGTGAAATCTTCTGATTTTTACTTCAATGATCCAGCTCAACCAAACACTACAATCTGACACGTTGTATCTTATATCTTCTTAAACTTTGTCTATTTTTTACATCTTATAGTCTAGAAAAAGTATGGTGCGATCAACACAATTACAGAGTTGTCAATATGATTCGATTTCTTCATCTTAATCAACTTTAGGCTACGAGGGCAACGCACGCTCTTCAGTACACTGCAAATGAAAACATGCAAAACAAACGAAACGAATTTGCAACTAGTGACGTGAAGAAAGTGCTCGATGGCGAGGCGAGAGCAATCACAGGTAAAATATTTAAAAAGACACCAGAGCCTGTTTCGTCAGTAATGACTTTCAGGTTTATTCAAATATTTAAAAAAAAATAAAAGTACACCTGAAAAGTCATCACTAACGACTGAAGTTCTTAAATTGTACTTGTGGGTGGACTGAAATTTGCTGCAGGCAATCAAATAATATCAGGCGAACAATTAGAAACTCACGCAAAATTTGAGAATTTACCTTTTCGTCACTAGGTTGAGTGGCATTAGGTCGCCAGCACGCAGCAATTGGCGATTTGTTGTATCGATCGTGAAAGAAAATAGCAAATTCACCATAGCACGCCTAAAATAAACAACTATCAGTCTAGAAAATTGAGAGCAACTGAGCAAGGAAGGCTGGTCGACTTGGTTTTCATTAGTCGTAATCTGGACTTCAACAACTCCCTAAAGGGCAAAGGTCGTGCATGGACTAATCACATTAACGGCCATCAGGCAGAAAGCCTCGAAAATTTCTTCTTCCCTTTGCTTACAGAAAACAATCGATAAACACAGCTACTTAACAAATTTACCTCAAGCTGATTCAAATAAATCTCGACGGGATCGAATCCCACTATAGGCAACACATCTGTCGCAACTTCTGCTTTCTTATCGTCTGGATTTGGACGAGAAGATGAATTAACATTTTTCAAATAAATAACTAGATCAAAAACCTCCAACGATGGAGTAAATGCGGGCTGTAGATACAAAATATTAGGTTTAAAAAGCAAATAGATATTAAAATAGCTTCCAAAACGCCTCAAAATATTAAAAAATGTTAAAGGTTGTTGCATTGACTAAAAAAACAAGCATATTCAAAAACAATTATCAACGCTAAATCAGTAACTACGAAGCAAAGGAACAACATGCTTCGATTAGTGTATTCTTTAAAGGCTGTGACCAGGAATAAATCAGAAGTAGTGACTTTTGTCGATCGGGACAGAGCCGACTGGAATCCAATAACTTCGATCTCGATTCTCGACCCTGGATAAAAATTAATGCAGTGCCCACTGCCCACACAGCCTTGCTGTGTCACACATTGCACGATATCTAAAAAAATGTGTTCCAAGTACACCAGAATTTTTGTATCATCAAGTCATTCGTAAGCATGCCTATTCTACTCTAAGATTCTTAGATTTTGTGAAAAAAACTTACGGAACCACGACATAAAATATGGCAAGTCGGCGCTTACCTCAATGTTAACCTCCCCAGACATAAATCGAGACTGTAAGTACTGCAAACTTGTCTTCGCCACTGCTTTCATGCGCTGAACCACCACTCTTGCTGGGCCTTCTTCGCTCCACAATGACTGCTTCGGGTTTAGTGACGTCATAATGCACATAGCAGGTAAGATTTGTCGATGCGAGTTAAAGTAAGTTTGCATTGAACTGCGTTCTTTTTCTAAGCAGCAAAGTTCAGTTATTGCTTTGTTTTCGCACATCACAGCATTCTTGCTTTTATCTCCATCTATCCTACTTATTTATAAAGTGCAGCAGGAAAAAAACTATAACAAAATTTTCGAAACGTATTCTTTCTTGCTCCGCAAATATTTATGGAACATGATTTTTTTATTCATTCTGTCTGCTAACTGCATCAGAATGCAATTCCGTGCGTAATGACAGCTTAGCAGAGAACCCTCGAGCCAAAGCCAAGCATAAGGTTGATGTCAAATTGCTATCAATCAGCAAACGCAATATAAAGAAATCACCTGTAAGGGTATTTTCGAAGTTGATAATGATTGGAGTTGAATCAAAGTTGAAAGTGGACAACAAACGTAAAAACCTCATAAAACCAACTCGTGGCGAACTAAAAAAAGCAAGGTTATAAATTACTTTTTGAAAGCCTTGGTGTTGCACTTACTTAGGACTTTCGAAAGGAGCTGGTTCTGCAAAAACGTAACAACATAGAAGCTCAACTGCTTCATCGCAAATGTGGTTGATGAATAAGTGGCTGCTCAACCATCGCTTCGCCAGTCTGCACGTATTGCCGAATGCAAGATAATTCTTGCTGATCCTAAAATGTGGATTCAGGAATTAGTTCATTTTTACAGAAAGTTGTTTCAAAGGCAGGTTTCTCTTGATTGCTCGATCGCGAGGCGTCCATCCAGCAAATCCTATTCATTAAGCAAATATACTTGGCTTTCAATGGTTTGCTAAGTGTGTAAAATTACTCGCACCATCTTTGGATAGTGTAATGCACACCTTCAAGTAGGCCAAGCTGCAGAGATGTAACTCAAAGCGTCTTACAAAAAATAGGCACATGAATTGTTGCTATATCACAACATTTAAGCATGCAATGTCTAGTTTAGAAGTCAAGAAATTTAATTAAAAGAGCGCAAACTTTACCCTTGAATTTCTCAATGGTCTTCTACAAGACTATCGAGGCCAATTGAAGTGCACTATGATAATTGAATCTTCAAAATTTAAGACAAAACTTTCATATTTCAAGTTGATATGAATGCCTTAGCGACGGGGCAAGCTAGACCAACCGATTGCGAAGAAACGAAATAAATCAAAGCTCGATTACTGATTCGTCAGTTTTTACTTACCCTTCTAGTCGCGCAGCTATTTGAGGTCGATGAACAATTTCTTTTTCAAGAGTGATTGACTGCAAGTTTTCACTTTTTTTTCGCAAACCAGTCTCGTTTTTGTATGATTGAAGTACAGCCGTTTCACGTTGATAACCAACTTGGAGTTGAAATAAAATATTTTTCTGCAAAAAAATTGTTAAGTAGATTAACAAAACATGCAGTTACAATACATACGGAAACATGGAGAGATCTTGGGTATATGAATTGATATAGATTAGTTGATAACGCGTTTTCTCCACAGAGATCAATGCTTAGACAAGCGGGTACTTAGATTAGAAAAAATCACTGTTCTTGAGCTTTTTATCTTGGAGTTTGAGTCAAGCTCGCACACTTATAACTTGTAAATATTGTGATCAAAAGGAAATGATCGCCAAAACGAAACAGTTGTAACACAATAAAATGAGACGAAAACAGCTTGAGGATGAAAAACAAAAACGCAGTAATTTTAAAAACTGGACATTTTGACAACACAGATTCAACTGTCATCATCTACAGTACAAGCAAGGCACAACAAACCCCAAAGCTTCACTGTCGTGATCTGGTAAAACCCATTAACTCCACTTTCGTACTGAAATTTATACAAAGTTCCTGACTGTAGATTTTCCTCATTTTTTCGTAAAAATAATGGATTAAATATTGCAGTTTTATGATGAAATTAAATCTCAATTTTTTAATTCGTAAAATTTTTAAATGGAGTTAATCGGTTTATCAAATAATTTTGGCAAAAACAGCTAGTTTTATCTGGTAAAACCCATAACTCCATATTTATGACGTCACTATTGAAATTGTTTTCTTGGTTGTGAGCAAAATCATTAAAATTGTCCATGATAATGCTGTCGCAAGCGACGCTAAAACCAATGCGACCGGGTGTTTTAATGACAGGCCGTATTAACGGGGCACTGAGGATAATTCCTTCGACCCCGCCAGTACCTGCAATAGGGGCTTTCGACAGATAGAGCTCATGAATAAAATATAAAGGTTTTACGCCAAATAAAGCACTAATGTAGAGTTTAATTAATTCATTGCTGATCAACTAGCATCCTTGAAATTAATATAACGACATACTGCAACCTCACGAATAAATTCAGTAGGCCTAACCAGTTGCGATGTAACGTTCAGGTAAAAAAGCATTTACGTAATCGGTAGCCTTCATTGAAACATCTTATAAGCTAGTTCAGAAGTGGGCAAGCTATTCACGCGAAGGGCCAAATTTGGAAAAATTGTTGAAGGCGCGGGCCGCACGCTGAGTGGAAAACAAGGTAAAGACCTTTTTTTCTTTTGGGGTCACAGTCCACGCACGAATGTGATCTCCAAAATGAAAGGTTTTCACCTCGTTTTTCATTTCAATTTTGCACCGTTGAGATTTATTTTTTTCAAAATCACAGCCATCCGTGATCTTTAAAGGAAAAAAAGGCCTTCCGCTTAATTCATGGTGGGAGTTTAAGTTTCCGTAAGTGCCGTCGGGCCAGAATGAAAGAACCGGCGGGCCGGATGTGGCCCGCGGGCCGTAGTATGCCCATGTCTGGGCTAGTTGATGCTCCGTGAAAGCGTCTAAGGCATATATACTGTAGGGTTGATAACATAATTAGCTATATCTAGTATTTGCACAATAATTAATATAACAATAATTGCGTAAAAATGAAAAAATAAATCACTATTTGCCAATGATTTACTATCGTTACTAAGTGATGACAAAACAACCTGAAAAATTTTTGATAAATAGGCCTAGCCTAACCAGAGCAATTTACTGAGCTCATTCTTATCTCAATTCTCATCTCGATTTCTTGCCAGGTCAACGACATTATCGTTGGCTTCCAAATTTAACCAAAAACTAGCCTTCCTGGGAGGCAAAGTGTGATACAAATAATTTGAGATTATGTCCCTTCTTTTTTCCGTTGATCCCACGGGCTCGTGCAATAGCGGAGGGAAAGAGATCCTCAGCATTCTCCACAGAAAAAGGTAAAATATCTACCTCCCTGAACTCGTCCTCACCATGACTGAATTTATAAAACAACTTCCTCGAATTTCTTTTCACCGAAATTACCTTCATTTTTGGAATCTTGGGTCCGGTTTTTCCTTTTTGATGAAGATCTTTAAAGCAAAATATGTGATAATTTGGTCCCTTTTTACATAATAGGCGTTACACGACTAAATCTCTATTCCGCTTGAATCAATTTTGAAAATCAGTGAACTAGTGGATTCTCTTTAGCCAAGCCGTCTTTTTTTTAAACATACTTCTAAAACAGCGATTCTTAATTTATTTTGAAGCCCGCGTCCCATCCTAATCAGGGATGGATTAAGAGATCGCAGGCCCGGGGCAGATAAGAGTGAATTTTCCGCCAAAAATCAACTGAAGAGCAAAAAAAAAAAAGATCATTACGTCTAAGCGCGGAGCCCCCCCAAAGAGCGGGGCCCGAGGCAAGTGCCCAGTTCGGCCATTGCTTAATCCGACCCTGATCCTAATGCAGGAATCGTTTTTGCGCCCCTTGCACCATGTGATCAGATTTGATGTAGCCCTAGTGTGTAGTGTTTTTGTATTATCATAGCTGATAATAGTTAGCCGCAAAAGAGAAGTTTCACCTTAAAAAGTTCCTTCTCGCATCCCCAATTGTAAAACCGGTGCTTGAGAGAGCCACCCTTTCGGCAAACCAAAGCCATCTAAAGGCAAGTGTGGTATTTGCATACTCCAGATATGTAACACTTAAGCTAATCAAATCTCTCTTCCGCGGCTCAAAGTTCCAGCTATTTTTCTTGTCGCGACGCACTCGCAAGCAATTTTCAATCTCGCGACGCACTGGTATATGGCCTAAATGGAAATTTTTTTAATACCAAATATTGTGTTTGCACTTTGCAACTGTAACACTTTTTATCACAACGACTACTCCGCACCCCTCTGGATATCATTCCACGGAGACAACGGTGCTCTACTTTGCAGTCGGTAGCTGGGAATACTATCATTAAAATTATTGGTATCGCTTCACCGAGTATAGCCAACTAAGTTTCTCAAACACAAAGTAAACTCGAACCACTACGTTAAACACAAGCTGTGGGGCCCCCGCTGCTAACAGCATCTTCCGGAATCCAAACAATCGTCATCTGAAAGCGGTAAAAGCGCTTTATCTCTTTTGTTTTGGATCAATTCCCGGTCGGATGTACAGTATCACTAACCAGCATTTTCCGGACGGACGAAAAGAACTATATTTAACTTATATCTTCAGTTTTTGTCAAGCGGTTTATGCTCTGCAATACAATGACCAGAATGGAGTTCTGTTCCGTGATGTTTACCATTTGACCGGTTTGAAAGTCGAACTCTTGACCTCTTGTACCGAAAACCATGTCGTTACCACCATACCAATAGACGAGTTATTGAACAAAAATAAACAAGCAGCATCAACCGCACTGAATATTATAAGTAATTACAACAAACAGGGTCAGGTTAGAATGCACAAAATCAGAGGAGAGCACAAATCGTTAATCCGCTAATTAGCGAACCTAATTTTTTCATTAGCGGATTAGCTGTTCAGCTAAACGTTCAAAAATGTTAGCGGACTGGTTATCGAAGCTAATTTTTTCAGCCGATCCGCTAGAGTAAGAATAGTTGCTACCGCGGTTTTAATGAAAAGCCTTGAAGTTGCCATATTTTCTCGTTTTTGGTGCCAGAGACATATCTTCTTCTAGCTAGGCGCTTGAATAGATGCAGCAATAACAGCTCCGTCAACGACATCATAATGCTGACCTCGCGCAATCATTGCTTCAACATGTAGGAGCTAAGAGGTTATAGACCGGCAATTGCGAGGGATAAGCATACTTTTTCTAATCACCAATCACGAAGTATATTGCGACCTACTACCGAGTAGTACGTCAAAAACCATCGGCGAAAAATGATTTCCCCCGGGGCAGATTGGATGCGTTTGGCCGTAATAATGGGGGCCCAAAGACACCAAAAAAAAAAACGCTAGCATATGCCTTTTCTAGGTAGCCTACCACATGAAATTTAGAGGAAACGAAAGCTTACATTGAGCTGATCACGAAATGGTATGTGATAGAAAATTTTTTGGCTGTTCTACCCCCGATAGAAGCCCTCAAAGTTTGAGTAATGACATCGTAAAGGTATGCTAGTGTACCTTTTCTAGGTACACGTGAAACTTAGTGCAAACGTAAGCTTTCATTGCACTGATTACAAAATGGTATGTGGCAGAAATTTTTTCGGCTGCTTTACCCCCGGCAGAAGTCCCAAATTTTGAATTATAAAGTCATTTTCGCTGTGACGTCAAAACTCGCTGTGACGTCATAACTTGAACTTTGAGGGAAGTTTGAGGGTTTCCGCCGGGGGTTAAGCAGCCGAAAAAATTTTTGTCACATACCATTTCGTAATCACTGCAATGTAAGCTTTCGTTTGTACTAAGTTTCATGCAATTCTTAGTCAAAATTTTTTCGCTGTGACGTCATAATTCAAACTTTGTGGCTTTTGACGTAGTAAAAGGTTTTCGCCGATGGTTTTTGATGTAGTAGGTCGCACTACAATTCGTTATTGGTAGGCCTACCTAGAAAAGGTATGCTAACCCCTCTCAGCTGCCGGTTTGTCAACCTTCATTTCGCAAAGGCGCGATGGTCAGACAAGATCATTGGTCAGACCGACGCTTATTTTAATAGGCCTACTGTGTATTTCGATGTTCTACGTATTTCGACAAAGTGCTTATTTCAGTACTGTGCTAATTTCACTGCCAAGTTTGTTTCAACGCTGTAAGTTCTTGCAGCGTGTGCCCAAAACTTTGACAACATATCGTGCTATTAAATAAACTTCGAAATTGCGTTGTTACGATATTGTTTAGATTTGGCTCATCAACTGAAAAACGCGATATTACAATTATTGCTACAAGTTACGAAGTTGATTTTTCGTTGTTTTTGTCTCAAATTATAATCTTATCATTAATTAGCGGGTTAGCGGACTAGCGTTAGCTTCCGCTAACGAAAAATTCGTGTTATCGGATTAGCGTTAACGAAGCTAATCTTTTTGATTATCGGACTAGCTGTTGGCGGAGCAAATTTTTGCGTTAGCTGTGCCCACCTATGAATAAAATATAGGCCTACTACTGAGTTGAAGACACAAGAATGTAAAAAGGTGTGAGCTCTTGTGAAATCAATTATAGCCGTTAATTTTTGCGAAAAATAAATCAAAACTCTGATTAAAAACTTAGTCGCATCATGTACCAGTAATCCAAATTACTTTTGCGACGCCCTTTCAAAACTAAAACAACGCACCAGAGCGTCGCGACGCACAGTTTGAGAACCACTGATCTACACTATTCACACCATATTTAATAAACAATAATTGCGTATGAAAAAGACGAAATTACCAATTAGGCCGATCATTTATATCGTTTCTACGTGATTACACCTCAGATGGCCGAGTGGTATGGAGCGTTTGTCTCTTGAGCTGTAGACTCGGGTTTGATTCCGAGTCGGGTCAAACCAATGACTTTAACATTGGTATTCACAGCTTCCCTGCTGGACGTTCAGCATTTAAGGGACAGTGTGGAGAACAAGCCGGCAAGTTTACTTGTTGTGCCGTTGGGAAAGGCGCTTAGCGGGATTCCCCCATCTTGGTGTGGTAGGCAGATGGCCGGCAACTCCTAAGCGAGCTCGTATAGCATTGATCGCTTTCTCGTGATAGGAGGATAAATATGCAACTAAATAAAAAAATAAAATAACAAACCAAATGTAAAAAATCCCTTAAACCCCCTTAAAAAATGTTGATGTACAGTAATCAGAGCGATTTACTGAGCTCGCTTATGACTCTTTCTCATCTCGTGTTTTAACTAGACCAAGGTCATTGGACTCATTATCATCAGCTTCCAAGTTTAACTGAAGAGTTGTCTTTTTGGCAGGCATAATTAAGTGAGCCCCAATAGTTTTACAATTCTGTTCTTTTTCCATTGATCCCACGGGCTCAAAACTAAACTCGCAGTTAATCACATCAGCATTCTCCTTACTCAGGGCTCTGCATTCTGCAAATATCAGACTTATTACGAGTCCAGTAACAAAAATCCATTGTTCCCTTATGATGCAATAAGAGGTGAACAATAACAATTGGAGTTAATGGGTTTTACCAGAGAACTTTTCACATTTTTTTCGCAGTTTTCTCCAAACGTGAAGTTAATGGGTTTTGCCACCATCAATATCTCAGAAACGACAAAGCATTCGAACTTGAAATGCGCACACGAGATGCACTTGGGTACATACATTCAAAAAATGCAAAAAAACGAATTTTGAAAAATTTGGAGTTAATGGGTTTTACCAGATCACGGCAGTTCAGTTTTGTGCCTTGCTTACACTGCTGATGATGACAGTCAAATCAATGTTATTAAAACGTACGTCATGCAGTCTTAAGAATTACTGCGACTTAATGCTTCCCCATAAAACAATTATTTTTTATTTATTTAACTTTTACTCACAGCATACTTTAGCCACTACATCGTTTCACGCAAAAAACGATCATCAGGCGGTTTATTCAAAAGAATTAAAAAAAAATACCTTATATAGATAAACACATTTAGGAGAGGCATAAGCGGGAACACCGCGGGATTGTAACTTTGTACAGATGGCGTTGTTAAAAGCAGCTTTCAAACGTTGTATAGCATCGCTATCTTCAGGCCATTTTCCACTGCTTTCAAAGAAGCATAAAACTGAAAAAAAAATGCAAATTAATGAGGCTTTCTCTTATATTCAAGTATTTTGGGTCAAGCTATTTTTTAAAGCTCGTCAGACCTTGACTAAATTAGAAAAGCAATTACTTTAGCCAAAATGGTAAGAGATAGATGCCGAAACGCATTGACCGAAGCACATGTGTCAAAGTAAGTTGTATCATGTAGGAATGTCTCCATTAGATCCAAATAACAAAGAGCAGACCAGATAGTTCAACACATACAGTAGGTGCTACTACATACTGTAGGATAATTTACAATAAGCAATACACAGCAACAGTTTTTCGCACCATCCACACAAAAACAGTAAAGAAAATAAATAAACAAACAAGACAATCTAGGTTGTACATTATATAAACAAAAATCAAAATAAGTTAATATAGTACGTAGTGCTAAGTTACGCAAAGTTGCAGCTCCTACCTCAAAAAAAAAAAAAAAGAAACAGCAATCGACAAACGAAAACAACAGAAAAAACACAGCGTCGACAGCTCTAATCGCTGTGATTTCTTTACACGTTTAGTAGTGTACCTTGAATTGGTTGAGTGTACGGAGGAAATTTTTGATCGGGAACTGGGATTAGTACCGATATGTTCTCGCGAAGCATAGCCACCCCATGTTGTTCGTCACAAGACGGTGATGGAAGAAACACCTGTAAACATAGTTACTACAGGCTACAATCAGCTTTATTGTACTACTTTTTTTTTTAAACCAGGAGTAGTTCGTCTTTATCTCTTGCTTGTTCGCAGAAGGCAGTACTTTGTGTATATTATGTACAAAAAGAACTACAGTTATGGAGCAGTGACGCTCATATCACCAAGCTTGAATGACTAAAATAAATGTAGTAATCGCAACTCACTATCACAAACCGTAGAAATAAAAGATAACACCTAAAATTAGCTGGTTTTGAATTGTTATGGTATGTGTTACTATTTACATGCTTTCAAAAAAACTTTTCGACCAACGCTTGAAACCATTTGAAATTCCAGCGCTAGCAACGTTACCTCCGTAGAACGCAGAGCAGGTGACAGTCCATGCACGTTGGTGATAGAGAGAGGAAGTTCCTTCATTGAAATCAACTCTTGGCATAACTCTTGGAATACAATCCTCAGTTTGACGCCATTTTCTTGTCCTAAGAACAATGCAATTTTTTGCTGTGAAGGTCTAGTTTTGTCCGATTTGCAGCTGTCTCGCGAATACAGCAAGTGCATTGTTTTAACCACACCAACAGTAAGCATTTAAAAAACGTGATAAGCAGCTAACTAACCTAATGAGCCGTTAACCAACCTAATGAGCCGTTAACTAACCTAATGAGCCGTCTTCTTGTTGTAACATCACTTCAAGTTGAGAAGACATTGAGATCACATCAGAAGGAGAAATATTGAAATGCCTAAGAAAATTATCTACAGTAGTTTCAAAAACTCTTCTGCAATGCGTTTTGTTTAAATGCCAGAGATCTAAAACAAACATGCGCAGATCCAAAATTGGTGTTTCCTCCCGGGATGTCAGAACGGGAACTTGGCGGTTTAAAATTTCCCGTTAACTTCAAATCTGAGAAAAAAGGAAACCCTATCCAAAACATAAAAGAGCTACCTCCTCTTATTAATGTTGCTGATTCCAGAAACTAGATTTTCATACAAAAAAAGAAATTGATCCTCAAAACGTCTTAAACTTAATGTAATATATTACATTACATTGACTACACACACACCTCTGTAGTAGATGCTGACAGATTCGCACATGTACATTTTTCGATTGCGTCCAATCATCGCATTCAAAATAAACAGCCTCACATATGCTGCCGTCTTTAAACCGTCTTAGATCCGACAAATCTCCCCAAAAATCACGAAACTCAGCAGCCTAGCGCAGAAATAAATTTGAACTCAACACTAGTAATGTCATATAATATAAGTGCTCACTATCTTACATCAAATGTTAAAAACCTTATTTAACATAAAAAAGGCAAAGCTGATTTTCAAAATCTTTTGTTCAGACTTAATTTCAAGGGCATAACATGTTGCATAGCGAACTGATAGGCTTTGCTTGTTGTAACTAACGCAACGCCGGTAAAATCTCAGACAAAAACTAAAGTTTTTCCAGTTCTATCTAATTGCTACTAACAGAACCTCAATCTTCAAATCAAATTAAAACATTTTTTGAATAACTAAAACGTTCACATCATATTACCTGAGCTGACTCGGCTGATGGTCCTTTAATCAGTGTCTCGTCAACTTTATCACAGTTTACTACTAGTCCCAGACTTAACGATGACGCAACATCATACCAATGAGGTGCAGCTTCATCCAACTTCCACTACAATTATGCATAAACGATCAAGACAGGCATCAGCGCAGCCAGAACAAAAACGGAGAGGGGCAATTTTTTTTTCATTGAATTACCCGATTCTTAGACAGTCAGCACAAAAAATGTAACAGCGGTTAATCATTTGTTGCGTTGGGTTGTCTGAAGTACAAAGTATTGAAGGCAGTCTGCTAAACGCAATAGCAACACAATATGGCAGGTTATCAACACAGCGTCATTATTCTCGTTACAACCCTTGCTTCCTCGTGAAAAGTATGATCAATCAGCAAAATTAATTATCTCACCTTCGCGCGCTTTTTTGGTTATTTAATCGATGATCACGCTTAGGTTAAAAAATATTTTAAAACGGCGATTCCATTGTTTCATAATATTTTTTGAGTCTGTACGTGTTATATCCCGTCAAGTTGTCTTACGCCGAATAGTTACGCACTCTAAATCAGGACTTTTCAATCTTTTTTGCTCATGGCCCACTAAAATGATAAAATACAGCGGTGGCTCATTTAATTCTATTATAAAACGTAAAATGATTGTAAGAGCATGATGAGGGAAGCTAATGCTGCTTTCTAGTCAAGCTGAGGCTCTGTGGCCCATTGAAAACAGTGCCGTGGCCCACTACCGGGTCATGGCCTATAGGATGAAAATCTCCGCTCTAAATGATAGAATCACAATTGCATGTATCTGCTGGCCAGACGTGATCCAATATGCTTGTTGACCTAAATCAGTAAATACAAATTTCTGGCTGGCAACAAACTTCAGTCAGAAAAAGCGGAAGGTTTTGGGTTCACCTCCACCCAAAGTTTCTTTGATGTGCTTCTAGGTAAAATGGTTTTTGATTATATCTCTGCCATGTCGTTTTTGTACAAACAACTAATTAAAACTCAAATTTCAACCGCAAAATTTTCCAAACAAAAACAGCAAATCCTATGCGCATTTAATTTGATTTAAGTATAGTGATTACTAGGGCGATTTAAGGTCACAAAAGTAACTTTTTTGGTGGCTCCAATTAACACAAACAGCGTGGAACCAAAATTTCACAGGTGTGGGGCCAGTATTTAAGAAGTTATGAAGTTACCAAAATATATTTTTTGTGTTTTTAGGTTATATTTAATTTTTAGATTACCAAGTTTTTTCTGCTATTTTTTGCCCAATTTTCCATTTTTTTATCTTTACTTGCTACAATAGGAATAGATTCACAATCTGCATAGTGCATCAAGGTGGCTATATACTAAACATAAAGTTCAACATCTTCCAGTAATGCCATGGCATCTTTGCTGTGTCAACACTTTATTAAACTTGAGTGAAAAGCGAATGGACTGGTGCTTATAACATTCCAATTTTTATGACGTGTGGTGGCTTGTAAATCAAAATGTCGTATCTACCAAAACTCAAATAGCTTTCACAGCCAACGGAAGTAAACACTTAATTTTAAAATTTTCTTTGATTTAAAAGAGGGATTTATTTCAACATTCCACAAAAAAAGCACAAAATGAATATCGTAGCTGAGTATAGTTGGAACACTGGTTTTCAACAACGATTGAAGAAACAAAAAGTTATTGCAGGCAGGCCTAGACCAAAATTATCAGAATTAACTGAGCTAAATAATTTTAGATTTTTTTTTTAGCTAAAAAACATATCAGCAGTAATTCATATCAGCAAAAAGTGTGTTAAAATGAGTGCTTTTATGTGAAAATCGTAAAAAATCAGTTGACTGGTAGGAGCGGAGCACCAATTAAGCCCTTTAGACTCCGGCGGCACACCGATTTTGGCCAGTTCTTTTGCCAAATCTTGGGTGCGCCATTGGTACGGAGGGACTGTAATTGCATTGCTTGAGTTTTTTGATAAAATGACATGATGGATATTACCACAACGAGTCGTAAGAAGCTGCTCCTGCTGTATATGGCTTGCGTCAAAGATGCCAACCAGCAAAAGCTGCAGCAGAACGCAGTTTTTCCGTGTTAAACAAGCTACTTGCCGAAGACATAAACTTTTTACCGAAGAATGTTAAGCTCAATATGTGCGTGCACCATAATTTGAGCACTAATTGAGACTATTTTATCGCTTTTTAGCATAGACTGCTGTTATTTTGTGTTGTTCTTTAAATAAAGTCACTTTTTGGTTACTTTTCGCAAAAATAAAATCACGTTTTCAAGTTTTTTAGGTCACAAAAAATCGCCCTAGTGATTACCCATTCCTCAATTTTCGTACAAAAAAATTAAAATAAGCATCAATCAAGCACAAGTCCCCACTCAATAAACTTACTACACAATTGACTCGTTCAAAATTTCAAAGATTTTGATTTTTCAACGGCTTCGCAGCGTTTCGGACGCAGTTTTCTTTGCTGATTTCAGAAATGTGAATAAAAATTTTTTTGGTTGAGCGACCACCGTGTTACGCGATGATTTGCGGACCCCTTTTTTGAAAATTTTGAGATTTTTTGCCGCTAGAGGGCACTTCTTGCCATCTCTGTTTCCAAGTTCAGACATAAAAAGGTGTCCCTTGATACACTGTGACTTTAAAAAAAAAAAATCAAGATTATGACATCACTATAACTAAAGATATAGACATTTTTGTTGCTGTATCATCCTATACTGCCTCTAGTTGCCAATATGCAAACGTGGTTATATCATGTATTTCTTATTCAATTTCAATAAAATTTGTGTCCATACCATCGTTTTTGATGGTGGAGATTTCATTTTCACCATCAGATTGTAGCTCAATACTCCCTCTAGTGGTCAATATTAAAATTGGCTCATTTAAAGTTTATTTTGTAGGTCAAAGCGTGTTATATGACTTCGACATCAAGTGGAAAGGTTAGGATTTTGTTTCTGGTAGTAGATGTATTGACAGTAATTTCCTCCTTGCTCTACACAAAGTATCGAACTCAGATGTCTATAAAAGCAGTTTTTCACTAATAATGTGCATGGTTAGGTTATTGTTTTAACTGTGGTAGCTTGAAATTGATTGCGCATATAGAGTAATTTTAAGTAATGGGGAAAAGAAAGTCTTGAGACAAAGTGATAATATTTCGATACTTGGTTGCAAGCTCACGTCGCTAAATGAATTTAAAACAGGTCAATTCGGACCTAGCACAAAAGATATTGTGCGAAAATATTAAATTTCATATGGATCTTAGCAAGAAGGAAAGACTGGCCGTAAATAAAATTGCAAATGCCCTCATTAAAGTTTGGAAACCAGCTCGCATTCCATTAATGACTAAAGTCAATGTCGTTGGAAAAATCAGGTCCTTGGTTAAAAGCTATAGAAAATTCAAATACTACAAGAAAGAAACGAGCTCATTGGTAACTTTTCGTGAATCACTAAAGCAAAGATTGGTGAGAGCTGCTGAAGATGCAGAAAATCGCATAATGAAAGACACTGATTTGCTACCTAAAGATAAAGACTTAAAAGTGTTTGGCTATGCTTGAAGATAACAAAACTGTATCGCTGGGAAAAGTTGACAGAGAGCTTTACTAATGTATAGCAAAGAAAAGGGCCAGAAAACGTGATCCAGAAACTTCAAGAAATACGGAAAGTTCGGACATCTTGATTTCAAATTCAACCACTCGAACTGACAGTGCAGCTGAAGAATATATACTTTTTCAACGGTTTTTAAAAACAAAACAACACCAACTTTTCTCTCAATATAGAGATGAATAGAGATGATTGGATTGAAGCATTGATTCTACATGCTGACAGATATGAATTAACCGGTCCACGACTTTTAGGCGCGGACGGTTAGTCGCGAGCGGTTAGTTGCCAAGACGGTTAGGCGCCAGGACAATTAGGCGCCAGCTCTCTTCATATCTCTACGCATAACGTTCTAAACTCGACACATGCAATTTTTCGTTTTTTTGAGGGGAATTTTTTTCGTGTTGAAATTTATAAGTTTAGTTTGAAAGAGGCTAAGTAAAAAAACGAGCAGAGCTCTGTAAATGGTATAGCGATTACCCAAAATTTTTTTCGTATTTACTGTAGCAACGTGGAGATGAGATACGTTTGTAACATAAGTAATAAAGGAGACATTTTATAGCAGATGTAAAACATTTTCTATTTCAAATCAAAGTTATTTTAATCAAATTTAGAGGCATTTCACTCAATAATTAATTTTACTAATATGGGAAATCATGACGCAATTAACACGTTTTAGCGTCATTAAAAAGCGCAAATAAGTTTTTTTAAAAAATCTTTATTATTATCGCGTATTACCTCAAGTATGTAAACGAGTGGCGGGGCTAATCTTCCTGGCCAACACAGCTTCGAAGCACGAAGAAGAAACGTTGCAAAGGTGGCGAGCCGTAGGCGACACTGTGTCCAATTTGAATAGCTCGGGAATTAAACTTCGGACCTCCCATTCCGAAGGCGATGCTAATATGGAAAAAAATTGAAGCTTAATACATCGAAGTGACAAATAGTTACGCTCGGCAATCACATTTTTGACATTACAGAGGCTGTAAAATGTGTTCCTCATAAACTATGTGTGTTTAAAATTATTACTAACAGTTTTATAATGTAATTTTTCACTGAATGTTTTCGCGCATTTGACAGTTCTCATATTATCTGCAGTACAATTACATGCATCCTAATCAACGTATATAAAAAGAATATCGTTAATTACGAATCTCAGAATATCAATCTTTTTACAACTATTTGTCACTTCGATGTATTAAGCTTCAATTTTTTTCCGTATTAGCATCGACTTCGGTATGGGAGGTCTAGGGTTTGATTCCCAGGCTTTACAAATTGGACACAGTGTTGTTTATGGCTCGCCACCTCTGCAACGTTTCTTCTCCATGGTTCTAAGCTGTGTTGGCCAGGCGCTTACCCGCAGACATGAATCTGCCGTTCTCTTACAAGATTTGATGTAATTTGCGATAATAATGAAGTTTTTTTTTTGAAAACTTATTTGCGCTTTCTAAAGACGTTAAAACGTGTTAATTGCGTCATGATTTCCCAATATCATAAAATTAATTTTTGCGTGAAATGTCTTTAAATTTGATTAAAATAACTTTGACTTGAAATAGAAATATATTTTACATCTGCTATAAAATATCTCCTTTATTACTTATGTTACAAACGTATCTCACCTCCACGTCGCTACAGTAAACACGTAAAAAATTTCAGATAATCGCTATACCATTTCCAGAGCTCTGCTGTATTTTTACTTCGCTTCGTTCAAACTAAACCTATAAATTTCAACAAAAAAAATCTCCCCAAAAAACGAAAAATTGCAAGTGTCGAGTTAAGTTAGTGAGTTAGAACGTTATGCGTAGAGTAAGATATGAATAGAGCTGGCGCCTAACTGTCCTGGCGCCTAAATGTCCTGGCGCCTAACCGTCTTGGCGACTAATCGCTCGCGACTAACCGTCCGCGCCTGAAAGTCGTGATCCGAAAATTAACACCAGCAAGTATTTTTGTTTTTTGCGCAGCAACAATTACAGCAGATGTAAGAAACTTGCAGGATACATCATTATCATTATCTACCATTCGACGATTAAAACTGAAAGCCAAAGTTGAAACTGCTGATACCATCAAAAAGAACTTTGATTTCGAAATCAAGATGTCCGAACTTTCCATATTTCTTGAAGTTTCTGGATCACGTTTTCTGGCCCTTTTCTTTGCTATACATTAGTAAAGCTCTCTGTCAACTTTTCCCAGCGATACAGTTTTGTTATCTTCAAGCATAGCCAAACACTTTTAAGTCTTTATCTTTAGGTAGCAAATCAGTGTCTTTCATTATGCGATTTTCTGCATCTTCAGCAGCTCTCACCAATCTTTGCTTTAGTGATTCACGAAAAGTTACCAATGAGCTCGTTTCTTTCTTGTAGTATTTGAATTTTCTATAGCTTTTAACCAAGGACCTGATTTTTCCAACGACATTGACTTTAGTCATTAATGGAATGCGAGCTGGTTTCCAAACTTTAATGAGGGCATTTGCAATTTTATTTACGGCCAGTCTTTCCTTCTTGCTAAGATCCATATGAAATTTAATATTTTCGCACAATATCTTTTGTGCTAGGTCCGAATTGACCTGTTTTAAATTCATTTAGCGACGTGAGCTTGCAACCAAGTATCGAAATATTATCACTTTGTCTCAAGACTTTCTTTTCCCCATTACTCAAAATTACTCTATATGCGCAATCAATTTCAAGCTACCACAGTTAAAACAATAACCTAACCATGCACATTATTAGTGAAAAACTGCTTTTATAGACATCTGAGTTCGATACTTTGTGTAGAGCAAGGAGGAAATTACTGTCAATACATCTACTACCAGAAACAAAATCCTAACCTTTCCACTTGATGTCGAAGTCATATAACACGCTTTGACCTACAAAATAAACTTTAAATGAGCCAATTTTAATATTGACCACTAGAGGGAGTATTGAGCTACAATCTGATGGTGAAAATGAAATCTCCACCATCAAAAGCGATGGTATGGACACAAATTTTATTGAAATTGAATAAGAAATACATGATATAACCACGTTTGCATATTGGCAACTAGAGGCAGTATAGGATGATACAGCAACAAAAATGTCTATATCTTTAGTTATAGTGATGTCATAATCTTGATTTTTTTTTTTAAAAGTCACAGTGTATCAAGGGACACCTTTTTATGTCTGAACTTGGAAACAGAGATGGCAAGAAGTGCCCTCTAGTGGCAAAAAATCTCAAAATTTTCAAAAATGGGGTCCGCAAATCATCGCGTAACACGGTGGTCGCTCAACCAAAAAAATTTTTATTCACATTTCTGAAATCAGCAAAGAAAACTGCGTCCGAAACGCTGCGAAGCCGTTGAAAAATCAAAATCTTTAAAATTTTGAACAGGTCTACCACACATATTAATACTTAGAGCTACAAGGGCCTGCAAATAAATTACACTACGAACCGAAAACAGTGCAATTACCAATTATGCACAAACATACCGATTTGTAACGAGGGGGAAGGAGGCCGATTAGATGTACTCTTTCACCTAGACCAGTTTTAAGAACAGAAGACATAGCTGACAAAGTACTACCAATGCAGTTTCCATATCTGCTCACTTGACCTTCTTGAAGAGCAGTAAATGAGCTTTGAAAGTCCTTAACATTTACAAAGCTGCAAAAAGTAAAATTTTATGAATCTCAAGGAAAGTTGTTAAGACATTCTTATCGGTGCGGCAGGTCACAGGTTCAAATCTCGACTCAGTCAAATCGGACGCAGTGTCGCCAACGGTGCTGCGACGTTTCTTCAGAGTGTTGCCCAGGCGCTAAGTTGCGGAGATGGGCCCCGCCACTCGTCACACGCATAGGCGTAACAACGCGAGTATAATGACATTTTGTGAATCTTCCTGAACTCGGATTATATTACAGGGAGAAATTTTACGGTCCAGCCCTTTTAAACATGCTCCCAATTAAACAAAGGACAACAGATTTTACCGTTAAATTAATATGTTGCTAATTTAATTCCTATTAGAAAAAATTACATCGCAAAACACATTATAAAATTTCCCACAAAAAATTCACCCTTGCAAATCTGCAGCATTATCGCTCGGTCCAAAATTTTCCTATACTAACAGCAAAAAATCAAAAAAGAAAAGTCAATAGCAGGTAACAAAGAACTACTGATCGCTATGCACGCAAAATTAAAGCTTCTCCGTAAGATAAAGAAATAGGAAGAAACGTAGAGCTGTAACTTTCCAAAACACTTTAAGCACAATATGTGTCAGTGTGATACTTTATCTAAAACTTACTGCAAAATTGTATCGAATTTCAATGGAAACGGCACAGGTTCCATGAACAATGCAGCTATTCCAATTTTCTTCTGGTTTAACAACGTAAATGTGGTGTTCGCTTCATACAAAACCTTCAAAAAATATCGATGCAATTTGCCGATAGGTTAATAAAAAACTCCAATTATGTTCAGTATTATTAAGAATATAGTTTATGGAAACTAATATGCGACGTTTTTATCGTTACGTGTTCTTAGAAAAAATGAAGCATTAACTGTTTCCCTTTCAACACTGCATCAAAGCTAATCTTCACAAGAAAACAATACCAACAATTTATCAAATTTTTGTGGGTATTTCTGAAGTTATCACAAATCATTCAAAATTCGTCACTATTTTTTTGCATTCACACAACCTCTCAATACTTTAGGTTTACAATTACAAAAACCTTTTTCCAAAATTCAATGACTGAGTACTCAAAATACAATTCGGCCTACAAAATCGAAATGCAACAATAAACCCAACCAATGACCACTACAACTTCGATATTATATCAGTGATTTTTAAAATAACCTTGCAAAATCGCGGGCAACGACCACGATTCAATAACCATTTAGATTTGAATGACACAGAATAGATTCGAAGCGAATTTCTAAAAATGGGTTCTTAAGGTCTGAGAAAATTATGAATTTTTTTGAATCTTGGGCCTCTACATCTACACATTCATTTTGGGTCCATACAGATTTATTGGTCAAAATAATACAGTAAACCAAATGAAAAAACACAAAGTAGCTTCCACCTGTTCATAAAGAAAAGTTGACATATTCGCACATAGATTAACTTTTCCGGAAGGACCCAAAAACACAACGTCAAAATGCTTATGAAAAAGATTGATGTCGGACACGGAATCAAAACAATCTCCGACTTTGCTCCATTTCGATGAACCTGGGCACAATTATGTTATTAATTATCCATCACCGAGTGATTTTCATTTCCGCTGCTATTGTGAATCGGCAAACTCCCAATCACTTAGAATAAGACTTATCGATGGCGAAAAAGAAAAAATTGCATTAACAACCTCGTAAATCTATCGCTTTTTACCGTCCTAAAAAAATGAAAAGACTTCTCTAGTTCTCCGTTTTTTCGCACAATTATAACTTGACTATCCTTGACTTGACAACCCTGTGCTTAGCTTACATTGATAGTTCTTTTGAAAACAATCGTAACGACAAAATTCCAAACACTACTTTTAGTATGCATTTACATTAATGATTTTACTTCGGCACCGCAAAAGATCTGTATTACATATTTAAGAATCATTTAATATTTTATACGTTACAAATTCCATTTCTAAGACTACGAGATCATAACAAGTTAACTACGAAGCATGAATGAAGACGACTTATACTTACCTAAATGCTTGAAAACATTTCGCACAATTTGGAAACTGCTCATGTGCCGATTTATTTTGTTTGTGTAAAGTAGCAAAGCAACATACATTGACATAACAAAACCACTGAAGCCGCCGTAGCCCTGCAAATATGTAGGTGAGAAAATATCGTGGAAGAACGGTCGTGTATTCTACCATTTACAACAAGGGTCACGAAGCTACTGCGCACAGTACACTTAGTCTTCTTCAGCGATAATCCAACTGATATTTTATTTTTACATTTATCGACCGGTTGGCGTACATCGTTATCGGCGCAGGAGGTCTGGGGTTCGATTCACGGGCCGGACAAATCCAACACGGTGCCGCCACCGCTGTGACGTTTCTTTGCGACTGTGTTGCCAGGCGCTAACTCACGCAGGTGAGCCACGCCATTACACGTTTGGGTGTAATACCGCTGATTATATGCAAAATTTTGTTTTTATATTTGCAGCTCCATTCACATGGTCGTTAAAGACCGCAGGTTGCCACGATGCATAGAACCATTGACCTCCATAAAAGCTAAATATGACAGCACCATATTTCAATTGTATGGAACTAAATATTCATTGGAGCAGTAAAATCTCAAACCTTTGACTAAGTTTTGCTTACAAAAATTATCATAGTAATCAATTACTGATCGATAGCAGCAAATATTAGCTCAATTTTCCAGCGATAATCCATACAACAATACAAAATACGATTGCAATAGCTTTCTGATCGTCAAGATTTGATTACGGAAAATGGTAAACGCTTTTAAGTACATCAATTTGAATCCATCAGCAATCAGCACTTCAAACACACAAGCTGGTAAGAAAAAATCGAAAATAAGCTAGTATTTACTTCGTTCAACTGACGTTTAATCAACCAAAGTTTGAGGAATTTCACAGCATCTTTAATAGATTGATTATCCTTCGTAAGTTGATGAAGAAAATTCAGGTGGAGCTCCATATTTATATCCATTAATATGGAATTGTTGTAATGTGAGGTCGCATATTTTTGAATGGGTTTCGTATCTAATAAAAAACTCCTTTAGTATTGTTTCACGTTGATTCAGTCCTAAAGCTTCACGAGCTTGAAGTATTATCATCCCTAACACAGTTAAGTTGCATTCTGTAACTAAAGACTAAAGTCAAACTACTACGATCAAACGAGGTTCATGGAATTGACTAAAATATTCGACAGATCACTGAACTTTAAAGAGCCAGAAATGATATTTGGGTAACCAACCATTTGCGAGAAATCCATCCTTACAAAAAAACACACATTGCAACTGCAGAATAAATCAGCGGTGGGGGCATAATCAAAAACTTGATACAGAACTTGTAATGGCGTCCTTGAGAAATAATCATAATCATGACAAAAAGTAAGTAAAGCACAGAAGATATTCTGCACCTGATGCTACGAAGTTTTTCATCAAGATTTTTGAAATGTTGCTCCTGTCTGGTGCAAGTCTCCTTTCATCCATAAAGTCCACAGGAGGGCGGGCATGTATTTTAACGCTTAAATTAGACAAAGAACCTTGAAAACATAACATTATCTAAAACTTAGAAAACTGCAAAAATCTGATAATCATGATGTAAAAAGCCCACAAAAAATGGACCAGTAGACCGGACAAATACAGTATTTTTCTTTAAAAAATTAACAATTTGCTGCGCAATGGGCACATATTGTAAACAAAAACATAGCAAATGATTTAGTACGGCGAAGAACGTTGGTCGGAAGTCCAAAACACAAAACTGATGCCCAAATTCAGACGTTAGCAAGACAGTGTCGATAAGCACCAGCAGTGGGAAGTCGTCATGGCCAAAAAATTCTGATATGAAACGTGAGAATCGTAACAGCTCACAATAAACGATAAAATTTCTACTCCATTTATAGTCAAAAACTCAGCCTCTAGGTGGCAAAATAGTTGACCAAACATTAAGATTTTATTAAATTAACGCAGCTGTTAAAGACGTTGTTATCGGTGCAGGAGATCCTGAGTTCGACTCTCCAGCCAGTCAAATCGGACACAAAGTGTCGCCAACGGCTCACAATTGCAGCGAATTTTTTTCGGAGCTGTGTTGTCCAATGTTCAGGCGCTAAGCCGCGGAGATGGCCCCCGCCACTCGTCGCACGCTTCGGCATGATACCGCGAGTATAATTAAGATTTTTTAAAGCACAAACGCGCAAAAGCTGCTAGTCACAAACCTGTAGGTGTTAGTAAAATAACAAGCTTCAAAGGATCTTCCAAAAAATAACAATAATCAATCGTGTATTGGTCTGAATTGTTAGAGAGATGATAAGCAACATAAGTGAGATAAAAGTTTTTTCGTAATAGGTATTTTTCATTGAAGCAATCTTTTCGAAAAACACATTCCTAAAAATGAAAACTCTATTAGCACACGACTATATACCATACAAATCTACCTTATGACGCTAAAACTACCATTTTATTGCCAACACACTCTGAGCACAGTGACAGTTGAAATACTAAAAGTTTTACACAAATAATGCAATAGATTTAGTTTTTTTGGCACAGTTCTGATGCTGGACTCGTCGCCGATAAATCGATCATCGACTCCGGATCAAGTGCAAACAAGTCCAAGGGACTAATCTTTTACCACTCCTGGTTGTTGGACTGTTTGGATCAGAAGCACGAAGTGACGCAGTTTAGCCAGCTTCTGGTATCATCATCCAATAGTAACGCTTTGTGGAGCACACGAAAATAACGTGATCTGCGATTTGCTTAATTGCAAATGATACTCGGTTAAGCATAGTTTTATGCAACGTACTTTGGGCATTTCCAACATGAGATCAACATTTAGAGCCTGCTTGATTGCCATGCCAAGTTGATAACTTCCCAATAATTTGATGTCTCTAGGAGGAAACCAACAAAAATCTGCATCAATGTCATCGCTCAAGTAAGGACAATGCAAATGCTTTTGAGCTAGCCAGGAGAATTGCGATAGCTGAAAAATAGTTTTAATACGATTGCATAAGCAAAATCAGATTTTCTTTAACAATCAGTATCAAGAAAGTACAATTAACATAGGTACTGACATGCACAGTAAAGCCCTCTCAAGGCTTCACCTTTATGACCACAAACTTTAAAAAAAAAGCAAACAGACCTGCACGGGTAGAGAAAAAAAATTAAGCAAGAACTCTTAAAATCAACAGTTCAAAAAAGCATATACAGCTAAGATGGCCAAGTGGTAAGAGCGTCCGCCTCGGGAGCTGTAGACTCGGGTTTGATTCCAAGTCAGGTCAAACCAATGACTTTGAAATTGGTATTTACTGCTTTTCTGCTTGACGCTCAGCATTAAAAGGGACAGTGTGAAGAACAAGCCGGCAAGTTTACTTGTTGTACCGTTGGAAAAGGCACTTGGCGGGATTCCCCTATCTTGGTGTGGTAGACAGGTGGCCGGTAACTCCTAAGCGAGCTCGTATGGGGCATTGATCGCTTTCTCGTAATAGGAGGATAAATACGCAACTAAATACAAACAACAAAGCACTTGATGCTAAGAACACCACTGGGTTTAACATTTTTAAGGTACACACAGGTATATTTAACATAACTTATCTAACGTTACCGTAGAGCGGGACAGCGCTGTTTCGAGCTATCAGCCCTCATCAGCCGCTTTCAGGCTTAAGGTACACTCATCCTTCAAAATGCTTAACCTGGATCAGCCAAGCACCCCTCCGGATTTCCATAACCCAAAGAATTTAACTTTTGTGGTACCTAACATCATGTGAGATAACCATTGAAGTTAAATTCTTCTTGTGACAAAGGCGCAACAGTAATACACAACGTCGCCCTACCTGGCCTGCTGAATGGGAAGTTAAAACGACTTCCACGTGTTGGGTCGGAAGATAGACCACCCCATCACCAACAGTTGCAATTGAGCAACTCCAACCATAGTAACCATACAGCGGGAAAGCACTGTTTCGAGGTATTTGCCCTCATCAGCCGCCCTCAGGCTTAAGGTATACTCATTCTTCACAATCCTTGACCTTGATCAGGCAAGAGCCCCTCCGGATTTGTACATCCCAAAGAATTTAACCTTTGTGGTGCCTAACATTATGTTAGATAATTACTCAAGTTAAATTTCCCATGTGGCCAAGATACAACAGGAAGACACAACGTCGTCCTATCTGCTCCCAGGTAGGACGACGTTGTGTCTTACTGTTGTACCTTGGCCACATGGGAAATTTAACTTGAGTGGTTATCCAACATGATGTTCGGTACCACAAAAGTTAAATTCTGTGGGATATACAAATCGGGAGGGACGCTTGGCTGATCAAGGTCAAGCGTAATGAAGGATGAGTGCATCTTCAGCTTGGGGGGCTGATGAGGACATATAGCCCGAAACAGCGCTGTCCCGCTCTACGATAACCATGGCTGGAGTTGCTCTTGCATCTGTTGGTGATAGGGAATGGTCAATCAGACTTCGACCCAACACGTGGAAGTCGTTCTGACTTCCAATTCAGCAGGCCAGGTAGGACGACATTGTGTCTTAATCAAACGTTTTCGGCGATTCCATAACGCCCTCTTCAGGATCTACAGTGAATTAATGGTTACACAGGTGGACATCAAATTTGGTGTTTCGCTTTCGTGTAGTTTTCTTGTATAATTTAAGGCCACTGATATCAAATCTGCAAACGATTTTTTTCCATCACGTCAGGATTTTGCGCAATTTTAAATCAAATTTTGTATTAAGTAGTTGATGACTTCTTCAGTATTATTTATAGTTTAATGCTTGTTGTCCTGTGTGATGCAACAATGAAGTTACTTATTGCCTGTACACTACAGGCATGGGTTGCAGTAAGCTTTGTATGTTTTTACTCAGCAGTTTTCAGCTTTTTTGTTGTCTAGCAACCGCATCAGTTTGTATGCGCGGAGAATGGCAGAAAATAAACAACATAATCTAATTGGAGGCCACACAACGACAGCATAATGTCCCGCACACCTGGGCAAAAAAAACTTTTTTAAGCATGTTCTTGTAGGTTCCTCTGACACAGAGGTGCACAACTAAACTGAGGACACTTGCCAAAGTTTTCAAAATTATCTCGTCGCGTGCCATGCCACTTTCGAATAAATGGTGGTATTACAAGCGAACTTCCGTAAAACTGACACCACTAACATTATATTTCAGAATTTCAACACAATGAATGCGTATTTACTGAAACACTACAAGGGGCCAGAAATGTGCAATCAACATGGTAATTTAAGTTCATTTCAATACAAGCCTGAGCGGTAGCGTACGCAGGAAGGGCTCCTTTGCGTGCGCCCCCCTCAGGCCTTCTTCAATACATGTTAAAAATCTGTGTGGCTCAGATACTGCTAGAAACATCGTACGTTAATGTGGAAAATTTTCTTTGCAACATAGGCGCACGCAGGGGGGGCACGGTGCCATGCTTTCTCCCCCCCTTTGGCCCTGCAATAAGGTGCTAAAACCTAACTTTCAGGCTATAACTTCACAAACTAATAATGACTGCAGCCTCCTTTCACTTATCTTAGCCAAGCTTCTGCTTTTGGACATAAGCTGCGAATATATTTTTGCATTGTCTATAGTGACTGCACTCACTGTATGCCCTTTTTCAATAAAAGTGAGCTAAAATGAGTGTTTTTATGTAAAAACCGCAAAAATTCGTTGGCGGCTGGGGGCTTTGCCCCCACACCCGCGATTGTGACTCCTCCCTTGCCAAACCCTGGGTGCGCCACTGCTTCGCGCGCCCCCCCCCCTCCGAAAATTTCTGTGTACGCCACTGAGCCTGAGTTATCACGATTTATTGTAAATACAAGAACTACTTTTTACCAAATCGTTCGTTCGCCACTTTCGAGCTATGGCGTGCCACATTTGGCACACGTGCCCTGTGTTGTGCACTCCTGCTCTAAGGTAATACTTCCACTCCTCCATATTTATTTGGGTGTCATGAAGCAGTATGTTAAAGTTTCAGGTATGTTAAGCAACAATAAACAAGGTGCCTGCTTCTTGTATGTCACCAAATTTTTTTTTAACTAAGCAGTGAAAAAGTGAAATAAGCTAGGATTTGCGCTGGTCCACAAATTCGGCAACTCGTGAACGATGAACAATTTCAGGCATCAATGACAATTGTGGAGAACGGCACATTGCTGTCCTTTAAAGAAATGGCTCGTAAATTTCTTGGTAATGAGAAAGATCATAACTACAGAAGCATGTTGACAATTTTTGAAAATTTTAGTGCTGAATGAGTATAAAAGTGCATTTTTAACATTCTCACCTTGATTTTTCCCCTTTAAGGTCGGGTGCTGTAAATTAAGAACAAAATGGAAGATTTCATTAGAACATGTATAACAAGGGAAACAAGGTACCAGGGATGATGGGACTGCTCAATAATGGTGGACTATTGCTGGCTATTAAAACGTGATGGCCATCAGTTAGAGCAAGGGTGTGCAACATTTCTTGTCGGTGGGCCATACAACCAACTTAGAAATCCAGCTGGGCCACACAGAAATTTATTTTTTCCTTTTACACAACGAACTAAAAATTTCTCACAACGTAAAATACTATTTGCGTAACATTTTAGCGGGACTATTAGAATTTAATGTTTTTGCTCAATTTGTTAACATCAGCTTTGACAGAGGTTGTAGCAACCCGTTCTTAACTTTTCCCAACGACAAAAGTAAACCAGCCCGCTTGATCTTCACACTGTCCATTTATTGCTGATCATCAAGCAGGGAAGCTGTGTCGATAACCTATATTTAAGGGTTGCCAGTAACTTCGCCACATGGTAACTTCGCCACAGAAACTTCGTCACATGGTAACTTCGCCACACTTTGAGAAAGTGAAGGGTGATGTAGGGATAGTAGGAAAATGTGTTGGGGTGTGGGGGGAGGAAGGGGAGATGTGGGAAGAGGTATGAGAGGAGGTGTAGGAAAGTGTGATGGAGTGTGGATGAGGTAAGGGGAAATGCAGGGAAAGGTGAGGGTAGGGAGGAGATGTGGATATATTTTCCAGACGCAGCTGATAAGTGAATCAGTCCAAACTACAGAGCGAAAGAATGCTTACTTCACGTACTACTCTATTACTGCGCAGCGCTAAACCACGAAAAAAATACACGAAGTGTAAATCGTCACTCTAATTAAACTGTCGGATAATGATTCTATGCTTCGATGGGGAAAATAAAAGTGTTGATAAGGGCCACACTAAATGGCTTGACGGGCCGGTTAGTGGCACGCGGGCCGCCTGTTGCTCACCCCTGAGTTGCAGTCTATAACACGCGAAACAGGCAATTCATGCCACCTGTCAAGAAAGCGAAACTACCTGCTAGACCTTAAAACTGGGTCAATGAAGGCTGAAGCCTAAGTAGTGTTCAATATTTATGTGTAATGTATATGTACAAGTGAAAATATTTCATATAATTTTTGCGACGAATTGTGACGTCATAAAGCTATTTCGAGAGCAGATTTTGAATCAGCAGGGTTGAATTATCCAAATGATATTATTTTTACGAACACAACAAAAATGTTTTAAAAAAATGTCCACCGGTGTTATTGAAAAACTACAGTGCAAACATTGGCTGCAATAATATCACAAAAATATTAATAAATGCTGAAACTGACATAGCTCTAGCCTAGCTATCTCATATTTAGGTAAAATTTAAATTTACGGTACGACAATCACAATTATGACTAATTGATGACATCACAGCAATAAGCAATACGGCATGAAAATTATATAATAAATATTCAACGAAAATGATGCTCCATTCGCGCACAATTGCTTATTTAATTTCGGGTTTTGTTTTTTGATCAATAAAGCTTCTTGAATTATAACTTCATAAGCTGTATTGCATTTCCGAATTACTGTAAATAAATTCAGATCTTGTTCTTGAGAGCAACTGCTGCGATTTTGGATAAGTTCTTTCACAGCACTTTCATTCAACCCTGAATTGCTCAAATGCTCCTTAACTCTAACGCTCAAAATGTTAAACCCAGTGGTGTTCTTAGCACTAAGTGCTTTGTGGTTTGTAAAAAGCACCTCTCCACCGAAATTATATTAAATACAAATAAAAATACATTTCTTTAACCACAATCAGTTCTACCAAAAATATAAATGTTTCAGCTTACAAGCAAAACCCTTTTGAGCTGAGACATAAAAGTCACATATCGCAAACAATTCTATTAAATTTTTTGCTACAGAAATCAAATACCGATATTGATCCATATATACTACATTAGATTTAAATCAGCAGGTTGTTTAATCAAATTCAGATACTTAAGAAAAAGATAGCTTCCAAGAGGAAATACTGTATATAAACTGTAGTTCAAACACTAACTTGTTTTGGTGATGCTTTAGGAATTTGTAGAATTTTATCGTACAGACTAGTTAAAAACTCGTCTATTTCAGCGATTTGTTTCTTGATAATGGAGCAATGTTTCTGAATTTCTTTAACCTGAAAAGAAACTTAATTATACTATCAAAGTCCCAGTTTATTACGCACTTGAGCAGTATGTTATCTTGATATTCAATGTTCATTTTTTGTGAACTTTTTTACATAAAAATTAAGTTTTTGATGGCATAGTCACTTCGATCAACTAAGATTGTTACCGGGTTTAGGATGCAAAAGCCAACAGACTTTGGTCCATGTTAAACAATGACAAATCAGTAGTGCACTACAAATCATGCGAGTATTTCATAGTGATATTACAGGGTTGACCCATAATTTTTTGTTGCTCATAATAACAATACAAATATAGTTGAATAAGCAGTTAAAAATATCAGGTAATACACCGGTACCACATTTTACGGACCATAAGGTGCTCTGTCATTAAATTGCTTGGATTGTCTTTTCATATATAGGACGCACCAGACTAGCCTATAAGACGCAACGGTTTTTGAGAAGCGTCAGGTTACCGCATAAAGCTCATCAAGCAAAAAAACTCAATATTTTAATGACAACGAAGCATGAAACACTTTCTGATCCAGACATTACGCACACTGGCTTATAAAGCGCACGATCAATATTTAAGAAAAAAAAAAGGATTAACAGTGCGCCTTATAAATAAATATATAAATGAGGTTATTTTTAAATGATTGAACAGAAATTCAACAGTAATTGAGGGAGACAGCGAAGTGAGCTTGCCCTCTTCGAGTCAGCAGCCACCCGGTATGTCAAATGCAATCGACTCCAGCCATGAATCGAACTCGTCACATACGATCTGTGACCTATGCTGCACAATGTGCTACCTCATAGTCAAGAAAAGACGATAATTAAGCAAATGCGTACAGTGGCCTTTTTCCGAGCTGCTTTTTTCTTTGTGTATGTGGTGTGGGGAAAGCTGATAATGCTCAATGTGTTCCATAAAAATACTGCGGAACACTGAGGAAATGCATGACCCCATGGGGAACCAAATATTTGACGATATTTTGTGTGGCTGTAAGTGAAAATTGTAGCTATAAGACAAATTTCTAAGCTAGTTTTGGTATCAGAAATATTGAGAGCAGTGTTTCCTTGCAAGGTGTCATCATCAGCAAGTACTTGTAAAACACAATCTAGAGCCTGACCAGTTGCTACGAAACTGGATAAACTAACAGCATCGAAAGACACAAAAACATCGTTAGGGCCTACTATTTGATTACAGATTAAGTTGGTAAATTCAACAGTTATCAACAGTATAGGTATTTTTCAAAAGAGGCAAAACAATCTTGCACAAAAATTTAAGAGAAATTATAAGTCGATCTGATGGTAAACTCCTTCCATTAATATATTGTTCATTGTTTTAAATTGATATTATCCATGCTCCATTGTTGTTTTTATAAAACTATTTAAAAATTACTGATACCTAGGGCCCGCTTAAGTCAATAAAATCAAAATCTTTTCAGGAATTTGCTACATGATCAAACATGTACTAACGTTCGTATCAGGCGTACAGGGATCTGTTTTGGTAGATTTTATAAGTCAAAAGAAAGTCAAAATTTTGTATAAAGTCGAAACTTGTCAAAATTGTCATCAAAAATTTCCTAACCTTAACAAAAATGAAAAAAAAACTTACATTTTCTGTATTTTTTTGAATTTTTGAACAGCTATTAAAGTTTTATGCGCAGTTTTATTTGATTACTCTGAAATAGTAAGTTGCAATCGTAAAAACGCATGCAGTAATTGAGAAGGAAATAGCACTTATTATGCATGAAATGTATGTAAATTGTGAATTAGCATAATAATTATAAACCATTTTTAATCAAAAAAGTGCAACAAGACATAGATAATTACGCAAAAGTGATTAGGTCAAACCAAAGTCAAAATTTTGCTAAAATAAAGTCAACAATATATTTTTTTAGGTCAAAAAAATGGCCCTAATGACATCTTACTTGACTATATTGCTTTTTGTGGTAAAATTGTAACGCAACAATTACAGTCTGACTAAAATTTTTTTTTATTTTGTACATAATCATAGATCATATACTGCTGTATAGTGTATAAACTCGTAGCACTTTATCATTCTGATGATGTTAGGTGCCAAGACTGACAAAATGTCAATAATAAACCTAACTAAACCTCAGTTGAGGTATTTATTTGTAGTAGGCAACTTATCGGAAGAACAAAGTTTTCAAGTAAACTAATTAACATATAGCCTACTAATGCAAAGATCTAGAGTAACCATATACAACATAATAAGCAGTGGCAGCTCCTGACTGCTTCAGATGGGGAGCCAACAGTCTTTTCAATCAAGTTGATTCAAAAACGAGATAATTAAGCTCTTTAAATGGATCCAGGTTGTTGGTGGCCAGATCTCTTGGAAGTTATCGCTAATTACGCAAAACTGTTGCCAAAGAAAGGTTCAGCAGGAGTTTCTAGCAGACCTTTCAAACAATATGCGGAAAAAGGGATCTAACGAATGTGTTACCTTGAAGGCTTGGTTGGAGGTTACCGTATCTAGAGAAAAATAGTGTAATCAGCAATAAAAAATACCGGGATTATAATTTTATTCCTTCTTTGGGTAAAATTATAATATAAGAACTTATTTAATCAACAAGAATCCTATACTGGTATAACAACAATTTAAAAGACCCATCACATTACATAATTTAAAAGACCCATCACATCACATGATTTAAAAGATTCAAAAGACCCAACATGCAAATTTCAAGTAGCCTGATGGCCTACCAATGTAGTCCTAGATCAGTGGTTCTCAAACTTGTCGGAAGTATCGAACCCAACAGGTGTCATGCACGCATACATCTAACCCTTAATTATAACCAGGAGCGAATCCAGAAAATTTTAGAGGGGGATGCAGTTTTGAATTAGGTTGAATGTTAAATGAGTGCAAAGATGTTAGACGTTTAAACCCAAAAAAAAACCTTAAGCTCTTTGAAAATGTTTCATGTCAGGGGTGTATTCAGAATATTCTTAAGGCGGTGGAGGGTGGCATAAAATTTTTACATTTTTTAAGCGTATTTTTTTTCCGGAAAGTTAATTTGAAGCAAATTGAGGAACAAAAATATGGCTCTAGGGGGGTCCGGGGGTATGCTTCCCCGGAAAGTTTTCAAAAATTTAGACACTGTAATGGCCATTTTAGCACTTTTTGAACAGTTTTTATGGCAAATTCTGTTTAATTTTTTTGCCTCTAACTCTAAGTCCTTCACCAAATATGATACATTTTGTTCGCACATTTTTGATTTATGCGTGCTTAAGGCGTAAAGATGATTGTTATCAAATAGGTTTGAAATTATGGAAAAATTGTATTCATCAAAAACAGCGTTGAAAGAGTATGGTGGGGGGATGCATCATTCCACGCAGAGATAGTCATTTACTACAACTGTATGCCTTTTTGCAAAAACTTATTCTGATCTTAGCCGAACCCCTGCTATAGCCTCACCAAACCCCTGGGGTTCAGTCGAACCCAGTTTAAGAACCACTGTCCTAGATATTGAAACCTATAAAGCAAAGAATTTATTGTATCAAATACCAGAAAGTGAATAATGTGTGCTATTTATGGTAGTGTTTCTCCAGCAAAAATTAATCATCAGTGCACTGTCAACTAGTAGGCTAGTACATCATTCAGTTTTCAATTTAATGTTTTCACTTTAATTTTTTAATTTGAAGTTAAACTTTTATTACGTAATAGGCCTATTATACTGTAAGTCAGAAAATAAGAAGCATCAAAGTGACTTGGCGAATGGAACATTTGTGGTATTTTTTTCCCTCGCAAATGGATCATGCAGATTCATGTATACAGCAGCCTATATGCTTATGCCACCACCACACTATCACACTACCGCCACCTGCCGAACCTTACAAACCAAAGCCGAATGTCCGAACCTTACCTGCTGAACCAAATCGAGCAGAGTCTGAACCGAATTCACCGACGCGAAGCGAAGACGAGACAAGAACCGAACCCGAAACTAGTGCAGCGCTTCCTGCTAGGAGCTGTGCTCCAAGAAACTGCACCACAGAGAAGTCGTTGCGATTAGGGTTGGATTGAATTTGAACTTTGAATTTGAATCCACTCACGAGTTGTTGATGAATTTAATTTGAATTTCGTTTTTTCAAAGTCAATGAATTTGAATTTTGTTTTTTCAAAGTCAATGAATTTGAATTTCGTTTTTTTAAAGTCAATGAATTTGAATTTCAAAATTAGAAAAAAAATGAATGGATCCAACTTCAGTTGCGATGTTGCAAATAATAGCGCTTATAAACCCACGCCTAGTCCATTTGCATTCGCGAGGAAAAAAAAATACCGCAAATGTTCCATTCGCCAAGTAACTTTGAAGAAACAACAACAAAACGTTTGATTTTATGACGCAATAACAAAATAAGGGTTATCTGCAAAAAATAATTTGCTGCAACGAGCTGCAACGGAATGGAGACCGAATCACAGCAAAATTTTCAATACAAAAATTTCAATAGGTACGATACTCTTGCAATGAGAATTACCCAGTGCTTTGAAAATACAAAAAGTAAGCAAGATCATGGCTGGCAAACCAACGAGTTTCTAATTTTAAAATACAAATAGAGTTAAGCTGTAATGCAGAATGCAGAAGAATCGGAACATCGCTTTTCCAATCACACAAAAAGATAAAAATGCTGCATCTGTGCATGGCAGGAAAAATTATAGGGGAGGCTGCAGCCTGCAGCCTTCGTGGACGAGCCACCCCTGATACAGGATATTAAGTATCAATGGGTAGGAACTTTCGGCCCACTCTGCATAATTGATAGACTTAAGCCTGTGCTTGTCAACACATGGGTACTGATGCCCAGAGCTATAGACTATTGTCCCATAACCAACTAGCCTACATCTTACCTCCAAACATGCGTAGTTTGAACGATGAGGCATTTCTCTCTTGTCCTGCTTGTTACAGCTTAGTTCTTGATCCATTTTGTCAAGGTCATTGCACGCTGAACCATGTATTTCCATATTATCTTGATAAATTTCATATGCTGCCAGCACGATGTTTGTACTGGACAATTAACAGCCTGCCAGGCTTCAACTAATGACGTACCGGTACCGCAAATAGACTATTCTACCAGTACCACACCGGCAAATAAGCTGTAAGCCAAGATGGATTTCTCCTACACACTTTACCGCTTACCTAACTAATGTAGTAGCTATTTTGGAAAACACTTAGACAATAAACGTACACTAGACTAGTAGATGTACTTCACAACACCGGACAAGCCAGTAGTCTTATTCAGTATTGACAATACGACTACCCGTAACCCACGTGCCACCGATCAGCTGTAGTATGAAAAATCTAATCGCCAGCAACACAATAAAACCGGCATCGGTACTTTAGCTACATCCCAGAGTGTTTGTAGTAATCTAATAGTTGTCATCTTAGCAATGATATTTGCATGATTTGTCTGCGCTAAAATCCACTTAACTTAGCATTTAAAGTGACACTACTTTGAGTTTTACTGACTACACTTGTCGGCAGCGTAGCCGAGTGATTCGGAGTGTCGTTTTTACGACGTCCATGACCGCAAGGTTAATTGTTCAACTACCACCCAAGCCTGTTTGTTGAGGCGATGGATAACATGCAATAAGATAATTACTTCTGACTGGTGAAGTCTGTCAAGCAGCAAACTGAAGTCGGAAGCAAAGCTCAAGCGGAAATTTAGCTCGGACACAAAGACAGCTCCTAAGCGAGCAGGGCCGGCGCTAAGGGGGGGCCTGGCCCCCCAATTGCCATGTCTGCCCCCCTCCCCAACTAACAAGCTTTCTCCTTTGAAGACAGCGGTTTTTGCGCTTAATTTCAAACTTTGTCCCCCCCCCCCCTGATAAACGCTTAATGACTACCCTAAGTCGACTGATCTGGCGCCGGCTCTGTAAGCGAGTCTGGATTGGTCCTATACAGCGCCTCCGTCACTTCCTCTTTACGGGAGAATAACACCGAAGAAATGAAATCAAAATCGCTTTGTCCTTAGGTCTATTCCTCAGTCTCTAGCCTGCAATTACGTGGTTTACACTTGTTATGATTTGTTGTTAAATTTTATGGTTGCATGTAATAAAGTGGATATATAAGCAGTAAGCACTAAGCAGGCCTACGCGTCTCTTCACCATTTTTTTACGCAAAACAACATAGACCTAAATCGCACGCTTTTGATCAGAATTAAAGTCAAAGTCAAATTTATTATTGATGACTCAGTAGTAGGCTAGATTGTATTATGGGTAGTGATTTTCAGTACAGAAACTCGCACGAAGCATCTGAACTCATGGGCGTAGCCAGAGGGGGGCCACGGCGGCTATGCCTCCCCTCCTCCCCCCAATCCATCCTGGACAAAAGCAATGATCTTGGTAATTATGATAAACACTTGCCTTTGCGTGATTGTTTTCTCGCTGGGCTTTTAATAAGTACTGGGCTTACGACGGAGAAATACAATACAACTTTGCTTTTTGCGTAGGCCAGAATTGTGATGGCGCAGCAGCAATGGCCAGCGAACGGTCAGGCGTCACTTCAATTGTTCAAAACGAATCTCCGTTGGCATAATTATTTCACTGTACTACGCATTGATTAAGTTTGGGTCCTACTAAACATTGCAAAGAACTGAAACACCGTGAAGGACGACAAAGGACCCTATAAAACCCTAACCCTAATCTAACCGTAACTCTAGCCCTAACCTAACCCTAGCCTAACCCTAATTTAAAGATCTTTGTCGTTCTTTGTTATGATATGATTCCAAGTTTTGTTGTTCTTTGCGGTGTTTAGTAGATCAATTTAAGGTCCTTTGTCGTTCTTTGCGGTGTTTAGTAGGCTTACATCAATTTGAGGTCCTTTGTCGTCCTTTGTGGTGTTTCAGTCCTTCGCGGCGTTTAGTAGGGCCGCTAAAATTTGCGCGCTTCTGCAGCTGTAAAAGTTTCAGCAATACAAAATGCTAAAAACGTTGCACGAAAAGTGGTTAAAATGTTTAAGACCAGTGCGAAGAAAGCAACGTTGTTGAAGTCCTGCATCAAAGAAGATGTCTCTAGTCAAGTAGAAACAAAACGTTATCTTGTCGGCTTATGTGAAACCCGGTTTGTAGAACGCCATGTATCGATACCGGTGAAGCACTCAAAATTAGGGGCAAAAAATTTCAATAAAGTTTGCCCAAAATCTGTTCAAAATGCACTAAAATGGCCATTACAGTACGTAAATTTTCAAAAATTTTCCGGGGTAGCATGCCCCCGGACCATTTTTTTGTTTCTCAACTTGCTTCTAATTCATTCCGCCGAAAAGAACTACGCTTGAAAAAATATTGAAATTTGGTGTCTCTTCCTTAAAAAATTTCTGATTAAACTCAGACATAAAACATTTTCAAAGATTTTATTTACGCCCTTTTCCACGTTTAGACCTCTACCATTTCTGCACTTACAGTAGTCAACATTCAACCTAATTCAAAATTGCAGCCTCCCACCAAAATTTTCCTGATCCACCCCTGGCCTGAAGTAAGCAGGCATAAATCGAAAATGTGAGAACAAAATGCATCATATTTGGTGAAGGACTACGAATGAGAGGCAAAAAATTTGATCAAAATTTGTTCAAAAAGTACTAAAGAGACCATCACACCATGTAAAATATCAAAAATTTTTCGGGAGAGCATGCCCCCCGACCCCCTAGTGTCGTTTTTTCCTCAATTTGCTTTGCCGGAAAAACATACGCATATAGGCTGAAAGATGTCACAATTTGGTGCCCTCCCTAAAAAACTCTGAATACGCCTCTGACATGAAACATTGACGCCCTATTCCGGGTCTAAAAGTCTGACGTCTTTTTGTATGTAGTTAAAAATCAACCTAATTCAAATCTGCATCCCCCCACCAAAATTTTCTAGATCCGTTCCAGCTGTTGGGTTAGATTTTTTAAACTTTGGCCCCCCCAATTGAAAATCCTGCCTACGCCTATGTCTGAACTTGTAGGCCTACAACTAAAGTGAAAATGTAGGACGTAAAAAAGTAAAGTGGCAGGCCTATCGGTAGTCCTTACGTAAGTAACTATTAGTGATGGAGTCGAGTACTCAACCTTCGAGTACGAGTATCGAGTACTTGCCTTGACAATCTTCGAGTACGAGTACTGGTGTTTGACTTCGAGTACGAGTAATGGTGGTTGACTTCGAGTAGGCCTACGAGTACCGAGTACATTTTTCGCAGTTAAACTTTACAGTTTAAAATCAGTTGCAGGCAGTTGCTGCATAAATTGGAACCACGTTTCTAGATGTTGTTTATTTAAATGTTTATTTACCACTTTGAACACTAGCTTTAAGCTCTTTTAATTATAGTCGACATTAACTTTTACGGAATTTTTGAGCAGGTTTCGACGAAAGTTTCTGTTATAGGTATGATAAAAATCAAAGTAGGCCTACTCGTGTACTCGACTGATTTTTAGACTGAGTCCGAGACTTTTAGGTTCGAGTGTGAGTAGCCTACTTCTTGGGATTAAAAGTTTCGAATACGAGTACTCAGAAAAGCTGTACTCGAGTATGAGGATTGAGTACAATACTCGAGTATTCCAACACTGATAACTACTGATTTTACTGCAATCGTGCATTTTTACTCCGGCAATTAATACCTTTAGAAATATTAAGGTTAAAGTTAGTGCTTTTTTGACTATATTCAAAATAAAATACGACAGATAACGAACACTAATCTTTCAAAGAGACAAACCGACTTTCTGCCCCATTCAGGGTTCGAAATCTATAACGAAAAAGTAAAGAATAATAATTATTCAATATTTCAAACCTACATTTTGCAAACATAGCAAAAGGACAATGATTGTGAAGAAATTAAATATTACAGTCTCCATTTTTGAGTATTGCGTTTTGTTTGTTTGTTTTAGTTCGTTTAAAAAAAATGTGTTCCTTTAAAATAAGCGGCTAGGGCAGCTCTGACACGACGACCAAAACTTGGTCTTTCGCTGTTCTGTTTGCTTGGACAGAAACTATTCATAACATAATCTACGTAGGATACACTTTGAAGGCATATACGTTATAAATTGTGCAGTCTTATTTCAGTTTATAATGTGTTGCATATTTTTAACGCTGTTCGAGTGGACAAATAAACAATTATTATTATTATTATTATTATTATTGCTCGATACCAAAAAACAAAGTAGCGAATTCCTACAATCGATAACAAAAATAAAAAGTAGAGAATATCGATCAATCGATAACGTCAAATCGATACTTTTCTCTGACTCAGTTGACAGCGACAGCGTCAACATATGTTAATGCTAGTGGGGGGGGGGGGGGGGGCTTGGCTTCAGGTTAGGTAAAGTGGAGAATGTCGGTGTCGAAGGCTATGGGGTGCCGGCTAAATTGGGACGTGCCACTGGATATCCGACTTATATATCGGTCAAACTCGCCATTTGGAAAAAAAATATACATTTTGTGACCCGTGTTTTTGAGCTTATTTAGACTCAAAAAGCATCGTTCACAAAACTTAAAGTTTTTTTTTCAAACGGCGCCCCATATATATCGGACAAATTATGGTCTTAATAAGCTCAAAAAACATGGGTCAAAAAACGCATGTAGTTTTTTTTTCAAACGGCGAATTTGTCCGATATATAAGTCGGAAATACCCGACTTATTTTGCATGTGTTTTTTGGTCCGATTTAGAGCACAATTTGGCCGATACATAAGTCGGATATTTTCTATATACAGTAGGGGTAAGAGTGGGGTAAAAAGCCTACTCGGGGTAAAACGCCTATGGTCCTTATTAGCAAATGTACTGGATATTATAACGTCATATTACCCTCCTGTCAACATGTCTACCTGCGCTGCTTGTAGGTGTGTTTGGATAGAAAGAAAAAAAAACTGGTAAAGTTTTATGATAAATTATTAATTTTCTGCTGATTTGTTATAAGCATAGTGGGTTAACTGACAAGCTGTGGTGTCGCTTTTAAGGTTTTTAGGCGAATCGTAACAACTGTACGCTAGAGATTAATGTGATTAATTTAGGTTTTGATGATTATTTTTGATAAATTGCCTGAAGCACCTGGTAAATCCAGGTTAATTTAAAATGGCTGCCCTTGGGGTAAAAAGCCTACCATGCCTAGGGGACAAAACGCCTGCTGTAGGCGTTTTACCCCACCCGGTATATTTTGTCCTAAAAATAAAAATGGTTTTATTGAAACGTAAGATTTCCTCAAGATGTTGGCATGGCGCCGGCTATTTTAAACAGGGGGGCCTGGAGAATCTTTTTTGAAAAGGAGAGCATTAGCAAGACTATAGTAAACACAAGGACTGCAATGTTAAACCAGTGGCAAAGTCGCTGAAATGGAAAGGAGAGCAACTGGAAGGAGTGGAGGGAGCTGGCCCCCTTTAGCACTCTCAGTTCAAACTGCCTATCTTTGTTTGACCCTTAACACCACAAAAAGTGTAAACTTTCAAAACATAAATATGACCTTGACACTTCATAGGATGAGGAATAGCCATACTTATTTTGTGGAGAGCCTTTTTTTTCTAACTGCAGGCCAAGAGAAAAATAGATCCAGTGTTCTGTATGAAACTTACTTTGTGGGCCCACCAGGAGTGTACACTCGGAATTTTTTAATTCATTTGTCAAAACTGCGAGTCGGCAGATGAAGACCTCTCCTAATTTGCAGGAATGATTTTTTCATGTTGTCAATGCTGTTTGTTGGGTACCTTTGGTTTAAAAATGTTCTTTATATTGTTAAAAAGCAAAAATAAAGTTCATTCGTGAACAAGCTTTCAATACTGCACTCCTTTCACCGCGTGCTAGTGGCTCATAAAAAGATACATAAAGAGTGGGGAAAAACGCCCTCCCATAGGCGTTTTGCCCCAGGTACGGGGTAAAACGCCCTTTTTAAAAGAAAAAACAAATCTTGATTTTTCGCTTACTTGTAATTGTTCGGAATTCCTAATTACAAGTTTTTTGATAGAGTATCACTTTGTGCACACATGCTGTTAGGAAGTTGTTTTTTCCTGTACCGTTGTTGTAAGTTATAACACATTTTCCTTAAGGTGGGCTTTTTACCCCACTCTACCCTATATCTCGGACAAATTATAGCCTAAATAAGCTCATAAAACATGGGTCACAAAATCGTTTTTTTCCAAACGGCGTGTGGCGTGCCGTTTGGAAAAAAACGACTTTGTCTGACTTGTTTTGCGCGTGTATTTTGGTCCGATTTGGAGTACAATTTGTCCAATATATAAGTAGCCTAAGGTATTTCCAATGCATATATCGGACAAACAATGATTTAAATAAGCCCAAAAACATGGTTCACAGAACGAATAGTTTTTTTCTAAACGGTGCCCCATTCGTAGCATATTATGATGGGCAATTTAAATCAGGAATACCATAAGGCTTGCTCACTTTTCCCTTTTCACTATAAAACAGATCTAACATCACTTTTTCTCTTAAATACTTTTTACCTTTGATCTTGGCCTACTTCAGATGCTGTTGACTATAAACCTTTTCTACAATGTTCAAAACACAAAAGTATTCCTACCAGTATCAGATGTAATCTTTTAAATAAAAAAAGCTGGTGAACGAAAATTCAAAAACTGCTTTATCAGCCTCACAACTGCGTTGGACTGTCTGGCCCTGGACTGCCGGGCCCTGGCCTGCTTTCTGCAAAGCAATACCAAGTGACCAAACGTTAAGCAAACGTTTTCTTGTGTTTTTTTATACGGAATTTTTTATACGGAATTTTCCGCACGCTAACTGTTCTTATGCGGATGTAAAAAAAAATATTTACCAGCAAACACCATAAAAAACAGATAAGATACTAAAAATAACAAAAAATAAAAACTTTTGAAAGAACTTATTTAGAAAAAAGTATCGATTAATTAATATCGTTTTACCACGCAAAAAAAGTAGGGAAAAGCCCCAATCGATAACGAAAAGAAAAGTAGAGAATTTTTGCATTTGATGACGAAAAAGTAGAGAATATCGATTATCGATTTCTAATCGATATTTCCAATCCTGGTCCCATCACGTAGGCAGAGATGGGCATTTATCGCGATAATTTATCGGCGATGGTTATCGGCGATAACTTTTTATCGATTATCGTCATCGCTCAAAATAATTTTGATTTATCGATTACCGTTTTCGCTTTTGTTGAATATTTTGTTATCGCCGATAAACTATCGCGATGCACGATTTTTATGCACGCAGTGTTTAAACTTCAAAGTTAGTGAGTAGGCGTGGGGAAAAACACACGGTGTCCATTAGGACTTGTTGTAATTTTAAAAAATTATTTCTTTGTTTTGCTTAATTTCACGGCAGAGTCCGTGAACTGCTCTCTTTTGAAAAATCCAGAAAAAACATTTTTGCAATTCGACTTACAAAAAAAAACTTTGTCAAACACATTGAAAATTTACCGTAACATTTATCGGAAAAATTTATTGGCGATAATTTATCGATTACCGATATCGCTTTAAGAAATTGAGATTTATCGATTATCGGTATCGCCCAGCGCTTTTTTGAAGTTATCGATTATCGTTATCGCTTTAGTACAGAAAGGTTTATCGTGCCCATCACTGCACATAGGTCTGTCGGCAGCACTGATTACGCAACAACCCAGGAAATGTAGCCCACCCGTAAGTCGGGAGGATTTTGCAATGTTTCTGCATTTAGCCCCCATATAATTCCACAACAATTGAATATAAATGGCGATTATTTTCCATTGCCTAGATTTAAATAAGAATTTAAATAAGAATTTAAATCAGGGGTAAGGAACCTGCAGCGTAGTGCAGCCCGCATCAACTTCCCTACAATTTAAGCGGGCTGAATTAAATTTAAATTTTCAGGTTATGCCATATACATACTAATTATTATCAAGCAATCATAGCAATTTTTACTGTATACTACAAAATCAGCTGGGACCATCTGGCAGTTTGTGGATCACAAACAGCAAGTACAGGCCCTGATGGATGTGTGGCTGTGGGTCTGCGACAGTTTTCAGAATCAATCATGTTTGCGATAATTCCGTCGCACGTTACTAAAGTCCTGACGAGGGCTACCATGAGAAATCACGCAGGCTGCAGATTTCCAATTCTGATTAGGATTTTCGCCTCAAAAACTTTTTTACATCTTTGATTACACGTCTTATTCTTTACTTTTTGTCAATAGGCTACTACGCTGTTGTGTTATGGTCCAAAGGAAGTAAAAATAAACGCATCCACAGCTCCGCAAAAACGGCGTAGCGATGGCGAGGCGTTGGTGACGCTGTGTCCGATTTGACCGGCTCGTAAATTGAACCTAGGACCTCTTGCGCTGACAGCGATGTGTTTAACATCTGAGCTCACCGGCCGGTAAAAATTTTGCCATTTTCCAACTAAATACAAAATTTTCCGTAATAGGGTCATCAGTTACCCTTAATTTGTTTGGGGTCGGTCCACGTTATCAAATAAAACAATTTTTGTGAATATCCAGCCCTGGACCTAATGGTTAATCTCAGCGCAAAGGGCTAAATCAAATCTTCATTGTACTCGCGGTATCACGCCAAAGCAGGTAATGAGTGGCAGGGCCTATCTCCGCAATTTAGCGCCTGGCGGCCTGGGCTACACGTACCGCTCCGAAGAAACGTCGCGAGCCGTTGACAACGCTGTGTCCGATTTGATTGGACCGGGAATCGTACCCAAGACCTCTGGTGCCGATAGAGGTGTCTTTAACGACTACCACTATATGCTGACAAGCCGGTTGCACAAAGAAGACGTTACTTATTTGACCACTCGATTTAACAATATCGATTAACATTAATCTTACTTTGTAGCTTAATTAAATAAGATGCAATACCCTAACGTTACTGCAATTGATTATGGTCACATGTTGCAAAGTCGTATTACTGTCTCAACTCTCAACAAAGAAAACAATATTTTTGTTTCAGTTTAGTTTGATATTGGGAGATATTATGGTGGTGGTACGCCAGAAGAATTGCATTGAATAGCTAAAAATTGAATGGGTACAAATTAAATTGAATAGAATAGAATAAAATAAAAATAATAGAATAATATGAAATATAACACATATAGGCTGATTATAAAATAAAAAATAATATAGAACTGAATCTGATGTAGAATAAAATTGAATAGAATGAAAAAAATTGAATAGGTAAAAAAAACAGCTACAAATTGCATCGAATACGCTGAAAGTATGGGGCGCCGTTTGGAAAAAAACTATTCGTTTTGTGAACCATGTTTTTTGAGCTTATTTAGACCATAGTTTGTCCGATATGTATATTGGAAATGTCCTACTTGTATATCGGACAAATTGTACGCTAAGTCGGACCAAAATACACGCGCAAAATAAGTCGGACAAAATCGTTTTTTCCAAACGGCGCGCCACACGCCGTTTGGAAAAAACGATTTTGTGACCCATGTTTTTTGAGCTTATTTGGACTATAATTAGTCGTATATATACATTGGAAATATCCGACTTATATATCGGAAAAATTGTGCTCTAAGTGAGACCAAAAAACACACGCAAAACAAGTCGGATATTTCCGACTTATATATCGGACAAATTCGCCGTTTAGAAAAAAACTACACGTTTTGTGAACCATGTTTTTTGAGCTTGTTTAGACTCAAAAAGCATGGTTCACAAAACGTGCAGTTTTTTTCAAATGGCGCCCCATATATATCGGACAAATTATGGTGTAAATAAGCTCATAAAACATCGTTCACAAAACGTGTCGTTTTTTTCCAAACGGCGAATTTGTCCGATATATAAGTCGGAAATATCCGACTTGTTTTGCGTGTGTTTTTTGGTCCCACTTAGAGCACAATTTTTCCGATATATAAGTCGGATATTTCCGATGTTTATATCCGACTAATTATAGTCCAAATAAGCTCGAAAAACATGGGTCACAAAATCGTTTTTTTCCAAACGGCGTGTGGCGCGCCGTTTCGAAAAAACGATTTTGTCCGACTTATTTTGCGCGTGTATTTTGGTCCGACTTTAAGTACAATTTGTCCGATATATAAGTAGGACATTTCCAATATACATATCGGACAAACTATGGTCTAACAAGCTCAAAAAACATGGTTCACAAAACGAATAGTTTTTTTCCAAACGGCGCCCCATATGTAAACCCGGTGGGCGAGCGGTTAGGGAGGTGAACTCTCATTCACAAGGTCCTGGGTTCAAAGCTGAGTTTACTTGATGAGCGGTCAAACCGCGAAACTCGTCGTAGAATTGGTTTTATAGCGTTTATTTAGTAAGTCTTCTGGCCTACCATAATATCTCCCTATGTTTTATGCATACTCTTACATCGGCTCTACATTTATTTTAATATAATTTGATGGTTATAGTTTTAGGTGGTTGTTTATTCCCATCTGAAATTTTAAAATTCCCCACCGGTGGGGAACCCATGTTTTACGCTTAACGGCCAGTCAGTAAATGCGCAAATGACGATGAATTTTGAACGACTTTACACAACCTAAATCTTTGGATAGAAAAAACGATATAAACCACATGGTTTTCCGTTAACTTTGCGCACTTTTATGAAAAGCTTTTCTTTCAATCTCTAAAAAATGAGTTACGTCGTTGTTGCAGTTTTTATAGCAGGCAGCAATTCGCAGCCGATGTCACATGTCAGTAGAAAGGACAGCAGGTAGAAAGCGACATAGCAGAAAGAGAAACAACTTGGCCTTTTCCTAACGTACAGCAAGCAGTAGGCTATAGCCACAAAGACAGGTCGAGTCATGTAAAAGTCTTGAAATTATTATGTTCGCTGCTCTTCTTTGACATTGACCATGCACCTGGGCGTCAGCGAATTTGTTTAGGAAAAAGAGCAATCTTGATTATAATTACCAGACTGGATAAGCCATAAGAGTTAAGAGCTAATTTTATACCTACAAAATACGCAATTTATTTTAAAGATGACAATTTTTAGACAGAACCAACCAGTTGCGCAGCCGACCATAAATTTCAGCCGGTCGATCTCCAAATAAAACGTCTTCAATGGTCGATGTCTAAAAAAAGTCCTAGTGACAATAAACTTCCCCCTGTTACCACTAGCGTAACCAGGATTTGGCAAGGGAGGGGTTGAGAATGACGGTAAAGAACAAAAAAACAAAAAAGATTATCACGTCTGCAGAAGCCAAATTTTCCAACTAAAATCAAGGAAAGAGCAAAAAAAAGGTCTTCACGTCCTAAGGTGTTTAGTTTTCGCTGAAATCTTGGTGTTGTGGTACAGAAGTTAAGACTCTAAAAAATTTTTTTAAATGAGTCTATAGCAGGCCGCATCTACACATTATGGTGTGAGTCATTTGAGGCTCAATGGTGGGGGGTTGCAACCCCCCACCGTGGCTACGCCATTGCCTGTTACCCTCTTCCTTGGGTCAAGGCAGACGCAAATCTCTACATTAGTACTGGTAGGACTACTTGAAATATTTTGGTGGAGTAATTGTCCTTTTTGGCCCCCTGGCAACGCCCCAAGGTCTTCCCTTTTGTTACCTCCCTCTGTCGAAGCCCGAGCTCATCAAGCATAAACCGGCAAAAAGATCCAATAGTCCAAATCATGAATTAATAAGACTCCGTCTTTGTTTTCGCTGCTCTTCGACGATAAATTTAAGGAGTTTAAATAAACATTTGTTAAGAAGCGATGAGAACATCAGTGGGTTTACTGCGGCAAGAAAAGTCAACACGAAAGAAAAAATAATATCAAACATCCAATCAAATCTTCATTATACTCGGGTTTTTACCCAAAAGCGTGTAACGAGTGACAGGGCTCATCTCCGCGGCTTAGCGCAAGGGCAACACAGCTCCGAAGAAACGTCGCAGGAGTGGCGAGCTGTTGGCCACACTGTACCCGACGTGACCGGCCTGGGGGTCTGTCCGGTTCTGACAATTATATTTCGTTGATCAATACAATTCAAAATGACAACTACTGTTGCATCACACTTGGAGCGAGCGTGTATTTGGAAAGTGAGATTAGTTTTGTGATTGAAAAAAATCAATAAGTTTAGTAAATTTTATAGATTGAGTGATGAGCAGTGCCATGATTACTAGAGGATGCTGGCGGTGCACTACATATGAGCTTATACCAAAAGTGCCCACAACGCCATCATTTTATTGCAAGGGGGCAATCGACCTAGGCAACACGCTGCAAGGGCAGCGTATTAAGGGTGAAGACCATTTTTTTTGGAGGACGTTTTCGGACACAAAGAAGGGAGACTCGTACTTGTTGTTTGCCCCCAGGTTCCTCCGGACGAAGTTACGGCCCTGATGATGAATCATCAATTTGAAATCTCCAAAAATTTTTATCCCGCCTCTGTGTTTGTAATTAACTTATTATAATATATCGTGTTATCACTGCAGCACCGTAAAATTTTTTGTTGGTTGGTTAATGTTATTTATTTAATTCGAGTAGTTGGGTAGGTTATGTAAATTTTCAGAAAAGTTTATCTTTTAGTGGAATCAATGGCTTTCAACAACTTGTGTTTCGGGTGAGCGCAACTTTGCTTACTCATTTATAGTAAGAATACTGTACTAGAGTATTGGCCTGCAGTTTGCATGAAATCTCATCAAAATATCACTAGATATTGTAGAAGTTTAGTTTTGTTTTTAATGTGGATAAATCATTTTGGATCGACTTATGTCATCGGCACTCAGTTGTTTATGTAATTTTCTTATGTACAGTAATTAGGCCTACTTGATTTGTATCCATTCTTAACATTAAAGCTAATCTTTCTGACGATGCTATCTATGTTGTAGTGGACTAAGCAGAATATTATGGCTTGTTTGTTGTGTTCTCTGATTGGTTTCTAGTTGCATATCCAAGAAAACAACACATCCAACTCCTTTGAGAATTTAATCGAATAACCAGCGACCGCGAACAACTCAAACAAATGCTAGCGACCGCACTTAATATGCTCAGATAAGGCCGAAATTCTAATGTAATGTCATCAGTTTACGCCATGTGAAAAGGTCTAAGTTCAACTTGCCGCCAAGTGGTTTTGGAAAACAATTAACGACCGAATGAAATGTTGAATTATGTTTTGTAGACATTTTGGTTTGTTTGAACCCCCATATTTAAAACAGATTGTATCTCTTTGTATGAAACTTCACCAAATTAATGAAAAAACGCCCCCCTTTTCACGAGGTTTGGCGCTCACTATTTAGATGAACAAAAACATTGCTCACCCAACCTATGCCACAAATTTATCCCCTCAATGAGTTTGGAAATTATGAAAGAATGTTAGGTTGACATAAACGTTTCATTTCTGTCATTGAATGCAAGAGCAAAATGGCTGGGTAAGTAATAAGACTTGGACAAAATTAAGGCACGTCTTCCTCAGGATCGTAAATGATCATTGAGCAGAAAATGACTTTATGTTTAATTTTTTAACATTTTTCCGACATAGATAAGTTTCAACTAACGCCCACCCGAGCATGACTAAAGCAAAGAAAGGTGAAAGGACAATAAAAATGGTTGAAAAGTGTTTATTTCGTTGAGATAATAAATACCTGAAACCTTTTTGAGAAACTTTATGGTCAGCGATTTAAAAACTAATTAATAGACAATGTCCAACTTGGAATTTCTTGATGTCATGCATTGGCTGTAACGTGCTTACTGACCAAATAAAACAATACCAACTGCTTACATACTGTCGACGAGACATTTTGTGAATGCGCGATGGTCAGCGTTCAAACTTCCGCCCCTTGTTCGCAAGATCAGTTAGGTCTGTATCGCTGACTAAGTTAAAGCGGTTGACCCGAGGTTGAGGCAATTTTCCACGTTACCACCTCATACAGTATGTACTAAATTAAGAGATGGTCATATTTCCGCATCAGCCTCAGCTATATAAAAGCATTGGCGCTATATAAATGAAAAAATATGAGAACAACAACAGCACGATTGGCATAATTATTTTAACGTTCCATTCAGAGCTGTAGCCATATCTTTTCTTTCAAGTTTATTAAAACCTCATCAACAAACCAAAGATATCCGGACCGGTAGAGCTGTCGTAATCGTATTTTATCAACGATGTGGCATAGCCTATACGCTTTTCTCCGTATTTTTTTCTGTGTCTCTGTTAATCAGTGGTTCTACTTCATAGTTTACTTAACCCGGGGGTGGGTAACCGGCGAAGCACAGCGGGCCACATCGATTGCATAATATTTGCAGCAGGCCACATTTACTGTTAGTTTTTAAACTTCGCTGTAAAAATTCAAAGTATTGCGTCTCAAATTTATTAAACATTCATGGTGAGTTGCTTTTATCCTAAATCAGAGACTTTGGCTCGGTTTTTATGTCACAAATATAGCATATAGTTGAGTGTGATGCAGTTTTTAATCAATGTCTTCTATGCTACCGGTGTGTTGTACACTTAACAAAGTTCTGATGCGGGCCACATTCAAAATTTAAGCGGACCGCAGGTTCCCCACCCCTGACTTAGCCCATTAATGTAGTTATTTCAATTCAATTCCATCGCTCAGACTTCATGAAACCTTAGTCATAATTTTTCAAATAAAGTGAAAAAACTTACTGTTTCAAATGCTTGCTTCATAGGCTGTCCACGTTTTTGACCTGATTGATTGTAAAATGATGTTACATTTTCAGGATAATTACGTTGCTTCTTTTTGATCCTTCTGCGTTTGTTGAAGCAACAAAATGTGATTGTGGAGGAGAGGTTACGGACGTTTCGTCAGGTGAAATTACTTCTCCTTGTTATCCGCAACGATACCCAAAGAATTTGGATTGTACATGGAAAATAGTTTCAACAAAGGGGAATCCAATACAAATAAATATAGATTTTCTGGATATTAAAGAAACTAGCCTCAGTGGCAGTAAAGGAAGATGGTGAGTAATAATTTTTTGTGAAAATCGTGCATTTTATCCTGATTTCAAGTGTTTTCTATTAGTTTTATGCACTTACATTGGGCTACATCTGACATTATTCGTAGCCATATTCCACGTACTACGGCAATAATTTTCACAGAATTTAATTTTTCTTGTGACTAATAACAGTCTTCGGGGGTTCCAAATCTGAAGACACCGTTGACAAACGCTCCAAATATGATTACTAGTCCACAATAATAGAGATGTCATCACGAAAACGATGTTCGAGCAATATCATTGTTTTTACGTCTTTGTAGATTTTGTGGTCACACCGTCACATGGTGTGATAATAGTTTTCAAAAAGTGAATTTTCAGGCTTAACAAACCTTTGAGGAATTTAACTGAATTCAAGTTTTACTAAACAATTTACACAACTAAGGACATTTTAAACAACTGAAAAGTTCTAGAAAATAAACAAGAAAATAAACGTGAAAATTGGAACTGCGCGACTGCACTGCAACAGCTGACACGAAAAATGACGCCGATTCAAACGCAATCAACAGTTATAACAGTGCAATCAGAGTACTGCATGTGTTTGAGGCAATTACGCGGTAGTTGGTACTTGGCACTGATTTTACACCGCTTATGAGAACTACGATTATGCCTCTCATTCTCCCCTCCATCAATTTTGTTGCGTAAAACATAAAAAAAGAAATGAATCAGCTAAGATTGAAAAAGCATTAATATTGAATAAAGCGCAACGTAACTGTGGGTATTTTATGAGGATTCGAAAATTGGAAGATGTATTGGTCACTCGAAATGTTGTGCAATTAATGTATCCCGCAATACTAAGCAAGTTCCCTACCCTCATCTAAGGATAAACAAAGGAGTCAGATTAATTTCATCACGATCAGGAATTCATAGTAAATGCGGTTGTTTTGTCAAATCCTAAAGGTCCCCAAAGTACCACTTGTTGGTTAGTTGCTGAATTCAATAGACGCTTCACCAGTTCAGAAGTTCTTGCTTTTTTTTCACCCTTCATGCAGTGTTTAACTGTTTATACAACATTAAAATTTTTTTGAAAAAAATCCTCACCTAATAGAGTTATTTGTATGATTATGCCTGGGCCTGGCGGTATTATAATGCTTTAATTTAGAATTTAGTGAAACTACTGTGTTGCAAATCACTATTTTCGATTTACAGCTATGACACTTTAACAATTTTTCAATCCTTTCCGTTTCGTCGGAGTTTCAGCCTTTGCGGAAGTTCTATCGCGGATTTGGATGAAACGAACTTTGAGTTCCAATCCTATTCTTCCATACCCACCACGGTCGTCATACATTTCACCTCTGATTACTCAACCCAACTCGGAGGGTTTTCGATTGATTACCATATTGGTGAGATGATTAGGCTGAACTATTGCAGCAAATTAGTTATTTGCATATTTTTTCCTCCTATTAAGAGAAAGCGACCGAGGGAAGTAACAAGCTTGCTTTAAAGCTATTTGAAATATTTTTTGCAAACCAAGGCCAACCTATAAGTATTTCTTTTTTGCACAAGCGGTTTGCTTACAATTTATTATACCAGCACGCCGCAAGACTTTCGAAAGTGGAAATACTGCGTTGAATTATCTCTTACGAACTACTCATCCTTGTACTTTTTTGCCATGATCATGCATAGCGCGTTCCACTTTGGTAAAACCATGGCAATGAGCCTTGTTAACTAAGTGTTTCGACAACACAGCTTCATCTGTCATCATCAGTGTATATGCAAGGCAGTTATATAACTGTTTTATGCTGTCTATGTTCATTCTACTGTAATCATAAATTTGTACTGCCATGCATGTTCTGCCAATGTGACATAGAAAATGCAACTTCTGTACAATCTAGTAGACTTGCTGGTTTTAAAAATTTCCAACTCACAGTATTATTGACCTGATCACCGGTTTATATTTTTAAGTGGGTGAAGAAACGACTATTGCTGAGGCTACGACGCCGACAGTAACCACGCTTTCCACTAAACGAACCTCTACTTCTTGGCCTTCGACTTTCAAATCTCGCCGTCCAACAACTTCCGTGCCTTCTTCTGTCTTCGCCTCTCGATCAACTTCACTTGATGACTCAATTGAAAAAACTGAAGATAAACGTCTTGATTCCCACAAGGAAAATTTTCGATCAGTACCAGAACAACTTCGCACGGAAGGGTACCATGGCAATTGTTCGACTACTCGGGAAGGTTTCACGTGTCAGCGCTGGGACATGTTGTATCCACATGAACCGTATTACATTCCCTCTGACCCCCATCACAATTTTTGTCGTGCCTTAAGAGATAACTCGGAATGGTGTTACACAAATGATCCGGGAAAGCGTTGGGATTTTTGTGACGTCGTATCATGTGAGTGTGCGATGAGTACTCTACGATTATTTAAATCAACACTGATTGTGAAACTAAGGTCTTTTTTTTGTCTAAGCGATAGCGGTCTTTGGCGTGTATCGGTATCGTGTTTACCCCAATATCTTTAACGTGTATCGAGAAAAGGCTGAGCGCGTATAGTCGCCACCCCTACGAATACGCCACTGCCTGCAGTCAACAATACAAGTTGGGTATTTACAGTATTTTTTGTATTTAGTTGCTTATTTGTTCCCCTATCACGAGAAAGCGATCAAAGGTTATAACGAGCTCGCTTAGGAGTTGCCGGCCAACTGCCTACCATAGTAAAATTAGTAATCTCATTAAATGCTTTTCTTTACGCCGCTACAAATAAACTTCCCGGCTTGTTTCTTTAATAATGAGGGTCAAGCAGGGAAGCTGTGAATATTAATTTTAAAGTCATTGGTTTGACCTGAATCGGAATCAAACCCGAGTCTAGCTCCAGAAGCAGAAGCTCTTACTACTCGGCCATCTGAGCAGTATCTAGTGTTTATTGTCAGGTGACCTGCAAATCGGAACACCATATTCTGACTCTGAAGAAAATTCATCTACAGTGACGACAGCGTTACGACCAGGCAAGTCCACGGATCAACACTCGACGGGTGAGACCATACAAATAGTCGGCAGCGTGGCACAGTGGTTTAAAGCGTCGTTTTTACGACAATCATGATCGCAAGGTTGATGGTTCAACTTCCAACTTAGTCTCGTTGTAGCGTCCTTGAATAAGATGCTTCACGATGATTATTTCTGCTTGGTGGAATCTGGCAAGCAGCTAATTAAAGAAGTCAGAAGAAAATTCAACCGGAAAACTTGGAAACAAAGGCAACTCCTAAGCGAGTCTGGATTCGTCCTACGCATAGCGCCTCAGCCGCTTTCTCGTGATAGGAGGATAAAGATGAAGAAATCAATCAGAAATCAAATCAAATGTCTGTATATTAGACTACAAAGTGGTGATATAGTTGCAACGACAGCAATTACCTTTTTGCGACGCAAGAGCGTTGATATAAGTAGTTTTGTATCAAATTACACATGCGTTGACAACATTCCTTTACATAATGTTACTACGCTCAGTAAGCAGTTACTAGCGATTTTGCAGATAATAATTGATTTGATATTTTTATCTGATAAGTCACGAGAAGCAGCAAAAACGCTATGCATACTGATTTCGGATAGAATCGCTGAGGAGTAGCGATTGCAGATTGCAAATTCGCTGAGGAGTAGCCGTTTGTTTTCTAACTTTCTGCTAAATATGACTTCTTGTTTCTTTATTTTGCTGCCGGACCTGGTTTCTCCGTGCCAGTTAAAGTAAGTATCTTGAAGCATCCTATTCAGTGACGAAAGGATAAAGCTTCGCCATATTAACCGCCGTCGTGAAACGACACTTTGACTTTTCACATTTTGCGGCAGAAAAAAGTTTTTTTCAACTGAAGCAAAGTCAAGATCGGTCTATAAAATTTGTTCTTGATAAATTGTAATTTGCTGACCGAAAACTTTTTTCTGCAGGAAACATTTATAGCGCATCGTCAACTGCAGCTGCCCCAGGCCAGGAGTTAGTTTCGAACTCAATTGGGTGAGTTTTAAAGCTGAGTTAAGCAATGTACCGGTAATGCTTTTTGTTCTCCTGTATAACCCGGTTTTGTTGGATTTTGGTTTTCATTGGTGTTTACCTAAAAATTGGTTAAGTATGATATCATGAATATTAAGTGATGAGCGCTATGTTGGCGCAAGACGAAATTCCCACTGAAGTGAAAAGAAAGCTACTGCTTTTCTGGTAAAAATTAACTTCTCTCTCTCACTCTTTCTTCCGGAAGTGCAGCAGCTGCAATAAACTTTTTTGCAAAGTTGAATCATAGTTTGCTAAAAGTTCAGCTTTGTCAGTGCATTTTTTATCAGGTCAGAACGCTTTTAGACATAGCAATTCCATCCGATGGCCGAGTAGACAGAACGTTTGCCTCTGAAACAAATGCTTTAGGATCGTTTCCGGGCCGAGTCAAGCCAAAGACTTACCGGTTGGTGGTCACAGTTTTTCATTTTGACGTTCTACGTTAAAGGGATGGTATGAAGAGCAGGGCTCCAAGTCAACTTGTTGTGCCTTTGAGAAAGGCACCTTGTTGAAATTTCTCACTTTAAAGTGGTAGACAAGTGAGTGAAAACTCCCAAGCCTACTATGATTGTTTATAATGCTTTAGTCGCTTTCTCTTGATGTAGCTATAATAATGAAAATAAATAAATAAAAGTAAAAGCTTCGTGAAAACTGTCGCAATGTCAAATTTCAGATTTCGATCCCTCGCAGTAATCTTCGGTTCATGTTTGCTGGGTGTTGCGTTGTTGTGCGTGATCTTGCTCTTGCTGAGACGTCACAAAAAGAAGCGTGTCACCATTGAATCAAACTCGGCTACTGTTTTATTTCGAAATTTATCTCCTGCTAATGAGGTAAGCAATTTCTAGCCCAGAAAATAAATTTAAAAGCTTTTGATTCAAGGCATCGTAGTTTAAAGTTTATTCCCTACCTACGTAATTTTTAAAGTATTCTTTGTTTATTTGAAAAGTTTTTGATAATGTGCCTCACATTCTGAAACGCGTCTTCAATCGTAAAATTCGGAGTTACGTCAGCACCAATTAAACTACCACAATGTTTGACGTTTAGTTGGTGTCTGTGGCACTACAGCGTTAAAAGACCGACTAGTTCAGGCCCGATACGGAATTTGATTTGAAGCCTTAAACAGGCCTGAAAAAAAAAATGAAAAGTTTGGTAAAGAGCTTACCAGTACAAGCTATTAACTCGTGTTTCTTCGAATAAAAGTTAAGGTTTCGGGCTTGTAATGCTTGCAGATATAGGCTATTGCGCATGGTACGGCAACAAAATGAAGTTATGGATAGCCGCGTTATTCCAATTCGGTATTGGCTAATGTCACATTGTAGATTCTGGAGTAGAAGAGCTTGATCTGATGTTGAAGCTTACGGGCTCAGTCAATAAAGCCTGGGCTAAAGCGAAAATTTTAAACAATAATACAATTAGTGACTTTATAATATCCACCAAACCTTTCACATTTTACAGACAAGACGAAACACATACGGAGAAGTTGGGACTTCATGCAATGGAATGAATCTAGAAAGTAATGAAAGAAAACGGAGTATTGAATCATCGATTTCATTTTCTAGGTGAGTTAATGCCAAGCATTAAGTCCTAATTAAAACAAATATAAGGACCCGGTAACGACTAGGGTGCAAAATCAGCAGTCACTCACAGGTCTTTATGCGAGATCATAGAAGTCGCTATTGATAGCATTGGTATGTTGGCACAAAGCAGCGTTTCTCAAACTCTAAATCGCAATCCAAGGGTGGGTCGCCAGGGCTGTAGAAATGGGGCGCTGACCCAAGCAGAGAGTTCAGGAACATTGCTTATATTTGATTTATAGATAGGCATGATTTTCTAACTTTTAACTTGAAAGTTTGGCATTATTCAAGTGTCTTCACGTCACCTAACGTTGGTATTATGTTTTTTTGTGACCAGTCCATTATGTCATAACAATTGTCGCTTTTTGTTGTCTATTTTGTCTTGGTTCGTTCACAAATCGGTCGAACAATCAAGGAAGGGTAAAGTAAAAAATCACAGTTTGAATAAAAATGCCAAAAAATGAAAAAAACTCCATATCCTTTGTAAAATTTTCGAAATTAACGAGAAAACTGCGATTGAAGTGATCATTAACTTCAAGTCATGACTTGGTTTGACTTGAAACTTAAAGTTTGACAATGACGTCATTCTGATCTTGTTTCCCGTCCTTGTGCAGGTGAAAAATTGTTTTAATTACAGAATGATTGCTATTCTTAAGCTAATCAACAAGCTGCGGTTTCGAAAGCTTGTAGCGGTATAAGGTTCTCTTTTTTTACGTACAGTATTTAATTTGCTTAGTTTTTTTTTTTTTTATTTATTTGTGTGCTCAATGTAGGTGGGTCGCAACTGTTCTTGCAGATCGTGTTTTCAACGAACTTTGGTCGTATAAGAAAAGAGTGGAGAACCATAATGGTTTAAATAAACTTGAAATGAAAATAAATTTTCAATTTTTAAACACGTTAGTTCTTCTTGACATCGTGATTTTTCACACTGAGAACTTTTTGTGACAGTTTCAAGTTCTTCAATTATTGATGTGTTTTTGTTTCCATATTTTGAAACTATATATTATATCTTAATTCACCTAATTGTTGGCTGAGTGTAAGGTGTTAAATTTTTTTGGGTGCAAAAACAGCGATGCTGAGTAAAGGTTTGGTTTCTACAGAAACTTGTGAATTAAAAAACACTTCGGAGTACAATATATGGATTTTTGAATATTTTAATTACAAAAATAAGAGCCCAAATAATTTGAAACATTTGAATTTTAGAAACGTTTCGATTTAAACTTAAACCATTATCAATCTTATTCAAATAGAATGATAATGGTTTAAGTTTAAATCGTTCTATTTGAATAAGATTGATAATGGTTTAAGTTTAAATCGAAACGTCTCTAACATTCAAATGTTTCATATTATTTGGGCTCTTATTTTTGTAATTAAAAACACTCATTTTCAAAGAATTTTCACAAGAATCAGCCTACTGTTTACTGATTCGCACACATAGGTGGCGGAACGGGGAAGGGGGGGGCTGGCCCTCCAACTTTTTTTCAAGAGGGGCCTTAATTTACGCGTTTATTTCTACAATATTGCCTATGCATGAATGTATTTGAAACTTAATAGGCCTACTATCGAAATTAAAACCCAAGAAAGAGCTTAAATCCAGATATGTCTTTTTTTAATTTTGTTTGTGGGGAGGGGGAACAGAAACTAGAAGCAAAGAGTCTGAAGCCTACATAAATTGGGCATGTCACATGTGGACAAGCTAAATATAGATTGTTGGCATAGGGTTGGATTCACGTATACGCTAAGCAGGCCGAAACCTAGGGCCTTGAAGAAAATGGGGGGCCTTATCACGAACATTAAAAATCTTCTTTTTTTCTTCACCGATACTTTCAGTGGAAAACAGAACATCTGAGGACGTGTATACCTTTTTTTTGCTCTTCACTATACCGATATTTTCAGTGAAAACGAAACATCTGAGGACGTGAAGACGTTTTTTTTGCTCTTCCAATCAATGTGATCAAATAGCCTAGGGCCTCTCATTGTCTAAATTCGGCCCTCAGCAGCGTATTTAGGGGGGAGGGGCATTTTATGTGTGGAACCTATTCCACTCATTGTTTCCGAGACTTCAGATCTTCATTCACAACGAAAATCGCTTACACTCAATACCCAACACACTTTAATTGTTTTAATTCGTTTATTTCACATACTAGCTTTCACATCTGCAGCATTTACATGTGGTACTGCACAATGAAGCCTTCTTTGAATACAGTCGGTAGGCTTGGCGTGATGTCACTAGAAGAGTTAGGCATTTCATCGTATATATGCTTAAATGATATGACTCTTTTCAACAATTTTAAAAGCGAAAGTATTTGGTCAGGTTCAAAGCTGCATAGTTTTTTTATCCCTCTAGTGACAATGCTAAGCGCATGGTTTATCCTCTCACTGGTCGAAAGCTTCCCACTGCTTGATTTAGGTTTGAAACACTTTTTGGCCTACTGGCAATCAAAGGACACACCCTCTGATTTTGCATGAGCTGGACAATCTCACCAAGAGTTTGTTTCTTTGGACAGCATACTCCTCCTGTCTGGAAGAAAGTAACGCCAGATATGTTTAATATGTATCTGAGGTGTCGCAAGCCATCAATTTGAGTTGTAAAACTATCCGTGATGTTTCCAATCGCCTAAACAAAATAAAGGCTATGTTTAAAAACACCAGGGACAACTCATTATGCTGCTGCAGCTAATTTGCTCAGCTTCTTCACCACTTGTTGCATGAGTACATAATATAAGTTATAAAAAGTTTCGGTTTCTGATGTTCAGTATTGGATTTAGCGTATGAGGTAGAGTCCGTGCTAGTTCAAAGTTAAAGCTCTTCTTTTAAAGCGGCCGAGCTGTCGCTTCATAATAAATTCATACCGATCCAACATACCAAGCGTAATTAACATAAGCGGGCACACAATTTTTTAGGAGTCACGTGGGCAAGATCTAGTGAATAATTGCAAAGCAGTTTTGTGCGTTTAAGAACATCAAACAACCGGTACCTCTCTTAATGCTACTGTATATTATAAAACTTAGGGGGACGATCCCCCTCACTACTTGAATCCGGTTGTAATTCAAGTGGACTGGTGAGCGATAGTGCGTTTGACATAAAACGGCTGTCCGAGTGCCCGTCTATCTTCATCTTCATACAAAGAATGTCTTGTTCGGAAGATTAATAATAAGTGTTCAATTAAATGTTCCAGCCTTGCACGGTTGTTTTAGAAAACAAAAAAAGTGTCACTTTTGTTTGTAAGAAATAGGCTATTGTATCTAAAATTAAAAGTGAAACAAACAGCCACTTACAGCAGCATGCCAGCTCCAAGCTCCAGCATATCCCCCAAAGTAAGCATGCCACACTAATGATTGAATTGTCCTAGCCGGAGTTCCACTTGCAGCTGCTGCAAACTCACCAATGACTAAAGGTTTGTTCAAGTGGTAAAACGATGCACGTTGCTGTTAAAACAAAAATTCAATTGCTTGTAAAGCGAAGTCCTATCAAACGCAAGCTACGCATACTTCTGCAACTTTACAATTTACTTGCAAATATAGAGTTTCTATAAGGCACCACCACAGCACAAAAATTAAAAAAGTGCATGAATTTGAATACGTCTTTAGATATCAGTCAGTTATAGATAATATACGTTCAAACGACATTAGGAACCGCTCTGTTATGGTTACCAAATCTATCGCAACAAAGTCATGTTCAAGTAACATTAAATTCACTTGCATGTCCACATACTTGCATGGGAGAATATGTATTGTAAGGGTTGCTCATGTAAGAATATGTGTGCATTTGAAAGAAATCCAAAACTCCGTCTGAGTAACCACCAGCCAGTGTGAGGCAAGTGTCGCTGAAATAATTGAACGTGGATGGTTCAGGATGCAATGGTGAAGGAGTGTATTGCGTCTTCTCGCTCCAAGAACCCACAGTAACCAAGGATGCAGGATCGTGTCTACAACAGAGCATTTACGTAATGGCTGAGAAACGGAAAATATATTTAAAAGCCAATTATTAAGTTTTTAACTTCAGATACTAGGCTACTTACTGTTTTATGGCATGTGCTTGCCAATTCACAAATCTCTGAAGACGATGCATCCAAAATAAATGTGGTAGGCTGCTGGCCCATCCTGCTCCTGTTCCAGCAAGTCGGGTCGCATCGTGACACGGATTGGTTAAGGGACCAACGTTGTTCTGAATTTTGAAAAACGTCAATGTAATATTTGAACAGATATTATCTTATACTGTACAGATACAAAAATCCTTGGTTTCGACACCTCCCAACCCATATAGGACAAACCTGGCTCGTTTTGACTGATAACGAAAGGATAAAAACAAAGTTAACAAAAAAATGCCATTTATATTTTTACAAATTTAATTGACTTACATAGCCTACCACCAATCCAAATCAACCACGAAAGAGCAAAGTCTTGCTTGCTCAATAGATTTTCAAGTCAGTTGCAAATGCGTCTGGGCAACAATTATCACGGAGTTACAGCTTTTTCATGGAGTCCAATAGACCTATGGTTAAGAGGGTGCTGCTGACTACACGCAACAAATAGACAATTACACTCGTATAATGTTTTCTAGAAATTTTGCTAATGACAAGTCCTAAATGCGTATGGATTGCTTTGTTTCATAATATATAGATCGTGCTGTTAAAATAAGCTACAATTTAGAATGTTTCGTTATTACACATGCAAACTTACTGTTATGACTATCCCTTCCGGCTCGTTAATGATGTCATACCCCCCAAGTGATGAGTATCCTTTGAGTGCATTGACGATCGGGATGAGCGCGTTATCAATGTATGATTGAAGTTTCCAGTCCTCAGTTATAAGACCGTTTAATTGAGGACCTGTTAAATGGAACATATTATTAAAAACGCTTCAATTGTTGCTTCAAGAAAACCTCATAGAAAGGAGAAAAAAACTTGAAAAACACATTAATAAATTCAACTACACACGGAACCAAATTGGCACAGCTAAAATCAATTTTTAGTCGCGTAAGAATTGAGGGTTCCGAATCTAACATTATCACGCACCCCATTGGTTTCACGTTTTAGCGATATCTCGCTGAAGTTAAAAAGCTGTAACACTTTTGAAGCTGTCAGTCAATACACTTGAAGCTTACGCACCGATTGCAACTCTTGAAATAGCATGCTAATTAACCAATAACTTTGGTTCAGATGAATATGTTAGGGAAAACGGTTTTATCACATGGGCGGATCAATCATTAAAGATCTGGGACTCAAAATCGAAAAGTTGCTTATTTTGTTGTCTTTAGAATCGAAGTTCCCATAATTGCATTATATAGCTAAAACCTCAAAGAACTTGAGCCCTCTTTTACTTTTACGAACTTAATCAACAAGCTTTTAGGCCTATTTACAGTAAGATATTTCTTCCGATAATGGCAAATTTTATGCTTGGAAAAAGCTGCACCACGGTAACGTAGTCAACAAGGGCTTTATTTAGTTAATTAACCTGCATTCGTTGAAGTGTCATTATTCCAAGATGCACCGTTCCACAATACGAAAAACACCATCATGTTATAACGTTGCGCTGCGCAAAGGTATTCCTTCATTTCTTCGATGATGTGATTGCACGAGCAATCCGCAGCACCCACTGATCCATCGGAGTTAAAACAAGGCGTTTCCTGACTGTCGGTGTGAACAAATATACCTGCATCCGCAGCGTAAATTTGAAGTAGGAATTTATTCACTGTTTATATAAACTTGCATCTTATCCGATTATTAGCTACAGCAGTCTCGGTAACTTATAAACATTTCCCTTCAAAAATGAGCAAATGTTGCGAGTTTTACAATCTTTGAGCTGAACCTCTGGGTTAGTTTCGATAAACAAAGAACATTTTACATGGTATTGAATGAACAAACTCGAAACATTATAGTCTCCACCTTCTCTGGCAAAGTGTGCGGTAACTATTATAAGCTGTATAGAGCTTGTAGTAGCCTACATGAGTGGATGATTCGGTTTAATGATTTTATTTATAAAATTAAATTTAAACAAAATTTATGTTATCTGTTTTCTTACGAATTGAGTTTCCTCCATTAGTGCTGATGCTTTTTAATACGTTTTCCAGGATGGTTTTGCTGTGTAAATTGTAGCGATAGTTTCCAAAGTCCTTTGCGTAATTGGAATAACTCGACCATGCTTGATTCATTCCAGATAGATAGACCGGCTCTCCATCGTAGCAAAACTTTCGGCTAAAACATAAAACGTTTTTTAGCGTTGCCCATGCAAGGCTGCATAAAAACCTCGTCGCAAATGCTTCAAATGTCATAAAATGTATGTTTTGTTATTGACACAAATAAAAATGATTAAGATGTTGTATAATCGTCAAAGACTTCATTGGCTAGCTAAACTACGAGTTCTTATCCAAAACCTTTTTCTAGACCTATAAGGCCTGGAAAATATGCAGCTATATAAGAATTAACAAATATCACTGGCGTCAATTAATAACTGATGACGTTTTTAATCCAGGAAATATCATGTTCAAAACAATTGAAGGAGACTGCGAAATGAGCGAGTGTTCTACGAGTGAGAGCCATCCAAAATACGTCTGCTATATGATCGACTTTGGCAGTGAATTACAGTTAATAAACCCCGAAGGATCTTCCATTTGCGAGTCCCATGAGCCGACCGGTTAGAGGAAGGTTAAAGGCATCGCTATTCGTGCAGTAGGTCTGAAGTTTGGTTCCCGGCCGTTCAAATCGTATACGTTGTCGCCAACAGTTCGCCACCGCTGGGGCGTTCCTTCAAAGCTTTGTCGCCAAGGCGCTAAGCCGCGGAGACGAACCTCGACACTCGTTACACAAGTATTTGATCTTTTTTATGAAGAATCTGTCAATCACGAGCCGCAGCGCCAGGCCATGTCAGCGCCCCCATTGGCCTAAATGTGGACTATATATGTCCTCAGAGAATCATCAATTTTGGTTAGCTCAGGGGTGGGCAAACTACGGCACGCGGTCCGCTTATTTCATGCGGGCCGCGGGCACTTACAGAAATATAAACCTTAGACGCTACTGATATAATATTGCATGGAACTTATGACATTGGCGGACGTGAAAAACTTTTATCGCTGTTAGCTTGATTTCGGGAAGAAAATAGGACATCTGCGGACGTGAAGACCTTTTTATATTTTTTGCTCTTCACTTGTCTTTGGGCGGAAAATTGAACATCCGCTGGCGTGATGGCCTTTTTTTTTGCTTTTAACTATTCCCGGCCCTGCTGGCTTGGCTTTAAATTGCGGCTCCCCCTCCTTTTCAAATTTCTGGGCACGCCCCTGGTCGTGATGACCTTTTCTACTTTGCTTCTAGGAGAAGCAAAGTAAAAAAGGTCATCACTTCAAAATGTTTTTCAATGCGGCTTCGGCTTCAAAATTTTTTTCAATGCGGCTCTTCGTGCGAAAAGTTTGCTCACCCCTGAGTTAACTAATTAGCTTATTTTGTTACAAGAGCTTTATCTTAATTCAATAATGTCGTTAATAAGTTACCATGTGGAGGTCTCGAAATCTAGGAGAAGCAAAATGGTGAAAGAGCGCTATGTTGCTCATTAAAATCATACAGGTAGTTTTAAACAGACCGTTTTGCAAAAAGTGCATTTGTCTACAGAAAAGTCCGATTTCAGCGTTACGATATAGAGACACCAGGCCAGACCGTATGAAACAACACGTTTGACAGATTTGCGCAAAATACTCTCCAAATGCATTTACACACAAATACGAAACACAGTGGCTATAAAAGTGATTAAATACAAATACGAAATGCTTTCTGGCAATACTGGTAAATACAAATACTGTAACAATGCATTTAAACACATTTTAAAAAACTTTTCCAACAAAAAAATACCTAGACCTATCGAGTCTTTATTGAAAGAGATCCTTTTTTCTTTTCAGGATTAAAAACGCGACAATCACACAAGAATACTTCTTTACGCTTTGTTGCAAAGCGCTAGATTCCAACGAAGAGCCTTTGCGTTTTATCAATAATTTTTTTTTCATGCCACACAATTGCAGCTTGGGTTTTTATATGAGTGAATTATATGCATCATGGAAGATGACCTACCTGGGCATCGAACCCGCGAAACTAGTTCCGGAACCCCACGCACCAACCACTCGGCCAACCAATTATTTAATTCATTGTGAGTACGAAACCTGTTCCGTTTTATCAGTATTTTTTTTTTTATTTCAAGCCACTTAATTGCAGCTTAGGATTTTTGTGGTAGTGAAGTACATGCATCATTGAGATGACCTAGTTGAGCGTCGAACCCGCGAAGCCAGTTTCGGAGCGCAATGCACCAACCACTCGGCCAACTCCATGTGCTTCGTTTTATCAGTAAAGTTTAACAAAAATTGCTTGGTAATGTAGTGTGCCACCCAACGGCAATAAATGTAGTTAAAATGCAAAACACAAACACTTGTCCTAAAAAGCATTTAAATACAACTAAGTGTTTTGTATTTTGCCAGAAAAATGAGAAAGTATTTTGTATTTTATTTACATTTTCTTCTGTAATGTCTCCACTTGCTATGTTTTCTGCATTTGTATGTGGTCATGATTGAGCATTGCTATTTTGTGTTTTAGCCTTGTTTTTTTTATTTCATTTCAATACCTGTGCATTTTTTTTACTTTTCGTAAGCCAATGCTTGTAAAATCTGTTAACTTTTTTTATACATTTTGCCAGCTTTACATGTAGTGATTAAACTTGTACATATTTTTTTTAGATTGACGATGGTTACTGCGTTTTAACCGAAACGTCTCTATATTTGAATATGTTGCAATTTGCTTCGGTTTTTTTATTTGTAATTAAATATATTGAAACACAAAATTAATTGTATTGAAACAGAAATACAAAAAAATACAGTATTTTGTATTTCAAATACGAATACACCCCAAGTCTGACATTTGGTAAGTCTAAATCATAGCGCACGTTAAGCGTTGTTTCTAATTAAAAAACAAAACTTCTTACTTGCTTCCGCTGCAAACTTGCAAACGAGCAGCTTCCGTTACTAGCAGCGAAACACAAGCAAACGCAATCGCCACGAGCAAGCCTTTCATCATCGAATTTTATGGATTGGCAAGTATTGCAGCAGCAAATTGTACAGAATGCGTTTAGATATGAAACTATAGTGAACGTGGGTGTATTGCAGATATAATCTACCGGTACTCTCTCTAAACCAGAATATATATCTGAATATTTAGCAAAAGTTCGGTGCGTTTTTATACTGTAGGCTGGGGATTATTTAATTTCTTTGTTTGTTAAGTCACAATCTCAAGAGGTTGCTGCGAAAACGATAACAATTACTTTCCGTCACGCTTTAGTTCTTAAAATAACAAAATAAAAAGTAAATAAAACACATAGTTCTTATTTGCACATAAATGCATTTTTTGACAAGTGTTTGTATTTTAAATACGTTAGTTACCGTTGGCTGGCACACTATACATATTCATTCATTTTTTGTGAAACTTAATTGCTAAAACGCAAATGCTCTTTGAAATATAGCGCTTTGGAGCAAAGCGTAAAGAAGTATTCTTGTGTGATCGTTCCGTTTTTAATGCCAAAGAGAAAAAAGGATCCTCTCATAATAAAGACTCGGTAGGTCTAGGTATTTTTTTGGAAAAGTATTTTAAAATGCTTTTAAAAGCATTGTTAAAGTATTTGCATTTCATATTTACCAGCATTGCCAGAAAGCATTTCGTATTTGTATTCAAATACATTCGGAGAGTAGGCTATTTTGTCCAAGTCTGTCAAACCTGTCGTTTCATAACGGTCTGACCTGATGTCTCTGTATCGCAACGGTAAAATCGGACTTTTCTGTAGACAAGTGCACTTTTTTGCAAAACACTCTGTTTAAAACTATGATTTCAGTGCGCAACACAGCGTTCTTTCATCTCTCCACCATTTTAATATGATAAAGTAGATTTCCAGATTTCCACATGATAACTTATTAACGACATTATTGTATTAGGATAAACTCTTGTTACAAAATAAGCTAATCAACTAACCAAAGTCGATGATTCTCTGCGGACGCAGTCCACATTGAGGCCAATGGGGGACGCTGACATGACCTGGCGCTACGGCCCATGATTGACAGACCCTTCATAAAAAAGATCAAATACTTGTGTAACGAGTGTCGAGGTTCGTCTCCGCGGCTTAGCACCTTGGCGACAAAGCTTTGAAGGAACGCCCCAGCGGTGACGAACTGTTGGCGACAATGTGTCTGATTTGAACGGCCGGGGAATTAAATCCCAAACCTACTGTGCCGACAGTGATGCCTTTAACCTTCCTCTAACCGGTCGGCTCAACGGACTCGTAAATGGAAGATCCTTCGGGGTTTATTAACTGTAATTCACCGCCAAAGTCGATCGTATAGCAGGTATATTTTTAAATGGCCCCGACTCGTAGAACACTCGCTCATTTCGCAGTCTCCTTCAATTGTTTTGAACATGATATTTCCTAGATTAAAAACGTCATCAGTTATTAATTGACGCCAGTGATGTTTGTTTATTCGTATAGCTGCATATTTTCCAGACCTTGTAAGTCCAGGAAAAGGTTTTGGATGAGAACTCGTAGTTTATCCAGCCAATAAAGTGCATGACGATTATACATCTTCATCATTTTTATTTGTGTCAATAACAAAACATACATTTTATGACATTTGAAGCATTTCCGACGAGGTTTTTATGCAGCCTTGCATGAACAACGCGTTTTTATGTTTTAGCCGAAAGTTTTGCTAGGATGGACAGCCGAACGATCTGTTTGTCTGGAATGAATCACGCATGGTCGAGTTATTCCAATTACGCAAAGGACTTTGGAAATTATCGCTACAATTTACGCAGCAAAACCATTCTGGAATACCTAATAAAAAACATCAGAACAAATGGGGGAGACTCAATTCGTAAGAAAACATAGTAATATTTGTTTAAATTAAATTTCATGAGATTATTACACCAATCATGTATCCATGCATTACAAACTTTATACATCTAATGATAGTTACCGCACACTTTGCCAGAGGAGGTGGAGACTTTAATACTTCGACTTTGTTCCATCAATATCATGTAAAAATGTTCTTTAACTATCGTAACTAACCCAGAGGTTCAGCTCAAAGATACTAAAGCTCGCAGTATTTGCTCATTTTTGAAGGGAAATGTTTATATGCTACCGAGACTGCTGTCGTTAATAAGTTAATCGGACAAGATGCAAGTTTATATAAACAGTGAATAAATTCCTACTTCAAATTTACGCTGTGGATGCAGGTATATTTGTTCACACTGATAGTCAGGAAACGCCTTGTTTTAACTCGGATGGATCAGTGAGTGCTGCGGATTGCTCGTGCAATCACACCATTGAAGAAATGAAGGATAACATGATGGTGTTTTTCGTATTATGGAACGGTACAGCTTGGTATAACCACACTTCAACCTATGCAAATTCATTACTAAATAATGCTCTTATTGACTGCAGTACACTGGTTTAGCTTTTTCCACGCATGAAATGTGCCATTAAAGGGAGAAATATTTTAAATAAAAGCTTGTTGATTAAGTTCGTAAAAGTAAAAGAGGGCTCAGGTCCTTGGAGTTTTTAGCTATACAATGCAATTATGGGAACTTCGATTCTTAAAACGGCAAAATCAGCAAGTTTCTGATTTTTAGTCCCGGATCATTGATCTGCCCATGTAATAAAACCATTTTTCCTAACATATTCATCTGAAGTGAAGTTATTGGTTAATTAGCATGCTATTTCAAGAGTTGCCATCGTTACGTAAGCTTTAAGTGTATTGACAGCTTCAAAAGTGTTACAGCTTTTTTTTAACTCCAGCGTGATATTGCTAAAATGTGAAACCATGGGGTGCGTGATAATGATAAGAGTCGAACCCTCAATTCTTCAACGACTAGAAGCTGTTTTTAGCTCTTTCAATGTGGTTCCGTGTGTTGTTAAGTTTATTTTATGTTTTTTCAAGTTTTTTTCTCCGTTCTATGAGGTATTCTTGAAGCACCAATTAAAGCGTTTTTGATATTACAGTATGTTCAATTGAGCAGGTCCTGAATCAAACGGTCTTATAACCGTCAATCACAACGACCTGGAAGGGATTGTCACAACAGTAAGTTGGCATTAGTAATAATAAAAGATTCTAAATTGTTAGATTTATTATTAGCACGATCTGCATATTATGAAACAAAGCAATCCACACATTTAGGACTTGTCAGTAACAAAATTTTTATAAAACATTGCAGGTGAAATTGTGTAGTTGTTGTGTGTAGTCAGTAGTCAGCAGCACCCTCTCAACCATAGGTCTATAGGACTATAATATGGAAAAGCTGTAACTGAGTGACAATGGTTGCCCAGACGCATTTGCAACTGACTTGAAAATCTATTGAGCAAGCAAAGCTTCGCTCCCCTATGGATGATTCCTGGGTAGGCTACATAGATCTATCTAATTTGTGAAAATATGTATGGCATTTTTTTTTTGTTTTTATCCTTTTTGTTATCAGTCAAAACGAGCCAGGTTTGTTGTATATGGACTGGGAGGTGTCAAAACCAATGATTTTTGTGTCTGTACAGCATAGATAATTTTTGTTCAAATATTACATTGACGTCTTCGAAAATTCAGAACAACGTTGGCCCCTTAACCAATCTGTGTCATGATGCGACCCGACTTAGTGAAACAAGAGCAGGATGGGCCAGCAGCCTACCACATTTATTTTGGATGCATCGTCTTCAGAGATTTGTGAATTGGCAAGCACATGATTGCCATAAAACAGTGAGTAGCCTAGCATTTAAAGTTAAAAAGCTTAATAATTATCTTTCAAAAATGTTTTATTTTTCTTAATCAATACTCTAATGCTGTGTTGTAGACACGATCCTGCATCCTTGGTTACTGTGGGTTCTTGGAGCGAGAAGGTACAAACCACCCTTTCACCATTGTATCCTGAACCATCCACGTTCAATATTGTAGATGGATTTTCAGTTCCATACTTTGAAACTAATAATACGTAGCACGACAATCTAGACTGCAAGATCAGTTTCACGTAGTGCACAAAAAATGATTACCGGTAACCACCTTTTTCGTCCTTCCGGTCTCATCAGGTGCACTATGCCATAAGATTTATAGCCTCCCAAGGTCGCTTGCCAAAAAACATCACAGATACACAGATACAGATAGTAGCGCTTGTATAGAATTTAAACGTTGAACCACAGCGACAAGACGATCAAACGTGGAAAGGCAGTTATACAATCATTAACATCAACCGCAGGGATAGAATCTTAAGGCCCGGTTCACGCGATCAAGTTTTTTACGCAAGTTCCTTGCTTCGCGTTTTGCGTAAGCGTTTGCATGACAGAGAACTTTTTCTTAAAACTTCCTTGCTGGAAAACGCTGCCGTAATTTCTTGCGCCAAAAAGTTGCTGACCTGTTTACATCTGAGCTAATTCGCAATATTGCATAAATATTCTTTGTATAGAATAGATAGCCAGCAGCTAGTATATTTTCTAGGGTAGTTCAGCACTTTTTTTCTGAAGTTTAAAATGATGATTCAAGCGCGAAAGAGAAAAGCTGCAACTTTAGTAATTGTGTTATGCCAAGAGCACAAATTTCATCTGCAGTCCAATTTTATAATCGTAACAAAATTGTAAATGACGTTTTCGTGAAATACCTTGGAATTCGTTTAAATCATCATTAGGGCCCGCTACAGTCAATAAAGTCAAAATTTTTTCAGGACCTTGTTACATGATCAAATGTGTACTAACGTTCGTTTCAGGTGTTCAGGAGTCTGTTTTGGTAGATTTTTTAAGTCAAAATAAAGTCAAAATTTTGTATAAAGTCAAAATTTGTCAAAATTGTCTTTATCAAAAATTTCCTTACAAAAACGTACAAATTCATATTTTTTAAATATTTTTTTGAATTTTTAAGCTGTAATTAAAATTTTATGCGCAGTTTTACTTGATTTTAAACTTTTGAAATAGTTGCGATATTTGCACTATCGTCACAATAATGCCTGCGGTAATTGAGAAGGAAATAGCACTTATTATGCATGAAACGTCATTGTTGATGCATGAATACATAATTGTTAGACAATTAATCTAATCCTACAAAAGCCTTGCGCTCTTTACACGTGGTCGTTTAAGTTGTAGCTTGCAAAGCAAAGAATGCCGAAACAAGCCAAATCTTTTATAGCGAAAGTTAGGCAAACTTGCCAGGAATATCCGGATGAGTTTTCGGCAACTCCTGCCGGCGACTTGCGATGCAACCTTTGCGACGTGTTCGTCAAATGCGACAAAAAGTTTTTTGTGGAAAGCCACCGAAAAAGTAAGCAACACCAAGGAAAATTGGAGACGAAGAGCAAATCTCAAAGCAAGCAAACCTTTTTACATTTCGATCAAGTAAACTTCAAGGAGCAGGTTGTTTCTTCATTCTTAGCTGCAGATATCCCATTTCATAAACTGAACCATCCTTCTTTAAAGTCTCTGTTTGCTAGAATGGGAAAAGTATTGCCTTCGGAGACTGCAGCCCGGGCATGTGTTGCTAAATTGGCATCCCAAAAAGAGGAACAAAATCAAGAATTACTTCGTGAAAAAAAATTTTTTTTTGATTGTGGATGAAGCAGAGGTTGCTAAACAAAAGTATATTAGTGTGCTTGTGGGCAGCTTAGATGCTCCAAATCAGACATTCCTGTGGATGACATATTGCGACAACTTGAAATAAAACGCGAGAATTTTTCATTGTTCTTGACTGATGCTGCCCGGTACACGTCTTCGGCTGGAAAGACATTGAAGGAATTATACCCTTCTTTGATGCTTGTCACCTGCGTTGCGCACTTACTACATAACTGTGCTATGCGTGTGCGTGCTCATTTTAAAAATATTGATGAAGTAATAGCAACGATCAAGACAGCAACAATCAAAAACAAAGATCGCAAGAAAGATTTTTATGATACCGGTCTGCCATCTCCGCTTGACCCTGTAATTACAAGATGGGCAACTTGGCTTAGCGCTGCCTTATATTATTGTGAGAACCTTCCAGCTGTTCGTACCATTGTCAATAATTGGACAAGTGCAGGTCTCTTAGTCAGCAGAGCAAAAGACGCTATCAATGTGGAAGGTTTGGTGTCGGACTTGGTTAAAATAAATCAATACCTGACTCTAGCAACCAACGTAGAGTTCTTAGAAGGAAGTGCCTGCACAATAACCAAAGCATACGGACTGCTGAAGAATATGCAATTCGATGATGATCCTTGCGCAATCAAAGACTACATTAACAAACGACTATCCAACTCTGATTTAGAAACAATAATAAACTGTACCAACTTGACAATTGACCCAACAAGCTGCGCACTATTGCAAAAAGCCCAGCCAACCTCTGCTGCTGTTGAGAGGTCGTTTTCTATGCTCAATAAATTACTGAGAAAAGAGAGAAATCTTGATGTTAAGAACGTAAAAAAATATATGATGCTGTATTGCAATAAAACGTCCTTGTAATTACACTGCGTGGCTTTTGTTAAAAAAATCATGGACATACTGTTAGTGTACAGTACAGTTGCTGTATTGCAATGAAACGTCCTTGTAATTATACTGCGTGGCTTTTGTGAAAAAAATCATGGACATTTTGTTAGTGTACAGTACAGTTGCGATTGCAACGCAATTTTAGTATTACACACTAATTGATACCGGTACACACAATGGCTCGTTATCCTACGTTTTAACGTCATGCGTCGCTTTGTTGCATCAGCTTTAACACTGAGTAATTGAGAAAATGTTCGAAGTAGGCTACCTTTTTCTTTAAAAACTTATGCAAATTGCAGATTATAAAACACATTTAATTAATAAAGTGCAACAAGACATAAATAATACGCGGAAGCGGTTAAGTCAAAATAGAGTCAAAATTTTACTAAAATAAAGTCAAAAATATATGTTTTTAGGTCAAAAAAAAATGGCCCTAATCATCATCTGAATTTTCGGACTCATTTAACTAAACTTGAAACAAGAGGGGCAAAAAGCGTGATTATCATCTTCAGATTAAAACACTGCTTATTTCCCACAGCGTTTTTGAATCTTCACTACGCTATTGTATACCTGCACCTACCTACTGTACGGTGCTATATTGTGGGGTACCGCTTTCAAAACGCATATCCACAGATTGCAAACTCTGCAAAATAGAGCTGTACGAGCAATATCTCGCTCTGGCTTGCGAGATCATGTATAACACCGCGTTATCGACAACTCAAAATTTTAAAAATTAACAAAGTAGAGAAACTGGAACTGTCAAATTCGTCCATAAATGTGTCAATAAATCCCTTCCTGACCATTTTCATAGCTTCCTCTCGGATGTTTCAAAACCCCACGATCACAGTACAAGATCATCAAAACATGACGACTTGGTTGTTCCGTAATCCGTACTATCCGATAAAACGTGCTCAAAAATCAATAAAATATCGAAGATCATAACTATGGAATTCGATCCCAGCTGAAATTTAAAAACTGAACCTGAACCAATTTTCATGTCAATTTCGTGATGACTTTTTAGCCACCTATTAAATTTTGTGCGACTGAGGTATATAATGCAGTTTAGAAGTTTGTTGTCTTTGCTTTTTTTTCTGTGTTTTCAGGATAATGAAAAATGACTGTTTTACTTTGGATGACTAAATTTTGGGAGCTTGTGCTCGTTTCAACAGGTTTGCCAATGACTAGAAAACTTCATGTCCCTTCACGGCTATTCCTTTGCAATAACTCAAATTAAGTCTCGTGATACATTTGTTATCTGTGCATTATCCTTTTACGTACGTTTGATTTTGTGCTAAAATAAATAAAAAATGAGAAAAAAAAATAAGGCATGCTTTCTCTATGACAAAAACTTGCTGGAAAATAAAACCGCGCTCTATTCCTGGCAATATTGCAAGGAGCTCTCCTGTGAGAAAAAAGTAAGCAGTTTACCCACTGCAAGAATTTGCTATGCAATCTTGCCGTCAATGTTGAGTTATAAACTTGCGGTTGTATTTACACGATGAAAGATTGTTGCTGCAAGGCTGTGAAAGCGTTTTTGCGCAGAAAACTTGATCGTGTAGACCAGGGTTAAAGCATAATAGTTATTGCAAAACACATAGCAAAATAAGAGCCCGGAGAAATTTCTAAGATCTTACTAGCGAAGTATACATTTTGTGCTTAATCTTGACTGAGTATCAGGTGTTAGATCTTTTTGGGTGCAAATAACATTGATATTGAGTAAAGGTTTGGTTTTTCCGCAATCCTGTGAATTAAAGCAGTCGTTTTCAAAGAATTTTCACGAGACTCAGCCTACTATTTACTGACTCGCAGAGATTCCATGACAAGCAAGCGGTTTGTGAAACCTATTCCATTCATTGTTTCCAAGACTTCAAATCTTCATTAACAACGAAAATCGCTTGCACTCAAGACCCAACACTCTTTAGTTGTTGTAATTCGTATATTTCACATGCTAGTACTGTACATTAGTACTGTACATAATAGTACTGTACATGCTAGTACATGCTACACGTGCTAGTACTGTACATTTCACATCTTTAGCTGTTACGTATAGAACTGTACATTGAAGCCTTTTTTGAATACAGTCGGTGGTTTGGCGTGATGTCACTAGAAGAGTTGGGCGTTTCATCGCATATATTCTGGTTAAATGATATCACTTTTTTTGACAATTTCAAAAGCGGATTTCGTCAGGTTCCAAGATCCATAGTTATTTTTATCCCTTTAGTGAAAATACTGAGCACATGATTTATCCTCTCACTGGTCAAAAGCTTCCCACTAGGTTGGAAATACTTCTACGCCTAGTAGTGGTTGTGGATTCCGTAGTGGTAATCAAAGGGCACTCCCTCGGCCTCTGCATGAGCTGGTTAATCTCACTAAGAGTTTGTTTCTTTGGACAGCATACTCCTCCTCTCTGGAAGAAAGTAACGCCAGATATGTGTCTAATGTGTCGCAAGCCAGCAATTTGAGTGGTAAAACTATGCGTGATGTCTCCAATCGCCTAAACAAAATAAAGGCTATTTTTAAAAACAACAGCTAGAACTATTTATGCGGCTGCAGTTAATTTGCTCAGCTTATTCACCGCTTGTTACATGAGTACATATTCTACAAATTAAAAAGTGTTCTTTTCTGATGTGTAGTATTGGATTAAGCCTACGAGGTAAAGTCCATACTAGTTAAAAGTTAAAGCTTTTCTTTCAAAGCGTCCAAGCTGTCAGCATTTCAATATGAACTGATACCGATCCAACCTACCAAGCGTAATTAACAAAAGCGGGTTTACAAATTTTTGTTGGAGTCTCGTGGGCAAGATCTAGTGAATAATTGCAAAGCAGTTTTGTGCGTTTAAGAACATCAAAGAACCGGTACTTCTGTTAATACTGCTGTATATCAAAAAACTTAGGGGGGCGATCCTCTCACTACTTGAATCCGGTTGTGATTCAAGTGGACTGGTGAGTGATAGAACGTTTGACATGAAATGTCTGCCCGTCTATCTTCATCTTCATGCAGAGAATGTCTTGTTCGGAAGATTAATAATAAATGTTCAATTAAATGTTCCAGCCTTGCACGGTTGTTTTAGAAAACAAAAAAAGGGTCACTTTTGTTTGTGAGAAATAGGCTATTGTATCTAAAATTTAAAGTGAAACAAACAGCCACTTACAGCAGCATGCCAGCTGTGAAAACAAACGTTTGATTGCTTGTAAAACAAAGTCCTATCAAAAGCAAGCTACGCAACTTCTGTTTTATTTGCAAATATAGAGTTTCTATTAGGCACCACCACAGCACAAAAATTAAAAAAGTACATGAATTTGAATACGTCTTTAGATATTAGTCAGTTATAGATAATATACGTTCAAACGACATTTAGAATTGTTCTGCTTTGGTTGCCAAATCTATCGCAACAAAGTCATGTTCAAGTAACATTAAATTCACTTGCATGTCCACATACTTTCATGGGAGAATATGCATTGTAAGGGTTGCTCATGTAAGAATATGTGTGCATTTGAAAGAAATCCAAAATTCCGTCTAAATAACCACCAGCCAGTGTTAGGCAAGTGTCGCTGAAATAATTGAACGTGGATGGTTCAGGATGCAATGGTGAAGGAGTGTATTGTGTCTTCTCGCTCCAAGAACCCACAGTAACCAAGGATGCAGGATCGTATCTACAATAGAGCATTAGAGTATTGATTAAGAAAAATAAAACATTTTTGAAAGATAATTATTAAGTTTTTTAACTTTAAATGTTAGGCTACTTACTGTTTTATGGCAATCATGTGCTTGCCAATTCACAAATCTCTGAAGACGATGCATCCAAAATAAATGTGGTAAGCTGCTGGCCCATCCTGCTCCTGTTTTATTAAGTCGGGTCGCATCGTGACACGGATTGGTTAAGGGATTAACGTTATTCTGAATTTTCGAAGACGTCAATGTAATATTTAAACAGATATTACCTTACACTGTACAGTAGGGTTATTAGTCAGGGCGTGGAAAGTTTTAACCTTAAAAAAAATATGGATAAGACAGCTTTTTGATATTTAATTTTTTGTTTACAACTTTACAAAAATATCATGTCATAAACTCACAGTGCACCTATACATCTTTAAAAAATATTATTTGTTGAAAATGACACTGATATGATGCCCTGGTATGTTGTGGAAAACCGCACAGTCCAACTCCTTGGCAGCATAGCAAAGCATAATTGTATTGACAACTGTAACTCATTCATTATGAAAAATACTGCAATAATTTACAATATTTGTTAGCGGTTGTAGAGTTGCAAATAGAGCGATCAGGAATAGTTGCGGAGAAGTTGTGTATACAACATTCAAACATGTTCCCGAACGGCAGACATGATAAATTAATTTGGAGCATCGGATTCGTTAATGCATATCACGCTAAGCAATCAGCAACCTCAATAACGCAGACATCATGACATAACTGGTTGGAGTGCTATTCAAGTTGTCGGAGTTTGGCCCAGCATCCATACTCCACATCAGGGGTGGCCAAATGTTTTACTCGAAGGGCCACATTTGAAACAATGTTGAAGCCACGGGCCGCGCGCTGATTGGAAAACAAAGTGAATTTTTTTGGGAGATCACTGTCCGCATGCAAATGTGATCTCCAAAAAAAGATTTCCACCTTATTTTTTACACCAATTTTGCGCCGTTGAGGCTTGTTTTTTTTTTAAATCACTGCCACCGTGATCTCTACAAGAGAAAAAGGTCTTCCGCTCGATTCACGGTGGGAGGTTAAGCTTCTGTAAGTGCCGGCGGGCCGGATTTGGCCCGAGGGCCGTAGTTTGCCCACGTCTGCTCCACATCAAGGACTAGAAACTCTAAAACCGTGAGTCTATCCTTTTATAACCCCAGATTGTTGCGTAGTCTGGATTTCAAGCTATAGTAATGACTAATGATACATATAGCTTGACGAGTTTCAAGTATCCTCAATTCCTCAACCACAAGCAACGGATTACATATTCCTCTTGGTGCACGACCAATTGGGCGCATGAAAATAACATGATCTTCGCAGCACTCGCAAATCGCAATCCGGAGAAGGAGCAAGATCCCACTTGTGAATGGACAAGCAAAATCGACCTACGCCAGTTTGTAGAAGATTCAGCCTTACTTAGGCGAAGCTGACCAAGCTCATTCCTAAAACATGGAGGCCAGCTCTTGGTATAACATCACGGAACCTGGGTAAACTATTGCGCAAATACCCCGGGGTCAGGGGCGCCGCCACGGGGGGGCGAGAGGGGGCGACCGCCCCCCCCCCCCAATGATTTTTTAACCATTTTTCCAAATCGCCTAGAACCGCGTTTTTTTTAAGGGGGGTGACGTCAGATGCTTTCGACAATGTAATTTTTGTAACGAAGTGTCTAGCTCCATCTCGCGTTTTGATATTCTTCGACATTCCTAATTTCGCAATTTGCAAACGCATGTAACAGAAGCAATCACTGCTTACTGTGAAAGACAATGGTTACAATTCATATCAATGACCAGCTGTTGTATCATAAAAGCCACCTAAGATATCTCAATACTTTGTGAAATCCTACCTGGCTTGACGTACGGTAATTTCACGAAGCTAGTATAACGTTTTTAGAAATTTAAAGTAGCAACGGGCAAGTGAGGGCTTTTCAGAATCAGAAATCTCTTAGGTTTTAGCAAGTATTGATTATACATAGATTGATTGGCAATCCAAAGCAGAATGTAATTTACTGCGCTTCAGCAATATTTTTGTTGTTGGTTATTTTTACGCAAAACATACGTAAGCAAAGGATGAAAAGATAGTATAGAAAAAGGAAAGCGCAACAAAATGTTTAACCGTTGAAGCATGCAGATTGCAGACCCTTAACCACTATCAGTGATGGGCACGATAAACCTTTCTGTAGTAAAGCAGTAACGATAATCGATAATTTCAAAAAACCCTAAGCGATACCGATGGTCGATAAATCTCAATTTTTAAAGCGATATCGGTAATCGATAAATTATTGCCGATAATTTTTTTCAATAAATGTTGCTGTAATTTTCAATGTGCTTGACGATGTTTTTTGTGAGTCAAATTGCAAAAATGTTTCGCTACTTTTTTCAAAAAAAAGAGAACAGTTCACGGACTCTGCTGTGGCATTCAAAACAAAGAAAGATTTCTTTAAATTACAACAAGACTAATCTTCATGGACACCGTGTATTTTTTCCAGCTTTTGTATCGAATGTATTTGTATTTAGTTGCATATTATTTATCCTCCTATCACGAGAAAGCGATCAATGCGCTGCACGAGCTTGCTTAGGAAAGTACGAGCTCGTTTAGGATAATAATTTTGCGAAGCACTCAGAATTAGGATCAAAAATTTTAATAAAATCTGCCGAAAAATTTTTCAAAAGGCACTAAAACAGCCATTCGCAGCATGCAAATTTTCCAAATTTTTCCGGGGGAGCATGCCCCCGGACTCCCCTGAAGCTTTTCTGGTTTCTCAATCAACTTCAAATTCGCTATGCCGAAAAAAAAAAGTTCGCCTGAAAAAAATGTGGAAATCATGCCCCCTCCTTTTTTTTTTAATTTTACTGATCTTAGGGGAAGCTAGCTACTGTAATTCTAATTTGATATTTTGATGTTTCTCTGTTATTTGCCCTGAAGTTTCTGTTAAAATTGGAGAAAATTTAACTGTGACATTATAATAGAGCTCTAAGAGCTTTGTATACTTAAGGTACCAGGAAATCTAGCAGTTTTTGCGATTTTGTTCACTTTTGTCACGAAGTTGCAAAAGTTAGAACGTTGGTTTGATGAAAAATTTAGAAATAAAAAAAGATGTAGTGAGAAGAGTAACAGGCTACTTTAAGAATACCGATTTAACTGCACCTACGCAAAGCTAATGCGTCTATCGTCTTATTCATGTTTTCGTGTAGCTCTACAAAAATCAAAAGTTATGACGTCATTTCGCACCCCCAATGTTTTTTCCTGGCTGCGCCACTGCCCGTGGTTCATTAATGTAGTTTGCCAACAGCGCTCTGCCAATATACGATGTAAATAAATCGACAAGTAGTATCCGCACAGCAGTGACAAATAGGCGTCTGACCATGAAAAATATGGCCCGGGTCCTAGATGCCGCGATTGGCAAAGTAGGTTGCTGGGCCATAGCGACGAAGTCCACCTGACTGAATACTCACAAGATTAAGTAATTGTCCGTTGTAGTTGGACGAATGGACGTAAGCATCCCTTAACAATGCACAGAGCATCGTTTAGAACACTATAGACGAGACGAGTGCGCGACATGCGGGTTACGACACCTAACTAGTGCGCAGTGATTAGCAGTTGAGTAAACTAAGGAGAGGACATCTGAACGCAATGTTTAGCACCATGCAGTGCCATACTCAACCAAAGGCTGCAAGTCGTCTCAATAATGTCACATGAGCAGAAAGTTTCTTGCCCAGTGCCTCGAAGTGGTGACAGTACGTGAGCGTAGGCCTGCTGTCCAAGTTTGTGCAGGGATACGTTGGGTCAGGACAGAACGGCAAAAGCTTGTCGTTGGGTTAACCTTGTGCTCACGTTTGGCCTTTCTGATTAGTTCAAGTGAAGGGCTGCGGCCACTTTTTCAGTCTACCTGAGCTTTAGCTTCCACGTTCAGATATAGAGATATGCCAATGAGATAGTTACTGAATATCTTATCTCAATTTTTTCTTCAATGTTCTCGCGTCTCCAGTAGAGTGCATGAATGCCAAATGATTAAAAATAGCCGTTTTATATAACGCTGATTGTCAGATCTCGGTTCAATTCTCCAAAATCACATTGTTGCATTCTTGAAATGATTCACACTATAATTTGCTTTACACCATCAGGCCAACAAGTTACGACACTATGAAGATATCACTAACCATTGATCTTAAAAAGAAAAGACAATAACTTGAAACAACTGACCATTAATAGTTAGAATTTAAAAAGACATAAGTTTTTATTTTGTGTTTTATTTCTCTAATCAAGAGAAATCGACCAAAACGCTTGATCTTAAAAAGACATCATAACCTGAAACAACTGACTATTACTGGTAAGAGTTTAAAAAGACATAAGTTTTTATAATATTTTTTATTTCCCTTATCACGAGAAAGCGACCAAAATGCTACAACGTGATAGATCAGGAGTTGCCCGCCATTTGTCTTCCACACTAAGATAGGGAAATCTTGTTAAGGGCTTTCCCCAATGATACAACAAATAACTGCGGCTTCATCCTCACTGTTTCTGACTTCACAGGTTCAGCTACGACAAAGAACGCTTCACCACCAGCGCCATGGCCTAGTGGTTAAGAGCGTTCGCCTTGGAAGCTGGTAGACTGGGTTCTATTTTCAGTCGGGTCAAACCAAAGACTTTAAAACTGGTATCTGCTGTTACACTTGCTAAACGCTCAGCAATTAAGTGTAGCGCGGAGGATGGAATAAACAGAGAATAAAAATGCGTCAGTGAATTCTTGACAAAATTTAGTCCTAGCGCTAAAGGACCTTAGTGGTTATCAAGCGCCATAAAACCTCGCAATATTTCAATATTTCAGATCCAACTATAATAGAAGCGACTGGGTATATTTCAAAAAAGATATCCATATGGCCTAGCGGTACCGCGCGCAGGTGACAGATGCTACGTGACGGATTCGATTCGCGGCTGGAGCCGATCGCATTTGACGTATATAACGGGTGGTTGCTGACTCGAAGAGCGCAAGCTCACTTCGCAGTCTCCCTCAATTACTGTTGAATTTTCAGTTCAATATAATTTGAAAATAACCTCAGTTATTTATTTATTTATTTTTTATTTCATATGTCACAGCAGTAGCACAGGATTCGTTGGCGCGCCCCTCTCCGCTACTGCAAATATTGTGGGGTGGGAAGTCCTACATCAGAAATAATAAGAATACTCGTCAAGTGTTAAAATAAATTAATTTAGCTGAATTAAACTAGCTAAGGTCTGTAGGCTATGCTGCGAGGAGTCGTTTGGAAACTTGGCTTTTACGACACCATGTGGCATTTTTGTGATAAAAAATTCTCGCACCTGAGAAATAGGTTCGTTTAATCTGAATTGTTTCTTTTTCTTCAAACAACACTCACTAGCTAAGGAAGGTAAATCTAAAGTTTTCGCGAAATTGATAATTTGTGAGCTAGAATGCGAAAAAATGAAGTGAGTGATAAACCAGTGGTTTTATAGAAGCGTTAAAGATACATCAAATTATCAGGTTTGAGATTTTTGTACATGATGACGTCATCAATGGATGACGAAATTGACAAAAAAACCATTTGTCATTTTTGTATTTCATCAACAATTACTTGCACTCCGAAATTCATTTGGTTTTAACCAATTAAAGCATGGGTAGCGTCGAAATAGTGTATACCGGTATCGCATTTAGTTTCAGTTTTTTACTCATGCAGATATAAACACAATTTTTTGTGCGAAGACTTTCATAAAATGAATTCAGTGTTTTACCAAATACGTAGCATTGCATAAAATTGCTGAAAAAAGTTATTTGTTGCTTTTATGTGAAGTAAAACGAAAGTTATAAAAGTTGACACCGACTCAAAATACAAAAAAAAGGATTTTTTGACGTTGTTAATTGAGGATTGTGACGTCATGAACGTATGACGTAATAAAGTTACGTGAAAACATCTGCATTTTTACTTGTTTATTGAACTCGGTTTGAAGCTACTACAGTTAGTAGAACAAAAGTTACAGGCAACTAAGTGGAAGTAATCACGATAAGAAAAATTGCAGTGCTCACGTAAAGATGATGTCATGGTGACGTAACCCAAAGACATCATGCCTGAAACTTTTTTTTGGTGAATGTACATACAATTACAAACATATATCAAAAAACTAGCTTATCTACATTATTTTTAATTTCGACCCTTTTTAGAGCTTCCACGCCCTGACTATATGACAAAAACATTTTTTTTCAAATTTTAACACCTTTGTTGTGGGAAAAGGTGAACTTTCTAATATGTACCATGACTCTGACGTCGATTTTCATAAACGTTAAAAAAAGTTACCGCACCAAACAATATTTTTAAACCCACTAACCCCCATTTCTGGAGTTTTTAGGTCTCTATGTCGTACTAAAACTTTGTGCATGAAAACAAACACTTTATTCAGATGCCCCTCATGCTTACTCACATTTCAAAAAAAAAAAAAACTGGGCAAAATCAAGCTACAGGAATTTCAGATATGAGCGTTTTGGTGATCAAAAATTTTATGCTGCCGCGCAACGGAATAAATAAAACAGCTTTTGCTTTCGATGTAGTTGAGCAATTGAACAGAAATTAGGATTTAAACCAACTTTTTCCCAGAAGCGAAGTTTATTGTTGTTGTTATTTTTTCCACAGCTGCGCTACCAAAAGGCAGAAGCAGCAAGATTTAGATTTTTGACATTGCATTAAGTCAGGGGTGTGCAACCTTTTCGCTATTGCCGGCCGCATTCCGTTTATCTCAAGAAAGTACGGCCGCCAATAATTTTTAAAAACTTGTGTGTTGCGTTGCAAGGGTGCAAATCTACATTGAGCATTGGGGAGGATGATTTAGCAAAATTGACCATTTTTCGATATTGAAGGGGATGATTTAGCAAAATTGTTCATTTTTCGATATTGGGGAGATGAATATTGATAATAATCGCCGTACTAACGAAAAATGCTGCCGACAGAACTGATTTGCGCTACACTATCCACATAATTCGCACTCGTGCGTCTTGGTTGGGTGGGCTTACTACACATCGTATGTGAAATTTTTCACTTCCATGAAAAGCATTAGTGAAGATCCCCCCTGGATTTGCACCAATGGCTTTAAGGCTAATCTATACTTTAACTCATTCGTTTTAAAACCTTAGTTGAAAAGCGTAATGTAAAATAATGTCAATAGAGAGAATTTTGTTTATAACCTAAATTGCAATTCATCCTGCGTTAATGACTCCCTTGCAGGAGCGTATTTAGGGCGGAGACAATGGCCTCCCCCCCCATTTTGACTCTACCTTTCAGTAAAAAAGAGCAAAATTAATGGTGCCAAGTGACTGAAATATGCCGGACTCTTTTGATAGTTTCTGTAGGTTATGGCCAGGGGCGGATCCGAGGGGGTAGAATGAAGAGTATGCTTCCTCCCACCAGCCATTTAAAAAAATGTTTTTGATGTAGGCCTATACAATTTTTTCATAATTTTGAATCTCTTTGAAAGTGATAAGCCTTACGCCTTAAGCACGTATAATCGAAAATGTGCGAACAAAATGCATCATATTTGGCGAAGCACTCGGAATTAGGGTCAAAAAGTTTAAACAAGATTTTCGTAAAAATTATTCAAAAAGCATTAAAAACCGATTACAGTAAGGAAATTTTCAAATTTTTAGGGGGTAGCATGCCCCCGGACCCCCTAAAGCCTTTCTTGTTTCTCAATCAGCTTCAAACTAGTTCTGCCCAAAAAAATGAGCTCGAAAAATGTGTGAAAATTATGACCCCTCATTTTTTATAAATTTTTTGTTACGCCACTGCTCCCTAAGTTTTGCATACGACCAGATAAGCTTGCGAAATAGGGAGTCTCGTTAGATGCCATCAGCCTTAGTTTAGATTCAAAATTGCTGTCTAGTAACCGGGTTCGGTAATCGCCAAACGACGAAAACCTCGCAAAGAACAACTTAATCGTATTCGTATAAACGCATCTTATCCTCTGCAATTTTATCTCTTTGCGTTAAAAAGAATTACCGGTACTTGTGCACTACGACATCAATGGAAAACGATACGCAGGATTGTTACGACATTAATGATGAATCGACTTAATTTGTTTGACGGAGGCTAACGCAGGTCAGCATAGCAAAGGGTCGCCAATAATTGCTTACAAATGGGTGAAAGAAATCCACGGTTTCATCCACTAAAAACCGCAAAATAAATTTTAACCGATTTAATTCTCGGTTTAACTCGCTGTTGTACTTAATCGTGCTTGGTGCAGACCAAATTAGGGTTAATCCGAAAATAAACCGTGGATAAGTTAAATTTTAGGATAATCCACTTTGGTGCCTTTCACCCTTAAAGTGCTTGTCTGTCAGACTTCTCGAATTAAATTCTCACAATCCCTGTCGACAAATATGTTTTTACACTTTTTCTGTTTTGCGCTAATGTACGCCAGCATCTGCTGCTACATCGTGTATTTTTAAATACAGTATATGTCACGGCCGCACGAAGTTTCACTGAAGGCCCAGGTTGCGCACCGTTGCATTAAGTGCTTATCTATCATGCTAAATGTGATATTATGTTGGGAAACACATTAACTTGTCAAGTCGATTGTTTATTGTTTCTTGCTTTCTGTCACTGATGGAGGGGTAAACCTACGCCTATCTTTGGCTATTGACCGCATTACATATTATATAGCTACAATGCAATGAGCTACCAAGTTGTGGAAGTGTAAACTTACAGCAAATCAAAAAGCTAACGCTGAACCTTTTACTGCAGGTTCTTGTTTTGCCAGTAATCTTTCCGAATCTACTTAAGTACTGTTTGTAAAATCTGTCGTGATATGTCTTTCAAAAGCAAACAATCCAAATCAGCCGCGGATTGGGCTAAAACAAAATGGACCAGAAATTTGAAGAAAAACACAACTCGACGTCCAAACATACCAGAAATAAAAACAGTCATAAACGAATTAAGCTTGTGCAAGATACCCTCAAGTAAAAACGTTGTTATTAGGTTTTTGGGGTTGTATGCAGAAACAAGTCGCGCACACCGCATAAGAAGAATGTCTGAAAAAATGATTAAACTTCGGAAAAAAATTGAGTTTTCCCACACTCTCTGAGCAGCGAATTTTGTTCAAGGTTGACAAGCTAATAAAACTGTTTGAAAAGTACAGAAAGAAAAATAAGAAGCAATTTGAAAAAACCTTCCTAACGTTTTTGATATCACAAAATTTAATGGAAGCTGGCTCTGTAATGAAGACCAAGAACTTTATAATAAACAAATAGAATCAGAAGGCAGAGTAGGATTACCAACTGAAAAAGTGGCTCCATTAGCAACCATACATTCTTCAAAACGACCACGAAAATTGATGCAAGCCGTCAACAAACCCAGCAGATCTGCAAGAGTTCAGTAGTAGTAGCGCTCAATTTATTTCAAAGTTTAATTATTTCTTCAGATATTCTTATGCGGGGAGCGCGACTTTTTGTTTCTGCACACAACCTCAAAAACCTACCAACAACGTTTTTATTTGAGGGTATCTTGCACAAGCTTTCGTTTGGAACTGTTTTTATTTCTCGTATGTTTGGACGTCGTGTTGCAGGGCCGGCGCCAAGGGGGGGACAGGGGGCCTTTCCCTCCCCAATCGACATGCTTGGCCCCCCAATTAACAAGCTTTCTCTTTTGAAGACAGCGGCTTTTGTGCTTAATTCAAACTTTGGCCCCCCTGATAAACTCTTGGCCCTTTTAAGTCGACTGCTCTGGCGCCGGCTCTGTCGTGTTGTGTTTTTCTTCAAACTTTTGGTCCATTTTGTTCCAGTCCAACCACGGCTGATTTGGATTGTTTGCTTTTGAAAGACATATCACAACAAATTTTATAAACAGTACTTAAGTTGACTTAGAAAGATTACCGGCAAAACAAGAACCTGCAGTAAAAGGTTCAGCGTTAGCTTTTTGATTTGCTGTAAGTTTACACTTCCACAACTTGGTAGCTCATTGCATTGTAGCTATATAATATGTAATGCGGTCGATAGCCAAAGATAGGCGTAGGTTTACCCCTCCATCAGTGACAGAAAGCAAGAAACAATAAACAACAATAAACAATCGACTTGACAAGTTAATGTGTTTCCGAACATAATATCACCTTTAGCATGATACAGAGAAGCACTCAATGCAATGTCAAAAATCTAAATCTTGCTGCTTCTGTCATTTGGTTGCACAGTTGTCGCAAAATAACTACAATAATAAACTTCGCTTCTGGGAAAAAGTTGGTTTAAATCCTAATTTCTGTTCAATTGCTCAACTACATCGAAAGCAAAAGCTGTTTTATTTATTCCGTTACGCGGCAGCATAAAATTTTTGATCACCAAAACGCTCATATTTGAAATTCCTGTTGCTTGATTTTGCTCCCTTTTTTTTTTTGAAATGTGAGTAAGCATGAGGGGCATCTGAATAAAGTGTTTGTTTTCATGCACAAAGTTTCAGTGCGACATAGAGACCTAAAAACTCCAGAAATGGGGATTAGTGGGTTTAAAAATATTGTTTGGTGCGGTAACTTTTTTTAACGTTTGTAAAAATCGATGTCAGAGTCATGGTGCACATTAAAAAGTTCACTTTTTCTCATAACAGGCATGTTAAAATTATTTTTGTCATAACCCTACCCACAAATATAAAAATCATCGGTTTCGACACCTCCCTCATCCTTATAGGATAAACCTGGCTCGTTTTGACCGATAACAAAAGGATAAAAACAAAGAAAACCAAAAAATGCCAATTATATTTTCACAAATTCAGTAGACTTAGACAATCTACCAGTCCGAATCAATTACGGAAAAGCAAAGTCTTGCTTGCTCAATAAAATTTTCAAGTCGTCTGGACTACAATGTGTCTGGGCTGCAAGTGCGTCTGGGCTACAATTATCACGGAGTTACAGCTTTTCCATGTAGTCCAATAGACCTATGGTTAAGAGGGTGCTGCTGACTACACACAACAAATGTACAATTGCACTCGTAATGTTTCATACAAATTTTGCTAATGACGGGGCCTGGATATGCGCATTACTTTGTTTCATGATATGCAGATCGTGCTATTAAGAAATGCAACAATTTAGAATCTTTTGTAATTTACTAATGCTAACTTACTGTTATGACTATCCCTTCCGGTTCGTTGATGATGTCATACCCCCCAAGTGATGAGTATCTTTTGAGTGCTTTGACAATCGGGATGAGCGCGTTATCAGTGTACGACTGAAGTTTCCCATCGACAGTTCAGACCGTTTAATTGAGGACCTGCTCAATGGAACATATCATTAAAAACGCTTTAATTGGTGCTTAAAGAAAAGTATAGGAAAAAGACTTGAAAAAACATAAAATAAACTTAACTACACACGGAACCAAACTGACAGAGCTAAAAACAGCTTCTAGTCGTGTAAGAATTGAGAGTTTCGACTTTTACATTATCACGCACCTCATTGGTTTCACATTTTAGCGATATCACGCTGAGTTAAAAAAAAGCTGTAACACTTAACGCTGTCAATACAGTTAAAGTTTGCGCAACGATGGCAACTCTTGAAACAGCATGCTAATTAACCAATAACTTTGGTTCAGATGAATATGTTAGGAAAAACGGTTTTATTACATGGGCGGATTAATGAATGACACTAAAAAAAAAAACTTGCTTATTTTGCCGTTTTAGAAATCGAAGTACCCATAATTGCATAGTATAGCTAAAAACTCAAAGGACTTGAGCCCTCTTTTACGTTTACGAACTTAATCAATAAGCTTTCATTTAAGATATTTCTCACTTTAATGGCACATTTTATGCTTGAAAAAAACTGCACCAGTGTACTGTAGTCAATAAGGACTTTATTTAGTTAATTAACCTGCATTCGTTGAAGTGTCGTTATTCCAAGATGCACCGTTCCACAATACGAAAAACACCATCATGTTGTAACGCTGCGCAAAGATATTCCTTCATTTCTTCGATGATGTAATTGCACGAGCAATCCGCAGCACTCACTGATCCATCGGAGTTAAAACAAGGTGTTTCCTGATTATCGGTGTGAACTAATATACCTGCATCCGCAGCGTAAATTTGAAATAGGAATTTATTCAGTGTTTATACAAACTTGCATCTTATCCGGTTATTAGCTACAGCAGTCTCGGTAAAATATAAACATTTCCCTTCAAAAATGAGCAAATATTGTGAGCTTTACTATCTTTGAGCTGAACCTCTGAGTTAGTTTCGCTAAGTGAAGAACATTTTACATGATATTTAATTAACAAAGTCGAAGGATTATAGTCGCCACCTTCTCTGGCAAAATGTGTGGTAACCACCATTAGGTGCATGGAGCTTGTAGTACATGAATAAATGATTTGGTGTAGTGATCTTATTTATATAATTTAATTTAAACTGACATTACTCTGTTTTTATTTGTGGAATAGTAGGTATAATACAAAATCAGTCAATAATGTTGCTTACGAATCATTTATTATTAAATCGATTTCGGATAATAAACCATCTTCAGTACCTTATTCAAATAGAATCGGAGATATTCAAAGCGGAGATGAACCTCATTACTCTGTTTTCTTACGAATTGAGTTTCCTCCATTAGTGCTGATGCTTTTTAATACGTTTTCCAGAACAGTTTTGCTGCGCAAATTGTAGCGATAGTTTCCAAAGTCCTTTGCGTAATTGGAATAACTCGACCATGCTTGATTCATTCCGGACAAATATAGACCTGCTCTCCATCGTACCGGTAGCAAAACTTTCGGCTAAAGCGTAAAACTTTTTAAGCGTTGTTCATACAAGCCGATAATGTTGCATAAAAACTTCGTTGAAAGTGTTTCAAATGTCACAAAATACTGTATATTTTTTGTTGTTGACACAAATATAAATGATTAAGATGTTGTACAGTCGTCATGCACTTCAATGGCTGGCTAAATTACGAGCTCTTATCCAAATTCTTTTGCTAGACTTCATTGATCTAAATCTGGAAAATATGTAGCTGCAGAAATAAATAATGTCACCGGCACTGATTAATAACTAATGCTGTTTTTAGTCCATTGAACATCAAGTTCAAAATAATTGAAAGAGACTGCGAAATGAGCGAGTGTTCTACGAGTCGGGGCCATCCAAAATATACCTGCGATGCGATCGACTTTAGCGGTGAATTAAGTAGGCCCCGAAGAATCTTCCTGTTACGAGTCCGTTGAACCAACCGGTTGAAGTAAGGTTAAAGGCATCGCTATCGGTGCAGTAGGTCTAGGGTTCGATTCCCCGGCCGGTCAAATCAAACACATTGTCGCCAGCAGTTTGACACCGCTGCAACGTTCCTTCAAAGCTTTGTTGCCAAGGTGCTACGCCGCGGAGATGAATCTCGACACTCGTTACACACTAAAATCGTGATTTTAAACAGAGTGTTTTGCAAAAAAATGCGCTAGTCTACCGAGAAGTTCGATTTCATTGTTACGATGTAGAGACACCAGGCTAGACCATTATGAAACAACACGTTTGACAGACTTGGGCAAAATACTCTCCAAATGCATTTAAATGCAAATACGAAATACAGTGGCTATAAAGTAATTAAATACAAATACAAAACACTTTCTGGCAGTACTGGTAAATACAAATACTGTAACAACGTATATAAATACATTTTAAAATACTTTTCCAAAAAAAAAAAACTAGACCTATCGAATCTTTCTTATTAGAGACCCTTTTTTCTCTTGAGCATGAAAAATGCGACAATCATACTAAAATACTCGTTTTAGCTTTGCTCCACAGCGCTAGATTTCAATAAAGAGCCTTTACGTTTTATCAATTAAGTTTGATAAAAATTGCCCGAATATGTAATGTGCACCCCCAAGGTAACAAACGTAGCCTATATTTAAAATACAAACTCTTGTCATAAAAAGCATTTTAATACAAAATACACAAAATTAAATGTATTCCAATACAAATATAAACTACGGTGATTTGTATTTCAAATACGTATTTGTAATTTAAAATACAAACACATCCCAAGTCTGACATTTGATATGTCTACATCATAACGCAGGTCAACCAAACTGTTTCTAATTAAAAAAAAAAAAAAAAACTTCTTACTTGCTTCCGCTGCAAACTTGCAAGCGAACAGCTTCCGTTATTAGCAGCGAAACACAAGTAACCGCAATCGCCACAAGCAAGTCCTTCATCATCGAATTTTATTAGGATTAGAAGTATCACGGTAGTAAATTGTACAGAATGCGTTTAGATATAAAGTTATTGAACGTTTGAGAGTTGCAAATGAAACTACTCCGTCTAAACCAAAATATATATGAATATTCAGCGAAAGTTCGGTGCGTTTTTATAAGCTGGGAATTTTTAAATTTCTTTGTTCGATAGGTCACTATCTCACGAGCTTGTTGCGGAACTGTGGAAATTACTTTCCGTCACGTCATAGTTCTTAAAATAAATTCTAATTTAACTGATTTAAAAAATTGCACATTGATGCACCCGCAAAGGTAGCTGCTGGTGCCCAATACAAAAACTTAAACATCCTACGAACTCGATTGTACTTCAGACGTCATAGGAATTTTACTAATATTTGAGTAGCAATTGGCATATAAAATGCTAATCCAATTATTATAATTGGGAAGCAAGTACGATTTTACTGTGCAAAGTTATAACAACACTACACATAAATATTTGTAGGACCGAAAAAGGTCTACCAGATACCTTTTAAGTAAAACACTTTCGATCAGCGGTTCGCAAGTTTTTTCACAATTCCTCCCATTTCATCTCAGAAATTTTGTTTTTTCCCGCGTTAATGTAGGAAAATTTTGTTTTAAAAGTTATAAAACTTCCAATTTCCTAAGCCTTTAAAACTTTTGCTACTCCTACTCAGAATGGGGTGACGCAAATTGTCTGCAAAACCCGCATTTGCATTTAAGTGCCTGTGGGGAGAGAATACGCTTTCATAAATTACCGAGTATATCAAACTAACGTCATAATTAGGGGTAAATCCAGAAAATTTTGTAGGGGATGATGAGAGATCAAAAACAAAAAAGTTTATTTTGCTGTTGCATGAGTCCTCAAATATCGTAGAACAAATATGTACAGCTTAACGTTTAGGGAGAATGCAGGTCGCTGCACTAGATCCAACAATGTGCATGCTGTGGTAACTTGCTGAATATTTCTATGTTGTTTTATTTCGACATTGTGTAGTGGCGGAGATGGGGCTCTGCACTCGTTGTACGCTTCGGCATGATAACGCGTGTATCATAAAGATTAATTTGATAATTCAAAAATAATGTTTTGCTGGAACTATATACCAATTTCGGAATACATAAACATAGGTCGAAAATACCTGAAGCACGAAAAATATAGCCACAATTTGACCCTTTGCATAGTAGCTTACGCGTCGATAGCGACATCTTTAACACTTCGCTATAACCGTCCGGTTTCATGAAAAATTATTATAAACGTTAAAAATCTAAACTGACACTGCCAGTGACGTCCCATCGTGATGACGTAATATTGCGTAATATTTTTACGTCATCACAATGTGGCGTCACTGAACGACTCCCCCACCCCCATTGAAAAATCTTGCGTACGCCACTGGGTTCATTAGACCCCGCCAGTAAACTACATCGTTTTTTTTTTATGAAGAACAACAACAACACAAAAAATGCTCCGCAAGGAAAGCCGGATAGAAAAGGTTTTGGATTGGCTGAATAAATTGGAATTTGGTAAATGAACTGGATTCGCTTGATTGTAATACCATTTTCTTTCTAACTTTTTTACATTTTTCTACTTGTTTAGATCCTTAAAGTGAGGTTTTCAGATTTTTAACAATTCGAGAAAATTTTCATTTCAGAAGTAGTTCAACATAAAATTTCACGAATTTCGAAAAGTACTGTAATTTTTAGTGAGCAAAACGATTAAACGAGAATTCTAAGTAGTTAATGGGCAGTTGTATTTCTGCATAAACGAGCGTGAAGAAACTTGGTTATTAATGATTAATTATTATTTTTATTGCCCCAATGCTCTAGCCTAGCCGTGAAAGTGATAAATAAATTTGATAAAAAATATATTTGTTACCTGAGGTCTAAGCACGTCAATCACTGTTAGGTGCGGGTAATGATTTTTCACTACCCAACTACGTTTAAAAGCTTTTAGTGACAGTGCCACATAAATATTTCAACCATTTTGCGCAACAGCTTCCTTTTCAAGCTTACTAAATTGTATTTCAGAAAAAAGTTATTTTTTCTCTCTGCAGCATAGGCTTAATCCATTTTTGTTTAAAAATACCATATGTGGACATAGGCCGATGCACTTACCACTAAATCTGAAAAGAATTTTCCGGTATTTAGACACAATTTACCGGAAAACAAAAAATTGCAAAACCAAAAGTTTTACGGAAAAATTTTCGTGTTCTTAAAAATTCGACGATATTAAAGTGTCTTCACGTCACCTGACGCTGGTATGGTTGTTTGTGACCAGTCCATTATGTCATAATAATTTGTTGCATTTTGTTGTCTATTTTGTTTTGGCTCGCTCGGAAATTCGTAGATTAATAAAAGAAGGGTGAAGTAAAAAATTAATTAATTATTGAAAGAAGTTCCATATTCTCTGTAAATTTTTCAAAATTAACGAGAAAACTGCGATTGAAGTGATCTTTTTCTTCCAGTCAAGGCTTGACTTGACTTGAGGTGTCACTACGATGATATCATTCTGGTTTTGTTTTCTGTCCTTTATCAGGTACAAAATTGTTTTACAGTAGAACGCCGATCATCCGAACTAATCAAAATCAGGTGTGGTTCGGATAAGTGATTTGTTCGGATAATCAAACAACATGCATTATTACAAAATTACATCTCATACATTAAAAAGAACACAAACATTGTGTTTTATTGCCTGTCAGAGGTTCTCAAACTTTTTCTTGTCACGACGCACTCTCAGAAAACTTTTAATCTCGCAACGCGCTGGTGTAAATGTAAAATTTTTGGAAACAAAATAATGTGTTTGAAGTTTGGCGCGTTGTAACTGCAAGATTTTTTGTCACAACGACTCCTCTGTTATTTTTTTATTTGATTTTGCGGATTTCACAGGATATCATACAATGGTGTTCTACTTCACAGTCGTTGCTGGGGATACCGTCATTTCAGTTTTTGGTATCGCTTGACCTAAGAGCGAACCCAGTCCCTCAACTACCAAGAAAAAATTCGAACCACTAACTTAATCGCAAGCTATGAGGCTCTACTTCTTTCGAAATCTTCCAGAGAATCGTCTAAGAACGATAAAAGCGTATGAATCTGTAATTACTATTGCGATTTTTTGTGACTTATAAAATCGAAAAATATGACTTTATTTTTTGAAACATATGATTTTATGTGACTTTCTTTTTAGAACAGCAAATTTATGCTGTTTTCCGTAATTAACATCTCATATGCAAGTCTAAACATGTATATTTTGAACAAGAACATACTCGAGAGAACGAAGAATTCATTTGAAAATCAGTAAAAAATATTCAAATGTGCATCTTACAACAAGTAAGATATTCTACTGTTGAGTACAATTTTATAATAGAATGCGACGTGTGCATCGGTAAAATTTCGGTTTTGATAAATCATGGATTTTAACATCGAAAATGACCGTTTTACAGATGCCGATGTAGGCTGGTATTTGTTCACAACTTGGCATACAATGCTGGAGAAATATCTGGTCTGCTCGTCTCCACAATGGTTTTTGCATAACTTTTTTATAAACTGATGATATAAAAGTCGCTTCAAATGCTTCGTGAAAGTCGGCTTGAAAACTTGAAAATTCTCCTTGCCCCTTCTAAAGATAAAATTACCCTACTAAAGATAACAATTATTGTCCACAAATACAGCAGAATGTGTCGGGATCATTCTTACAAGATCGTCTCTTTTTTGGCATTTTAGCTTCTTATGGGCAAAATCAATGTTTTACTGTACACTATAATACCTGCAATAGGCTACTATGAGTATACTCGTCTTTTATAGCTTGCTTACAACATACTTAAATGCAAAAATTATGATTTAAAGAATATCTGCTGTAGCCAAATCAGTAGGTCTGTTGATTTCTAACTACCTGTATGCACCAACAACTGTGACAGTCTGTTTCTGTTTAACTGACTGAATCATGGGTGACCAGAATCGCTATTTTTTGTGTAGATTTAACGGCTCAGATTGCCGAGTGGTAAGAGCGTCCGCTTCTGGAGCTGTAGACTAGGATTTGATTCCGAGTCGGGTCAAACCAATGACTTTAAAATTGATATTTACCGCTTCCCTGCTTGACGCTCAGCACTAAAGGGACAGTTTGGAGAACAAGCCGGCAAGTTTACTTGTTGTGTCGTTGGAAAAGGCACTCAGCGGGATTCCCCCATCTTGGTGTGGTAGACAGATGGCTGGCAACTCCAAGCGAGCTCGTTACAGCGCTTGATCGCTTTTTTGTGATAGGAGGGTAAATATGCAGCTAAAATACAAAAATATATAATGTCAGCAACATTGCCAAAGATGACTCATAAATCAAGAAGAGAAAATTCAGGCCTGCGTTTTCAGATTAAAATGCAAAATACTGAAAAAACCCGACGTGCTAGAAAAAAACTAATTGCATATTCGTGTTTAGCGCCCCCAAATTTACTACAATCAACTCACTTTTTCTTGGAGTTTTTTTTTGTGTTGCACAGTGAAGGAATTAAACTGACAAGATCAAGCGTTTGTATTATGGTTATTGTGGATGCGCGGTTGGAGACCAAAATAAAGCTTGGTCTCCTTTATTTTCATTTTAGATAATGCTGAAACTTGTAGTTGGTGGAAGAGTAAAAAAAAACTATAATAAAAACTAACAATGTTGCCATTAAACCATAACTAAATTGTTTTGGTAAAATGCTACTAAGTGGCTGAAAAATTTCGGTCGAAATTTGCATATTTTATCACCAATTATGCCAGGTTTTTTCAAACAAGGAGAACTACAATCATTATAAATATAATAGACTTGTTGCTACTCATTAAAAGACCTAATTAGAAGGTATATTAAATAAACTTGTTATGGGCAATAGTGATCGAAAATGTAAAAAGCATCAATTTTAACCAAAAATTCAAACGCTTTTTTCGGAAAATCCTGACGTCTACGTAAAAAAACAAGTTCAAATTCGGACTCAGTGACCACAAATTACCCTAAAGCACTCCTGTTTGTTCTTGAGTTTTTTTTTAACTGAAAATTTGTTGCACAGTGTAATTTGTATTTCATAACAAAAATCAATGGTCATATTTTATCACCTCAAAAGAAAATACGACTTTTTATGACTTTATATCTCCTTAAATAGACCACGTATCAACGTAGTTTTTTCGCGATTATCGATTTCATAAGTTTTTGCGCAACCAAAAAAATATAACTTTGATGAATTTTATCCCCCCTAGTAATTACTTAGCATTTTCCGTTTTTGTCAAGTGGTGCATGCGCTGGAACACAATTTATAAAACGGAGTTCATTTAAAAAATAGATGCTTATAAAGTCAAGGTTACAAGCTGCGCAACGAAACCACACATGCACAATTTGATATCAAAGCTGGTGCTAATGTTCTCCGATTACAAGGCCGTTGCTTTTCTACAGCCTTCCAAAAAAATTCAAATCAAATCTTTATTATTCTCAGGGTAATACGTCGAAGCGTGTAAAGATTGGTAGGGTTCATCTGCGTGGCTTAGCACCTGCGCAACACAGCATAAAGAAACGTCGCAGCAAGGGTTAATATTGATAATGAAAAAGTAAAGAATAATATTCGATATTCGATAACTCAAAAAAAGTAGACAATTTCTACCAGGGAGTCAAACTGTTTAATTTTTCCGGTTCAAGTTCGGTTGGGGTGCAACAGCGGTTTTAAATTTCGGTTCAGTTCCGGTTAAGGTTCAGATACAGTAAATTGAAACGCTCCAATTTGAGTTCGCTCCAGTAGAAAATATTTCAAAACCGGTTTACAAAGTTCCGGTTCAGGTTCGCAGTATAAAATGGTATAATTCTTGTAACACAATTTAAAAAATGAAACGTACAAAGCAACTTTTCTTCGCATTGACAGGCAAATATAATGCATAAAATACTTGTAGTAAAGCCAGTTTCGAGATAATTAAATTGTTACTATGCTCTGACACCGGCGGCCTATACTTTGATAAAGAAACATACTTGTATCTTCACATTGACGGGCCAATGTACTGCTTGTAGTGCTGTGCAAGTACTGTATTTCTTTGAACATAAGCCGCCTTCAAAGTGACGCGTGTTACCTCACGGAGCGAGCCGTTTTTTCAATCGGTTCGGGTTCGGTTAAGGTTCGCAAGCACTCAAATTATTCGGTTCAGTTCCGGTTCGCTCTTAACGATTTTGAAAAATACGGTTCGGGTTCGATTAACGTTCGTCAAAAATAGCGTAAAACCGGTTTATAAAACTCCGGTTCGGGTTCGGTTCGACGCCCTGATTCCTACATTCGATGACAAAAATGAAAAGTAGAGAATATCGATCAATCGATAACGTCAAATCGATACTTTCCTCTGACTCAGTTGATTCCTACATTCGATGACAAAAATGAAAAGTAGAGAATATAGATCAATCGATAACGTCAAATCGATACTTTCCTCTGACTCAGTTAACAGCGACAGCGTCAACATATTTTGATGCTAATGGAGGCAGGTTAGGCATAGTGGAAAAGTCGGTATCGAAGGCATAGCATATTATAATAGGCAGTTTAAAACAGGAATACTAGAAGGCAGTGGCGTAACCACGGAGGGGGGGTTGGGGGTTACAAGCTACCCCCTCCCCCATTGAGCCTCAAGTGACTCACCTCATAATGTGTGGATGCGGCCTGCCGAGGACGTGAAGGCCTTTCTTTCTTTTGTACTTCACTTGATTTTAGGTGGAAAATTTGGCTTTTGCTCTTCACCATCATTCTCAACCCTTTCCATTGCAAAATCCTGGCTACGCTAGTGCCAGAAGGCCTACTCACTTTTTATTATAACAAAAATCAAAGATCACTTTTTCTCTTACATACTTTCTACCTTTGATCTTGGCCTACTTCAGATGCTGTTGATCAAAAACTTTTTTCTGCAATGTTGGAAACACAAAAGTATTCCTACCAGTATCAGATGTAATCTTTTAATCTAGTATCAGTATCAGAAGTATTCCTACCAGTATCAGATGTAAAAGCTGGTGAACAAAAGTTCAGAAAACACTGAATGTCAATACCGGTAGGCTATCTGAATTTGGTGCAAGTAACAAGCTAATGAAAAAAAAATAAATAAACAAAATACAAGAAATGGAATCAAAAATGACAGTGCATACGGAATTTCCCGCACGCTAATTGTTGTTATGCGGATGTAAAGTAAAATATTTACCTGCAAACACCACAAAAACCAGATAGGGTGTTAAAAATAACAAAAAAGTAAAACTTTTGAAACAATTTAAGCAGAAAAAAAGTATCTATTGATTAATATCAATTTACCACGCAAAAAAGTTGGGAAAAGCCCCAATCGATAATGAAAAAAAAGTAAAGAATTTTTGCATTTGATGACGAAAAAGTAGAGAATATCGATTATCGATTTCTAATCGATATTTCCAACCCTGGTCGCAGCGGTGGTGATTCGTTGGCGAACCTGTCTATGCATAATTTAACCGGCTTGGAAGACGAACCCTTGTCTCCCACACCGAAAGCGATGTCGTTATCGCTGTACCAACCAGCGGGTTATTGAACAAAAGAGAGCAGTAAGAGAGAGAGCAGTAATTTATTTACCAGGCACATAAAAAAAACAGAACACAAGTTACACAAATCGAAAGAACACAGTTTGACTTCAAATTTAACAAATGGACAAACAATAAGTTGCTACAATATTGCCGAGACGGGAGACTGCGAAGTGACCATGGGAGGTCTTCGAGTCAAGCAGCCACCACAGACATTATTCGGCCGCTTAAAGATAACGAGATAAAAATCTATGGTATCCTAAAATTTTAATTAGCTCTTACAATCCACTTATAGGAATAAACGTTTTGAAAGTTGTATAGATGTTAGTTTCTTAGATTAATTGACCACGTGATAAATAGCTATAAGTTGATTTTTGAATTTAGATTTAAATTTTCTGAACGAAAGGATTTTAAATTCAGGGGAAAACGAATTACAGATTTTAGTGCCCTGAAACTTAATAGACCTTTGACAACGTTGAGTTGAAAATTTGGTTAAGTAAAGACTTTTTTGGGTTTGGGATCATGTTTGTCTACAATGGATTGTGGAGAGATCGGTGAATAAAGAAGATATGCCAGGAGGAAGAAGGTTATGAGAGTGTGAGAAGTTATGAGAGTGCAAAAAAGATACAGCACTATCAAATACACTGAAAATTAAATTATTACTGCATAACAATAGGGTTATATAGCGCATAAAATATAAGCTACTGTTGATTAGAAAACAGAATATTCCGAAGAAAGCTAAAAGTTGTGAACTCTTGTGAAATCAATTAAAGCAGTTTGTTTTTGCCAAAAATGAAACAAAATTGTGGTTAAAATTGAGTCCCATCGTGTGATCCAAATTATTTTGCGACGCCCTTCAAAAATTAAAACGACGCAACAGGGCGTCGCGACGCACAGATTGAGAACCACTGTTGTAGGTTATTAGCATCGGCAGTATAGTAATCACTAGGGCGATTTTGGGTTACAAAAGTTACTTTTTTTTGCTAGCTCCAATTAACGTAAAAAGCGTTTAACCAAAATTTCACAGCTATAGGGTCAGTATTTAAAAAGTTACAAGGTTACAAAAAGTTACTTTTTGTCTTTTAGGTTACATTTTGGTTTTCGTGCTTTTTTGCATAATTTTTTCAAGTTTTTTGTCTTGGATTGATGCAAGAAAGATAAATTTACAATCTACAAACACTAAGGTGTCTCTTTGGTGCCAGCCAACTACCGCTTCTGTGGAAAGAAGTTTTTTTATGCTTAACAAACTACTTGCAAAAGACAGGAACTTTCGACCACAAAATGTAAAACACTACATGTATGTTGACTATAACTTAAGTACGAGGTAGAACTGGGCCTTCTTCACGTTTTTTCATGTTTGGCTGCAACTATTTTCGTTTTACTGGTATTCTTTTAATAAAGTTACTTTTTGGTTACTTTTTTACAAAAATAAAGTTACATTTTTAAGTTTTTTAGGTTACAAAAAAATCGCCCTAGTAATCACTCATTTTTTTGCTTCAAACTTGTCGCTCTGTTAGACCTTAGCATGACATTTTTGGACGCACAGTATGGTGTTTTGTTAATTTTTTTTTTTTTTTTTGTTTAAGTCGTGTCCGGATGATAGGCGTTTCGGACAACCGGCGTTCGAATAACCAGCGTTCTACTGTATGTACAAAATGATTGCTATTCTAAAGCATATATTAACTAACCACGGTTTCGAAAACTTGTTGCGGTAAAAGGTTTTGTTTTTCATGTATTTGATTTGTTAAATTTTTTTTCTATTTATTTGTATGCTCAATTTAGGTGGGTCGCAACTGTTCTTGCAGATAGTGTTTCGAAACGAATTTGGATTGCCTAAGAAAAGGATTGAGAAACACTGAAAGTATTAGTAGCAAAATGGAAGATCATTTAACTTAATAAAGTAGTAAATATTAAATAATGCACTTATTCTTTTTTATTTCAAGGAGTACATAACGTATTAGGCCTATAAAATGTACGAGTATATTCTCTTGTTGACCTAATTTGGAGTGTCCGTTCCTTTTCTGGACGACATGTTGAGTGGGCGTTGTAACACAATATGCCAGCCTCTGTGATGAGATTAAAATACTGATAATTTATCACTTTACAGCGGAACACTTCACGTCAGTGGAAGTTTTTTATCTTCAAACAAAGATTTTTTTGTGCCTTTTTGATGGCAAAATCATTTAGGTTGCATAAAAATGGTCCTACGATGATGACATGTTGTTTCTCGGATTATTGAGGAGCCTACGTCATTCTTCGGAAAAAAGTGACTGCATATTCATATGCAATCTTACAGTAAACGCAATAAAACAGAAAAGGAAAATGTTGAGTTGTTGCTTATTAACATAACCAGGTGCTAAATGTCTTGCAGGTCAAGAGCTATTATTGAATAGAAGTTGTTTAGAGAGAAATAACCTTACAGCTGTTTCGCGCGATTGCGCTGTTCGGGGGTTCGTATTCAAACAGAATGTTAAAAACAGTAATATCTCGTTGCAGTTCGACGTTCAGTGCAAGCTGTGTTCCCGAATTAAAAGTAGATCTTCCAATCCAAATGGAAAAGGAAGATATCCCTGACGGATCTCCAAGAAACTTCAGAGGTGCGGTAAAAAAAAACTACGTAAAATATCCTAAAACTTAGTCAAGAAAACCCTCTGCCTAAAATCGTAACATAACCATTTTGTCTGTAAAAATTATCACGTAACTGTAGTATTGTTTTTTGAACGAAACCTCATCTAAAGTCTTTATAAATCGTAGGCTCTAGTTGGGAGAGGACGTATACTCTTCAAGATTATTTTATTAATAGGCTATCATCTATATGAATTAACTGCTTGATGTATTTTCAAAAAATTACCAAAAGTCTTCACTTGAGGCAAATTGTCAGCAGCAGCGTAAGTTGTCCCTTTTCGCAGTATATCAGTAAAATAATGGTCCTTTTAGTTTTTTGGTTGTGCTCACTGCACACTTTGCACAGTGCAGTTTGAAAAAGTCGGAAATTTTAGTCGATGAAATGTCAACTTTACGACAAGCATGACGTTTCATTTCAGACAGCGGGATCGAGGCCGCGTACAGCTTTGCAAATGACGAAGAACTGCACTATCAAATTCCAATTCGCGTTTACAAGGAGGAACACATTTACGCTGAGCCTCTTGATCTCCTTGCAAAAAATGAAGAATTTGTTGAAGGTAATATGCGAAAACTGCAAATGCTTATGACACATTTTTGTTTTTGAAGCCGAACGTTTTCTAGAAAGTCTTGTAGTGTTTTATTATAACTGAAAAGGGGGATATCCATAGATTACAACAGGTCACTCCACCATTAGGCCCACCGGTTTCTGCTGCTGACCAAACCAAAACAAAGAAGTTGCTGGTGGAATCAAATGGGCTAAGAAGCTCAAGCATTATCCCAAGTTTTTAGTTAATACCGATAACGCATTTGTAGGCCTACTATGATACTTTTTACGTTTAGAATTTATTTAGAGTGGAGTCTAAACTTTCTAGAAGCACAAAATTGTAAAATAAGCATTTTTATTCCATTCTTTTGTAAAAAGATCTACATCCGTTTCTAAACGTGGCAGCTGCAGCCAGTTCATTGTACCATTTTTCATCAGTGCAACTCATAATTGTAAAACAGGTCTTGAGTCACGACTTCGCTTAGTGTTTGTTTTGTGACCTCGTGAACCTAATGAAGCATGACGAACAGATCTAGAAATGTTTAGAGAGGAGGAGCAGAAAAACGCTTATCTTGAAGGTTTGGGGGCTGGAAGTATAATCGCAGTGGTGTCAGTAGGCTACTACAATGAATTATTGGGTATAATGGCAGAGCTGGATGTCTCGTGACACGTTTTTGAGTGTCTCGGTCTCGCTATGCCAATGTCTCGTCTCGGACTTCGAAAGTCTCGGAAAATGGTCATGTCTCGATCGAGACATAAAGATATTTTGGCTTTCAAACAGCTTTCAGCTTTTTGATACGTAATCAACAGCAATAAGAATAATCTACGACCAGGCCAACCCGATGTATGCAAAGCAAAAAGTTTGGCATAATTTCGCCCTTTCGAAAAACATTTGGCCAGAAGTTTTAGCTTATGAAGTCTCGTGTCTCGCATCGCTTATAAAATCATGCAAAATTTTATGGCAATCAATTAATTCAGAACTAAAAAACCTGCAATGGTTTTGTTTTAAAAAAAGTTATAAACAGCTTTTGATTAGTCCGAACTAAAATAGCACGGGTAATTTAATATGAACGGATCAATTTTTTGCTTTAAATTACCAAAACATAGATAATTTAATAATTTGGACTGCAATCCTATACAATTCCTACGGTATGTGTTTGACTTTTTTTCATTTACGTTAATTCTGCTTTGTTTGTTATTTTCCTGATGTGTTTCTTACAGAAACTACTGTCATTCCTCGACTCAATGAAATTATAAGAGTGTAATAAGTTTAATTTTATTTTTTTCGGCCAAAATATTTTATTTTCATGTCATTTTCGTGTAGTTATTATTATTTTTTCGTGTGTTGAAATTGCACTGCCACCAAATTGTTTTTATTTTTTTCACTCTGTGTTACTGTGCTTTGCTAAGCCAGGGAGCCTCTCGACTCTGATAAACGTATGGCTCTTCGGTGCTCCCTGCCTTTAAATCGCAATGTGAGAAGCAATATGCGATTATTTTTCTCTCGCCGATAGCGATTTAAAAGGACAATTAATAAATCTACTCTTTCTCTCTCGTAACTTTAAAGTCTCATCTAGTCTCGACTTTAACAGAAAAAGTCTCGGGTTGCGAAGCTATGAGGTCTCGGTAGATTGGGTCCTCGTTCCTGCTCTGTAAAATGGGTTATCCCCCTTGGTCAGGGGTTGGAAATCAATACCCAAAAGAGTAAAGAAATAATCGATATTTGATAGTTCACCAAAAAGTAAAGAAATAATCGATTTCGATGGTAGTTTCAAAAAGTAAAGAATAAAGAATATCGTAATTGATAGTCGATATTACATTGAGCATTTAGCGGTGTACGCTAAGCTTTTTTTGTGATGTTCTCACATTCATGCGGTAACTTACCGACAAACGACGGATATTGTACATGCGAAGCAACTTAGCTATTATAACAATCTTTTTTTTTTTTGCTTTTTGTTGGCACAAAAAAAAAGAATTATCAGCAAAAACAAGATAATTGTTTCTTGTTTTTGCTTTCCGACAATTATTTTAAATTTACTGAAGTGAGATAAAGTAACCTGGACAAAAAGAATCAAATATGGAATATCGAATTGCGCCGAAAAAAAAAGTAAAGACAAGGCCATATTCAACACTCATTCAAAAAAGTGAGGGCTCCAGTGCATTCGATGAACAAAAAGTAAAGAATATCGCAATCGAATATCGATTACAATCGATTTTTCCCAACCCTGCCTTTGGCCCCCCCTGAATTGTAGTTTTTGTATACTTATTTGCATACTTATCCTCCTACCACGATAAAGCGATCAAAGCGCTATAACGAGCTCGCTTAGGTGTTGCTGTTACAGTTGCTAACAGCAGCTGCACAAATCAGACCAGGTTTAAAATCAAATACTTTATTGCAGCTAAAAACCCGCGTCTAGCACCGGTGCCAATGCTAACTGACTATCCAGTCACATTGCAAAGCAAGACCATTCCGATCAACACGTCATTACGTCATTACATAAAAAGCACAGACTCGCGAGAAAGACGAGCTTCCACCATCTTAACGTCATTATGTACCAAAAGCACAGCTTCGAGTTTCTACCATCTTAACACAATGTTACATTCTCCCCCCTCTTACGAAAGGTTTCCTGCTCATCAATTCACATAATCGCATTAGTTGCAAATAGCCATAGGTTCCACAACAGCGACCAAGACCCCTCATAAAAAACAACAACAACAACAACCGTGACAACAAAGTGAAACACAAGAAAACAATTAAAGACACACAAATTACGCGCAATAATAAGTGGGCCGCCTCAAGGTGTGCCGTGGTCGAAGATTTACTCCTGTGCCCAATGTTTCATTTGATTGTCGAACGGGACCACGTTTAACAAAAGTAACGCCACCTTTACTTATCAATTTGTTCTCTGGTTTTAAGTTCGAGGGTTCAGATTCAGCGTTCAATTCAGTGGGCACATCAGGTTGAAATTTACCACGGCTGCGCTTAAGACGGTTAAAGTGCACAACTTTTCTGCAAGTTTTATGCATGTTTTCAATAACATAATTAACAGGTGGCAACACTTCAACAACACGATACGGACCATTATACGGCATATGAAATTTTCTTGGTTCATTAGTGTTCAACACAGTGCTTTTTAACATTACAACATCACCAACTTCATATGTGCTAGCAGATGCGCCCTGATCATAACGTTGTTTCATGGATGCTCTTCGCTTTTCAAGTCTAGACTTCACAGCTTCATGCACGAAGTCATTCTATCTTGCAGATCGGATATAACATGTGTCGATGGAGCGAATGATGGTTTGCCCGATATTAGATCAGCTGGCAGACGGAGATCCCTCCCAGTTAGTAGGAAATGAGGTGAAACACCAGTTTCTTCGTGGCGACTCGCATTATATGTAGCACATATAGCCGACAATGACAAGTCCCAAGTCTGTGCATCGGGTTGCACATAATTTTTCAGCATAGAAATGATTGTCCGATTATTCCTTTCAACACCCCCGTTTCCTTCAGGGTGATAGGCTGTCGTCCTGGATTTTGCACACCCCATCAACTGTATTAATTCTTTAAACAGTAGACTTTCAAAATTGCCACCTTGGTCTGAATGAATCCGCTGAGGGACGCCATGTACTGTAAGCCAATTGTTGTACAAAATGAGCGCCGTCTCTTGTGCCGTTTGCGTGCGCATAGGCCATGCTTGCATGTACTTAGTGTACATATCACACGCAACCAGTATGTAGCGATTACCAGAGTTAGTTGTCGGAAGGCCCCCAAGAACATCGATTTCAATTCTCTCCATTGGTTCCAGTTCGGAAGATGGCACAAGAGGTGCCTTAGGTCTTTTGGGTGGTTGCTTCCTCTGATCGCACATTGCACACTCTGTGCAAAACTGGTCAACGTCTGATCTCCAACGAGGCCAGTAAAAACGTTCTGAAATCTTCTGTGCTGTCCGTTCAATGCCTAGATGACCACCGCCATGAGCCGACTGGTGTAAAGACTCCATTACATCCGCCTGCAACGCACTCGGAACAAGCAATTGGTAGCGCCCCGTCATCAAGTGATCTTCATGCTTTCGATAAAGGCAGTCGTGATGCAACGATATTTCACCAAACATTGACCAGTAATGGCGAACCTCGCTGCTCATTGTTTTCATCTCTTTAGCCTGCGGCCGGTGACCCTTGCGAATCCAATCAAGCATCACAGACAAATGCTCATCATTCTGCTGAGCAGCAGAAACATTCATCGAGGTCCACCCACAGCACTCGGACATATCAATGGCAGATATCTGCCTGCAACTGGTAGCGTGGGTCGTGCTATAATCTTCGTCTACTTCGAACGGGCATTTTTCTGCATCGCATTGTTCATTAACATTAGGCAAACGGCTTAGGGCATCAGCATTCTGGTGTTTGGCGCCAGCTCGGTGAACAAGTTTGAAATCAAACTCCGCCAGTAACTCAAACCAGCGAGCGCATTGTCCATAAGTATCCTTGGCCTGCCATAGCCATCGGAGGGATGCATGATCAGTTCTCAATAAAAACGGCTGATCGAGGTAACAACGAAATTTCTGCAAAGCATGAACTACTGCCTACAATTCTTTGCGAGTTGTGGAATAATTGCGTTCCACTTTATTAAGTGCGCGACTAGCGTATGCAACAGGATGTTCAAGGCCATCATACACTTGTGACAAAACACAACCCACTGCGGTATTCGAGGCATCTGTGTCAACGATAAACGACTTAGAAAAATCAGGGTGCTTTAGGACAGGCGCAGTTGTTAAAGCATTTTTCAAAAACACAAACACATCATTGCACTCTTTTGACCAGCAAAACGATTTCGGTGAATTCTTGGTTATATCATAAAGCGGTGCTGCTAGTTTAGCAAAATCTTTTACAAATTTTCGATGATAAGAAGCTAAACCCAGAAATTTTTGAACATCTTTAACGTTCACAGGTGTTGGCCAATTAACTATGCATGAAATTTTGTCAGGGTCACAAGACACTCCTGATTTCGATACAACATGTCCCAAGAAATTAACTTCAGTTTTCAGAAAATTCCATTTTGAAGGTTTTAACTTCAACCCATGTGCAGTAAGACGTGACAAAAGTGCGTCCAAATGTTGCAAATGAGCATCAAAAGTTCGTGCATACACAATTATATCATCCAAATACGCTAAAACACCATTCCATTCAATTCCATTTAAAACAATTCGCATTAAATGCTGAAACGTGGCCGGGGCATTGGCAAGTCCAAAAGGCATTACATTAAATTCAAACAGCCCCTTATGGCAGGTGAAGGCAGTTTTCTCTTTATCCCCCTGGCTCATGGGAATCTGCCAATATCCCGCTTTTAAATCAAGTGTAGTGAAATACCCACAACCAGATAATTGGTCAAGACTCTCGTCAACCCTAGGCAAGGGATAACTATACTTTTTGGTGCAATTGTTCACAGCACGGTAATCAACACAAAAACGGAAGCAGCCATCCTTTTTCTTAACCAACACTATTGGGCTAGACCAGGGAGATTTGGATGGGCTTATAATGCCATCTGCACACATTTCATCAACAAGTTTATCAACCTCCACTTTTTGCTTATTGGACATCCGACGTGGATGCTGCCTAATTGGTACAGAATCACCGGTGTCAATCTTGTGACTCACCTGGTCTGTTTGACCTAGATCATTCGGTGACAAGGAAAATGCTGCAATGTGTTTTTTAATAACTGCCATCAAGGCATCCCGTTGGACCTCGGACACGTTCAACTCATTTAGTCCTAGTTCATCACACAAAAAAGAAAACTTATCGTCTTCATCACCGTTCACCACTTGCGGGGTTTCCGTCAATTCTGAAACTGTACACAAGGTAAAGTCACAATCGTTACAATGATTTTCACAAATATTGCTAATTTTAGCCACGTTTGTTCCAGCGGGTAAAAATTTACCTATAGAAGTAAAATTTGCCAGTTTTACCTGAGCGGTGGTATGATCACGAATTTTAGTAACAGCACTTGCGGATAAAATTTCGTATTTATCAAAGAACGCTTGATTTCTTTCGACAATAACTACATCGTTATCTGAAAAATTATCCTTTACTCTGCAGGACACAACAATCTCAGTGAAAGGCGGCACGAAAAGTGATTCAATTAAACTTGCGCATGCAAACCGAATTGAGTTGCTGCTATCCGGGCGCCGTAGCAACTGCACAGAAGCGTTTCCGGCGGCTAATGTCTTATGCTTATAATCAACAATGCACTGATGGTCTTGTAAAAAGTCTAGTCCTAAAATGCAATCCTCAGTCAAGTTTTTACACACATACACAATCATCTGGGTTCGGATACTGCCAATCGCAATATTTATTCTAGCCATTCCCGTTATCGAAAGAGGTTCTCCTCCAGCTCCAACAAATCTCACATTCATCGGGCGCTTCATCAACTCGCTATGAGCACGAGATTGAAAAAAAGACTCCGACACAACAGTAACCGCTGCGCCTGTATCAATCAGTGCATAAGTTGTAGCACTATTAACAATAACTTTTGCGTATTTGAACAGTTCCCCCGCAACAGTCGAAACTTTATAGGTAACTGAAGGACTTACTGGTTGAGAAGCGGTTGGTGCTCCTTGCTGAGGTTTATCGCCCTCCCTTTCGTACACCCGATGTCTGGACTCTGGACAATATCTTCGAATATGTCCTTTTCTTCCACAACCATAGCAAGTGACATTTTCTAAGCCATGAAATCTCCCGTTGCGATTCGGTGAATTATTTGCGTAAGATCGAAAATTGCAACGCTCTCGTAATTCTTGTACTTCCTTTCGGAGCTCTGCCACAACATTCTTCAATTCTGCAGTCTCGGTTGTTCTCACTGTATCAATCACTGACACAACATTGCTTTCAGAGCTGCCGTCGAAAGTAAGCAAACGCTTAGCCGTCTCCAGAAAACTTGGGGAGTCTGTCTTCCCAACGTTTGAAGTTACCAGTCGATCAACATGATGTTTGTCTCTCAAGCCAGCCAACAAAACGTTGTACAAGACATCATTCTTGATTCTGGAATCTGCTTTTTCTGGATACGCCAATTCTCCAAGCTGATGCAAGGCAGTGACGAAGCTTCGATTCGACTCTCCAATTTCTTGACATCTGGTAATCAATTTCTGTCGCGCATTCCTAGATTGTTTTCCCCCAGCTACTTCATTAGCCTTTTCCAAAAGGTCGTCAAAGTTCAACTCGTATAATTGCCGATCGGGTTCCTGCATTTCAAACTTCATCTCGCTCGGTAAACTTGACAGAAACACATGCTTTCTGGTTGCATCCTTCGCGTCTATGCTTTCACAGAAACTCTCGAAACTGGCCAAAAAAGAGGTAAAACTTTCTCCCAGTCGGTATTGAGGTGGTTGGCAAAAATAATTCATGATCCTGGCGTGCTCGCCAATGTTACAGTTGCTAACAGCAGCTGAACAAATCAGACCAGGTTTAAAATCAAATACTTTATTGCAGCTAAAAACCCGCGTCTAGCACCGGTGCCAATGCTAACTGACTATCCAGTCACATTGCAAAGCAAGACCATTCCGATCAACACGTCATTACGTCATTACATAAAAAGCACAGACTCGCGAGAAAGACGAGCTTCCACCATCTTAACGTCATTATGTACCAAAAGCACAGCTTCGAGTTTCTACCATCTTAACACAATGTTACATTGCCAGCCATCTGTCTACCACACCAAGATGGGGAATCCCGCTAAACGCCTTTTTCAAAGTCACAACAAGTAAACTTACCGGCTTGTTCTCTAGTCTCCAGGCTGTCCCTTTAATGCTGAGCGTCAAGCAGGGAAGCTGTGAACACCAACTTTAAAGTCATTGGTTTGACCGGACAGGGAATTAAACCCGAGTCTACAGCTCCAGAGGCGGACGCTTTTACAACTCGACCATCTGAGCTGTTGAATCACCCGTGACGAATATAATCAGTATTTTTACAAATGTTGCCCCATGAACTACTGTCTACACGACTGCATTTTGTGATTTGTGATTACTTCATTTTTTATCCTTCTGTCGCGAGAAAGCGGCGGAAGCGATATGCATTGGACGAATCCAGACTCCCTTAGAAGTTGCCTTTGTTTCCGAGTTTTTCGCTTGAATTTTGCTTCTGACTTCTTCAATTTGCTGCTTGTTAGTTTCCACCAAGCAGAGATAATTGTCGTGAAGCATTTTATCCAAGGACGCAACAACGAGGGTTGGGTGGGAGTTGAACCATCAATCTTGCGATCATGGCCGTCGTAAAAACGACGCTCCGAACCACTCGGTCATGCTGCTGCCGAATTAATTTAAAGCGCCGTTGATTTATTTCGCAAATTTTTTTCTGAGGACTTTAATAGGCCAGTGCTAGAATCAGGTAGGCAAAGCCGTAGCAGCCGCCCCGCAAACCCCCCAATTAGGGGGTGCACTGCCAAAAAGGGCCCCAAATGGTCTTAAAAGACCCAAAGTTGCATCAATTCAAAACAAAATTTTGCTTTGCGAATCGCGTTGAATGGAATTTTTTGCGCTCAGATTCTATATTTCAGTTTTGAAATTCCTGTGTAAGAGTGCGCGTAGGACTTGAAAAAGGAGGCCGGTGCGGAGTTAGATTTAATCATTTTTTAATTTTTATTTCAAATTTTATATTATAGTCTACTGTATTTGATGTACAGTGTATACCGGATGGTTGCTGATTAGAACGGCACAAGTTCATTGGGCAGTCTCCCTTCAATACCGTTGAACTTTTAATTCAATTGTAATAAGTGCTCGCTTGCGTTTCTCCTTGAATTTACAAAATGCGTTGTTACTGTTACCAGTGCGGAACAAAGCTTCAGAAATCTGAAACCTGCCTATTAAAACGTTTAATAGATATAATGGCAAACAGCAGACTATCTTTTTACTTTTTATTTATTGGCATTTTTATCCACCTATCACAGAAAGCAATGGAGCGTTACACGAGCTCGCTTAGGAGTTGCCGGCCATCTGTCTACCAAGCTTAGATGGGGGAATCCCGTTAAGCGTTTTTCCCAATGGCGCAACAAGCGAACTTTAACGGCTTTCTTGACGCTATCCCTTTAATGTTGAATTTTTAGTAGGGAAGCTGTGAATACCAATTTTTAAGTCATTGGTTTGACTCGACTGGGAATCAAACTCTCAGTCTACCAATCCAGAAGCAGACGCTCTATCCACTCATCCATCTGATTGGTTGTTCACTGGCCATGTTGTCAATCGAAAGTTAATGCGCTCGATCTCCAGACTATGATGCTGTCATAAGAGCATCCGCGAACGAAAAAATGCGCTCTAGTTAGGCGATTTTAATAGCAATAGATAAATGGGTGTAATGAACTTGTGTTAAAACTACATATTATATTTTTTCACAGTTTTACTACTCGTATGTTTTACTATTGGACTTGCATTGTGGTAAGACACTGGGCTGTTATCGCTGGAAAAACCTACAACAATTTTTATCGAAAGCTTAGCATGGGGCCCTTGAAACGATTTTGGTGGGGGGGCCAAAGTTAAGCTGCTACGGCACGGCAGGTAGGCTAAATCAACGACTACAGTACCTTATTAAAAGAGCAGTTTCGCAACAAAACTTAACTTCAGTCACTATTGGCGTTATGGAACAGCAGCCTGATAATTCGTTGCATTAACATGTAACACATTTGTTAACTGTTGACTATAATCAAATGCCTTGTATTCAGGAACACCAGCAAGGACTCCAACCAACAATTATTGCCCAATGGCCACAGTTAGGGACGACAGCTATCACGATTCCAGGGCCACTCCGTTACTCGACATCTCCCAATATGTGGATATGGAGCCGCAACAAAAGTAGCCGAAACTTTTCCAAATTCCCACGATGTGAACACCACTTAACACATGCACCATCAATTGCCTTCTTAATTTAAGCAAGTTTAGTGCTTAAGCTGGCCTTATTGTAGTTGTGATTGGGCTGTTGTTTTTATATTGCACCAATCTTGGCTTATTTTTGAGTGTGATGATAGGGTGTAGCGAAAAAATTTTTTTAGGAATTTCAAAAAAGTAGTTTCCTCATTTGTGGCAAATGCGCCAAAAATAACACTGAAAATGGTTTTGGATTGTTCCCTGTAAACATTGACTTATCGTTAAAGTATATTGTAGATATAGTGTGGTATCAGCATTTTGTGTAGTGTCGATGCAGTGACATATATTGTAAAGATATTCGTGATGCACATTTTTGTGTACAGTCTATATATGTCAGATTTCAATATTGAGAATATTATTCTCTCTGCATTTTCATAATACTGACTCAATGCATCGAGCATGTATATTGATTATATCTGCACCGCGTTTTCATAGTAATGATAAACTGTATCCACAAAAAATCTCGCATAGATATGTACGATACTGCGTTGAGAAATATGCCGAAAATATCCATAGAGAATGTATCTCAAATGTACTGTAACTGCATTCACGGAATATATGTATACTGTATTTGGAATATATTTTCCCTCTGATTATAACACACCAATCCACTGCAACTTAAATGTATCTACAGGTATAATGCACAAAAATGCTTCACGAAATAAGCAAATGATTTTATTTACAAAAAAACACGCAAAATTACTGTAAACTACAATGTAAGGATAGTCTTGGTATTTCACTGCGGTAGTTACTCTCTATAGCCCTTTTCGCGATTAAATGATACATTCTGCAAATTTATCAAAAAAAAACTTGTATTTACTACCATACTTGCTTAACCAAATACCGTAATGTAAACTTTACGAAAAAGAACAGTTTTCTTCACACTTTCAAGTTTCCTATAACCAGGGTTCATGGCAAAGTTGGTCGAAAGCTACTTTAAAGTCGCAGTCACGATTGTAATACCAATGAACACCGGACAAATGGTCATTAGGCCAAATGCGCATCAAGGCAAATGGCCAACAAGACAAATGGGCAGCAAGACGAATAAGCACCAGGACATATGGTCACCGGACATATGTGCACCATGACAAATTTAAATACGAATAAGACTTGTCATTTTTCAATCAACTGTGATTGAAATTTAGAAAAAGCAATGACAACGAAGGTTTGCAGAATGCTTGCTTTTTGGTGCCCATTTGTTCTGTCACCCATTTGTCTTGTGCCCATTTATTGTCGATTGTAGGACAAATGGGCACCAGACAATCTTCTGATGTCCATTTGCTTGGTATTTTTTTTTCTGGTGCCCATTTGTGAAGGTGTTCATTAGGCTTGAGCGAAAATAGGAAAAAAGTTTTTTGCTAAGTAATAGCAATAAAAAGTTGCCATTTGACCAGCACCTCACGCAAAAAATCAGCTTTATTGAATAAAATTTAAAATCCCCGCAAGCCAATTGAAATTTTCAGTTTTTGCCGAAAAAGAGATCAAATCTGACGCTCATTTGGCAAGTTTAAACATTGTTTATCAAAAACGTAACAGTGAAATGAAATTGGGGTTTAGTCCGAAATTATCTCCAGTAAAAAATATATTCATGAGGATAACGTTATAAACAGGGCCAACACAAAGCTAATTGATTTCCCAGGCAAGCTTTAATTTTGTTGCCCTCTTGCATACGTATTTACCTTTAATAAGTGAGCAATAAAAGCGACAACGTTTTGGCAAAGACATTTTGATGTCCCAAAAAGGGCATTTTAATGCCCCTGAAGCATGTCTTGAAGAATGATGCCTTAGGCGGCTGCCTATGTTCGCCTAATGGACGCGCCGGCCCTGGTTATAAATTGCCGCAACCCAGTTGAAATTACTTTATAAGTCAGAAATATTGCCTAATTTTGATGCAATAAAACTAATAATGAAAAGAACATATTCCACTATTTACAATAAATGTAAAACTCAGTTTCGGCTTCTTACAGTATGCAAATACGCATGACATTTTTATTAAATAGTAATTTGCCTACGGTAAAAGAAACTACTGTATTTCTACTCAAAATACCGCTCGAGCAAACTTTGACCTAGCAAACCATATTTACGCGCTTCCCTTGCATTACTTTGCGAGAAAGCGCGTAAATATGGTTTATTAGGTCAAGGTTTGCTTAAGAGTTGTTTTGAGTATTTGATGCGTTAATTTTGATATCATTCTAATAGTAGCCTAAACCAGTGAATATTAAAAGGCAGACTGAGTTCTTGAACAGCTGAGGCGAGTCACGATGCATATGCCAAAAGAATTACGAGCAAGCGATAGCAATGCAAAGTTGCTTGTTTGCTTGTTATATCAGCGGAGGCAAAAGGGGGAGCTTGGTGTGCCCAAGGTTTAGCTCACAAATTTAATAAGACTTGAGGATTTCCGCGTATCACCAGTGCATTACATTCACCACACAAAGCGTTATTTGGCTGCAAGCTTACTTCTTGCGTTTATAGGCAAAATGAAGGTCTTCATCTGTCTTTTGGAATTGTTCATTAAAAGACAGGAGTGTCGCAGCAACAGCACGGTTGAAATACAATCAAAATAACACAGTGCGGTACAGCACATTCATTACTTTGTCTGATCTTTTCTGATTTAAAGTCGGAGTAGTCCCCGCCAGGTTTGGAATTACTGGCATATTGGCTGTAGCACACAGAGGCAATCAAAATCAAATCTTTGCTATTCTCGCGGTATTAGGCCGAAGCGTTTAAGTGTAACTACAGTAGTGCGGCCCATTTCCATGGCTTAGCGTCTGGACAACACAGCTCCGAAGAAACGTTGCAGTGGTGACTAGCCGTTGGGGGCACTGAATCCGATTTGATCGACTCGGGGTGTGCACCCAAGACCTCAAGCACCATGATGAATGGAATAAATCGAAAAATGTGTAGATGAGGCGAAGGATTTTTTGCACAACCCCATCTCTCACACACTTCCTCTGATTGCGAGTCTAAAACTTGCAGTACATGCTTTCACTGGGAAATGCTACAGATTGTTCTATAAACAATAATCTCAGACTTGCAATTAGAGGAAGTGTGTGACTGTGTGTGTGAGAGAGGGGGGTCCTGCAAAGAATCCTTCGCCTCATCTACACGATTTTGAAATATTATTCCATTCATCATGGTGCTTGAGGTCTGGGGTGCACTTCCCCAAGACGACTAAATCGGATTCAGTGCTGCCAACGGCTAGTCACCACTGCAACGTTTCTTCGGAGCAATGTTGTCCAGACGCTTAGTCGTGGAGATGGGCCACGCCCCTCGTTACACGCTTCGGCGTAGTACTGCGGAGTATAGCAAAGATTTGATTTTGATTGCCTCTGTGTGCTACAGTCAGTATGCCATCAGTAATTCTAAACCTGGCAGTGATTACTAAGACTTTAAATTAGATAGGGTTAGATAAAGTAATGAATGTGCTGTACTGTGTTATTTTGACTGTATTTCAACTTTGCTGTTGCTGCAACACACCTGTCTCCAATGCTGCCACAGAAAATTTTCAAAAATCACAAGATTTTTGAAAAAAAAATCACAAGATTTGGACTCAAAATCACAAATTTACAAAATCAAACTTTTGATGACTTTTTATGCCAAACTGAAGTCAGTTATCACATCTGAATCAACAGTCATGACTTTTGAACTACATAGACTTTCGTAAAAGAAACTATAATGTGTTTGTTTCTAATTTTAAACTCCGCGAAAAATCAAATGATTACTCAAAGTCACAACATTTTTGTTTATGAAATGTGATTCTTAAGCCTCAAGATCGTTCTTAAGCCTCAAGAGCGAATGCTACCAAGAACTTAAACTACTAACTTCATGTAAGCAGAGTAATTTCATGTTGATAAAAACGTGAGACATTGAAATTAACAGATAAAACAATTTCAAAAGCTTAAAAAAACACAAACCACAATGCACAATATCAAAGAAAAAACAAGCATACTGTATGATAATTTCAGATAAAATTGCCATCACGCTTAGCAATAGTGAAAATCAACACAAAGTTGTGGAAAGCACAGCTCAAAATTCAGATTAAACACAACTTTAATGGCATAGCAAAAACTAGTGCCACTTGGATAAAATTACTGTACCGCATACACAACTCCAACAAACAAAAAAAACATTTTCAAAATAGTGGTGGTGTTAGCTGTAGGTAAAACTGCAATTAGACCTATGCTCCAGTCCAAACAACAGTGACTTTTTACCAAAACTCCACCTCAAAATTCAAATTGAACACTAACTTCACTTACACACTAAGCCCACAGCCACTACCGTTGCCCAGAGCCAGGATTTTGCAATGGGGGAGGGGGTTAAAAATGATTCATTTTTGATCATACGTTGTATACAGGAACGGATCCCGAAAGTTTTGGTAGGGTACATGTAATTTTGAATTAGGTAGAATGTTAACTAAATGCAAAGACGTATAAACTCGGAAACGGGCGTAAATAAGCCTTTTGAAAATGTTTCATGTCAAGGGCGTATTCAGAACTTTTTTCAGGGAGGGGGCATCAATTTTTGTCACTTTTTCAAACGTATTTTTCCCGCAGAGTTAATTTTAAAAAATTTAAGTGCCAAAAACGACTCTAGGGGGTCCGGGAGCATGCTTCCCCGGAAAAAATTTTTAAAATTAGCATACTGCAATGGCCATTTTAGTGCTTTCTGAACAATTTTTAAGGAAAATTTGTCATATTTTTGGCCCCTAACTTTGAGCGCTTCACCAATGATGCATTTTGTTCGCACAGCTTTGATTATGTATGACGTCATTTGAGACTCAATGGGGGGTTGTAACCCCCAAAACTCCTCCCGTGGCTCTGGGCTACGCCAATGCCCACAGCTACTGGCTAACAACACTAACAGTTTTCTTCACTATCCAGTTCACTTTACAGACAAAAAACCTTCCAGTACTCTAACAGGTTACCCTGTACCAGTATCCGCACCACACATTCTTAAGTCGATCTACTGTAGATACTAAGCTGGCCTATAATTAGCAGATCTAACAGCACTGAGCGCCAGTCATCCACTGTTTGTTTCCTCTAAGGTGCGAAATTTGAGAAAAATGAGAAATTTCGGGCAAAATTTTGCTGTATTTTTCTAAGCTTGCTGACTGGACAATGGAATGGTGATTTTTTATTGGAATGAGAATCAAGGTGTTCAATACTTTGATGTGAAACAAAAGTCTCATACAATCTGAGGCCAAAATTGACTCAACTTTCTTTGACCCCCTAAATTTTTGGGCAAATTTTTTGCCAAAATTTATGTTTGGGCAAATTCACACTTGCTAAAAACTTATCTAGGGAACAGTGCAGGCATCTATGACCATGCTAATGGTGGGCTATGTAGTAATTTCATCGGCTAAGTTAATCGGTATATTTGCACGGATGAAAATCATGAGTCATGACACCTGACACCAACCTAACAAGTGACACTGTGACAAGTGCACAAGCTTCATGTGTGTTACCGAGCAATATCTTGCTTTTATGGTTCCGCATTCCGAATTCGATGTGCTGAAACTGCCGAGTGCCGATAGCCCAAGATCCGTGATGAAAAGATGTTGCCATGTTAAACAGAAAACTATTTTCATGTGGAGTTGGAAATCTTTTTATGCATTAAAACATCCGATTTAAGCATTTTTTGTTGAAATACCGACCAAACATTGTTTCAATGAAAAATCACAAGATTTTGCCCAAAATTCACAAGATCACAAGATCAAAATCAAAATCACAAGATCTTGTGGAAAATCACAAGGCGTGGCACCATTGCCTGTCTCTTAATGAACAATTCCAAAAAACAGATGAAGACCTTCATTTTGCCAATTAAACACAAGAAGTAAGCTTGCAGCCAAATACCGCAATGTGTGGTGAATGGAATGCACTGGTGATACTCCGCAATTCTCAAATCTTATTAAATTTGTGAGCTGAACCTCTCATGTCATATGGAAAAACCAAGTAAGTCGCATTTTTTCGAAAATTGAGAAAATGCTACAGGGAGTGTCTTTGCACTCTTCCACGTTTTTTGGTACCATTTAGAGCTAAAAATATATTCAACTTTCCGAAATATTTAGCAAGAAAGAATTGGAAAAACCTAGTAAGTGCATGAATTTTTGCTCTTTCTTCAGGAAAAACCTAGTAGGTGTCACGTAAGGTGAGACTTACTAGGTTTTTCCATATTAAAATCTATTTTTTCAACAAACTGTACTTGATTGTTCCATTGTCTTAAAACAATTCCGTTTTTGGCAAAATAAAAATTTTCATGTAACCTGGTAGGTTTCAACTTGAAAGTTGCAAAGGTTGGAATAGACCTAGAAGTGTTGCGTTCACCGGGCATTTATGCAAATTTACTAGGAGTTTTTTCTCGTTCTTCCGGTTATTGTAAAGTTGAAGTTATTGCGAAGTTACCGGAAAAACGAGAAAAAAATTCAAGTAAATTTGCAGGATTCAACTTACTAGGTTTTTTCATGTAAAAATCGGTTTTTTCAACTTGCTTAATTATCAACTAAAAAGCAATGTCCTTCCTGGCCTACCGGACGGGAAGTCATGACGACTTCCTCTTGTTAGGTCAGAAGCTATATCAGCACTCCATCACCAACAGTGCAAAGCACTCCAGTAAAACGTACCGTAGAGCGAGACAGCGCTGTTTCAGGCTATTAGCCTTCACCAGCCTGAGGGCGGCTGATGAAGGCTAATAGCATGAAACAGCGCTGTCTCGCTCTACGGTTGCTTAATTATTTTATTGTTTTGAAACAATCACTTTTTTGACGAAATAAAATTATTATTCGAATGCCTGTCGCACAAAACAGAAAAAGTGATAAGTAAAACAGTAATTAATCAATTAATTATTAATGTTGACATTTTGTTTTACTCACATTTTCTGTGGGGTTATTATAGCATGAAGTTCGCATGTACTTTGCGCTCAAAAGTTTGCCCATCCCTGCTTTAGCACTGGACACTTTGGGCTTGATACGAAGTCATTATAAGACTATAATCACGAGCGTGCAATAATAATGAGGAAAAAGACGAGTTGTATTTCCAATTTTTTCCCCATTATTATTACACGCTCGTGAATAGTCTTATAATGACCTCGCATCAAAAACCAAAAATGTTCAGCGTTAGGGCAGGGATATCCAAACTTTTGAATTGAATTCCACTCGATTGAAAAATTCCACTTCAAAGTCAGTAGGGTAACAAAATACCTGAATTTGCTTCAGCTTCTCAAGTAAAAAAATCGCAGTTGAGCGCCCGAGTAGGTTACGTACAAAAAAATTGCAGCCCTTTTAACAAAAATGAGCACGAGCTGCCAATAATTAGATAGATTTATCACCATCTCCCAACCACAAAAATTATAAAATTGAAAATGATTTTTCACTTGTGGGTTATGACGTACGTCATCAATTTATGACGTCATAAATTTTTGTGCGGACACCCAAACTCTCACTTGCCACATTTTCCCCCCAACTTTTTCCCCTAACGAAGAGAATTTTCCCCCCAACTACCAACTACCCCCATAGGCGCCCGCAGGGGGGCAAAAGGGGCAATAAGTTTTTGGCCATTTTTCCAAATCGCACAAATCCGTTGAGTTTTTCTTTAGGGCTGTACTCCCCCTATCTCCTCAGTTCAAAATATTTTGTTCATGCTCAAAATTTTTCGTTAAAGTGTTTATCATTTCCAGACCAATCGCTTGTTCGGTCAAAATTGCTGATATATGGGCGATGAACATGACACAGCGTGAACTCTGCCTCGTCTACCATGGCGGAAATTTCAAAAACTGTACTATACAAAGCGTGTCTCGACAAAATTGCTAAGAATTATCATGCTGAGTTGCCAGGGCGATATACGCTTTGAAGCAGTACCTCAAATACATGACGTCATAATAAAAAGACAAAACATTTTGTTATTCGACAAACCCCAATAAAATAAGGGCATTGCGTAAGAAGGTACGGTAGTAAATTTTCCTTTCAGCCACTAGCAAGGCTCCCACGCCAGCGGTTTTAACCCCAGATCTTGGGTTTGCAGTGCGTTTCTGGGGTTCTGTTTTTTTTTTATACTGAAGATGTTGGGTTTTAAGTAAGGTTTCCCTTTTTCCCGGATTTTCAACTTCCCGGGAAACGAAAAATTTTCAAAACTTTACCCGGGAATCCCGGAAAACTCGGGAATCCGGGATCTCGAAAATCTTAGGGATTCCCGGAATTCGGGAAATTTCCCAAGCTTGATTGTTTGGCCACAAGAGGAGTGACAAAGACATTTTTTTCTAAATTTCAGCATTTCTAGTCCAATTTTAAGCATTTTTTAATGTTGTTCTGACCAACTGAGTTTGAGTTTTTCATACTTTCAACAAATTAAGGAAAAACTTTTTGATCTCCCAAGCATTTGGTCGTAAAATTTTTGGAAACTTTGAAAAATAGTATTTAACCAGTAAAAAAAAATTTTAACTTTACATGAACGCATTTTTGCGTCGTAATGACAGATATCAGCATCACTGCAACCCTTAAAATGAAAACAAAATTTCCCGGGATCCCGACATAAATTTTCCGGTAAACGGGAAATTTTAAAACCCCAAATTTTTCAGAAAATTTCCCGTTTTGACTTTCCGGGAGGAAACACTAGTTTTAAGAGAACACTACCAGTAAAACCTATTCACAATAGAAGTTAGAAATCACAACAATATACAGAATGATAATTCTAAAATTTGAGTGATTTTTTCGGTTTGATTTTTCAATTCTATGTAATTTTTGCTTTCAATTCACATCTTTGTTGAAATTATAATCAAAAAATGATCAAAATGGCTGCAGACGGTACTGCAAGAAATAGGCGCTAAGTAAGGCTTGAAAGCCAAATGCTTGAGAGGGTAACCGACAGTAAATAAAAGTGGTGATGAACAGTTGAACTAACCGAAACTGATTGAACTAAACTAATTTTAGACTAAACTCTTTCCTTGACTTTCTTCATTTATTTTCGAAAAACAAGTTCTTAGTTGTGTTTAATTAAGTTCATAGGCCTACGTTACTCTAGGACAGTTGTGAATGTGATTGAGCAGCTAGTTCTTTTTTTGTTTACTTATTTTTATGATTAGATGGTGATAGAGCTATTTACCAGTAAGTTTAATTTTGCAGTGATGGAACTTCTAACTTTTTAGTTTGGTTTCTATTGTCTTTGTTATTCACATTTTTATCGTTTTCTATATCGCTTTTTGTCTGATTAAGCCAAAAATCATCAAGAAAACATCTCTTTACGTTGATTTATGTGATGCATAAATCCGTTGTTGCTGTTAAAACGCATAATTTTGTATCTGGGGTTTTTGTTACGTAAGCTTATCTGTATTTTTTGAAGGTATAATCTGGGGTTTAACCAAAAATCTCGGTGGGAGCACTGGCCACTAGCCTGAAGCTACGTCAAAATGGAGGAAGACTCAGCATCAAAGTCAAAGAAGTTTTTCAAAACTATGCGATTAATCTGAAGTTGAGATAGAGTGCACTAAATAAAGGAAGACATAATTATTTCAGATCTAAATAATCCGCTTCGACAGGGTCATGACAAAGATAATTTTCTACACTGAAAAAAATCAAAACTTGTCGGAGCTATCGAAGTGAAAAAGAGGGTTTTTCATTGCTGGCAACAACCGCCAGACTTCAAGAGTTGTGATAGAAAGTGACTTTTACTACAAAGTCGAAGATGTTTTTGTCCAAACCGATAGGAGAGATTACAATCTCTTAATGTTCGTGTCTGTTGAAACAGATTTACACGCAAAATTAGATGTGGCTCAACTTGTCGGTGTATTTGCCTCTAAGGCCCATCGTCGAATGGAGTTATATTAATAATAATCATTCTGTGCATTTTTTTTCTTTCGTTGACTTGGCATCTATTTTGTAATATTTATATTTTCCTCTAACATTTAGTAGCGTGACTTTACACGGCCATTGTGCCATGCGGCATGCCCCTTTTGACTCTGCCTTTTAGTATAAAAGAACAAAATTAATGGTGCCAAGTGACTGAAGTATGCCCGACTCTTTTGATGGTTTTTGTAGCTTATGGCCAGAGGCGGATCCAGGGGTAGGATGAAAGGTAGGCCTAAGCATCCTCCCACCAGCCATTTTCAAAAATGTTGTGATGTAAACAATTTTTCCATAATTTTGAACCTCTTCGATAAGGATAAGCCTTACGCTTTAAGCACGCATAATCGAAAATGTGTGCACAAAATGCATCATATTTGGCAAAGCACTTAAAATTAGGGAGTAAAAAATTTAAACAAAATTCACGTGAAAATTATTTAAAAAGCACTAAAATAGCAAGTACAGCATGTAATTTTTCAAAATTATTTCGGGGGAGCATGCCTCCTGACGCCCCTAGAGCCTTTCTTGTTTCTCAATCAGCTTCAAATTAGTTCTGCCGAAAAAAATATGCTGGAAAAAATGTGGAAATTAGGGTCCCGCCCCCCTTTTAGCATTTCTCGCTACGATACTGGTGCCACTGCTTCTCTCTTGTTTTCTGTTGAATTTTTTTAACGTTGTCCGATCAAAACTACCAATGCCACCCCGTCTTTCAGGCATTTTCATTGTCATCATCACTGAACATTGATTCACGGTGTGGTTTCGGAGCCCAAAAGGTGCTTTCAGATTTGGCTAGAAACTCTTTTTGACGTTCATGTTGATAACCTGTTTCCACATTTCTTCGCTTGTAAAGTTTGGTCCACTCATTCTGAATTTTGTCTATCATTTCAATCAAAGTATTTTCGGATTTGACGGAAATTCCAGCTTTCGTGTCCACCAGTCACATACCAATCTAACAGTGAGTTTCGCTGCCTCCCGCACGGTGGCAGACCTCCCTTTTTGTTTTTGCTTGTAGGTTGCACATGATGATAGCGAAAAAGTAAAAAAACATTGCAACAGTTGGTGGTTTACTTCCTGTAATGGTTTCAACGACTGACTGCTCTAATAATCACGGAAGGTATTTTCTAAATGATCTCGTGTTCATGGTTAAATAAACTGCAGTCCAGTAAGCTGATTATTTAAGTGTACCATCGATATTTTGCGCGTTCGTTAGAGCGTAACTGCCAAGTAATATTACTACCTATACTTAATTATTTTCCATGACGCAAAAGCGCAAGGAGTAACGGTGAAAGACCGAATGGTCACCTCAGTCAACACCACCCAAATGCAAGAGAGCACGGAATGGCGTAGCTGAATGATCGGCTGCAAGTTGATATTAAAAAATATTTTTTAATAAAATATACAACAATTTGATGCCCCAAATCAATACGGGCCCATTTAGGCCTACTATCGATTTTGTAACCTCACGACGTGCTTGTAATTTATTTTAGAATCAGCAAAACACGGTGTACTGGTAAATGCCTGGCATGAAATAATTATTAACAGCTGTTTTGCCTGATTTCAGCAACTTGGAAGTTAACCTATACATTTTTTTTCAAAAACTAATAGGTTTTCACCAAATGCTACCTGTACCAGTTGTCTTACCGCAGTTGGTTTCTAGGAAGTTTATTTTGTGTTACGTCATAAAGCTTAAATTGTTTGCTTTATCACGGCATCAATTGATTTGCTAAAAAAATCGGCTTGACATTGAAAGAATTTTTTGCCTTCATTTTACGTAAAAAGTAAGGCTCAACCAGGGTCAAACGTAATCCTATACCAGAATTTTTTTGGCAATTTTGGATATAACAGACCAATTAGCATACAAATTTTAACCGATGGAAAATTCGGCATTGGTCGTGCAAAATGGGTCACCCTACCCAACATCTCCATCAGCTCACACATTGACCTCATCATGGCTCTTTCAATTCTTCTCAAAATTGCCATTTCACTCTCCCTTAAACACCATGTCTCACTTCCATATAACCAGGCGCGCATTCAAGATTTTGCAAGGGGGGAGCTGTGTCAGGAATCTGGGGGCGAGGCCCCCATCCGCCGAAAGTAAGGGGTCTGGGGGCGGAGCCACCAGCCGCTGAAAATTCTTGTATTTTTTAGCTAAAAAAAGTGAATTTTAGTGCGTTTAACGGTATAATATGTTGTAACAATGTCTTATATTATATGTTATGTGTTAGAGATGGGCGAATAGTAATCATTCGTTAAAAAGTAACGGTTGAGAAGAAGTAACGGATAGTAACAGATTCGTTTTGACAAAATACCCATTCCAAATTGTATTCGTTTGCCATCCAGGGCCGAAACTAGGCAATGCGTGGCCTCCCCCGAAATCATCTTTCGGGGCCCCGACGTCCAACAATTTTCCAATTTTCCCCCAAACATAGGGTGAAGACCAAAAAACAAAAAAAAAGGTTTTTTAAAGTAATCACTTGGAAAAAAGTAACGGTTAAGCACATCTCTACTCTAGAGAAGATATTCCATACTTTTTTATCCGTTACTTGTGTTCGTTTAGGTAATCACGAATCGATGTTTGGGGGAAAATTGGACGTCGGAAGGCGTGAAGTTTTAGTAGAGATGTGCTTAACCGTTACTTTTAAGTTCTAAGTGAATACTTTAGACTCTAGAGTAATCACTTAGAACTTAAAAGTAATCACTTAGAACTTAAAAGTAACGGTTAAGCACACCTCTACCAAACCTTCACGCCTTTCCGACGTCCAATTTTCCCCCAAACATCAGGGGAAGACCAAAAAAAAAAGGTCTTCACACTTCCGACGCCCAATTTTCCCCCAAACATCGGGAGAAAACCAAAATATAAAAGAAAGGTCTTTGATTCGTGATTACCTAAACGAATACAAGTAACGGATATAAAGTATCGAATATCTTTTCTAAAGTAATCGCTTGGAACCGTTACTCAAAAGTAACGGTTAAGCACATCTCTATTATGTATAATACAAACACAAAATCCTCTCACATCGTATGATTTATACAGCAGTGCTCGAGTTGTAAAAACACTTATGTTGTAAAAACACTTATTAGTAAAAACAACTTTTCACGCAGACGCAAAGAGGGATGGTCATTACACTTGTAAGGGAATGGTTTACGCTAAAATGTTTAATGGGGGGGATGGTGTTGTTCACGGGGGGATGGCATCTCGAGTAATGTTTATACAAGATTTTGCTCTAGGCCAACCCAACCCTTAATTTCAAATACTTTAACTTTAAAATGGTTTGCGGTTCTCTGTTAAGAGCTTTCCTACTCGCTATAGCCCAGCCTCATGCCTCACTACTGTAAGTTGATGTAACAATGGTTGCTGCTTTGAAATACTTTTCTTAGTTCACATGTAAAAGACATGCAGTAATCAGGGGTGCTGGAACGTCATAAAGGCAAGGGGGGGGGAGGGGGGGCAGTTTTTCATACAGTTTTTTAAAACCAACCCACTGGCATAGCGAGAAATTTTAAAAGGGGGGCCCATAATTTCTACATTTTTTAAGCGTACTTTTTCGGCAGAACTAATTTGAAGCTGACTGAGAAACAAGAAAGGCTCAAAGGGGGTTCGGGCGCATGCTCCCCCGGAAAATTTTTGAAAATTTCATGCTGTACTTGCTATTTTAGTGCTTTTTGAATAAATTTTAGGCAAATCTTGTTTACATCTTTTTTATTTTAATTCTGATGTTTCGCCAAATATGATGCATTTTGTTCGCACCCCCCTTCACCTCAGCTATGCTATTGACGAAAACGACGATGCAGCAGTTCCATTTAAGTTAACAGCTGATAGTTGGCATACTAATGTGGGGAGTTGTAGACAGTTTGGCATACCAATATAATGAATGGAGAGAATTCAGCCCCCCCCCCCCCCACCCAGCTATGCTACTGGCGAAAACTTTTTTAATGTCTTCGCTTTCGCTGTTTTCATGCTAATAAATTGCTGTCATATTTTAAAACTCCTCCCCATTCACCCTAACAAAAGGTAAATAAAGGGGGGGTCGTTTTGTTTTATTGTAAATTAGAATAGTGGAACAACTATGGATGCAATTCATGAAGCTATTACTAACTTTTCTTGCCAACGGACAGCACCAGCAGGGGAGACGTAGTAATGTGAAAGGTAGTCTCGCTGATCTCTTGCATCTTTCTGGGTATGATGGCCGGTGAGAGGTAGCAGACCGTGCAGGTGTCGATCAGCCCTCCATTCACCAGGGATTAGATCATGTGTGTCTGGATCTTCGCTGTCCACGTATAAATTTGCGTGTGGGTATCTGATGAGGATGAGATTGTGCAGGCACAGGCATACATGGTAATCAGGGTGATGTTGTCTGGGTGCTGATGCATCGTCGTCAAGAAGCAACGAAATCTTTGACACAAAATCCGAAGGCATTCTCCACGAAACGCCGGGCACGAGACAACCTGTAGCTGTAAATGCGTTCTCGTAAGATCTGTGACCAATGGGAGAATGGTTTCATCATCCAGGTCCGTAGAGCGAAAGCGTCATCCCCTTCGAAATGATAGGGCACTGGCTGGTCATCATTAGGGAGTGGTACCGGTTGAGGCAATCCAGCTATGTTCTCTTCTACAGCGTTATGCAGGGAACAGTTACTCCATGTTCCTCCATCCGATGCACCACCCTCTGCCCCAACATCCACATACAGGAACTTGTACGTAGCATCTGCCACTGCCATCAGCACAATGCTGTAGAAACCCTTATAGTTATAGTAGTAAAAGCCAGCATTGGGCGGCTTCTTCATGGTGATGTGCTTACCATTCACAGCCCCCAGACAGTTGTGGTAGTTCCATCTGGAGCTAAAGGTGGCAGCAACTTCCTTCCATTCTTCTTTGGTTTTGGGGCAGCGCAGCACTTCCTCTTTGTAAACAGCAATGATGGCTTAACACACCTCGGGTATGAACTTACAGATGGAACTTACATGAACCCTGAAGCTGTACTGCAGACTTGGATAGGAATTGCCAGGGGCTAGGAACCGGAGGGTGGCAGCTAGTTTGAGACCAACTTGAAGCGGTTCCCTCATGAAAGTACTCTGCTTCTGGAGGCGAGGAGTTAACTTCTCAACCATCTCTTGAAACAGATCAGGTATGATTCTGAGGAAGTTTTTGTAGCCTCTTTCATCTTCCTTGTGCATTTCAGTCAGTAGACTGTCATACTGTCCAAACTCGTGCCTTCTGGTCAACCATTCCCTGACCCGACCCACACTTTCCTCTGTGTCTTTCTTCAAGGTGGGATTGCCTTTTCTTGCTTTCCTGCCTCTTCAATCTTTTTCTGCTGCTCTTCAACATTAGCCATAGAAGCTGCCAGATAGAGGCATCTTCTCTTCTCTGCAACGATTGTGTCTCTAGCATTCAGCATGTTGTCTTTTCCTCAGTCAATTCAAAAAGAACCAGAATTTGGGGTGCCCCATTTTATATGGCCCGTCCAAGTTTGCACGACACCATCCAAATTGCGCGAACTCGTCGTGCCACTGCGCGAAGTGCGTAAACTATACGCGAACTATTCGTGAACTCGTCGTGTAGTGATGAGCACGCATTCTTGAACTACTCTTGAACTCGTCGTGAACTATGCGTGAACTAGTCGTGAACAGTGCGGAAGCCTTCCAGTTCGTGCCCCAAAAATGGCACGACTTGCCTCGACGAAATCGTGGCCAAAAGTCGTGCAAGTGTAAACCTGGCTAATGGCTCCAAAGTTAACTTGTTGTGCCTTTGAGAAAGGCACGTACCTACAATGTTATTCCTCACTTTAAAGTGGTAGACAGGTGAGAGAAAACTCCCAAGCCTGCTGATAGTTTATAATGCTTCAGTCGCTTTCTCTTGATGGAACTGTAATAACGGAAATAAATAACTAAATAAAAGCATAAGTTTTATGACAGCAGTAGCAACGTCAAATTTCAGATTTAAATCCTTCGCAGTAATTTTCGGCTGATTTTTGCTGGGTGTTGTGTTGCTGCTCGTGATCTTGTTCTTGCTGAGACGTCACAAAAAGAAGCTTGTTACCATCGAAACAAACTCGGCGACTGTTTTGTTTCGAATGGTATTTCTTGCTAACAAAGTAAGCGATTTCTAGTTCAGAAAATGTATTCAAAAACTTTCGATTCAAGTCATCGTATTTCAAAGTTAATTCCTATCCACGTAATTTTTGAAGACAAGTATTCTTTATATATTTCAAAGGTTTTTAATAATGTGCCCAACATGCTAAAACGCATTTTCAATCATAAATTTTGGAGTTTCGTCAGCTCCAATCTAATACCGCATTGTTTGATGTTTATTTGGTATCTGTGACACCTACAGAGTTTCAAGGCCGACTAGCTCAGGCCCGAACCGAAACTTCATTTGAAGCTTTATACGGGCCTGAAACTGCTGAAAGAAACTGAAAATAGAGTTTGGAAAGAGTTTACCAGTATGAGCTCGTGTTTCTTCGAATAAAATTTGAGGACTCGGGCTTATAGCGCTTGCAGATATAGGTTATTGTTCATGGTAAGGCAACAAAATGAAGTTATGGATGGTCACTTGTAACGCTAAGGCGCTATGCCAATTACGTATTGGCTACTGTCACCTTGTAGATTCTCGAATAGAAGACTTGATCTAATGTTGAAGCTTACGGGCTCAGCCAAGCGAAAATTTTAAACAATAATACAATTAGTAGCTTTATATCCACCACAAACCTTCCGTACTTTTACGGACAAGACAAACAATATACAGAGAAGTTGGGACTTCATGCGATGGAATGAATCAAGCAAGTAATGAAAGAAAGCGGAGTATTGCATCATCGATTTCATTTTCAAGGTGAGTTATTGCCAAGCATTGAAATTCCTTATTGAGACAAATATGGTGACCCAGTAACATGGGTGCAAAATCAGCAGGTACTCACAAGTCTTTATGCGAGACAGAAGGCGCTATTGGTAGCATCGGTATGTTGGTATAAAGCAGCGTTTCTCAAACCGTGGGTCGCGACCCAAATGTGGGTCGCCAAGGCTTTATACATGGGTCGCTGACACAAGTAGAAACCTCAAGTAGCCTAGATTGCTTATAGTTGATTGAGAGACAGGCATATCTTTCCAACCTTTGTGTTTTTGAAAGTTCGACTCTAATAAAGTGTCTTCACGTTACCGTCCTGGGGTTGGTATAGTTGTTTGTGATCAGTCTATTTTGTCATAATAGTTATTGCGTTTTATTGTCTATTTTGTCTTGGCTCGTTTGAAAATTCGTGGAATAATCAAGGTAGGGTGACGTGAAAAATTATTCTTTGAGTAAAAATGCCAAAAAATGAAACAAACAGCTTTTGAAAGCGTTGGTTGTGTCAGTCAGCAAACTGCACTGATGAGACGTGAAAAGTCGAAATAGTGTACACTATCTGCAGTTAAATACATGTCATAATTTATGTTTATGTTGATGTGACTGACTACACTGTTTTGACAACCTCCTGTTGTATCTTAGCAGCTTGCTTTGTCCAGGAGCCTGCGGTTCGCGCCTCTTTTTCACGGGAGAATTGTTTCCGCAGAGAACATTATCTACAATGCGATATTCCATGTTCGGAATTAAAAGTAGAAAATGTTTTCCCCGCTTTTTAAAGCGCTGGTTGTGTCAGTCAGCAAACTGCACTGATGAGACTTGAAAACTCCACATTCTTCGTAAAATTTTTGAAATTAACGAGAAAGCTGCAAGTGAAGTGATTATTAACTTCAAGTCAAGACTTGACTTGAAGTGTGACTACAATGACGTCATAATGGCCTTGTTTCCTGTCCTTTTGCATGAACGAAATTGTTTTATTTACAAAATGGTTGCTGTTTCAAAGCAAATCAACAACCACAGTTTCAAAAACTTGTTGCGGTAAAAGGTTCTTTTTTTATATATTTGATTTGTTAAACTTTTTTCTGTATTTGTTTGTATGCTCAATTTAGGTGGGTCGCCACTGTTCTTGCAGATAGTGTCTTTAGACGAATTTGGGTCGCATAAGAAAAGGGTTGAGAAACACTCCCCGAGTAGTTGAAATAAATTTAAAATAATAAATTTTTGATTGTTACACACGTCCATTCTTGATACCATGATTCGTCGATAAATGGTGGATTTTCGTTCCATAATTTGAAACTAATAATGCGTAGCACAACAAATGAGGATTTCAAGATCAGCTTCACGTAGTGCACGAAAAATGGTTACCAGTAATCACCTTTTTCGTCCTTCCGAACTCATCAGCTGCACGATGCCACCAGATTTATAGCCTCCAAAGGCTGTCTAAAAATATCACAGATAGCAGCGCTTGTATAGAGTTTAAACCAGTGGTGGGCAACGTGCTGCCCGCGGACCGCATGCGGCCCTTTGCCACTTTTTATTTGGTGCTAGCAACACGATCACCACGAACAACGTAGACCTTTTTTTCTCTTTTTTCCCGATAATTCCAGCGAAAACAAGTCATCCAAGGACGCGAAGACCTTTTTTTGCTCTTCCGCTGCTAGTACTTGCTGATTTTTTATTAAAAGCTAAAATATGGACCAGTGTTTATTTGCAGTGCGGCCCCCAGTAAACATCACATTTTCCGAAATGGCTCTTGTGCTAAAAAGGTTGCCCACCCATGGCTTAAACGTTGAACCATAGCGACAAGATGATCAACCACGACAAGGCAATTACACAATCATTGACATTAACCACGGGCACAAAACCTAAAGCATGCATAGTTATTGAAGAACTCATAGCAAAATAAGAGCCTGGAGGAATTCCTAAGGCCTTACTAGCGAAGTAGGTTACAGGGTGTCCCCAAAAAAATGACACCATTTGAGATGCAAATATCTCCAAAAATTATTGCTCGAAATCAATGAAACTTGACAGGCATATGAGTTGATATAATTTATTTTGAAAAGATATTGTCATTTACGCGTTGTCGGCAGTACAACACACGTGCTTATTGATTTTCAGAACATTCACAGGTCAGAGCTGGTTGTCTCGAGACGTGTCTCGGTCTCGAGACACGTTTTTGAGTGTCTCGGTCTCGTCTCGGTCTCGCCTTGCCAGTGCCTCGTCTTGGTCTCGGACCTTGAAAGTCTCGGAAAATGGTCATGTCTCGATCGAGACATGAAAAAATTTTGGATTTGAAACAGCATTCAGGTCTTTGATACGGAAGCAACAATGGTACTTACCCGATGTATTCAAAGTAAAACATTGTGCGTGATTTCGCACTTTGCAAAAACATTTGGCCACATTTTGTTTAGACCATTTTGCTTTGTTGTTCAGGCCTGCAGAATTGCAGGCTTTTGCTTTCTTTTTGTGAGCAGCATATATGAAAACTGGTCTATTTCAACCACTAAGCACATGCATTCGATGGTAATCTACTCTAGACCAGGGATGTCTAACCTTTTAATTTATTAGGGACCCATTGCAAAATTAAATATTTAACTGGGCCGCAAAGCGACCAGAATTCCAATATTTCATATTAGGCTATAGTTCTAAGAAAAAAAAATTTACCATTGATAGCCTTGTACTGAGCCGCATTTTGCTGAAAACGCATCTTTTTTAACAACAAAGAAAATTTTAAAAACCATCAATATAATTAATTAATGTAATAATTAATTCAATAATGTTAATTTAGTTTTAACTTTTAACAATATGGCCTTCACTCAAAGACAACAACCGCTAGCCACGTCTAAAAAATTAATATATTTTTTATGGGCAAACGGTGTGTCAAATCAAAAAATTTTCAAGAGAGTAACGTGTCATATGTCATAAAATTAAGATTTCTACAAATTTGTTCCCTATAAAAGATGCTATTCTAGTCTGGTTAATGGTTTACAACAGCTATTAAAAGATTATTCAAAGTAGTCCAAGCCCAAACAAAGATTCAAATCGAAAAAAGTGCAGGGGTTACAGTTGCAGGAAATTTGGTTGCCGACATGGGAAGTGCTTCCAGATTGGAGCAAGCTCTTTTTATGAGAAAGTTATTAACCAGATAGATTTTCCAAAATGCATGGTGTCACAATCACTATAAAATGTTTATTTTAATTAATTTATTATTCATTAAATATAAAGTATTTTGATTAAATTTCATGAACACTCTCGTGCTCAATACTTGATAAACTTGCTACAAAATTGTTTTAACTGAGGGTAGTGGGCTGCAATGCCGACATCCCTGGTCTAGACCAACATAGCCTACCAATGACTTTTTGTTTAAAGTTTTCTTAACATCTTTTTCGTTAGATTAAAAAAGGATATTGAGCCGTGTAATTGTCTGTGAGAGGTATTGCTTGCCTTGAATCTTCTGTGATAATAAGCTGTTTCGTCGTTATTATGGTGAACTCGTTAAATCACTAATTGTAATCGTTAAAAGGATATGACCAACAGCACATTTATAATAGGCAACATCAGTTCATAACCGCAACGGCTTCATTTGCTAATATTGTTTTTGCTAATGTCATTTTGCTATAAAGTTATTTTAATAACTTGGCTTAGTAGAGCCCATACTCCAGTGTGTTACTATCGTTTTTAAATTTTCTACTTTTTGGCTTATGAAGTCTCGTGTCTCGTCTCGAGTCTCGTAACTTTAAAGTCTCGTCTCGGTCTCGAAGCTATGATGTTTCGTCTCGGTCTCGAAGCTATAATGTTTCGTCTCGGTAGGTTCGGTCCTCGTTCCAGCTCTGTCACAGGTTTTCTATGTGTGCTCCTCCCGCAACACGGCAAACGTCTAGGCGATAACCGAGTTTATCCCAAACTCGCTGCAGCGTGTCTTCTGTAACAGTCTTTAACGCTGAAGAAATTCTCTGCTTCAATTCCACTACGTTTGTGGGCAGAGAAGAGACGTAAACTAAACCTTTTACATAGCCCCAAATAAAAAATCGCAAGGGGTCAAGTCAAATGATCGCGGAGGCTATTTTAGCAAAACTCTGTCATCATTCCCAGCATCCATTCTCATTCAAGTCCAGCCACCCCACTGGAAACTTTCAGTACGAGCTTACTTGAATGAGAATGAATGCTGGGAATGATGACAGAGTTTTGCTAAAAAAGCCTCCGCGATCATTTGACTTGACCCCTTGCGATTTTTTATTTGGGGCTATGTAAAAGGTTTAGTTTACGTCTCTTCTCTGCCCACAAACGTAGTGGAATTGAAGCAGAGAATTTCTTCAGCGTTAAAGACTGTTACAGAAGACACGCTGCAGCGAGTTTGGGATAAACTCGGTTATCGCCTAGACGTTTGCCGTGTTGCGGGAGGAGCACACATTGAAAACCTGTGAATTTACTGAAAATCAATAAGCACGTGTGTTGTATGTACTGCCGACAACGCGTAAATGACAATATCTTTTGAAATAAATTATATCAACTCATATGCCTGTCAAGTTTCATTGATTTCAAGCAATAATTTTTGGAGATATTTGCATCTCAAATGGTGTCATTTTTTTGGGGACACCCTGTATTTTGTACCTTAATTGAGCTAAATGTTGGCTGAGTAGGCTATTAGGTGTTTAGTCTCTTTGGGTGCAAAAAACATCAATATGTAGTAAAAGTTTGGTTTCTCCAAAAATCTGTGAATTATTAGAGAACATTCATTTTCAAAGAATTTTTAGTAGACTCAGCCTACTGTTTACTGACTCGCGAAGATTCCATGACAACCGAGCGGTTTGTGAAACCTATTCCATTTAATGTTTCCGAGACTTCAGATCTTCACTCACAGCGAAAATCGCTTGCACGCAAGACCTAACACTCTTTAATTGTTGTGATGCGTTTATTTCACATACTAGTTTTCACATCTTTAGCAATTGCATAGTATTGTACATTGATTGAAGCCTTCTTTGAATACAGTTGGTGGGCTTGGCGTGATGTCACTAGAAGAGTAAGGCGTTTCATCTCATATATGATCCCACTCTTTTCAGCAAATTTCGAAAATGAAAGTATTTTGTCAGATTCAAAGATGCATAGTTTTTTTATCCCTCTAGTGACAATACTGAGCAGATGGTTTATCCTCTCACTGGTCGAAAGCTTCCCACTAGGTTGGAAATACTTCTACGCCTGGTGGTGGTTGTGGATGCCGTAGTGGTAATCAAAGGACACACCATCGGCTTCTGCATGAGCTGGGTAATTTCACTAAGAGTTTGTTTCTTTGGACAACATATTCCTCCTCTCTGGAAGAAAGTAACGCCAGATCTGTATCTGATGTGTCGCAGGCCAGCAATTTGAATGGCAAAACTATCCGTGATGGTTCCAATCGCCTACATAAAAAAAGACTACGTTTCAAAACAACAGCTACAACCATTTATGCGGCTGCAGCTAATTTGCTCAGCTTGTTCACCGTTTGTTACATGAGTGCATACACTAAAAAGTTTCCTTTTCTGATGCCCAGTATTGGATTAAATTAAGTCTATGAGATAGAGTCCATGCTCGTTAAAAATTGAAGCTTTTTTAAAGCTGCCAAGAGGTCAACACTTCATGATGAATTTCTACCAATCACGCATACCAAGCGTATAGCTAACAGAATCGGGTACAAAAAATTTTTAGAAGTCGCGTGGGAAAAATCTAGTTATTGTATGTAGAATTAAAAACGAAACAAACAGCAACTTACAGCAGCATGCCAGCTCCAGGCTCCAGCATATCTCCTGAAGTAAGCATGCGACACTAATGATTGAATTGTCCTTGCCGGAGTTCCACTTGCAGCTGCTGCAAATTCACCAATGACTAAAGGTTTGTTCAAGTTGTAAAACGATGCACTTTGCTGTGAAAACAAAAGTTAAATTGTTTGAAAAACGAAGTTCAAGCAAAACCAAGCTACGCATACTTCTACAACTTTACAATTTACTTTGCAAATAAGAAGTTTCTGTGAGGCACCACCACAATACAAAAATAAAAAAAGTAAAAAAAAATGCATGAATTGAATACGTCTTGAATTGAATACGTCTTTAGATATTAGCCAGTTATAGATAAACGTTCGAGCTGCTCTGTTTATGGTGATCAAATCTATCGCAACAAAGTCATATTTAAGTAACATCAAATCCACTTGTATGATTGTTCACATACTTGCATGGGAGAATATGCATTGTAAGGGTTGCTCATGTAAGAATATGTGTGCATTTGAAAGAAATCCAATACTCCGTCTGAGTAACCGCCAGCCAGTGTGAGGCAAGTGTCGCTGAAATAATTGAACGTGGATGGTTCAGGATGCAATGGTGAAGGGGTGTATTGGGTCTTCTCGCTCCAAGAACCCACAGTAACCAAGGATGCAGGATCGTGCCTACAATAGAGCATTAGAGTACCGGTATTGACTAAAAATTATAAAATATATTTGAAAGCCAATTACTGTAATAAGTTTTTTGAACTTTAGATGCTAGGCTACTTACTGTTTTATGGCATGTGCTTGCCAATTTACAAATCTCTGAAGACGATGCATCCAAAATAAATGTGGTAAGCTGCTGGCCCATCCTGCTCCTGTTCCAGCAAGTCGGGTCGCATCGTGACACGGATTGGTTAAGGGACCAACGTTGTTCTGAATTTTCGAAAACGTCAATGTAATATTTGAACAGATATGATCTAATGCTGCACAGATACAAAAATTCTTGGTTTCGACACCTCCCCAATCCGTATACGTCAAACCTGGCTCGTTTTAACTGATAACAAAAGGATAAAAACAAAGAAAATTAAAAAATGCCATTTATATTTTCACGAATTCAGTACACTTATGTAGCCAATACCAAATGGAATCAACCACAGAAGAGCAAAGTCTTGCTTGCTGAACAAATTTTCAAGGCAGCTGCAAATGCGTCTGGGCGACAGTTATCATTGAGTTACAGCTCATTCATGCACTCCAATAGACCTACGGTTAAGAGGGTGCTGCTGACTACACGCAACAAATATGAAATTACACTGGAAATATTTTATAAAAAATTTGCTAATGATTGGGCCTAAATAAGTGCAATGCTTTGTTTCATAATATGCAGGTCGTGCTATTAGTAAATGCAACAATTTAGAATCTTTCGTTATTACTAATGCTAACTTACTGTTATGACAATTCCTTCCGGCTCGTTGATGATGTCATACCCCCCAAGTGATGAGTATCCTTTGAGTGCTTTGACGATCGGGATGAGCGCGTTATCAATGTACGATTGAAGTTTCCAGTCGACAGTTATAAGACCGTTTAATTGAGGACCTGCTCAATGGAACATAATATTCAAAACGCTTTAATTGGTGCTTCATGAAAACTATATAAAGAAGAGAAAAAAATTGAAAAACACAAGATACGCTTAACTTGACACGGCTAAAAACAGCTTCTTGTCATGTAAGAATTGAGAGTTTCGACTCTATCATTATCACGTGTCTCATCGGTTTCACATTTGAGCAATATCACGCTTGATTTCAAAAAAGCAACAACACTTAAAGCTATCAACACACTTTAAGCTTGCGAAATCATTGCAACTCTTGAAATAGCCCCCTAATTAACCAATAGCTTTCGTTTAGATGAATATGTTGGGGAAAAATAGTTTTAATAAGTGGATGGATCAATGATCTCGGACTAAAAATCGAAATCTTGCTTATATTGCCGTTTTTAAGAATAGAAATATACCCATAATCGCATTGTATCTCTAAAAATTCAAAAGAATTGAGCTCTCTTTTGCTTTTACGAACTTAATCAACAAGCTTTTTTACCCTCTTAAGATATCCCCCTCTTTAATGGCAGATTTTGTGCTTGGAAAAAGTTGTACCAGTTTCTTTAATATTTAACCTGCATTCGTTGAAGTGTCGTTATTCCAAGATGCACCGTTCCACAGCACGAAAAACACCATCATGTGGTAACGCTGCGCTGCGCAAAGATATTCCTTCATTTCTTCGATGATGTGATTGCACGAGCAATCCGCAGCACCCACTGATCCATCGGAGTTAAAACAAGGCGTTTCCTGACTATCGGTGTGAACAAATATACCTGCATTCACACCGTAAAATTGAAATAGGATTTTATTCACTGTTTATATAAACTTGCATCTTATCCGGTTGTCAACTACAGCAGTCTCGGTAACATATAAACATTTTCCCACTGAAAATGAGCAAATGTTGCGAGCTTTACAATCTTTGAGCTGAACCTCTGGATTAGTTTCGATAATAAATAATTGAAGAACATTTTTACATGATATTGAGTTAACAAAGTCGACGCATTAAAGTTTCCGCCTTCTATGGCAAAGTGTGTGATAACGATCACTTGCTGTAAGAGCTTGCACTGCATGAATAAATGATTTGGTGTAATGATCTTGTAAATAAAATTTAATTTAAACAAAATATTGCTCTATTGTCTTACGAATTGAGTTTCCTCCATTAGTGCTGATGCTTTTTAATACGTTTTCCAGGATAGTTTTGCTGTGTAAATTGTAGCGATAGTTTCCAAAGTCCTTTGCGTAATTGGAATAACTCGACCATGCTTGATTCATTCCAGATAAATAGACCTGTTCTCCATCGTAGCAAAATTTTCGGCTAAAACATAAAACGCGTTGTTCATGCAAGGCTACATAAAAACCTCGTCACAAATGCTTCAAATGTCACAAAATATATTTTTTGTTGCTGTCACAAATAAAAATAATTAAGATGTTGCATAATCGTCAAATACTTCAATGGCTGGCTAAACTGCCGGTACGAGTTCTTACCAAAACCTTTTCCTACCTATAGACCTATGAGGTTTGGAAAATATGCAGCTACAGAAATAAATGAATATCACCGGCATTAATTAATAACTGATGACGTTTTTAATCCATTGAACATCATGTTCAAAATAATTGAAGGAGACTGTGAAATGAGCGAATGTTCTACGAGGTTTTCGTACATTTCGATCCCGGACAAATGGGTCCCGCGCACAAACGGGATCCCGGACAAATGAGCAGAGTTGGGCAGTACCGCGGTACTGTAACGCGGTAGTTTTTTAGTACCGTTATCGGTACCGTCGGTACTTTTTAAAAAATGTACCGTTTGTGGTACCGTCGTCACTTTTTAGACCTTTTTACTCGATATTTCGGTAACTTTTTCTGGGTAAACTAAAGAATGCAAAAGCGGAAAACTTTCCGGTTTTTTCCGCGAAAAGCATCTTCGAAAAGTACCGCGAAACCACGTTGTTGTAGATCAGTGGTCGGCAGCCACCAGGCTGCGACTCCGTGCGAAGTTTGTGACCGGTCCGTATGCGTTTTCAGAATAAATGCTTTGACTTTGAAACATTTTATACCATTGGACGCAATTTCAGTCGCCAACGAATTTTTGCGGTTTTCACTTAAAAAACACTCAGTTCAGCGAACTATTTTTCGAAAAAAGGCTTGCAGTGAGTGCAGTCACTATGGACAATGCCAAAATGTTTTCGCATCTTATGTCTAAAAGCAGAAGCTTGGCTAAAACAAATGAAAGGAGGCTGCAATCATTATTAGTTTGAGAAATTGTAGACTAAAAGTTAGGTTTTAGCACCTTATTACAGGGCCAAAAGGGGGCATGGCACCGTAGCCTCTCCCTGCGCACGCCTATGACGTTAATTCGCCTGTAACGGCAGTTTTTAAATTCCCTAGGTGCCGTTATAGCCGAATTCTACAACCAATATTGTTAACAATTGATTTCTGAAGAGAAATAAATTCAATAACGATGCGAATCAGTGTTTCAAAAAGTACTGGTTAACTGAGTTCAGTTAGAGCAAATATACAAATTCACTCACCGCAGTTTAATTACATCTGTTTAAAACCTGACAGTCTGTTTCACCCAAAAGGAATCATCAGGGGTATTTTATTCAAATAATATCTATTCTATTTTAGAATAAGTTAAAGTGAAACAGACTGCCGGGCTTTAAATAGATGTCTCTAAACTGTGGTGAATTTGTAAAAAAAATTTAGCTTTATTGGCAACATACCTATTTAATGATCTTTCAGAAACTTTTACAAATGATTTGCAAATAACAAAATTTCATAAAAATCATAAAAAAAATCCTTAACGCCAGAGCTGGGCAAACTGCGGGCCGCATGCAGATCTTTTTTTTTTTGTTTCTTACCGATTTTTAATGGAAAAATAGTAGATGTGCGGACGTGTAGTGCTTTGTGGGGGCAATTTGCACCCACACCTTCCAAAAAGGGGGGATTGTGTAAGAAATGTTGAATAGCACTGGTCGAGACTACATGGAAAAAATTTATTTCTGTGTGATTGAATCAAACTAAAACTATAGACCTGCAAATTCTGAGAAAAATGTAGGTTTCGTTTCATCTAAAAGTTTTGAGTATGCTGCTACTGATACACCAACCTTTAGTGAAAGTGGCATTAAAAATAAAAACATTCTCCTTCAACAGAGTGATGAAATTCACTCAGCAAGAACCTTTGCTACTTTTTTTTCGTATATGCCATAAGCTGTTTCACGTCCTTAGTATTGTTCGCATGTAGCAACGTAACCAAATAAGCAGGGATGTGACAAAAGCCTCTGCTCTTCACGGCGAGTTTCTGATGATAATATGTAGGGACTTACTTGTGAACAGTAAGTCCCTACAGATACTCTTTATACTTGGCCTCATAACTAATTAAGGAGACCAACAGATTATTATACATGTTGCCATACTTGAGAATGCTTGTTTTGGTAAGCGGGCCGCTGTCACCTTGTTGATATCACCGACGTGTTCGCTTGCAGTATCAAGATACTCGTGAGACTACAGCTCAGACCTTTCACTAGCACCAGATGAGACAAAAAGCTTGATAAGGCTTTAATTTCGTTGCTTTGCAAGACAAAAACCAAAACAAAAATTAGTTTTTAAGAAAAAAATTTTTGCTTCAAAAGTACCAAAAATCGGTACCGAGTAACGATATCGTCGTTACTCTTTTTAAAATGTACCGTTATCGGTACCGACGGTACTTTTTTGGCAAAGTATCGGTACCGATATCGTCGTTACTTTTAAAGTACCAAGTGCCCAGCTCTGCAAATGGGCACCAGGACAAATGGGTCAGGGCGAGGGTTAAATCCTGGACCCAATTGTCCGGGATCCAAATGGTGGAGAGGCAAATTGGTGAAAGAGCGCTATGTTGCACACTAAACTCATGGTTTTATACAGAGTGTTTTGCAAAAAAAGCACTTGTCTTCGGAAAGAGTCCGATTTCAGCGTTACGACAAGTAGAGACATCAGGTCAGATCATATGAAACAATAAGTTTGACAGACTTGAGCAAAATACTCTCCAAATGTATTTAAATATAAATACGAAATACACTTCCTATAAAGTAATTAATAGCTCACATGGCAATACTGATGAATGCAAATACTTCAACATCGTAGGTAAATGCATTTTAAAATACTTTTCCAAAAAAAAAAGACCTAGATCTATCGAATCTACAGTATAAGTTATTTTGAGAGATCCTTTTTTTTCTTGAGCATCAAAAACTGCGACAATCACCCAAAAATACTCATTTACGCTTTGCTCTAAAGCGCTGAATTTCAATATAAAGAGCCGCTGCGTTTTATCAACTAAGTTTGACAAAAATTATCTAATGTGTACTGTGCACCCCCAGCGGTAGCAAATGTATTTAAAATGCAAACACTTGTCATAAAAAGCATTTAAATACAAAATACACAAAATTAAATGTATTTCAATACAAACACAAAATACAGTATTTTGTATTTCAAATACGTATTTGTAACTTAAAATACAAATACATCCCAAGTCTGACATTTCATATGTCTAAATCATAGCGCAGGTCAACCAAACTGTTTCTAATTAAAAAAAAAAACAATAACTTCTTACTTGCTTCCGCTGCAAACTTGCAAGCGAACAGCTTCCGTTACTAGCAGCGAAATACAAGCAACCGCAATCGCCACAAGCAAACCTTTCATCATCGAATTTTATTAGGATTAGCAAGTATTGCAGTAGTAAATTGTACAAAATACGTTTAGATATCAAATTATTAAACCTGGGTATATTGCAAATATAAACTACTCTGTATGAATCACAATGTATCAGAATATTCAGCGAAAGTTCGGTGCGTTTTTATAAGCTGGGAATTTTCGAATTCCTTTGTTCGATAGGTCATCTTGTTGTTCAATATATGTCACTATCTCAAGAGCTTGTTGCGAGAACTATAGAAATTACTTTCCATCACGTCTTAGTTCTTAAAATGAATTCTAGTTAACCGACTTAAAAATTGCTAATGATGCTCCCGCAATAATAATATTGTAGCTGCTTGTGCTCAATAAAAAAAACGAAACATTTTACGAACACAATTGTACAGTAGATGTCATAAAATTTTACTAATTTTTGTGTAGCAAGTACAGTAGCATACAATGCTTGTCCAATTACTATAAATAGAAAGCAACTACGATTTCGCGATGCAAAGTTATAACAACACTACACATGAATATTTGCAGCACCTAAAATAACTGAACTTATGCCAGATATGTTTTATGTAAAACGCTTTTGATCAATAGGTCGCTAGTTTTTTTTTACAATTCTTCCCTTTTCGTCTGCGAAATTTTGTTTTTTTTTCTAGCTTCAATCCAGGAAACTTTTGAATTATTTTAAAACTTATAACTTTCTAAACCTTATAAATTTTGTCGCTCTTACTCAGAGCGGGGTGTCGCAAACTGTCTGCAAAACCCGAAGTTGCATTTAAGTGCCTGTGGTATCAGAATGCGCTTTCACAAATTATCCCGTTTATATATCAAACTAAAGCAGGTGGCGCGGGAACGTTTTTTGGACAGAGGGGCTCAAAATAGCAAGATCGTGTCAACGTCTGGGGGGCCTTGCCCTTTAGACCCTTCTTTTTTCGAATTTACGTTTTTAGGAACAGGGCACCCAGCAGACCTGTCTTGATACTAGACAACAATTGCATGCCCGCTTAAATGACCGGAATTTTTGCAGGATAATTTTTTATCTTTGGAAAACAAGATTGCTTACTACGATTACGCTTTTGTAACTATGCACGAATTACTACTAAGCATTTAGTGAGTGCATGTATTTGTAAAATGCAAATACCTCAATGACAAAACCGAAAAGTAGGCAAACAAAATTTGTCCGATCTTATTTGTGCTTTTACTGATCAAGATTACGTGTAACAAACAATTACCCACTAAGGTTTAAAATAAACAAAAAAACACACGATCAAAATAAAGCACTGAACCATTTTTTAACATAATGAAATGTGTAGATTTAGGTATTTAAGTAGGCGTAGGCTACTAGCTTATTTTTAGTAACAATCATCGGTGCCAGTTTAGTAAAGTGATTTAGCCGTTTCATTAGGTAGGTAGAAAAAAATTCAAAACCATTAAAAAACTCAACCAGAGAAGAAAACTTGCACAAGCTCATAAAAGCTTGATCAGGGGTGCCCAATCAGTCGTTCGCGATCTACCGGTCGATCTTTGGATGCTTGGCTATCGATCACGGGCCGTTTTGGCATGTACACACATCAGATTTGCCACCAACATTTCCAGTTCATGTAACGCGTCCGGGCCGTGAAGACCTTTTTTGTAGCTCTTCACATAGATTTTGGCGGTATTCGGAACATTTGAAGAATTGAGAACGTTTTTTTGCACTTTACCGCATTTTCGTTTACGATTTGCGTAATTTCCATGATCAGTAGCGACTTTCATGAGCATTCAGAATGGTTTGGCCTAAAGTGTTGGACAGCTACAAAAATTGGCAGCCATTATGCTTTTACTGGTCCATTGTCCAAGACTGCTGTAAAGGTTTGCAAGCATTGATATAAAACCCTGTTAAAAATGAACTTCAAACATTGAAAGTTTTACCAGGTTTTACGTTGACCTAGTGAACAATAACTGAGTGAATTTTAAAAGAATAGTGATTCTTCGTCGGCTAAAAGCGCTATGTAAAATATTTGCTTCATTACGTACGAACGTTGCAAGCATCAATCCCGTCGCACTCAGTGCGTAATTTGTTCAATGGTCAGGGGGGCTCAAACTGTTTAGGAGGGGGGCTAAAAAAGTCCAGGGGGGCTTGAGTCCCCCCTAGCACCCTACCAGGGTTGGAAATATCGATTAGAAATCGATATCGATATTCTCTACTTTTTCGTCATCGAATGCAAAATTCTCTACTTTTTTTTTCGTTGTCGATTGGGGCTTTTCCCTACTTTTTCACATGGTAAATCGATATTAATTAATCGATACTTTTTTTCCGAATAAGTTCTTTCAAAAGTTTTTATTTTTTGTTGTTTTTGGTACCTTATCTGTTTTTTGTGGTGTTTGCAGATAAATATTTTACAATACATCAGCATAAGAACGGTTAGCGTGCGGAAAATTCCGTATGCACTGTCATTTTTTATTTCATTCCGAAATATATAACGAGAAAACGTTTGCTTAACGTTTGGTCCCTTGGTATCGCAGGCCAGGGCCAGGCAGTCCAACGTAGTTTTGAGGCTAATAAAGTGGTTTTTGACTATTTGTTCACCTGCTTTTTTGATTTGAAAGATTACATCTGATGGTATGAATACTTTTGTGTTTCGAACATCGTAGAAAAGGTTTTATAGTCAACAGCATCTGAAGAAGACCAAGATCAAAGGTAGAAAGTATTTAAGAGAAAAAGTGATATTTGATCTTTTTTATAGTGAAAAGTGAGTAAGCCTTCTGGTATTCCTGTTTTAAACTGCCCATCATAATACGCTATGCCTTCGATACCGACATTCTCCACTTTGCGTAACCTGAAGCCCCCCCCTACCCCCTCCCATTAGCATCAAAATATCTTGACGCTGTCAATTTAGTCAGAGAAAAGTATCGATTTGACGTTATCGATTGATCGATATTCTCTACTTTTTATTTTTGTTATCGAATGTAGAAATTCGCTACTTTTTTTTGAGGTATCGAATATCGAATTATTCTCTACTTTTTCATTATCGATTTCCAACCCTGCACCCTACTTTTCGCGCCTATGAACTAACGTCATAATCAGTAGGCCTAATGCGTTTAATCTGAAAAGAATTTTTTGGTATTTAGATATAATTTACTGGGAAACAAAGAATTGCAAAACTCAAAGTTTTACGGAAGATTTTTCTTCCCGACATTTGTGTTCTTGTTGAGAGAATACTGACTATATTGTTAACACTGATTAACATTGCTTGTGCCGTGCGCTATGTTTTTATGTGTGCAAATTATTTTACAGCTATTAATATGTGTTAATGCTTTGTGTCTTTGAACAAGGGGCATCTCGACTAGAAAACCTTAGGGTTCTTCGATGCTCCTTGTTTCTTTCCAAATGTAAGGATTTGTTTTTCGTGCGTTACTTCGTGGAAAAAAAAATCTACCACTACTACTTGAAAGTTCGACAACAACAAATTAGTGTCTTCACGATGGTTGTTTGCGACCAGTCTATTATGTCATAATAATTGTTGTGTTTTTTTTATCTATTTTGTCTTGGCTTGTTCGAAATTGGTCGAATAATCAGGGAAGGGTGAAGTAAAAAATAATTGTTTAAGTAAAAATGCCAAAACATGAAAGCAGCTCCACATTCTTTGTAAAATTTTTGAAATTAACGAGAAAACTGCGATTAAGGTGATTATTAACTTTAAGTCAAATTAAGCGTGACTGCAATGACGTCATTCTGGTCTTGTTTCCTGTTCTTTTTTAAGTACAAAATTGTTTTACAGTAGAATGCCGATTATCCGAACTAATGAGGGGCGTATTCTCCATGCATGCAAGGCATACCATTTTCCATTCAACCAAAGAAAAATTAATGATAATATTTTTGAAAAAATATCTAAAAAATTTTCTCGATTTTATTTTGACAACTTTCACCGTGTCAGATAAGCATTAAATATGTAGACCATTTTGAATATGAATAAATGGCAACGCTTAAAAGTAGCCGCATATCACCGCGGGCGACCGCATAGGCATGCAATTTTCGAAGTTGCTTTTTTGTCCCGCATCTAGTTGTATTGGCAGATTGGCGCTAAATACGCGACTAACTACGTAAGAAGGCATGCAATCCTCAAATTGCATGCCTATGCGGTCTACGCGGTAAGACGACGCAGTAACTGGTAAGCGTTGTATTCAATGCGGTACCATAGTACAACAGATCTGCTGTGTATGACTGTATGACAATGGTAAACAAGCTAGTTAAAAAATGATAGGCTGTAAGACTATGATCAAGCTGCAAAATCTAAGTAAGCAGGAATTTTTTGTAATAGGTCTAGTTTAGGGGTACCGGTATTGTATACCTTACAGGTTCAAAGGGGTTAGGTCTAGTATCAGCCCCTAGGTTCGGTTTGGTTAAGATTAAATTTGGTTAGGGTTAAATTTAGTTGGGTTCGGTTAGGGTCAGGTTGAGGTCATAGGTTAAATTAAGGTTGGCAGACAAAAAAGGCGTGGGGGCTGATACTGGACATGACCTGTTTGAAGTAGGTAGACTTACCAACCCAGGGGGTCTGAGATATCGGTACCGGTAAATAAATACCGGTAACGGTAATGCAGATGAAAGAGCATCATCTTAAAGAAATTAAGATTCATTGTACAATGTACAGATACTGGATAGAATATTGGTACCGGTAGGTGCAGTGTACAGTTAGTAGTTGGGTATGTTTTCCAAGAATTATATATACTTTGTTCAAATTGCCTGATATAATTGTCAGCGCCACTCATCACGAATAAAGTTGTTTATTTAAAGAAAAGTGTTTTGTCAAGCAGTTCTATTACTACTCTTGACATAATATCTGTGTCTAAATAAAAGAAAGGTGGTGACTCAGATGTAACAGTATCGTAAAAGAACCACGGGCTACGAGAGTGACTTTCGTGGAGGTTTGCGAAATTCACGATCATAGACTAATGACTTCACTAGGGATGTGCCAGATATCGGATAGATATCCGGTATCCGGCTCTATCCGGCGCATTTTGAAGTATCCGGTATCCGGCCAGATGCCGGATATGTTTAAAGTTTAGGAAAATTGCGTATAGTTGACTCAGGGGTAAAAATATAATTTGCCTTTTCGATGTATGTAAAAAAATTTGATACAAGCTTGAAAACTTTAATTTTGTTTAGACTCTCTATACAAAAAGTAGAACCGAATCCAAACCTTGGACTACGTTGTTAATTTTTTATATCAAGTGGTTTCCAAACCTTCGGTAATTTTTTATATCAAGTGGCTTTATGTTTAGTTTACAAGTTTTTTCTCGTTTGGCGCTGTAAGTTTTGTCATTAGGAAAGCAACTTCGACGGTGTAGCTGTAAGGCAGTAATCAATTGGCTTCAAACCGAGACGGTATAAGTTAAATGACCACCACCGTAGTTTCAACCGTAAAGACCATGCCAATAATTTACGTTTAAAAACCTTTTTTCTGTTCTATAACTTGCATGTTCGTCTTTTGCTCAAACTGAAAAAAAGAAAAAAAAATTGCCATGAACGGCTGACTTAGGCGCCAATTTTTTCTCGACAGCAAATAACAAGGAAACAGAATTTTTATAGAAACAATGTTTTCTACGTTCAAAAAACGACGTTTCAAGGTACCAGTAGCATTGCAATGGATGTGTTTCTGCTTTTAAATGTTGTGCGGTTTTGTAACGTTATGTAGATTGAGGTCTTTAATTGAACGTCCTTAGTTCATCAATAGGCTGTTAGTGTTAAAGTTTGACTACCGATCTACTGCAGGATCGATTTTTGCAGTAATTTTATGGCAGAGTAATTATTATTAGGCAGTGTCTAGAGCACTGGCGGTCTTTTTCTTTTGAAATTGCACTTTGTACACACCAACTCCTACGTTACATTAACTTTATGTCTCTAACCCTATCCCCAATCTTCCCCTGACTGTACTCTAATTCCCCTAATTTTTGTGTTTGAAGTTACGGCTGATGACGTCATACCATTATGGACACCAACGTCATGTAAAGAAACAAAGGAGCAGTCCGGTGCAGCAGCGTTTTGATAATGGAAACTGGTCCGATGCTCCAGACACTACCTAACTATAAACATTGCGTTTTTAGTAACTTTGATGACAGCGCACAACATGTGGAAATTCAAATTTAAACTTGTCTTTTACCGACCGCTTAACGCAGTGGTTAAAGACATCGCTTATCGGTTTGGGAGGCTCGCCACCGTTGCGACGTTTTTTTTTTTTCGGGAATCGAAATTGCGTTGCACGGGCGCAGAGATGGGCTCCGCCTCTGGTTACATGCTTCGGCGTAATACCGCGAGTATAATGAAGATTTGATCTTTTTTGAAGTTTGCTTTTTGATGAGTATCACAAATTGCTCACTAGCGCAAAACCTCAAAAATCAACACAATGTGTGATAATTGGTAACTCGATTGTTTTACTCGTAAAATCACACCGCATACGCAAGACCACACACTTGATAGAGTTTTCTTCTGGCTTTATACATAACATGAGTGCAAAATCTCGTCAAAACGGTGCAAAGATTTTGCGCTGTTACATTTTGGAACTGTTTTAGCTACTGTGCAATGTGCATCAGTGTGCGAAGTAAAAAATTTTTACAGGGGGTGATGCTTTTGTCAATAATTTTGCCTCAATTCTGAATTCAAGTAACAAAACAATGTTGCAAAAATGGTACCGGTATTTATTGTTCATGGGGCGATGCAGTGGCAAAGGGAGAAATTTTGAAAGGGAGGGGAACATAATTTCACCATTATTTTTTCAAGCGTAATTTTTTTTCAGCAGAGCTAACTGAAGCAGATTGGAAAACAGAACAGGCTTTAGGGGGTCCTGGGGTATGCTCCATCGGGAAAATTTTGAAATGGTACATGCTGTAATAACTGTTTTAGTGTTTTTGAACATTTTTCAGGCAAATTTTGTTAAAATTTTTGACCCTAGTTCTGAGTAGGCCTACTTCACCAAACGTAATGCATTTTGTTCGCACATTTTCAATTATGCGTGCTTAAGGAGTAAGGCTTTTTATTATCGAAGTGGTTTGAAATTATGGAAAAATTGTATTTATCGAAAACATAATTGAAAGTGGCTGGTGAGGTGAATACATACCCCTCATTCCACCCCACCCGGATCCGCCCCTAGCCAAAAGCTACAAAAGCCATCAAAAGAGTCCGACATATTGCAGTCACTTGGCACTATTTGTTCATTTTTACTAAAAGGTAAAGTCAAAATGGGGGGGGGCATGGCACAATGCCCCTAAATATGCTCCTGGGGCGATGTCATTGGTCAATGACCAAATTAAAACAATGGTGGAGGGCGTACTGCGTGTTGCATGCCACCAGCATGATGAACAAAAATTATCAACGGTAAAATTTCGAAAACTTTATTAGCTTTGTTTAAGGCAGGTTTTTGTTTCATAAATGAAGCAAGGGATTTGGGTAAGAGTAGTAAGCTACCCCAGCGCGGTACGGGGCAAACCCCTGGAAAGCATAGCAAATTCTTAATTCATATTCTCATTCTCAAATATGATTATATGATCTGAAAAAAAGTTAGGAAACCGCTGCTTTAACATGTTCTTAGTGCTTTCACTAACGCTTATAAAAAACTGCTGACTGTTTTGTTCTGTAATAGGCGCATTGAAAAGGTTGTTCTTGATTAGTTTGCACAGGAAGCCATAATGGCTACAAGATATGCTGGAAAGTATCGCCGCAGTCCGTACTCACAAGCGACACGTTTAAAAAACATTTAACTTCTTGCCGTACTTATCACTGGGGGGGACGTTTTGGCATCCCCCCGGGACAAGTTTTCTTTCTTGAGGCGACTATTTTTACTGGGAGGCAAATGTCTCCCTCCCCCACAACCTTCCCCCCTACTTCGCACACTGATGTGTATGCAGTCAACTTTTAATATAATAATGAAAACACCCGGGAGGCCAGACACATGTCGCATCCTTCGCTATTAGACCCGAGGAAGCACTGCTTCTGCTCCCACCAAATAGACGCCTATGACGGCCGACCGACTTTGCGTCCGATTTTCAGTAAACTCTTGACCAAAATCCATACTTTTAACACAATTTTTCTTACCCAAGAAATAAAGCCCAGCGTTGAAAGCGTGTTGCTACACAAACGTAGTGTCGTGAATCGGAGTTGGATCAAAAGCGATCAGTAAGATGGTCATTGTATCAACTAAGTTCCTGCCGCTCGACCACGTTGCCGATTCGGTCAGCTTAGATCGAGTAATGAAGTTCATTTTTAATGACGCAATCCTGTAGGAAATTTCCAGTGTGTCACATGATCTCATGCAATAGTTTCATGGCTCGCTAGTCGAGCAAGACGATGGCGTGGACAAAAACCATCAAAATATTAATTTTGGCTTACTGCTACTATCCGGTTAGATATCGGATATGCGGTTAGTTAGATTTACTGGATATCCGGTATCCAGCTATCCGGCACATCCCTAAACGTCGCCATTGGTTTGGCTAAGACTAAGTGAAGTATTTTCTTCAGAATGGAAACAAGGTATCGTCTGAACTCAATTATGGAATGCAGCTGTGGTTTCATGAAAAAACAGAACTGGCGATACTTTTTGCAAGACGCATTTTATGTGTACACTGAAATCTTCGCGAAAACTGTTGACTATGCAAAGTTAGGAAAGAAATTAGCGTGCGGCGCACGCCCTCGCTCGGCATCTATGGATAAAAGCCTCACAAGTTCGAACAAAAAAAGAGAAACGCTAAGCAGAAATAACAAATTATAGGAAAATATACTTCCGATTACAGTAAATGTGGGACAAAAGAAGCTTAAGGAGAAGAAGCAAAACCTTGTGTTGAATCTTAAAACTGGACATTTCGTTAACATAGTTTCAGCTGTCATCATCAGCAGCGAATAGCTTTGCATACAGCTATGCATTACTTTGCATCAACTGCGGATGACGACAACTGAACCTATGTTGTCATAGCGTGATTAGCGTCCAGTGTTAAGTTTAGGAGAATTTTTCGCAACCTTTTAAAACGTAATTCCAGCTGATTTCTCTGTGTAGAACTTTTAGTTTAGATTACGGGCCAAACGATGACAAACACTGGATCATATCCAGGTTACAGAGCTCCGAGGATGACGTCCAACATCGTTTTTCTACTATCCTACAGCAGAAGCGACTACAGACATAGCGCTCAATAGATGATGGAGTGCAAAAGGTCAGCAGTGCTCTTTGTGCTACAGTATTTTGAATATCAACTATAGGGTTCATAAAATCCGCACGCGTTCTTATTAGTTCAAACGCCAGTTCGTAGATTAGGTAAAAATTAAGCTGCTTATCCGAAAAAAGACATGAGAATCAAAGACATTACATTTTCATGTGCTTGCGAAATGCGAATTAATATTTATAAGAGCTTTAAGCAGCATCTATACTGTAGAGAAAAAATTCAGCTAGCTTTTTCTCTTTATTTGTATGCTCATTTTATGTGGGTCGCAACAGTTCTTGCAGATCGTATTTTTAACGAATTTGGGTCGCAAAAACAGGATTGGGAAACACAGTGGTCAAAATAGATACGAAATAAAAAATAAATTTTCAATTTCTGAGCACGTCACTTCTTCTTGATATCATGATTTTTCACAATGACAACTTTTTGTTACAGTTTCAAGTTCTTCAATTATGTGATAGATTTTCGGTTCCATAATTTAAAACTGTATACTGTATTTTGTATCATAATTGACCTAATTGTTGGCTGAGTATAAGATGGTAAGTATTTTGGGGGGCAAAAACATCGATACTGAGTACAGGTTAGGTTTCTCCAAAAATTTGTGAATTAAAAAACAGTCATTTTCGAAGAGTTTTCACTAGAATCAGCATGCTATTTACTGACTCGCAGAGATTCTATGACAACCAAGCGGTTTGTGAAACCCATTCCATTCATTGTTTCCGAGACTTTAGATCTTCATTCACAACGAAAGTCGCTTACACGCAAGACCAACACGCTTTAATTGTTTTTATTCGTTTATTTCATGTACTAGTTTTCACATCTTTAGCAATAACATATAGTACTGTACAGTGAAGCCTTTTTTGAATACAATCGATAGCCTTGGCGTGATGTTACCAAACGAGTTAGGCGTTTCATTGTAGGCCTATAGGCTATATGGTTACATGATTTCACTCTTTTGGGCACATTTCAAAAGCAAAAGTATTTTGTCAGATATTAAGATGCATACAGTTTTTTTATCCCTCTAGTGACAATACTGAGCACATGGCTTATTTTTTCACTGGTCGCAAGCTTCCCGCTGCCAGATTTAGGTTCGAAACACGCCGTGGCCTAGTAGTGGTTGTGGATGCCGCAGTGGTAATCAAAGGACACACCCTCGGCCTCTGAATGAGCTGGTTAATCTGACTAAGAGTTTTATCTTTTGGACAGCATACTCCTCCTCTCTGGAAGAAAGTAACGCCAGATATGTATCTGATGTGTCGCAAGCCAGCAGTTTGAGTAGCAAAACTGTCCGTGTTGGCTCCAATCGCCTAAACAAAAAAAAAAGGCTATGTTTTAAAACAACAGCTACGTACAATTATTATGCTGCTGCAGCTGCTGTAATGTGCTCAGCTTGCTTACCACTTTTTACTTGAGTAGATGATTGATTGATTGATTTGATTTCTTCATCTTTATCCTCCTATCACGAGAAAGCGACGGAGGCGCTATGCGTAGGACGAATCCAGACTCGCTTAGGAGTTACCTTTGTTTCCAAGTTTTTCGGTTGAATTTTCTTCTGACTTCTTTAATTTGCTGCTTGCCAGATTCCACCAAGCAGAGATAATCATCGTGAAGCATCTTATCCAAGGACGCAACAACGAGACTAGGTTGGGAGTAGAACCATTAACCTTGCGATCATGGTCGTCGTAAAAACGACGCTCCGAACCACTACGCCACGCTGCCGACTATTGGATTAAGCCTATGAAGTAGAGTCCATGCTAGTTAAAAGTTGAAGCTACTACTACTACCACTACTACTTCTACTATTACTACTACCACTACGCCACGCTGCCGACTATTGGATTAAGCCTATGAAGTAGAGTCCATGCTAGTTAAAAGTTGAAGCTTTTCGTTTAAAGCGGCCAAGCTGTGTATACTTCATGATAAAATTATACCGACCAGCATACCAAGCGCAGCTAACAGAAGCGGGTACAAAAAATTTTTTAGGAGTCGCTTAAGAAAGACCTAGTGAGCAATATTGCCATGCAATTTTGTGCATATACAAACATCAAAGAACCAGCACTTTTGTTAATATACTTAAAATTCAGGGTGTCGATCCTCTCACTTCTTGAATTTGGTTGTGATTTCAGTGGACTGGTGAGCAATAGAGCGTTTGACGTGAGACGGCTGCCCGTCTATATTCATCTTCATGCAAAGATGTCTTTTTCGGAAGATTAATAATATTGCTTAATAAAATGTTCCAGCCTTGCACGGTTGTTTTAGAAAACAAAAAAAGTGTCACTTTTCTTAGAAATAGACAATTGCATCTAAAATTAAAAGCGAAACAAACAGCAACTTACAGCTGCATGCCAGCTCCAGGCTCCAGCATATCCCCTAAACCAGGCATGCCACACTAACGATTGAATTGTCCTTGCCGGAGTTCCACTTGCAGCAGCTGCGAACTCACCAATGACTAAAGGTTTGCTCAAGTTGTAAAACCATGCACCTTGCTGTAAAAAACAAAAGTTTAATTGCTAGTAAAGCAAAGTCCAATAAAAAGCAAGCTACGCATACTTCTACAACTTTACAGTTTAATTTGCAAATAAAGAGTTTCCATAAGGCAGTACCACCACAGCCCCCCCCTTAAAAAAAATACATGAATTGAAATACGTTTTTAACTATTAGCCAGTTATAGATAAATATTCAAGCGACGTGCGGAACTGCTCTGTTATGGTTACCAAATCTATCGCAACAAAGTCATGTTCAAGTAACATCAAATCCACTTGTATGATTGTTCACATACTTGCATGGGAGAATATGTATTGTAAGGGTTGCTCATGTAAGAATATGTGTGCATTTGAAAGAAATCCAATACTCCGTCTGAGTAACCACCAGCCAGTGTGAGGCAAGTGTCGCTGAAATAATTGAACGTGGATGGTTCAGGATGCAATGGTGAAGGGGTGTATTGTGTCTTCTCGCTCCAAGAACCGACAGTAACCAAGGATGCAGGATCGTGTCTACAATAGAGCATTAGAGTACCGAGATTGACTAAAAATTATGAAATGTATTTTGAAAGCCAATTACTGTAATAAGTTTTTTGAACTTTAGATGCTAGGCTACTTACTGTTTTATGGCATGTGCTTGCCAATTCACAAATCTCTGAAGACGATGCATCCAAAATAAATGTGGTAAGCTGCTGGCCCATCCTGCTCCTGTTCCAGCAAGTCGTCTCGCATCGTGACACGGATTGTTTAAGGGACCAACGTTGTTCTGAATTTTCGAAAACGTCAATGCAATATTTGAACAGATATAACCTAATGCTGTACAGATTCAAAAATCATATGTTTCGACACCTTCCAACCCATCTAGGACAAACCTGGCTCGTTTTGACTGATAACAAAAGGATAAAAACACAGAAAAACGACAAATGCCGGTTATATTTTCACAAATTCGGTAGACTCATATAGCATGCCAAACTAAATCTACCACGGAACGGCATAGTCTTGCTTACTCAACAAATTTTCAAGGCAGCTGCAAATGCGTCTGGGCAGCAATATTGCTTTTCCATGTAGTCCAATAGTCCAATGGTTAAGAGGGTGCTGCTGACTACACACGACAAATATACACTTACACTAGAATAATGTTTTGCAGAAATTTTGCTAATGACAAGGCCTAAATATGTACAATGCTTTGTTTCACAATATGCAGATCGTGCTATTAGTAAATGCAACAATTCAGAATCTTTTGTCATTATTATTGCTGACTTACTGTTATGACAATTCCTTCCGGCTCGTTGATTATGTCATAACCCCCAAGTGATGAGTATCCTTTGAGTGCTTTGACGATCGGGATAAGCGCGTTATCAATGTATGATTGAAGTTTCCAGTCCACAGTTATAAGACCGTTTAATTGAGGACCTGCTCAACGGAACATAATATTCAAAACGCTTTATTATTGTTGTTTCAAGAAAACTAAATATAAAGACAAAAACTTGAAAAACAAACTAAACTTAACTACACACGGAACCAAATTGACACAGCTAAAAACAGCTTCTACAATATTCGTTAAGGAATTGAGGCTTTCGACTTTAACATTTTCCCGTGTTTCATCGATTTCACATTTGAACGATATCACGCTGGAGTTCAAAAACTTTAACACTTAACGCTCCCAACACGCTTAAAGCTTACGCAGCGATGGTAACTCTTCAAGTAGCTTGCTAACTGATCAATACCTTTGGTTTAGATGAATATATTAGGGAAAACGGTTTTATGGACGTATCAATGATCAGGGACTAAAAATCGAAAAATTGCTTATTTTGCCGTTTTAAGAATCGAAGTAGGCCTACCCATGATTGCATAGTATACTGCAGCTAAAAGCTCAAAGAACTTGAGCCCTCTTTTACGTATACGAACTTAATCAACAAGCGTTTATTTAAGATGATTTTCTCTGTAGTGGCCAAGGTTACGTTTACGAAAAGCTGCACCGGGGTACAGTAGTCAATACACTAAAGGCATTATTCAGTAAGTAACCTGCATTCGTTGAAACGTCGTTATTCCAAGCCGCACCGTTCCACAGCACGAAAAAAACCACCATGTTGTAACGCTGCGCTGCGCAAAGATATTCCTTCATTTCTTCGATGATGTGATTGCACGAGCAATCCGCAGCACCCACTGATCCATCGGAGTTAAAACAAGGCGTTTCCTGGCTATCGGTGTGAACAAATATACCTGCATCCACAGCGTAAATTTGAAACAGCAATTTGTTCACCATCTTTATAAACTTGCATCCAGTCCAGAGGCGTCGTGCAGCCAAAAACTTTGGAGGGGCCCGAGAAACAACTTAAACAAATGCTGATCACAAACTTTGTAAAAGCCGTATTTACAGTAGCATTGAGGAACATTAGGAAAAAAAGAAGTTAGGAAAAGATACCAAAATATGTCGTCATACCCCAATATTTGGATAATAAATCGAAATTTATTTTGGTACCTCAAACCGCTCCTTAATTATAGACGTTTTGCGGAATCAGTGTGGCCCCACGATTTTACAAAAGGGAAAAACATTGCTGTGGTTTTGGGGGCGCAGCCGCCAACGGGTTTTTACGGTCATACTCGTTAGATTATAAGTAAATATCACTCGTTTTAGCACACTTTCTTACCGAAAAACGACATACCGGTACCTGCGGTGAGTGCAGTCACTATTATAGTGTCGGACAATACAAAAATATTTTAGTAGTCCATGTCTCAGAAGCTGGGCTAAAATATATGAAAGGAGGCTGCGATCATTATTAGTTTTGACGCATTTGATGGGATGACGTGTGCAGGTGCATTCTAGGCCATAATCTTTAACAATGCATTGAAAATGCTTTCTAAATTCTAACTACAGATCAAAAAAATCACTGTAGTCCTGAATCGAAGCGATTGATTGAAGCAAAAGTTAAAAACAAAACAATGGAATTTTATAGCGAAATGGCGCTGGCTAAACTTTTATTTTTTTAATTTTCAATTTTATAAATTATAAAAAGTAAACATTTCAGAAAATTTGGGGGGCGGGACCCCGGGTCCCAATGACACGACGCCACTGCTTGCATATTATCCCGTTATTAACTACAGCAGTCTCGGTAACATATAAACATTTTCCCTATAAAAAATGAGCAAATATTGCGAGCTTTGCTATCTTTGAGCTGAACCTCTGGGTCAGTTTCGATAATAAATAATTGAAGAACATTTTTACATGATATTGAGTTAACAAAGTCGAAGCATTATAGTCTCCACCTCCTCTGACAAAGTGTGCGGTAAGTATCACAATGTATAGAGCTTATAGTACATGAATGAATGATGTGGTGTAATGATCTTGTTTATAAAATTTAATTTAAGCAAATATTGCTCTATTGTCTTACGAATTGAGTTTCCTCCATTTGTTCTGATGCTTTTTAATACGTTTTCCAGGATGGTTTTGCTGTGTAAATTGTAGCGATAGTTTCCAAAGTCCTTTGCGTAATTGGAATAACTCGACCATGCTTGATTCATTCCAGATAAATAGACCTGTTCTCCATCGTAGCAAAACTTGCGGCTAAAACATAAAACGGTTTTTAGCGTTGTTCATTCAAGGCTGCATAAAACCTCGTTACAAATGTTTCAAATGTCACGAAATACATTTTTTGTTGTTGACACAAACGAAAATTAATAAGATGTTGTATAATCGTCATATACTTCATTGGCTGGCTAAATTGCGAGTTCTTATTCAAAACTTTTTCCAAGACTTATAAGATGTGGAAAACATGGGAATAAATAAATTGCGTTAGGAATAAGCAATAGGATACAGGAATGAATACGAGAGCTATTGGAATAAATAAATATCATTGGCGTTAATTAATAACTGATGATGTTTTTAATCCATGAAACATCATGTTCGAAATAATTATAGGAGACTGCTAAATAAGCGAGTGTTCTACAAGTCAGAGCCATTCAAAAATACGCCTACTATGCGATCGAATTTGGCGGTAAATTAAATTAACCCGGAAGGATCTCCAGTTACGAGTCCATTAAACCGGCTGGTTGGAGGAAGGTTAGAGGCATTGCTATCGGCGCAGTAGGTCTGAGGTTTGATTACCCGGCCGGTCAAACCGGATACGTTGTCGCCAACAGCTGCTCGCCACCGCTAGGGCGTTCCTTCAAACCTTTGTTGCCAAGGTGATAAGCTGCGGAGATGGGCCCCGACATTCGTTACACGAACACGAGTATTTGATCTTTTTTGTGAAGAGTCTGCCAATCACGAGCCGAAGCTTCAGGCCAAGTCATCGTCTCATTGGCCTAAACGTGGACTTCGTGCGTAGAGAATCATCGCTTTTGGTTAACTGATTAGTTTATTTTGTAACAAGATCTTTATCCAATACAATGACGTCGTTAGTAAGTTACCGCACGTGTAGAGGTCGCAAAATCTATTTTATCTTGTTAAAATGGAGAAAGAGCGCCGAGTTGCACACTAAAATCATGGTTTTAAGCAGAGTGTTTTGCAAAAAAGTGCGCTTTTCTACAGAAAGAGGCCGATTTCACCGTTACAATAAGTGGAGATTCCAGGCCAGACCATATGAAACGACAAGTTTGACAGACTTGGGCAAAATACTCTCCAAATGCGCATTTAAATACAAAAAGCTTTCTGGCAATGCTGATTAATGCAAATACTTTAACAACGTATTTAAATGCATTTTAAAGTACTTTTCCAAAAAAAGAGACCTAGACCTATCGAGTCTTTATTATGGGAAATCCTTTTTTCTCTTCAGCATTAAAAACGCCACAATCATACAAAACTACTCCTGTACGCTTTGCTCTAAAGCGATAGATTTCAATAAAGAGCCACTGCATTTCATCAAATAAAAATTGCCCGAATATGTCACGTGTGCAACCCCAAAGATAACAAATGCATTTAACATACAAAACTCAAACACTTGTCATAAAAAGCATTCAAATATAAATAGAAATACATAAAATTAAATGTATTTCAATAAATACAGTATTTTGTATTTCAAATACGTGCGTATTTGTAATTTAAAATGCAAATACATCCCAAGTCTGGCATTCGATATGCCTAAATCAGGGGTGCTCATTAAGTCGATCGCGATCTACAGGTTGATCGCGGAGGTGGTATTGGTCGATCGAGACGTGACATTAAAAAGATATCATTCTAGCATCAATGCCGATGCATCAATGCAGAACTGTATTAATAAGATGGTGGAGAAGTTGAAAAAATATAAATAACCGATCAAACAAGTTACTGTACGAGAAAACCGGCTTAAACAACTAAAATGGTGTATCACTTAAACTGTGTACCATGAGAGTGAAGCTTAGTGAATATTCGTTCATAATTGTAATAGTTCGCAATTGTTCACGTCATGTACGATGCAAATGACGAAAACAAATGAGCCCAAAGCACTGCATTTAAAGTGCGTTCGTGACCTTGAAACATCGTAAGTAGAGACCGTCGTACACCGGGGACTTACTGTATTGTGTCAGATTTTAAGCCCTCGCTAAAGTTTATAGTCACTAAAATGAGTGAAGGAGCTGGACCAAGAAAAAAGGCAAAAACATATCACTTCCATACGGAATGGGAGGTGGACGTTTTTTTCACAATGTCATTTTCGAAATGCGTTTGCCTCATATGCCGTTCTACCATCGCAGTACCAAAGAAGGGAAATGTGGAGCGGCATTTTTGGACTGTTCATGGAAGATACGACACCGACTTCCCGCCGAAAAGCGAGCTGAGAATGCAAAAGGTGAATGAACTAAAATCCCAGCTGACAGGACAGCAGTCATTTTTCACACAACATACTTCAAAAGCGAAGGCAGCCACCGAAGCATCGTTCCGGGTGTGTCACGCCATTGTTAAAAACAAGAAGTCCTTCCAAGACGGAGAGATGGTAAAAGAGGCATTCGTTGAAGCAGCTGACTCATTGCTCCGGGACTTAAAAATAAGGCAGAGATATTATCTTCAATCAAAGCTCTGCAGCTGTCAAGACATATAGTTACACGACGCTGTGATGCCATGGTCGAAGATTTAACCCAGCAAATGTGGACGGACATCAGAAATTGTGAATTTTTCTCACTGCAGTTGGATGAATCTACGGATGTGAGTGACACAGCCCAGATGTGCGTTTTTATTCGCATGGTGTTTAGTGATATCACTGCAAAAGAGGAGCTATTAACAGTACTTTCCATGAAAGAACAGACGCGAGGAGAAGACATATTTCAGACGTTTAAAAACTTTAGCGAGAAAACTGAGCTCCCAATGTACAAATTGGTGTCTATCACCACAGATGGAGCACCTGCAATGGTTGGGCGTGTGAATGGATTTATTGCCAAGTGCAGGCAGGATGATGCGTTTCCAGACTTCTTAAATTACCATTGCATTATCCACCAACAAGCGTTATGCGCTAAAATGCTCAACATGAAAGAGATCATGGATGTGGCAACGAAGATCGCATGTACTATTCGAGCCAGACCTCTTCAAAGACGGTTATTCCGTGCACATCTGGAGAAGGCTGACTGTGACCACTTTGAGTTGTTGCTACATACTGACGTGAGATGGCTTAGTCGTGGGAAATTCCTCAAAAGATTTCGGAGCTCTGTCCGGAGATTAAGGAGTTTTTTCGTGTATCTGGACGTGCAGAATACAAGCAGCTAAATGAAGGTCAGTGGCTGTTAGACTTGGCATTTTTAACCGATCTGACAAACTTGTTGAATGACCTTAATCTTGAGTTGCAAGGAAAAGACAAAACAGTGACCAATATGATCAGCTCACTTGACGCTTTCAAACGAAAGATGCAACATTTCTCCACAAAGCTGCAGCGCCATGATTTGGCAAATTTCCATAACGTGGCGTCAGAGTTGGAGACGCAAGGGAAGGCCTGTGAGCAACTTGACAGTGCACGCTACACGGAGCAGATCACCGATTGTCTGTCAGAATTTGACAAACGCTTTCAAGACTTTTCTTTGCTTGAGCCAGTCGCTACATTCACGTGCTATCCTTTTCAGGAAGATGTTGAGGTTGATTCACTCGCATCAAACATTGCATCACTGTTTCACATGAACTCTTCTGGAGTGGAAGATGAAATTTTGACTTTACAAACCGACATTGAGCTGAAGTCGAGAGCTCATGGATAGTTCTGGAACTTACTCACGGAGGAAAAGTAACCCAACATGAGGAAATGTGCTATCTCTTTGACTGCATTCTTCGGCTCCACTTATTTATGTGAGTCAGCCTTTTCTTACATGAAGATCATTAAGTCCAAATACCGTTCCACCATGACTGATGAACATTTGGAAGTGCGCTTGAGGTTGGCTATCAGCAGCTACTGTCCAGACTATGCATCCCTGGCTGATTCAATTCAGTGCAAGTCATCAAAGTAAACTCAGGTTATTACAAAAAATGTCAATAATTAATTATGTGTGTTTTGCAATATTGGCTCATTTGGTTATGTAAGGTACATCAACATACATTGTACGTACAAATAACTCTCAATACATTTGAAAAAAAAATAGATATTTTGCATTTTTGTAGTGGGTAGATCATTTTGACACGGTTATTTTAAAAGTAGCTCGCATGCTGAAAAAGTGTGAGCACCCCTGGTCTAAATCATAGCGCAGGTCAACCAAACTGTTTCTAGTGAAAAAAAAACAATAACTTCTTACTTGCTTCCGCTACAAACTTGCAAGCGAACTGCTTCCGTTACTAGCAGCGAAATACAAACAATCGCCACAAGCAAGCCTTTCATCATCGAATTTTATTAGGATTAACTAGTATTACAGCAGTAAATTAAACAAAATGCGTTTAGATATAAAATTATTGAACGTGGATGTATTGCAAATAAAACTACTCTGTCTCAACCAGAATATATCTGAATATTCAGCAAGTTCGGTGCGTTTTTATAGGCTGGGAATTTTCAAATTTGTTTGTTCGATAGGTCATCTTGTTGCGGAACTGTGAAAATTACTTTCCGTCACGTCTTAGTTTTTAAAATAACTTCTAATTTAACTGATTTAAAAAATTGCTCAATGATGCACCCGCAGAGATAGCTGCTTTTACTCAATCAAAAAAACTTAAACATCCTACAAACTCGATTGTACTTCAGACGTCATGGGTATTTCACTAATATTTGTGCAGCAATTAGCATATAGAATGCTAATTCAATCATTATAATCAGGAAGCAATTAGGATTTTACTTTACAAAGTAATAACAACACCACACATGAATATTTGCAGCACCTAAAAAGGTCTAATGCCAGATATCTTTTATGTAAAACACTTTCAATCAGCGGTTCGCAAGTTTTTTTGCAATTCCTCCCATTTCATCTCGGAAATTTTATTTTTCCCAGCGTCAATCAAGGAAAATTTTGAATTGTTTTAAAACTTCCAATTTCCTGAGCCTTTAAAACTTTTGTTACTCTTACTCAGAATGGGGTGACGCAAATTGTCTGCAAAACCCGCATTTGCATTTAAGTGCCTGTGGGAAGAGAAAACGCTTTCATAAATTACCGAGTATATCAAACTAATGTCATAAATAGGGGTAAATCCAGAACATTTTGTAGGGGGTCAGGGATCAAAAACAAACAAACCTATTTTGCTGTTTTATGAATTCTGAAGTATCAGAGAAGAAATATATACAACTCAACGTTTAGGGAGAATGCAGGTCGCTCCCCTAGATCCAACATTGTGCATGTTGTGCTAACTTACAGAATATTTCCTATTTTATTTTATTTCGACACTGTGTAGTATTTAAACAGCTCAGAAGGCCGAGTGGCAAGAGCGTCCGCCTCGAGAGCTGTAGACGTGGGTTTGATTCCGTGTCGGGTCTAACCAATGACTTTAAAATTCATATGCACAGCTTCCGTGCTTGACGCTCAGCATTAAAGAGGCAGTGTGAAGAACAAGCCGGCAAGTTTACTTGTGCCGTTGGGAAAGGCACTTAGCGTGATTCCCCCATCTTCGTGTGGTAGTCAGATGGCTGGCAACTCCTAAGCGAGCTCGTATAGCGCTTTGATTGCTTTCTCGTAATGGGAGGATAAATAATTACGCAACAACAACAAATCGACTCAGTGTCGCCAGCGGCTTGCCACCGCTTCTTTTCTTGGGAGTTGTGTTGGCATGCAGGCGCTAAGGGGCGGAGATGGGCTCTGCTACTCGTTATCCGCTTCGGCATGATAACGCGTGTGTTATATGGATTAATTTGCTATATACCAATTTCGGAATACAATAAACAAGGGACAAAAATACCTCAAGCACAAAAAATAAAGCCACAGTATTTCTTAATTGATGTTGAAAGCTGGATCTATGTTGTCGAAACGTCCAGTTTTAGAATGATTTTCCTCCTACATACTTACATCAATCAAGTTTTGTTAGCTCGTCATTGGCCAGATGTATCAAATTGTTCAATTGTTACGAAAAAGAGCGGAATGTGTTCGTCTGCAGATAAAGTTGTTTACAGTTTCTACATTTGTGGAAGATTAGATGAACAATATTTTGATGTGTATATTCAGAGACAGTTTAGAATCAATGGTACATCATTTGGCGTATCAATAGTTATGTTAATCGCGTCAGAAAAGAATAAAACACTTTACTTGGTTCATTAGACCCCGCCAGTAAAGTTAAACTATCGTCTTGTCTGATAAAGAACAACAACACAGAAATACTCAGCAAAGGAAGCTGGATAGACAAGTTTTTGGGTTGGCTGAATATTTTGGGCTTAGGGAAATGAACGGGATTCGTTTAATTGTAATAACATTTTCTTTTTAACTTTTTTACATTTTTCTATTTGTTGAGATTTTCAGATTTTTAACAATTCGAGGAAATTTTTTTCATTTCAGAAGCAATTCAACATAAACTTTCACAAACTTCAAAAAGTAATTTTTAGAGAGCAAAATGATTAAACGAGAATTCGAAGTACTGTAGTTAACGGGCAGATGCATTTCTGCATAATCGAGCGTGAAGAAGCTTGGTTATTTATTATTGCCCCAATGCTCTAGCCTAGCCGTGACAGTAATAAATATATTTGATAAAAAATATATTTGTAGCCTAATGTCTAAGCACGTCAATCATTTTTAGAAGCGGGTAATGTGTTTTCACAACCAAACTACATTTGAAAGCTTTTAGTGGCAGTGCCACATTTTGCTTCTCATACAAGCTTACTAAATATTTCAGAAAAAAGTTATTTTCTCCCTCTGCAGTGTAAAGCCTCATGCATTTTTGTTTAAAAATACCGTATATGGACATAGACAGATGTAGGTTACTTACCCCTGAATCTGAAAAGAATTTACCGATATTTAGACACAATTTACCGGGAAACAAAGAATTGCGAAATCCAGAGTTTTACGGAAAATTTTTCTTTCTGACATTCGTGTTCTTGAAAGTTTGACAATAATAAAGTGTCTTCACGTCACTTGATGTTGATATACTGGTTGTTTGTGACCAGTCGGATGCATAATAATTGTTGTGTTTTGTTGTCTATTTTGCCTTGGCTCATTCGAAAATTCGTCTAATAATTAAAGAAGGGCGAAGTAAAAAATTATTGTTTGAGCAAAAATGCCAAGAAGTGCAAGAAGCTCCACGTTTCTGTCCGTTTTGCTGGTACAAAATTGTTTTACAGCAGAATGCCGATTAATTATCCGAACTAATTAAAACCAGGTGTGGTTCGAATAAGGCAAGGGATGGCAAACCTTTTTAAGCGGTGGGTCAAATTCAAGGTCGTAGACCGAAAAGAGAATAATCGTGGGTCACGGTTATCGATAGAGTAACCTTTTTCTGCCCAAATTCAAGTGAAGACCAAAAAAAAAACAAAAAAGGTCATCGCGTCCCCGCTGTCCATAGTTTGAAATTTTTGTGTGGAAAATCAAACAACATGCAATATTACGAAGTTACACCATATGCATTAAGAAGTACACAATCATTATGTTTTGTTGTAGGTTATTAGCATAGCCAGCAGAGCTGCAAACTCGAACTTGAACTCAAACTCGAAAGAACTCGACCATTTTGCCGAACTCGAACTTGAACTTGAACTCGAAAAAATATTTTTTCTGTACTCGGACTTGAATTTGCATAAAACTGTTCGAGTTCATTAGAAAGACATTTAAATTGTTGAAAAGAAATGAAAGATCACTACGAAATATAGTTTGTTGTTCAAGCAGTCACAATCCGTGTCAATTGAAGGTTATGATTTCACCAAAAAAAAGCTGCTTGTCGTTTATTTGTTCATGCCATTGCGACCTATAAAGTCCAGGGCTGCGAACTTGAACTCGCTGAACTCGGTCATTTTCGCCGAACTCGAACTTGAACTCAAAAAATAAAATTCTTAGACCTCGAACTTGAACTCGGACTTGCAAATATCTCTTGAACTCGAACTTGAACTTGGTCAAAAATCGATCGAGTTTGCAGTTCTGATTGGCAGTATAGTAATCACTCATTTTTTTGTTTCAAACTTGTCGCTGTTTTTAGTTGCTGCATGGCGTTTTGTGTAGGCCTACTTCACCAAACGTAATGCATTTTGTTCGCACATTTTCAATTATGCGTGCTTAAGGAGTAAGGCTTATTGTTATCGAAGTGGTTTGAAATTATGGAAAAATTGTATTTATCGAAAACATAATTGAAAGTGGCTGGTGAGGTGAATACGTACCCCTCATCCCACCCCACCCGGATCCGCCCATAGCCAAAAGCTACAAAAGCCATCAAAAGAGTCCGGCATAATGCAGTCACTTGGCACTATTTGTTCATTTTTACTAAAAGGTAAAGTCAAAGGGGGGGGAGCATGACACTACGCCCCTAAATATGCTCCTGGGGCGATGTCATTGGTCAATGACCAAATTAAAACAATGGTGGAGGGCGTACTGCGTGTTGCATGCCACCAGCATGATGAACAAAAATTATCAACGGTAAAATTTCGAAAACTTCATTAGCTTTGTTTAAGGCAGGTTTTTGTTTCATAAATGAAGCAAGGGATTTGGGTAAGAGTAGTAAGCTACCCAGCGCGGTACGGGGCAAACCCTTGGAAGGCATAGCAAATTCTTAATTCATACTCTCATTCTCAAATATGATTATATGATCTGAAAAAAAGTTAGGGAACCGCTGCTTTAACATGTTCTTAGTGCTTTCACTAACGCTTATAAAAAACTGCTGACGTGTTGTGACGTTGATAAAAAATAAACTGTTTTGTTCTGTAATAGGAGCACTGAAAAGGTTGTTCTTGATTAATTTGCAAAAAAAAACATAATGGCTACAATATGTGCTGGAAAGTATCGCCGCAGTCCGTACTAACAAGCGACACGGATAAAAAACATTTACAGTATTGTGCAAATTAATTGACTCACCACAATAAAACACAAAAACTTCATTTTTTAAATTTATTTTCTATTTATTGCAACAACAACTATTTTCAGTGGATAATATGGCCACTTCTATTTGTGATCAACTCCATAACTCGTTTTGGCGTTGATTCTACGAGTTTTTTTCAGTTCTGAGCAAGTTTTTTGTCACGGTACCACACCTCAATTTCGTTTTAGTTGTGCAATTATTTTTTAAAAGAGTTTTCACTAAACTCCACCAACTTTCACTCTGGTTTAAGGCGGGCGAACTTCAGGCCAGTCAAAGACCTTGATATGATTTTCTTCTGAAATTTTTTTCTCCTTTTTCGCAGTATGGGAGGGAGCCAAGCCTTGTTGAAAAACTCTTCCTTCGTTGGAAATCTGCTGTCCCTGCACCATAAAATAGCTTTAAGAACTTGATATCTTTTCCCTGATCAATGGATGATGAATGCCGATAAATATATTGAAGTGATTCAACCTAAAGTGGTGAAAGACAATGAAAGGACATTTCCCAAAGGAGGAGAAAATTTTTAGCAAAAAACTCGTAGAATCAATGCCAAAATGAGTTATGAAGTAGATTACCCTTAGAGGTGACCATATCTCTTGTTGAAAATAGTTGTTGTTGCTTTGAAACGAAAATAAAGTGAAAAAATGAAGTTTTTGTGTTTTATTGTGGTGAGTCAATTGATTTGCACAGTACTGTAACTTCTTACCGTACTTATCACTGGGGGGACGTTTCGGCATCCCCGCAGAACAAGTTTTCTTTCTTGGGACGACTATTTTTACTGGGAGGCAAATGTCTCCCTCCCCCACAACCTTCCCCCCCTACTTCGCACACTGATGTGTATGCAGTCAACTTTTAATATAATAATGAAAACACCCGGGAGGCCAGACACATGTCGCATCCTTCGCTATTAGACCCGAGGAAGCACTGCTTCTGCTCCCACCAAATAGACGCCTATGACGGCCGACCGACTTTGCGTCCGATTTTCAGTAAACTCTTGACCAAAATCCATACTTTTAACACAATTTTTCTTACCCAAGAAATAAAGCCCAGCGTTGAAAACGTGTTGCTACACAAACGTAGTGTCGTGAATCGGAGTTGGATCAAAAGCGATCAGTAAGATGGTCATTGTATCAACTGAGTTCCTGCCGCTCGACCACGTTGCCGATTCGGTCAGCTTAGATCGAGTAATGAAGTTCATTTTTAATGACGCAATCCTGTAGGAAGTTTCCTGTGTGTCACACATGATCTCATGCAATAGTTTCATGGCTCGCTAGTCGAGCAAGACGATAGCGTGGACAAAAACCATCAAAATATTAATTTTGGCTTACTGCTACTATCCGGCCAGATATCGGATATACGGTTAGTTAGATTTACTGGATATCCGGTATCCAGCCATCCGGCACATCCCTAAACGTCGCCATTGGTTTGGCTAAGACTAAGTGAAGTATTTTCTTCAGAACGGAAACAAGGTATCGTCTGAACTCAATTATGGAATGCAGGTCTGGTTTCATGAAAAAACAGAACTGGCGATACTTTTTGCAAGACGCATTTCATACTTTTTGAGTGTTATTCTTCTCTTTCAAAATCTCAGCAATCGAGATTTCAGAGAAGAACTTACACTAACTAATGCTGATAATTGTGTTGTACTAGATGATGATGCATATTTTACTCCCAAACAAATATCTAATATTATGGGGGAAAATATGTTGAAATCTTTTTTAGTTGCTCACTTTAATACAAGAGGTTTGACAAAAAACAAAAATCTTATAGAAGAATTCATTACTGAAATTAATCATTCCCCCGAAGTTATAGGCATCTCAGAGACTAAAATTAACGAAAATATTAGCCTCAATTTGCAAATTTCAAATTATCTTTTTTTTCACAATGATTCCTTTACCGATGCTGGTGGTACTGGAATGTATATTAAGCAAAATTGAAAATATAAACTACGCCAAGATCTATCACTCAATGTCCCTAAATGCGAAGACACTTGGATAGAAATTGAAACCAATCATGGACGCATAATTGTCGCTGTAATTTACCGACATCCAGAGACAAATTTTCAAACCTTTGAAAATTTCACTCACGAATTTGTTGGTAGAACTAGAAAACCAAAACTTAAATTACGTCGCATGTGGAGACATAAACATTAATTCTTTAGCACTAAATAATACCAAGATAAAAAATTATGTTAATTCTTTAAATTCTGTAGGATGTAGATTATTAATTGAGGTTCCAACAAGATTCTCAACAATGAGTAAACCCTCTCTACTGGATCACATTTACTCTAACATTACCAGAAAAACGCTTTCATGTAAACCTTGTTTATTCGATATTTCGGACCATTTACCTGTCTGTCTTATGATAAAAAATCTCAATTCTAACAAAAAAGGCGAGATTAAGTTGAAAAGATGCATGACTTCATTTGTAACAGAAGATTTCCTTATTGATCAAGGAACTACGCCAGAGAATTACCCCGAAATAAATCCTAACAGCTCAATAAATGATGAGGTGTTTGAACTAACAAGCATTTTCATGAAGAATTTAGACAAACATGCCCCCTTGAAACCCATGTCAAGGAGAGAAATTAAACTAAATGCGAAACCATGGATTACAAAAGGAATTTTAATATCAATTAAAACTAGAAATAGATTGTTTAAATCCTGCTACCAATGCCAAGATCCAGTTAAAATTGAACATTACAAAAAATACCGTAACAAATTAACCCACATTAAAGCTCTTGCTAAACAACAGCATTATGATAGCTTATTAAGAAAGAATAGTAATAATCCTAAAAAATTTTGGTCGGTTATGAGAGAAATCACAGATAATAAAAGCACTTCCAACATTAATTTACCACCAACTTTACTAGTTAATAACAAAGCCTATGAAACTGACAGTAATAAATTTTTAGACCATATGTGCAAATATTTTGCAAGCATTGGCTCTACATTGGCTAAAAAGTAAACAAAGCTCATGATTCGAATTTTAAAATAACTTCTAAAAGCTGCCTTCATAGTTTTGTGATGCATGATGTCACTGAAAATGAGGTATCTATCGCAATCAAAAATTTAAAGTCAAACTCTGCTCCAGGAATTGACGCTATTCCTCCCAAATTTGTGAAAATGGCGAAAATGTTATTTACTCCTTTATTAACCAAATTATATAATAAATCTTTAATTCAGGAATTTTTTTCCTGATGTTTTTAAGGTTAGTCAGGTTATATCTATACCTAAAACAGCTGCTCTAAAGGAACTTGGAGATTTTAGACCTTTTTCTCTTTTGAATATATTTGCCAAAATATTTGAAAAAATTTTGAAAGATAAAATCATGGAATTTATTGATAACAACAATATATTATGCTCCAATCAATATGGATTCAGAGCAAACAATTCTATTGAACTAGCCGTAACAACTATCTATGATGAGTTTCTTGAAAATTTTGACCGTAAATTGTATACATGTGCAATATTTCTTGATATTAAGAAAGCGTTCGATACAATAGATCATCAAATTTTGCTTAAAAAGTTATATCATTATGGTTTTCGCGGTAGCGTGGCGTAGTGGTTCGGAGCGTCGTTTTTACGACGACCATGATCGCAAGGTTGATGGTTCACCTCCCAACCTAGTCTCGTTGTTGCGTCCTTGGATAAGATGCTTCACGATGATTATCTCTGCTTGGTGGAATCTGGCAAGCAGCAAATTAAAGAAGTCAGAAGAAAATTCAAGCGGAAAACTTGGAAACAAAGGCAACTCCTAAGCGAGTCTGGATTCGTCCTACGCATAGCGCCTCAGCCGCTTTCTCGTGATAGGAGGATCAAGATGAAGAAATCAATCAAAAAAATTCCCTTGCTTGTGTAGTATCTGCCTTTTTCGGTTATTTTTAGTTTTTTTACCTTGTGTTAGTGAAGTTCTGGCTTGAGGTACAGTAGCCTTAGATGACCGTAAGGTCTTGCGCTGTGTCCTTCCACCAGTGCTTTGTTATGTGCTTTTGGTAAATAAATGGATTGATTGATTGATTCATGTGTACACTGAAATCTTCGCGAAAACTGTTGACTATGCAAAGTTAGGAAAGAAATTAGCGTGCGGCGCACGCCCTCGCTCGGCATCCATGGATAAAAGCCACACCATTTCGAACAAAAAAAGAGAAACGCTAAGCAGAAATAACAAATTATAGGAAAATATATTTCCGATTACCGTAAATGTCGGACTAAAGAAGCTTAAGGAGAAGAAGCAAAACCTTGTGTTGAATCTTAAAACTGGACATTTCGTTAACATAGTTTCAGCTGTCATCATCAGCAGCGAATAGCTTTGCATACAGTTATGCATTACTTTGCATCAACTGCGGATGACGACAACTGAACCTATGTTGTCATAGCGTCCAGTGTTAAGTATAGGAGATTTTTTTGCAACCTTTTAAAACGTAATTCCAGCTGATTTCTCTGTGTAGAACTTTTAGTTTAGACTACGGGCCAAACGATGACAAACCCTGGATTAAATCCACATTACAGAGCTCCGCGGATGACGTCTAACATCGTTTTTCTACTATCCTACAGCAGAAGCGACTACAGACATAGCGTTCAGTAGATGATGGAGTGCAAAAGGTCAGCAGTGCTCTTTGTGCTATTTTGAATATCAATAGCAGGGCTCATAAAATCCGCGAACGTACTTATTAATTCAAACGTCAGTTCGTAGATTAAGTAAAGATTAAGCTGCTAATCCGAAAAAAGACATGAGAATCAAAGACATTACATTTTCATGTGCTTGCGAAACGCGAATTATTATCATCTATACGGTAGAGAAAAAATTCAGCTAGCTTTTTCTCTTTATTTGTATGCTCATTTTATGTGGGTCGCAACAGTTCTTGCAGATCGTATTTTTAACGAATTTGGGTCGCAAAAACAGGATTGGGAAACACAGTGGTCAAAATAGATACGAAATAAGAAATAAATTTTCAATTCCTGAGCACGTCACTTCTTCTTGATATCATGATTTTTCACAATGACAACTTTTTGTTACAGCTTCAAGTTCTTCAATTATATGATGGATTTTCGGTGCCATATTTTAAAACTGTATTTTGTATCATAATTGACCTAATTGTTGGCTGAGTATAAAGTGTTAAGTATTTTGGGGTGTAAAAACATTGATATTGAGTAAAGGTTAGGTGTCGTAATTCTCAAGTTAATCACAACATAGCCTTCAATTAAGGTTTTATCGACAAAAATTAAAGTTCGTCTGAATAATAGAAAGCAAAGTCAGTTAACTAAAGATTGCAGCTTCAGAGAGAGAGGCTACACTAACACTTAACTGATCACACGGTCTAAACGTGCGATAACAAAGTCGCAACGCAGAGAAGCAATCAACTCACAATTTTCGGGCAATTGGCTTAATCAATTAGAAACGAAGCAAATACAAAATCGAGGCATGCTAACAAATAAATACTTTATACTGCATTCATCTTTGCAAAAAAATAAAGGAACATACATAGTTGGTGCATGTGACTTCGGTCGTAAATAAAACGATCTGGAGCACGTTTGATACGTGTACTTGAAGAGCCTCTTGGACCAGAAGATTCTGGAAAAACAGCATTGTCGTCATGATCACAAACATTATCTTCGTTAGACACATTATCACCAGTAACAGATATGTTGGCAACAGAGGCTTCAGAATCAAAAACTCCATTAGCATTATCTACAGTTTCATTTATATCGACTCTTTTCTCCCCAACCGGAGCAATATCTCTTAAAGACACAGTTGCCTCTCGGCCACTTTGCATTTGTACACGAGCATAAAAAGGGATTGCATGAATTAATTCTACTTCATCAACATACGGATCATATTTGCTAGAGCGCACATGACGTTTTGATAACACTGGTCCAGGGCAACTAAGCGAAGAAGGCGTTGAAATATCAAGCATAGATCGTCGATCAAACCCAAGAAATCGTTCATGCGGTGTTACATTAGTGCGAGTACACAATAACGATCGAATTGAATGCAAAACATCGGGTAAAACAGTATCCCATTTATGGCAATTGTAGCGGACGATCTTTTAATGCAAGTTTCACTCCTGGCCAGATGCTGTCATTATATTTTTCACACTGGCTGTTCCCATGTGGGTTATACTGTAGATAGATGTTCTGCTCACCCCAATTCCTTTACCCCGTAAATATGAAAGTAAATCGTTTGACATAAACGCAGGGCCTCGATCAGAATGTACAAAAGCACACAAACCAAAAAGCGTGAACAGTAGTGAAAGACAGGCAATAACAGTACTAGCGTCCATATTAGCACACAAGGAAATGCAAATGGGAATCTCGAAAATTCATTTACGATTGTCAGCATGTATCTATTTCTACCCGAAGAAGCGACAGGGCCTTTAAAATCAACGCATAAACATCGGTTGCGTAGCTTTAACAATATGGGTTTCAACGGGCTTGTAAAACTAGGGCTTAATCTCAGCAGATGTAGTGCATGCTGAAGTCATTTTTCGAACTTCTTCCAGAGAATAAGGCAAATTCTTAGTTTTTACATAGTGATGCATGCGTGACACTCCAGGGTGACATAAAGTACGATGCATGTCTAGTAAAAGATCACTGTGAATAGTAGCACAATACGCTCTTGATAAAGCGTCCGATGCAACGTTACATTTGCCAGCGCGATACACGATTTCATAATCATACAATTCGCCAACGTAAAACTTTAGTGTTTTCAAGTTTACCGTGTGTCTTGTGGTCGTTCATAAACGCCACCGATCTTTGATCAGTTATTAGTTTAAAATAATGACCAGCCAGAAAATGACTCCATTTTCGAATTGCTTCCACGATTGCATCGGCTTCTTTCTCAACACTAGATTGCTTCACTTCAGATTTTTTTAATGACCGAGAGAAAAATGCAACGGGTTTATTGTTTTGGTTTAAAGTCGCGGAAAGAGCTACATTGGAAGCATCTGTTTCGACTACAAAAAGGACGTCTTCATTAAAGGGGCAATAAACCCTACATTTTCACTTTAGCTTAAAAAATTTATGAAAAATTATCGTTTTGAATGGTGTTTGATTTACATCCAGAAACGCCTTCTTTCAAAAGTTATTGCAGCTTTCCGACCTCCATGGAATGGATAGTCCCCTGAGGAGTTGGTTTCGGCGGCCAGTTTGCTTTTCATCACTATAGTAACCATGGTCGTTTGGTCTAGCTAGCCTTATCACGCAAAGTGCTAATGTACCGTAGGATAGACTATTACTGTACTTCTACCATACCCTCACTGGCGCAGGCTCTCTCAACCAGTAGGCCTACCTCTTGGTTGATAGACTATTAAGACTGAAACTTCCTAATTGCAAAGTTTGAAAAGGAATTTTGGTCCATATTTACACATTTTGGACAGTAGCACCATCCTTCTTTTCTACCCGGATCAAAGTATACTGGTACAGTGGTACACCCTGCCTAAGGGGAGTTTTCTCAAACAGTAACTGGATTTGCAGAGATAATTTATTTTGAATGCAAAATTTTGATTGGACCATAGACTAGACATAACTTTATCCATTTAGCCAGAAAAGCAGATTCTTAGGTGGGAATTTATTTCTGTTTGAGTTGGATTTGTTAGGCATAAACAGATAAATGGGCTAGTCTACATTTTGTTATGTTTGATTTTTTATTGCTATTATTGATGAGCCTAGGCCTATGCTGTTTTAAGTCCTGGCTAAATTTGTAAAATGTTGTTTTTCAATTTATTAGTTTATCACACAGACATCATATCCTACTGTTTCCTATACCGGTAGCCTACCAGTGTACCGGTAAGCAATATTCATGATGATCTCTTGATTAATTATACATTTATTCATATATTATTTTTCAGCTTTCATGCTGGTTTGCTTACGAAATTTTTCTATAAATTTGACTGTTATTTGAAACTTCCATTTTCAAACTCGGAAACCCAAGGAGTCTTTGCTGTACAAAATGATACAACCACGCAAAAGTTAGATATTTATTCCAAACAACACTTTATTAAAACCACTTTGTAAAATAGAGGACAGAACTGCAGTCTGTGATGCTTGTGTAACGAGTCTGAGGTAACCTATTGCAAAGCATGCTGCTATAGGATGTGGAAACAATGATTGCATCATTTAGGGATGCTGTGTAAATTTCCAGCTAGCTCACAGGAAGGAATGCACGTTTGATGATTTGGAACAGTGTTTACAATATTCATATTCGTGGAAGACTTCTTCAAATAAAATCATTGCTTTCAGTTAAGCTATTGTTCTTTCTTGATTTAGTTTTGTGTTTTTGGTCGTGGAATAAAATAAACCCAAACTCGAATGCTTCATGAAAGTTTATGTCGCGCATTCATTAACGTTCTATTCGCAGAATATGTTGGCAGCCTAGGTCTCCAAAAATTGTGTGGCTACGTTGGCAGATTCCAGATACATAGGCTCCAGCTCATACGCTGCTGCGGGTCAGCCCAAAGGCTAACGCTAGCGTTTTATCTGCCTACATTGTTCATTCATTTTCGGCCATAAGCAGCTGCTTCTTGCAGTCTGCTCTTAGTTGATATCACGTGACTTTTAGCATGTTGCGGAAATGGACGACGTCAGAGGACTCTCAAATTTTTTAAGTTCAATATCTTCGGAATTACGCAATTAAAATGCACCGGGTCAACGCGAAAAAATTTCAAAAATTTTTCTCTAAGGATTTGTTTTATAAAATAAACAACGATTCTGACTTTATTGCCCCTTTAATCACTCCAAGCGTAACCGTAGCTAATTCAAACTTTAACTCAAAAGCTTTCAGGGCGTCATTGGCCAGTGGAAATACCCAGTTTTGAAGTAGTGGCTTAATTTTATCGGAATATTGAACAAACAAACTCACTAATCCAGGGTGGTCCAAACCCAGGCCCGCGGGCCACTAGTGGCCCGCGGCAGCATTTTCTTTGGCCCGCAGAAGATTCTGCAAAAATTCTGGAGAAACTGCGAGAAAGTCTTTGCGAAATATGATAACATCCAAGTTACCGACTTACAACGTACAATCAGTCACATTTATTATTGGTAAAGAACGTTACGAACTTATTTTGACTCAACGCTTGCAGTTTTGCGTGTTGAACCGAACTCCCCGCTGTGCTTAGTTTACGATTCGCTGGTCATCTACTTACTTTTCCTGTTTACACGCATTCCAACGTTACATAGCTGGAGTCAACACGGTTTCCTGAATCTCTAAGTCTAAGCAAAGGTATAAGAAACAATTTGAGCCTGAACATTTCGATTAAGGCTTGATTCATTTTCAGCAGGGTAGTAAAACGCTCATGAAGCAGTATAAATTAAAGCTAGTTGAAAAAACAATTTATGACGTTACAACAATTGTAAGGTCATTAATTATTTTTCGCATTGCTTCGTTTCAATGTTACAATCTTTGCATTGTTATGTTGCAACGTAATGATGGTAACAACTTCACTATCATTATTCAATCCAGGGTCATACTAGCGGTAAGGTTGTGAAGTTACTCTTGATAGTCAGAAAAGCAGAATCAGTTGAAATCTAAAACCTACATTTGTTTCTGCAGTGGTTTATAACTTTAAGATTTACAATTATTTGGCAAAAATGAGTGTGAAAAGAAAGTCAACAAATCCAAGTAGACATTTTAACTCAATATGGGAGGAAAAGTTGTTATTTGTTGAGGGTACGAGTAAACCACAATACCTGGCATGTCTGCAAATTGTGTCAGTGTCAAAAGAATACAACTTAAAACGGCATTACGAAACACGTCATAAGAGTCAGTATGAACAATACGACGGATATGCTAGAATAGCAGTTGTAAAAGACTTAAACGGCAAATACTATAAGCTAATGACCAACTTCAGAAAAACTAATCTTTCTGACAAGAAGGCATCTTACGAAGTTTCTCTGATGCTGGCTAAAATTGGAAAAAGTTTCAGAGACAGAGGAACCGTAAAGAAGTGCGCAATATTTTGCTTATTATTTGTTCGCGCTGATGTTGCTGTGTGTGGCCCGCAAATTAATATACAAAAAATAATCTGGCCCTCGACACTGTCAACCTTGGACCACCCTGTAATCGTTGTTGTTCTTTCTTATTTGTTGGAGGAGGAAGCTCTAAAAGAGTTTTTACTCTATCAGGATTAGGTTTCAGAAAACCTTCACATATTTCGTAACCTAGTAATTTAACACACTCCGTAGAGTAAACACATTTTGAATCTTTAAAAGTCATATTGCATTGATGAGCAGCTTCTAAAAACTTGGCTAGGTTATTGTCGTGCTCTTGTTGGGTTTTCCCTCTCACAGTTATATTATCTAAGTAAGCAAAAGTACCCTTGCATTCATAAGACTGGATAATATCGTCAATGACGCGCTGAAATCCTGAAACAGCGTTGCACAATCCAAAAGGAATGCTTGTCCATTGCCATAAAGATCCGTCGGCTTGCAAAGCAGTGTACTTTCTATCACATTCTGGAAGCTCAACTTGATGGTAAGCACTTGACATGTCTAGCGTCTCACTTCACTAGAAATAACCTCTTTATCCTGTTCAGAGTATCGGCGTTCTTTCGTAGCAATGGGTTGACAATTGCTTTGCAAATGTTCAAACAGCTTAACCGGCGTGGAAGTCTTAATTGGTTTTTAAGCGCCAACAAGTAGGGTTGGCTTTGTTCCTCCAAAATGGAAGTTTACTTCGTTATGAAGTTCCATAAAATCTTGACCAAGTATTACGTCAGTCGGCCAATTCTTTAAAATCACAACAGGCACTTGCGTATAGTCTTGGCCGTTAAGCTGAATGTCTACCTTGCGCGTTCCCAAGCAAGACAATATGCAATTTGTGACCGCCAAACCAACCCGCTGACTTGTCCTTTTAAAAGTAAAATGTTAACGTTTACAGAAATCTTCGCTTATATGCGATAAAGTAGAGCCGGTATCGATCAGCGCGTTTGCTGAAACTCCATTGATCATAATAGGCACGTTTACTTAAGAATTATTTTCGTTACCACAATAAATTGGCATTAAGGCAGTAGAAGTTGGCAATAAATTGGCATTAGGTTTGATGGTATTAATGAAGAAAAGTAACGAATAACAAGTGATGCCTTTAGCCATCGTTGAAGTGCAATAGGATGTACTGCAGTTATAAATTTTTAAAAGGGGGGCTGAAGGGGGACTCAAATTTTTAGGAGGGGGCTGAAAAAATATAAAGGGGCTTTAGCTCCCCTCAACACCCACCTTCCAATCCCCTTGGTACCACGAAATCCAACAGTTTTTGCGATTTTGTTCACTTTTGTCATAAAGTTGCAATTTAAGTTAGTACGTTGGTTTGATGGTATTAATGAAGAAAAGTAACGAATAACAAGTGATGCTTTCAGCCATTGTTGAAGTGCAATAGGGTGTACTGCAGTTATAAATTTTTGAAAGGGGGGGCTGAAGGGGGGCACAAAATTTCAATGGGGAGCTGAAAAAGTATAGGTGGGGCTTCAGCCCCCACCTTCCAACGCCCTTGCCTTTTACTCTGGGACATCCTCGTTTACTCTACTATGCGGTAGCGGTGGCTCACTATCACTGCGAAACACTTCCAACGAAAGTATACACAAACTTATAGAAACCTCAATGATTGTTTAATTTAACAAAGATTGAAAAATAAAGCACAAAGTTGCAGCACATAACTGCCACAAAGAAATTGAAAACGCAAGAACAAATTCCTCAGTGAATATAAACTAAAGCAGCATATTTTGTAATACAGTAACTGCCACATTCATTTTTTCCAATAATGCATCTTTACCGTAAGTGCACTGGCGTCAGTTGCTCTGACAGTCATGTTTTACTAAGCTCTCGTATCTTAACGTAACTAAACCAGAAAAAGTTTTCTTTAAATTTGAACTTTCAGCCAAAATAGTGCTTTGATTCAAGTAAAAACCAATAATACGTTCCGTACAACCTACGCAGAGCCGGCGGCAGAGCAGTCGACTTCGGGGGTCAAGCGTTTATCACGGGGGGGGGCAGAGTTTGAAATTAAGCGCAAAAGCCGCTGTCTTCAAAAGAGTAAGCTTGTTGATTGGGGGGGGCAAGCATGTCGATTGGGGGTGCCAGACCCCCCTGCTCCCCCCCTTGGCGCCAGACTTGGACAACTAGATAATTCTAGTTTTCTAATTACACTAATTAGAGCGAAATGCCGCTAATCTAATTCTAATCTAATTTGCGAAATGTTTCTATGCTCTAATTCTAATCTAATTTCCGGTTTTGCCGAAAATGCTAGTTTGTCCAACGGCGTTTTTCAACAAGTTATGCAAGAATATCCCTTGTGCGAGGAAAACCAGTGCCAAGCCGCCATGGCATTGCTTAGTTATAGTAATTGTGACGAATAGTAGCCATAGTGACATAATAACTATTTTATACTGTAGTAACTTGTAGTGTAGTAAGTTAGGATATAGAATCTAGATAGTGTAGAGTAGGCTGGCAAAGCGTCTATGCATGGAAAATTACTAGGCCTACGCCTTTTCGATACACACACAGTGTTTCTGGAAGTTAGTTTTAGAACTAAATGTTTTGCATAGCCTAGCGGCGTGCATTAGCAACAATCTTCATTATCATTGCATCATGACAAGAAACTGTTCAAGATTGCTGTAGTAACGGTAGTGCTAGAATAAAAACTTTTGTTCGAAGATTGTTTCAGCACCACAAGTTGGAATAAACAATAGTAGGCCTGATAGTACTTGTATGTTGTTTTACATGCTATACTAGGCTGCTATATCAGCACTAAACTACATCACTTATAACCTAAAGTTAGAAAAATTACTGTCCTTTTACTTTTTAGCCGTAGAGACAATCGCTGCATAGTGCATATCACATCACTGATTGTCTGCACAGATATCTGATGATGAGGCTCTTCTCGAACAAACGTGAAGGCTTCATTACTGTACCTACTCAATTACTATAAATAATGTACAGTATTGGGTGGCGTTAAAAAAACAGAAAACATTTCTAGTTTTCCGTGTTCTTATCCTTCAGTTTTCGAAAGAGTAGGCGTAAGCAGCGTTCATCAATACTGATGTGTACGAATAGGTGTCAAAAACTAAGCGTTCATGTACTATAAACCTTTATCAGCCCAAAGGCGGCGAGAATTCTTTCGTGTAGTACCGCCACTTCGCGGTTTTTCACTTATCGCAGTGGTGTCTGGACCGCATTAACCGCGATAGAGGGTTTACTGTATGCCTATTTCTTATTCGTTCTAATTTTAATTCGGAAGTTGATTTCATTTCCAAGTTTTTGCGAATTCACTAATTCTAGTTCTAATCTAATTTGGAAAAACTGTGTAGCTCTAATTCTAATTCTAATCTAATTTGGAAAAACTGTGTAGCTCTAATTCTAATCTAATTTGGAAAAGCCGAAATTTTTCTAGTTGTCCAAGTCTGCGTTGGCGCTGCCCTGAGTCTAATCTAGTGTTTGGGTTACAGAACTCAAAATTTAGCACCGCCAAACCGTGCAAATTGAAAACTAAGCTTAAATGGTAAACGTTAGGTAAGGTTCACACTAATCTAGACTACAAATAATAAATGAAAATTAAGCAATATCATTCTACCACCTACTGTCATGTTCAATGTGTTAACGCGATTTCATGCTACTTACCACGCTTTGTAATTAAAACAAACTTGTTTAGACTTATCAGGTAGGAATGCATAAAAAAAACGAGGTCAAAAAAAAAAAACAACTGCAAAAAAAACGTTTTTTTACATCACTAGGTGTTACAAGTACCGGTGCACAAAACGATAAGGATACACAAAATGAACAGCTCGTGCTTCTAAAGTCACGGTGCTCTTTAATCACCTTCATGCCAAATAAGCCGAACAGGAGCAAATACGGCACAAAGTTTTGGGTTTCGGTTGATGTCAAAGCAAGGTATGTTGTAAACATTACTCCGTACTTGAGCGAACAAGAAAAAGAGGGTCGGTGTGGTGTATCGCTAGGAGAGTCCGTTGTGATAAACATTTCGGAACATATCAAGGAAAAAGAATGCAATACCTGTTGTGACAGTTTTTTTCACATCGCCACCACTGGGTGAAAAACTGCAAAAATTAAAGTTCTCTTTAGTTGGCCCAATAAGAAAGAATCGTCGTGGCTTGTCAGTATCAATGACCGATCCTCAGCAACGGGGTGTGAATTCCAGTAAATTTTTTGGTACTACAGTCGCGCTCAAAAGTTTAAGACCACACAGATAAAAGTTGTCTTTTGTTGAAACATAAAAAAATTCGGGATAATGTTGCGCCACATTAGCTTTTTATGTTCCATGAGCATTAAATGATGCTTGTGAAGCCTAAATCATAAGATTTTTTGCGCATTTCTGGTTTTGGAAGCAAAAAGTATTCGATTTTACTCAAATTTTAATGCTGAAAATATGGACAGAAACAGGGGATTATCAGTTGCAGAGAGGGCAAAAATTATTACTTTAAAAGAAGAGTGGTACTTAGGAAGACAAATTTCAAAAAAACTAAAACTTGGCAAAACAGAGATTCATCAAACAACTGTAAAATTTCGAAAGTTTGTTGGTTTTTAGGACTTGCACAGGCCTGCAAATCTCAGGGTTACCTCTCAAAGGAATGGCCACCTGATAAAATGGATGGTAGTGAGTTCACTAACCAGCTCAACCAAGAAAATTGGGTCAGCCTTGTTGCTCAAAGGTACAGTTGCTACAACGCCGATTCAATATTCTTGCTTGAACTGATTAGTGAACTCACTACCATCCACTTTTCAGGTGATCATTCCTTTGGGAGATAACCCTGGGACTTTCAGACCTGTGCAAGTCCTGAAAACTAACAAACTTTCGAAATTTTACAGTTGTTTGATGAATCTCTGTTTTGCCAAGATTTAGTTTTTTTGAAATTTGTCTTCCTAAGTACCACTCTTCTTTTAAAATAATAATTTTTGCCCGTTCTGCAACTGATAATCCCCTGTTTTTGCCCATGTTTTCAGCACTAAAATTTGAATAAAATTTAAAATTTTTTGCTTCCAAAACCAGAAATGCGCAAAAAATCTTATGATTTAGGCTTCACAAGCATCATTTAATGCTCATGGAACATAAAAAGCTAATGTGGCGCAACATTATCCCGAATTTTTTTATGTTTCAACAAAAGACAACTTTTATGTATGTGGTCTTAAACTTTTGAGCGCGACTGTAGAACAGTGGTGCGATGTTGGTGAGATTCCAACCAAAGCCTGAAAAAACCGTCTGTATTAGTTATAAAGTTACAAAAAGTTACTTTTTTGTGTTTTTAGGTTACGTTTAATTTTTCAGGTTACAAAGTTTTTTGTGCTGTTTTTTGCCCCATTTTTTTTTTTTTTTCTTTTCTTGCTACAATTGGAATGGATTTAGAATCTGCGTAATGCATCAAGGTGGTTATATGCGGTACTAAACATAAAGCCCTACATCTCCCAGTAATGCAATGGCATCTTGGCGATGCCAATACTTTATTAGACTGAGTGAAAAGCGAATGGACTGGTGGTTATGGACTGGTGGTTACAACATTCCAATCTTTATGACGTGTAGTGGCTTTTAAATCATAATGTCGTATCTACCAAAACCCAAGTAGCTTTCACAGTGTGCGGTAGTGAACACTTAATTCTAAAATTTTCTTTGATTTAAATGAGGGATTTACCTTAACACTCAATAAAAAAGCAGCCTGCGGTAATTTAACGCCTAGATTCTCCTATACCAACTTTTGTCTATTTTAAAACCGAAGTGTCTATTTTAGAACATCGTAGATGAGTAGGCCTATAGTTGAAATACTGGTTTTCAACAACGATTGAAGAAAAAAACGTTATTGCAGGCAGGCCTATAGACCACAATTATCAGAATTAACTGAGCTAATCCTAAAAATTTTTTTGAGCTAGAAAACATATCAGCGGTAATTCCTATCAGCAAAAAGTGTGCTAAAATCAGTGTTTTCATGTGAAAATCGTAAAAATCTGTCATTTATGTGAAAATCGTAAAAATCAACTGTAATTGCATAGCTTGAGTTTTTTGAAAAAATGTAATGATGGATATTACTAAAATGAATCGTCAAGAAGTTGCTCCTGCTGTATATGGCTTGCGTCAGTGTTCCCTCTAGAATGAGAAATTTGAGAAAAATGCAAAATTTTTGGGCAAATTTTCCTGATTTTGAACCAGAAATTAATATTACAAAATGCAAAACTGAAAAACTTAAACAAAAAACTTGAATATTTTAATACAAGACTGTAGCTTGTATCTTGGAAAAGCAAATTTAATAAAAAAAATTTCTAAAAGGGGTCCTCAAAGTAGTGAAATCTTTGGGCAAAAATTTCAATAAATTTATCATTTGGGCAAATTCGCACTTGTCAAAATCCTAGAGAGAACACTGGCTTGCGTCGAAGATGCCACATGCCAACCAACAAAGGCTGCAGCAGAACGCAGTTTTTCCATGCTGAACAAGCTACTTGCCAAAGACAAATACTTTTTACCGAAGAATGTTAAGCACAATATGTACGTGCACTATAATTCGAGCACTAACTAAGACTATTTGATTGCTTTTTAGCATATACTGCTGTTATTTTTCATTTTGTGTTGTTCTTGAAATAAAGTCACTTTTTGGTTGCTTTTTTGCAAAAATAAAGTCACTTTTTCAAGTTTTTTAGGTCACAAAAAAATCGCCCTAGTGTTTAGTTTGTATAATAAAAGGAAAGTCGGCGTCGACTGCTTTGACCAAATGGCACGTTTGTACAGCACTCAATCAGCTTCTAAAAGATGGCCGCTAACTGATTGCGGCAACATTCTCGATATTGCAGCAATTAATGCACGCGCAATGTACAGTTAGTCCGCTGGTATTCAGCTATCACGGAGAAAATTCGTGCTCAAGCTTATTGAGCGTTTGCGTCGTCAAAAACAGCAACTCAGCTGCTCTCCTATCACTTTGACATCTGGACCAAGAATACGCAGAAAATGCTATAAAACAGGATGCAACAATGCAGCTACATTTACATGCTCCCCATGCCTAAATCCTACGCATGGAAAATGCTCTCAAGATAATTCGAAAATAGTTTTTGTAAAATGCAATGGGTGCTGCTAGAAAATGTGCAATATCTTCCTTTTGTAAATGCTGTTCATTGTAGTCAGTTGCTCATTACTTTCTCCAGTTATGCTTTGTGACCTCGGTACTGTGAGCTTATCCGTAAATCAGTGTAGAAAAGAGTAATTATTATGCAATTTTGCTGTTTTAAAATTTGCTTTCAAAAATAAAAATTTCATTGACTGTGATAAAATGTTCACATTTAAAGCGCAAAAAGCAGTTCAAACTAAAGCACGGATAACGCAAAACGTAGAGTGTATGAAGGTGTCCTATTGGACACCATGGTAATTCTAGGAATGCAAAAAACTTGGTAATTCTCGTGTTAAAGGCATTCGCGGACCACATTCGTTTGTATCTTTTCCAGAGGATTTGACTTTTTTCACCAAGTTTCCACCTTGAGCTCAATAGCTATTTTTGAATGGAAAGCAACTCACCCAGTGCATGAGTGCAATTAAAACAGTTCAGTCTGGCAAAAACGTCTCGCAAGCACTTGCAAGTACAGAAATCATTACTAGGGTTTCCCTTTCGAGATTTCGGGACGGAAAATTTCCCGAGAAATTTAAAACTTTTCAATCTTTTACTCATTTTTTCTCTCTGCTTCTATAAATACCCTCGAATGCACTCGAATGAACACCCGAATGCACTCGCAGATAGACAAATTTATGTATTAAAGTATTCTTTTCTTCATTACACTGGTTCATTTTTCTTATAGGAGCAATACGAGCAGCAAATTCTTCAGAATAATTCTATAAATTTGCATCATGATGCCAAGAAATTCTTTTGTAACAGTGTCATTTGTTTTTGTTTTTTTTATTTATTTAATTTTATCCGCCTATCACTAGAAAGTGACTATTTACGAGCTCGCTTAGTGGTTGCCAGCCATCTGTATCCCACAGCAAGATGGGGGAGTCTCGCTAAGTGCCTTTACCAGTGGCACCACAAGCAAACTTTCTGGCTTGTTCCACACTGACCCTTTAATGCTTAACATCTAGCAGGGAAGCTGTGAATACCAATTTTTAAGTCGTTAGTTCGATGCGACTAATAATCAAACTCCAAGTCTACCGATGCAAAAGCAGATGCTCTATCCACTCGGTCATCTGATTGTTGTGGCATGGGCAATTGGGCGGTAGTCCTATTTTTAGGATCTTTAGGATTCTTAGGATTTTGCGGACGCAGCCGCAAAATCCTTAGCGTCCTAAAAAAGGACCACCAGTAGGGGTAGTCCTTTTTTTAGGATCCTGTAAACGGTTTGCTTTTTCCAACATTTTTTGGCATTGTCAGCTCCATTATGATGAGTTATAGCCAGTAAACACCGGAAACGATCGATTTTCCAACCGCAACCTAACCAAAATCAATTTTGAATGCGTAAAATCCTTAGCGTCCTAAAAAAAGACCACCAGTAGGGGTAGTCCTTCTTTTAGGATCCTGTAAACGGTTTGCTTTTTCCAACATTTTTTGGCATTGTCAGCTCCATTATGATGAGTTATAGCTAATAAACACCGGAAACGATCGATTTTTCAACCGCAACCTAACCAAAATCAACTTTAAATGCGCAAAACGAAACGCGTCCTAGAAAAAGACCACCAGTCGGGGTAGTCCTTTTTTTAGGACGCTAAGGATTTTACGCATTCAAAATTGATTTTGGTTAGGTTGCGGTTGAAAAATCGATCGTTTCCGGTGTTTATTGGCTATAACTCATCATGATGGAGCTCACAATGCCAAAAAATGTTGGAAAAAGCAAACCGTTTACAGGATCCTAAAAGAAGGACTACCCCGACTGGTGGTCTTTTTTTAGGACGCTAAGGATTTTACGCATTCAAAATTGATTTTGGTTAGGTTGCGGTTGGAAAATCGATCGTTTCCGGTGTTTACTGGCTATAACTTATCGTAATGGAGCTGACAATGCCAAAAAATGTTGGAAAAAGCAAACCGTTTACAAGATCCTAAAAAAAGGACTACCCCTACTGGTGGTCTTTTTCTAGGACGCTGAGGATTTTGCGGCTGCGTCCGCAAAATCCTAAGAATCCTAAAGATCCTAAAAAAAGGATGACCCGCAATTGGGCATTTATCTTAAATTGGGCACGCAATTTGTCTTTGCCAATTGCTAGTTCAATCGCAGCATAAGCGTTAGTGATTTGTTTGTCAAGCATCAACACTAAAAGAGTGAAACAAAGCGCTTTACCTGGTGCATGATCTGCGCCAACTACCAACCCATTGTTAAGAGTCCATAAAACAAAAATAGCAATTACTGTTAGTTTTCATTCGACAGGTTAATAGTAATTACTGTTAGTTTTCATTCGACAGGCCGCCCCCCCTGGCTACGCCACTGCTTTTAGTGGTACCGGTAATAGTTTAACCGTTAAACTATTACCGGTACCACTAAAAGCAGTGGCGTAGCCAGGGGGGGCGGCCACCGGGGCACCGCCCCTTCACCCGTTTTGACGAAGATTAATCTGAAGTGTAATTAAAACATTCTTATAAAATACCGTAAACTTTGTTTCGCAAGATCCCTCTTCATTACTACTTTTTCACTTACGGACTAATTTTTGCGCCTTTTGAATTTCGACATAACTTCTCAACAAAGAGCGCTTGTTAAGCATTATTGCATCATAACAGCGCAATGGGATCAAATATTGATTAGTGTAAGTATCGCAAAAAGGCAATCGAATATGGCGAGCAAAAGGAAAGAATGTTCAATTGAAAATTATTTCAAGAAGAAGAATAGGCAGCAAGTGCAGAAAAGTGTAGTAGCAGTAGCTACAAATACTTGTGGGCTCTGGCCCATAGCGATATTTTTTTCTGTGGGACTTTTTCGTTGTGTTTGTTACTTTTTTGTTCTATGTGTTTCTTGTTCGTGCATCCCAATGTGTTTCTTGTTCGTGCATACCTATGTGCTTCGTGTTCGTGACAAAATCATTAGATTTTTATGGCTTCTCGTAGAAGGAAGCCATATTATTTTTACTGGGCCACTTTTTCGAATTTTCAATTTTCGAATGGTCATAACTTCTAATTGGCTGCTCCAATTCAAATCTGACCAAGAGTTCAAATGTAAGTCTCACCTATATAGGTCTACAACTCGGCCACCCTAACTTTCCCGGACAGCCCCCCACTTTCTAGAAATAAATTATTTTGTACCCCAAAAAAATTTTTTTTTGCTTTTTTTTCAACATTTTTTTGTGCATAAAAGCCTAAGGCTTTTGAACCGCTGATGCTGGAGACTACAAATTTTCAGGGATGATAGATCTCAACGTAAACTTGTGTCTATCAAGTTTTAGGGGGTTGCAGTCAAGTGATTTGGTGTCAAAGGTCAAAAATAGGAAAATATTTAGAAGCTCATAACTTTTGAATGGCAACAGTTAGGACCCGTAAATTATCGGAGGATATTAACCTCAATGTGGGTAACTAAAATATTAATATAATGAAGGGTTACCCCAGAGCACCTGACTTCGAGTCAAAGGTAAAAAACGTGAAAATTCAGGAAACCTCATAAAATTTAAACACATTTTCTTATTCGTTAGAGAGCAGTAGGGAAACATGTTTTAGCTATTTTAGCTTAAAACTTTTTCATTCGTGAGTGAGCGGTATGAATTTGTGTTTAAACTGAAATTTTAAGCAGCAATAAGGGGCACATGGAGTTGGCCAAGTGGTTGGTGCATTGCACTCTTAACCTAGCTTCTCGGATTCGATGCTCACCTAGGACAATTCATATGATTCATCGCCTGACGACAAGTAGACCATTGTGACGCAAAAATCAAAATTTTACATGACAAAATTGTATGTGCTCGCTCGTGCACATGTTTTGCATTGTTCGCGTGTGCTCGTTATAGCGCTTAGATCGCTTTCTCGTAAAAGGAAGATAAACATGTCACTTGTTACTCCATTCTTTTTCCCGTCACGTACTGATCATTTTTTTCGAAAATTGAAATTGGAGATGTGCACAGTTCCAAGTGATCACTTTGGAATTTTTATCCATTACTTGTATACTCTTTATCCGTTACTTGTATTCGTTTAAATAATCACGAAGCTAAATCTATCAGAATCTAAAGAGAGCAGCAGAATCAAAACAACTAAACATCACGCAGTGACGAATATTTTTTCTCTTTTATCAGCGCATGACGCTCAGAAGCAGAGAGAAGATATCTGCTACTTTTTACCTGATACTTAGGTTGGCTTCTAAAACTAGCTGCCCGTCTGACGTATAACCAAGAATTTTATCGATCTGGAACCCAAAATAAGGACGACTGGAAAAATAACACCGTGTAACAACTTTTTTTTCTTTGTTTCTTGAAAATAACTTCGAGATTCTGATTTGCTAGCCTTCTAAGGCCACCAAAATAGCATTCATTGCTTTGAAACTTTGGTTTTGCCTTATTTAAAAGCAAAATTCTAGATTTTGCTATATACAGTATTCAATATTTGCACTATTTTTGTAACCTACTTTGATGATTGTATTGCTACTAACTGTTAATTTTCAGAGTTTAAATTAAGTTTCCATGGTGTAAGATAATCTTGATTTAGTTTGCCATGAGTTCCCGTGGATGCAGATATTCAGCCGATTCATTTTGCTACGTGTGTGGTGAATTTTTTGCAAAAAAAACGAAAAGCACTGTTTGAGCAAGTGCATTCGTACAACCGAAGCTTACCATGCATATTTGGCATGCCTGTCAGACAGACAGAAATATTTTTATTTTTCGAGCTCAACAAAAGACAATAATCTAGCGAGGTTTAATAGCAGCCTAAAGAGAGACTGCGAATGGACCGATTAAGCTCTTAGAGTCAAGCAGCCACCCAGAGGCTAAACCCATCGTTTGGAAAAGCGATCAGTTGAACCCGCTTATAGAGCATTAAGTGCAATCGAGTGCTTATTTACAATATGTATCAAGAATTTGTTTTTTTATACAAATCTTACATTTGTTAAATGATAGATTTCTAATGTTTGTGGGAATAGCGTTCCAAATTTTGACACCTTGAAACTTGATGGACCTTTGACTACGAGAAGTTGAGTATTTCGGAGGGTAGAGATTGTTTTGTACGACTGGGACCTTATTGCTCGACTATGAATTGTTGAGGTGGGAATAAATAGATCAAGAAAGCAATGGGAGAGAGATTTTTTTGAAAGCAGATATATTAGTTTACTAATTTCAAAGTGGTATAGATCGCGTATTTTAAATATTTCTAATTTATGGAAAAAAGGTGTTGCAGAATTAAGTTGTTAACAGTTGAAAATAATACGCAAGCCTTTATTTTGAAGACGCTGTAATTTTGTTAAGTATGTAGGAAAAGTACTTTCCCAAAGAGGCAAAGCATATAAAAGATGGGGATGTATGAGAGCATAATATAGAAGAATCAGAGTAGATTTGGGAAAGAGGATTCGTAGTTTACTTATAATATACCAACAGCTTTAGCGACTTTACTTCAATTTGGTTGATTTGAGGTTGAAAGTGCAATTTAGAGTTAAGGTAAACACCTAAATATTTACAGGAGTTTGGGCATACCATCAAACCATCATTATAGTATATATTTAAGTCTAAACTATGGGAAGTCACTACAGCTTCCATATATCCGGAAGAGTGTTTTGGCAAGGTCAAGCATTTTGAAGGATGAGTGTATCTTTACCTGAGTGCGGCTGATGAGGGCTGATAGTCCGAAACAGCTCTGTTCCCCTCTATGGTACAATTGTATTTTTGTTCTACCATTTCCACACTGACCTATTGTTATTAAATGAATTACAATTGTTTAAAAAAAAAGTCGTAAGTTTGGGGTTTACGCCATGCCTAAGAATGCAAAATTTGCCATAGGCCTCAAATCGTTTTGCGCCAGCTGTAAGATATCGCCCCAACAAAGTGCGTTGCTAGGGCTCCACGCAAAATCTCAAATTTGGCAAAAGGCTCCGCATCTCAGATAGTTTGAGAACCCATGCTGGTAGGCTACGACAAATTATCTCTCTAAGCTGCATCGTAGGTAGAAAAAATTAGATGTTGTCGAGTCAATAAATATTTGGGGTTGGGACTTGCGTAGCGCAGTGATTCACCCAACTTGTGATAGAGGATCGTTAGTTACTACAACCGAGCTAAATGAGAGGTCTACATTGTTGTGTCCTTGAGAAAGACACATTCTATCTATGCAGTTTTAGCAAGCACAAATAAACAACTGAATCTATGTCGTCGAAACGTCCAGATACTGCTATGAAGAGTGTAATTTTGGCCTTATTTTTCCTCCTGTAGACCTTTTGTTTAGACCTACGTACAAAGGTCTGCATATTTTAATACTGGTAATGTTAAAAATTTCGGGGGGAGCAAATGCCCCTAGTGCCCCCCATGGTTGCGGGCCTGTATGGACCGCCACACTTCCGAAAATCACAAGTAGTTACTCACAACCGCACGTTACAACCATGGTTTAAACTCGTGCGATACGGCATGATAGAGCATAAGTTATATTGTAATGTTGCACCTGTGTTCAATCATAAAATAGGACATTTTTGGTATTTGAATCCTGTGGAAAGAGAAAGTCACTCTTCGCTATACAACACGATACAGAAGACAATGGATAAGGTCTGGCTCGCTTGTGTTCAACGATATCTGTTGAACCTGCCGTCAGAGAGAACCATTGCATCATTCGACTGAGATGAAAAAAACAATTTGCTGTGGCGGGATTGAGCATGTATTGCCACGTTGCGTCTGGGTTCAACTTTATTTAAAATAGGACATTTTTCGCTTTTTATTCTTGTGGAAAGAGAAAAAGTCACTCTCCGCTTTATAATACGATTTCGAATACAATGGAAAAGGTCTGGCTCGCTTGTGTTCAACGATTTTGTTGAACCTATTATACAAGAGAATGTTGCGTCATCGGTCAGTGTTGAAAAAAAAAACAATTTGTCGTTCATCGAAAAAAAAAAGAACTCAGATTGCGCTGATATTACGAAGATTAAAGGCGAGAAAATCCAAATATTTCAGTTAAATGTAATTAGCGTGTGTGCCTGTGATATCGCAGGGTGTGCGCTGAACACCTTGAACCTCTGGAGAATACGCTCCTGTTTTCAAATTATTATTTATATATACTTGCATGCAAAAGTAGAAAAGCTCTGTTTGCTCCGTTTTGTTTTAATCTCCTAGGAATAAACAAATCGATGTTTAAATGAATTGATTAATTGAGAAATACATTGCTTAATGGTTATTTATAGCACATTAGTTTTGGCGTGAAGTTTTTGATTTTCGTAACTTTTACTCTTTAAGGAAAAAAATTGTTGTTAATGTTAACACGTATGTACAAGCAATCTCGTCTGTATTTTTTTAAGTCGCAAACGACGTGGGATAGTTTTTAGCTACTTGGAACAGTATATCGCCAAGTAATCACAGTTAAGTTGTCCGAGCACTTGGTAGTGTCATGGAAGTTTAGTAACAACTTGTTTCTGAGAAGATTATATTTGTTGCATTTGCAAAAAAAACGAAAGATGTTTTAGAGTTGGGTATGTTTTCCAAGAATTATATATACTTTGTTCAAATTGCCTGATGTAATTGTCAGCGTCACTCATCACGAATAAAGTTGTTTATTTAAAGAAAAGTGTTTTGTCAAGCAGTTCTATTACTACTCTTGACATATCTGTGTCTAAATAAAAGAAAGGTGGTGATTCAGATGTAACAGTATGATGTTTGCGAAATTCACGATCATAGACTTATGACTTCATTGGGGATGTGCCAGATATCGGATAGATATCCGGTATCCGGCACTATCCGGCGCATTTTGAAGTATCCGGTATCCGGCACTATCCGGCGCATTTTGAAGTATCCAGTATCCGGCCAGATACCGGATATGTTTAAAGTTTAGGGAAATTGCGTATAGTTGACTCAAGGGTAAAAATATAATTTGACTTTTCGATGTATGTAAAAAAATTTGATACAAGCTTGAAAACTTTAATTTTGTTTAGACTCTCTATACAAAAAGTAGAACCGAGTCCAAACCTTGGACTACGTTGATAATTTTTATATCAAGTGGTTTCCAAACCTTCGGTAATTTTTTATATCAAGTGGCTTTATGTTTAGTTTACAAGTTTTTTCTCGTTTGGCGCTGTAAGTTTTGTCATCAGGAAAGCAACTTCGACGGTGTAGCTGTAAGGCAGTCAGTGGCGACTCTAGCTTTTTATGGCTACTCGGGCTCGACATAAACAGTGTTAAAAAAACGGTAAAAAAAGCAATAAAATAGCAACTTACACAACAGTTAAATTGTTGCAAAATACTCTCATTCATACGTAAAGTTTAATCTTCTTAATTTGATGGCAAACTCATACTGAGTTTGTTGTGTAGCTCTTTGTTATCAGCTATCCATTGTGAGCCACAGAGGAACAGACATTTATGACCAAACAAAAAGCCTGCATTTACTACATGGCAGCATGATGGCAGGCGTCTTACGAAATCTTTTTTCTATTCCTTTCTCCAATTGTAGCTCGGGCTATTTCTCGTGGGCCCGAGTTCCACAAACAAGTTAAGGAAAGAATTGTGTGAAACAACGTAACAAACGTTTGCATTGTCTGACTCAGGCAAATGCGATCGAGCCCGAGTAAGATGTAATAAGGAAAAAGGCTTTTGTCTCGTTTGTCTCTTTCTTTTCTCCGCAATGCGGCTCGGGCTATTTTCCTCTAGCCAGAGCTTATGGCTAGACAAATCGTTGAGCGAAAAACGCAACTGCCACCGCACACTTCGTTGTTTTTTACGATGACTGTTTCTTTCAACGAACTTGATACGAATTAAGTTAAAAAAAGCTTTAAGCTTACTTTTTAAAATTTGAATAATAACAAGCCTTCCATCATTTCGTAACTTAGGCTCAGCCCGAGTAACCCGAGTGCCGGAGTCGCCTCTGAAGGCAGTAATCAATCGGCTTCAAACCGAGACGGTATAAGTTAAATGACCACCACCGTAGTTTCAACCGTAAAGACCATGCCAATAATTTACGTTTAAAAACCTTTTTTCTGTTCTATAACTTGCATGTTCGTCTTTTGCTCAAACTGAAAAAAAGAAAAAAAATGGCATGAACGGCTGACTTAGGCGCCAATTTTTTCTCGACAGCAAATAACAAGGAAACAGAATTTTTATAGAAACAATGTTTTCTACGTTCAAAAAACGACGTTTCAAGGTACCAGTAGCATTGCAATGGATGTGTTTCTGCTTTTAAATGTTGTGCGGTTTTGTAACGTCATGTAGATTGAGGTCTTTAATTGAACGTCCTTAGTTCATCAATAGGCTGTTAGTGTTAAAGTTTGACTACCGATCTACTGCAGGATCGATTTTTGCAGTAATTTTATGGCAGAGTAATTATTATTAGGCAGTGTCTAGAGCACTGGCGGTCTTTTTCTTTTGAAATTGCACTTTGTACACACCAACTCCTACGTTACATTAACTTTATATCTCTAACCCTATCCCCAATCTTCCCCTGACTGTACTCTAATTCCCCTAATTTTTGCGCTTGAAGTTACGGCTGATGACGTCATACCAGAATGGACACCAACGTCATGTAAAGAAACAAAGGAGCAGTCCGGTGCAGCAGCGTTTTGATAATGGAAACTGGTCCGATGCTCCAGACACTACCTAACTATAAACATTGCGTTTTTAGTAACTTTGATGACAGCGCACAACATGTGGAAATTCAAATTTAAACTTGTCTTTTACCGACCGCTTAACGCAGTGGTTAAAGACATCGCTTATCGGTTTGGGAGGCTCGCCACCGTTGCGACGTTTTTTTTTTTCGGGAATCGAAATTGCGTTGCACGGGCGCAAAGATGGGCTCCGCCTCTGGTTACATGCTTCGGCGTAATACCGCGAGTATAATGAAGATTTGATCTTTTTTGAAGTTTGCTTTTTGATGAGTATCACAAATTGCTCACTAGCGCAAAACCTCAAAAATCAACACAATGTGTGATAATTGGTAACTCGATTGTTTTACTCGTAAAATCACACCGCATACGCAAGACCACACACTTGATAGAGTTTTCTTCTGGCTTTATACATAACATGAGTGCAAAATCTCGTCAAAACGGTGCAAAGATTTTGCGCTGTTACATTTTGGAACTGTTTTAGCTACTGTGCAATGTGCATCAGTGTGCGAAGTAAAAAATTTTTACAGGGGTGATGCTTTTGTCAATAATTTTGCCTCAATTCTGAATTCAAGTAACAAAACAATGTTGCAAAAATGGTACCGGTATTTATTGTTCATGGGGCGATGTAGTGGCAAAGGGAGAAATTTTGAAAGGGAGGGGAACATAATTTCACCATTGTTTTTTCAAGCGCAGTTTTTTTTCAGCAGAGCTAACTGAAGCAGATTGGAAAACAGAACAGGCTTTAGGGGGTCCTGGGGTATGCTCCATCGGGAAAATTTTGAAATGGTACATGCTGTAATAACTGTTTTAGTGTTTTTGAACATTTTTCAGGCAAATTTTGTTAAAATTTTTGACCCTAGTTCTGAGTAGGCCTACTTCACCAAACGTAATGCATTTTGTTCGCACATTTTCAATTATGCGTGCTTAAGGAGTAAGGCTTTTTATTATCGAAGTGGTTTGAAATTATGGAAAAATTGTATTTATCGAAAACATAATTGAAAGTGGCTGGTGAGGTGAATACATACCCCTCATTCCACCCCACCCGGATCCGCCCCTAGCCAAAAGCTACAAAAGCCATCAAAAGAGTCCGACATATTGCAGTCACTTGGCACTATTTGTTCATTTTTACTAAAAGGTAAAGTCAAAATGGGGGGGGGCATGGCACAATGCCCCTAAATATGCTCCTGGGGCGATGTCATTGGTCAATGACCAAATTAAAACAATGGTGGAGGGCGTACTGCGTGTTGCATGCCACCAGCATGATGAATAAAAATTATCAACGGTAAAATTTCGAAAACTTCATTAGCTTTGTTTAAGGCAGGTTTTTGTTTCATAAATGAAGCAAGGGATTTGGGTAAGAGTAGTAAGCTACCCCAGCGCGGTACGGGGCAAACCCCTGGAAAGCATAGCAAATTCTTAATTCATATTCTCATTCTCAAATATGATTATATGATCTGAAAAAAAGTTAGGAAACCGCTGCTTTAACATGTTCTTAGTGCTTTCACTAACGCTTATAAAAAACTGCTGACTGTTTTGTTCTGTAATAGGCGCATTGAAAAGGTTGTTCTTGATTAGTTTGCACAGGAAGCCATAATGGCTACAAGATATGCTGGAAAGTATCGCCGCAGTCCGTACTCACAAGCGACACGTTTAAAAAACATTTAACTTCTTGCCGTACTTATCACTGGGGGGGACGTTTTGGCATCCCCCCGGGACAAGTTTTCTTTCTTGAGGCGACTATTTTTACTGGGAGGCAAATGTCTCCCTCCCCCACAACCTTCCCCCCTACTTCGCACACTGATGTGTATGCAGTCAACTTTTAATATAATAATGAAAACACCCGGGAGGCCAGACACATGTCGCATCCTTCGCTATTAGACCCGAGGAAGCACTGCTTCTGCTCCCACCAAATAGACGCCTATGACGGCCGACCGACTTTGCGTTCGATTTTCAGTAAACTCTTGACCAAAATCCATACTTTTAACACAATTTTTCTTACCCAAGAAATAAAGCCCAGCGTTGAAAACGTGTTGCTACACAAACGTAGTGTCGTGAATCGGAGTTGAATCAAAAGCGATCAGTAAGATGGTCATTGTATCAACTAAGTTCCTGCCGCTCGACCACGTTGCCGATTCGGTCAGCTTAGATCGAGTAATGAAGTTCATTTTTAATGACGCAATCCTGTAGGAAATTTCCAGTGTGTCACATGATCTCATGCAATAGTTTCATGGCTCGCTAGTCGAGCAAGACGATGGCTGAACAAAAACCATCAAAATATTAATTTTGGCTTACTGCTACTATCCGGCCAGATATCGGATATACGGTTAGTTAGATTTACTGGATATCCGGTATCCTGCCATCCGGCACATCCCTAAACGTCGCCATTGGTTTGGCTAAGACTAAGTGAAGTATTTTCTTCAGAACGGAAACAATGTATCGTTTGAACTCAATTATGGAATGCAGCTGTGGTTTCATGAAAAAACAGAACTGGCGAAACTTTTTGCAAGACGCATTTTATGTGTACACTGAAATCTTCGCGAAAACTGTTGACTATGCAAAGTTAGGAAAGAAATTAGCGTGCGGCGCACGCCCTCGCTCGGCATCTATGGATAAAAGCCTCACAAGTTCGAACAAAAAAAGAGAAACGCTAAGCAGAAATAACAAATTATAGGAAAATATACTTCTGATTACAGTAAATGTGGGACAAAAGAAGCTTAAGGAGAAGAAGCAAAACCTGGTGTTGAATCTTAAAACTGGACATTTCGTTAACATAGTTTCAGCTGTCATCATCAGCAGCGAATAGCTTTGCATACAGCTATGCATTACTTTGCATCAACTGCGGATGACGACAACTGAACCTATGTTGTCATAGCGTGATTAGCGTCCAGTGTTAAGTTTAGGAGAATTTTTCGCAACCTTTTAAAACGTAATTCCAGCTGATTTCTCTGTGTAGAACTTTTAGTTTAGATTACGGGCCAAACGATGACAAACACTGGATCATATCCAGGTTACAGAGCTCCGCGGATGACGTCTAACATCGTTTTTCTACTATCCTACAGCAGAAGCGACTACAGACATAGCGTTCAGTAGATGATGGAGTGCAAAAGGTCAGCAGTGCTCTTTGTGCTACAGTATTTTGAATATCAACTATAGGGCTCATAAAATCCGCGAACGTACTTATTAGTTCAAACGCCAGTTCGTAGATTAGGTAAAGATTAAGCTGCTTATCCGAAAAAAGACATGGGAATCAAAGACACTAAATTTTCATGTGCTTGCGAAATGCGAATTAATATTTATAAGAGCTTTAAGCAGCATCTATACGGTAGAGAAAAAATTCAGCTAGCTTTTTCTCTTTATTTGTATGCTCATTTTATGTGGGTCGCAGCAGTTCTTGCAGATCGTATTTTTAACGAATTTGGGTCGCAAAAACAGGATTGAGAAACACAGTGGTCAAAATAGATACGAAATAAAAAATAAATTTTCAATTTCTGAGCACGTCACTTCTTCTTGATATCATGATTTTTCACAGTGACAACTTTTTGTTACAGTTTCAAGTTCTTCAATTATATGATAGATTTTCGGTTCCATAATTTAAAACTGTATACTGTATTTTGTATCATAATTGACCTAATTGTTGGCTGAGTATAAGATGGTAAGTATTTTGGGGTGCAAAAATATCGATACTGAGTAAAGGTTAGGTTTCTCCAAAAATTTGTGAATTAAAAAACAGTCATTTTCGAAGAGTTTTCACTAGAATCAGCCTGCTATTTACTGACTCGCAGAGATTCTATGACAACCAAGCGGTTTGTGAAACCCATTCCATTCATTGTTTCCGAGACTTTGGATCTTCATTCACAACGAAAGTCGCTTACACGCAGGACCAACACGCTTTAATTGTTTTTATTCGTTTATTTCATGTACTAGTTTTCACATCTTTAGCAATAACATATAGTACTGTACAGTGAAGCCTTCTTTGAATACAATCGATAGCCTTGGCGTGATGTTACCAAACGAGTTAGGCGTTTCATTGTAGGCCTATAGGCTATATGGTTACATGATTTCACTCTTTTGGGCACATTTCAAAAGCAAAAGTATTTTGTCAGATATTAAGATGCATACAGTTTTTTTATCCCTCTAGTGACAATACTGAGCACATGGCTTATTTTTTCACTGGTCGCAAGCTTCCCGCTGCCAGATTTAGGTTCGAAACACGCCGTGGCCTAGTAGTGGTTGTGGATGCCGCAGTGGTAATCAAAGGACACACCCTCGGCCTCCGAATGAGCTGGTTAATCTGACTAAGAGTTTTATCTTTTGGACAGCATACTCCTCCTCTCTGGAAGAAAGTAACGCCAGATACGTATCTGATGTGTCGCAAGCCAGCAGTTTGAGTGGAAAAACTGTCCGTGTTGGCTCCAATCGCCTAAACAAAAAAAAAGGCTATGTTTTAAAACAACAGCTACGTACAATTATTATGCTGCTGCAGCTGCTGTAATGTGCTCAGCTTGCTTACCACTTTTTACTTGAGTAGATATATTGTATAAATTCAAAAGTTTCCTTTTCCGATGTTCAGTATTGGATTAAGCCTATGAGGTAGAGTCCATGCTAGTTAAAGCTCTTCGTTTAAAGAGGCCAAGCTGTGTATACTTTATGATAAATTTATACCGACCAGCATACCAAGCGCAGCTAACAGAAGTGGGTACAAAAAATTTTTTAGAAGTCGCTTAGGAAAGACCTAGTGAGCAATTTTGCAATACAGTTTTGTGCGCATACAAACATCAAAAAACCAGCACCTCTGTTAATATACTTAAAATTCAGGGGGTCGATCTTTTCACTTCTTGAATTTGAATAGGTTTTAGTGGTACAAAATCTTAAAACAGCATGGGCGATAGACGGGTTCATCTCTTTAAAAGTGAAGTCTTGAAAAAGACTGGTTAACTATTTGAAGTAAAAGTCTTGAAAAAGACTGTTTTTCCTCTTTTAAGACTGAGTAGTCTTGAAAAAGACTTTTTCAAGACTACTCAGTCTTAAAAGAGGAAAAACAGTCTTTTTCAAGACTTTTACTTCAAATAGTTAACCAGTCTTTTTCACGACTTAACTTTTAAAGACATGAACCCGTCTATAGCCCATGCTGTTCATGAATTTGGTTGTGATTTCAGTGGACTGGTGAGCAATAGAGCGTTTGACGTGACACGGCTGCCCGTCTACATTCATTTTCATGCAAAGATGTCTTTTTCGGAAGATTAATAATAATGCTTAATAAAATGTTCCAGCCTTGCACCGTTGTTTTAGAAAACAAAAAAGTGTCACTTTTCTTAGAAATAGACTAGAATTAAAAGTGAAACAAACAGCAACTTACAGCTGCATGCCAGCTCCAGGCTCCAGCATATCCCCTAAACCAGGCATGATACACTAATGATTGAATTGTCTTCGCCGGACTTCCACTTGCAGCAGCTGCGAACTCACCAATGACTAAAGGTTTGTTCAAGTTGTAAAACGATGCACTTTGCTGTGAAAAACAAAAGTTTAGTTGCTAGTAAAGCAAAGTCCAATAAAAAGCAAGCTACGCATACTTCTACAACTTTACAGTTTAATTTGCAAATAAAGAGTTTCTATAAGGCAGTACCACCACAGCCCCCCCCCCCCTTTTAAAAAAAATATATGAATTTAAATACGTTTTTAACTATTAGCCAGTTATAGATAAATATTCAAGCGACGTGCGGAACCGCTCTGTTATGGCTACCAAATCTATCGCAACAAAGTCATGTTCAAGTAACATCAAATCCACTTGTATGATTGTTCACATACTTGCATGGGAGAATATGTATTGTAAGGGTTGCTCATGTAAGAATATGTGTGCATTTGAAAGAAATCCAATACTCCGTCTGAGTAACCACCAGCCAGTGTGAGGCAAGTGTCGCTGAAATAATTGAACGTGGATGGTTCAGGATGCAATGGTGAAGGGGTGTATTGTGTCTTCTCGCTCCAAGAACCGACAGTAACCAAGGATGCAGGATCGTGTCTACAATAGAGCATTAGAGTACCGAGATTGACTAAAAATTATGAAATGTATTTTGAAAGCCAATTACTGTAATAAGTTTTTTGAACTTTAGATGCTAGGCTACTTACTGTTTTATGGCATGTGCTTGCCAATTCACAAATCTCTGAAGACGATGCATCCAAAATAAATGTGGTAAGCTGCTGGCCCATCCTGCTCCTGTTCCAGCAAGTCGTCTCGCATCGTGACACGGATTGTTTAAGGGACCAACGTTATTCTGAATTTTCGAAAACGTCAATGCAATATTTGAACAGATATAACCTAATGCTGTACAGATTCAAAAATCATATGTTTCGACACCTTCCAACCCATCTAGGACAAACCTGGCTCGTTTTGACTGATAACAAAAGGATAAAAACACAGAAAAACGACAAATGCCGGTTATATTTTCACAAATTCGGTAGACTCATGTAGCATGTTAAACTAAATCTACCACGGAACGGCAAAGTCTTGCTTGCTCAACAAATTTTCAAGCCAGCTGCAAATGCGTCTGGGCAGCAATATCGCTTTTCCATGTAGTCCAATAGTCCAATGGTTAAGAGGGTGCTGCTGACTACACACGACAAATATACACTTACACTAGAATAATGTTTTGCAGAAATTTTGCTAATGACAAGGCCTAAATATGTGCAATGCTTTGTTTCATAATATGCAGATCGTGCTATTAGTAAATGCAACAATTCAGAATCTTTTGTCATTATTATTGCTGACTTACTGTTATGACAATTCCTTCCGGCTCGTTGATGATGTCATAACCCCCAAGTGATGAGTATCCTTTGAGTGCTTTGACGATCGGGATAAGCGCGTTATCAATGTATGATTGAAGTTTCCAGTCCACAGTTATAAGACCGTTTAATTGAGGACCTGCTCAACGGAACATAATATTCAAAACGCTTTATTATTGTTGTTTCAAGAAAACTAAATATAAAGACAAAAACTTGAAAAACAAACTAAACTTAACTACACACGGAACCAAATTGACACAGCTAAAAACAGCTTCTACAATATTCGTTAAGGAATTGAGGCTTTCGACTTTAACATTTTCCCGTGTTTCATCGATTTCACATTTGAACGATATCACGCTGGAGTTCAAAAACTTTAACACTTAACGCTCCCAACACGCTTAAAGCTTACGCAGCGATGGTAACTCTTCAAGTAGCTTGCTAACTGATCAATACTTTTGGTTCAGATCAATATATTAGGGAAAACGGTTTTATGGACGGATCAATGATCAGGGACTAAAAATCGAAAAATTGCTTATTTTGCCGTTTTAAGAATCGACGTAGGCCTACCCATGATTGCATAGTATACTGCAGCTAAAAGCTCAAAGAACTTGAGCCCTCTTTTACGTATACGAACTTAATCAACAAGCGTTTATTTAAGATGATTTTCTCTGTAGTAGCTAAGGTTACGTTTGCGAAAAGCTGCACCGGGGTACAGTAGTCAATACACTAAAGGCATTATTCAGTAAGTAACCTGCATTCGTTGAAACATCGTTATTCCAAGCCGCACCGTTCCACAGCACGAAAAAAACCACCATGTTGTAACGCTGCGCTGCGCAAAGATATTCCTTCATTTCTTCGATGATGTGATTGCACGAGCAATCCGCAGCACCCACTGATCCATCGGAGTTAAAACAAGGCGTTTCCTGGCTATCGGTGTGAACAAATATACCTGCATTCACAGCGTAAATTTGAAACAGCAATTTGTTCACCATCTTTATAAACTTGCATCCACTCCAGAGGCGTCGTGCAGCCAAAAACTTTGGAGGGGCCCGAGAAACAACTTAAACAGATGCTAATCACAAACTTTGTAAAAGCTGTATTTAGCATTGAGGCATATCACGAAAAAATGAAGTCGGAAAAAGATATCAAAATATGTCGTCATACCCCAATTTTTGGATAATAAATCGAAATTTATTTTGGTACCTCAAACCGCTCCTTAATTATGGACGTTTTGCGCAATCAGTGTGGCCCCACGATTTTACAAAAGGGAAAAACATTGCTGTGGTTTTGGGGGGCGCAGCCGCCATTGGGCTATTACGGTCATACTCGTTAGATTATAAGTAAATATCACTCGTTTTAGCACACTTTCTTATCGAAAAACGACATACCGGTATCTGCGGTGAGTGCAGTCACTATTATAGTGTCGGACAATACAAAAATATTTTAGTAGTCCATGTCTCAGAAGCTGGGCTAAAATATATGAAAGGAGGCTGCGATCATTATAAGTTTTGACGCATTTGATGGGATGACGTGTGCAGGTGCATTCTAGGCCATAATCTTTAACAATGCATTGAAAATGCTTTCTAAATTCTAACTACAGATCAAAAAAATCACTGTAGTCCTGAATCGAAGCGATTGATTGAAGCAAAAGTTAAAAACAAAACAATGGAATTTTATAGCGAAATGGCGCTGGCTAAACTTTTATTTTTTTAATTTTCAATTTTATAAATTATAAAAAGTAAACATTTCAGAAAATTTGGGGGGCGGGACCCCGGGTCCCAATGACACGACGCCACTGCTTGCATATTATCCCGTTATTAACTACAGCAGTCTCGGTAACATATAAACATTTTCCCTATAAAAAATGAGCAAATATTGCGAGCTTTGCTATCTTTGAGCTGAACCTCTGGGTCAGTTTCGATAATAAATAATTGAAGAACATTTTTACATGATATTGAGTTAACAAAGTCGACGCATTAAAGTTTCCACCTTCTCTGGCAAAGTGTGCGGTAAGTATCACAATGTATAGAGCTTATAGTACATGAATGAATGATTTGGTGTAATGATCTTGTTTATAAAATTTAATTTAAGCAAATATTGCTCTATTGTCTTACGAATTGAGTTTCCTCCATTTGTTCTGATGCTTTTTAATACGTTTTCCAGGATGGTTTTGCTGTGTAAATTGTAGCGATAGTTTCCAAAGTCCTTTGCGTAATTGGAATAACTCGACCATGCTTGATTCATTCCAGATAGATAGACCTGCTCTCCATCGTAGCAAAACTTGCGGCTAAAACATAAAACGGTTTTTAGCGTTGTTCATTCAAGGCTGCATAGAACCTCGTTACAAATGTTTCAAATGTCACGAAATACATTTTTTGTTGTTGACACAAACGAAAATTAATAAGATGTTGTATAATCGTCATATACTTCATTGGCTGGCTAAATTGCGAGTTCTTATTCAAAACTTTTTCCAAGACTTATAAGATGTGGAAAACATGGGAATAAATAAATTGCGTTAGGAATAAACAATAGGATACAGGAATGAATACGAGAGCTATTGGAATAAATAAATATCAGTGGCGTTAATTAATAACTGATGATGTTTTTAATCCATGAAACATCATGTTCGAAATAATTATAGGAGACTGCTAAATAAGCGAGTGTTCTACAAGTCAGAGCCATCCAAAAATACGCCTACTATACGATCGAATTTGGCGGTAAATTAAATTAACCCGGAAGGATCTCCAGTTACGAGTCCATTAAACCGGCTGGTTGGAGGAAGGTTAGAGGCATTGCTATCGGCGCAGTAGGTCTGAGGTTTGATTACCCGGCCGGTCAAACCGGATACGTTGTCGCCAACAGCTGCTCGCCACCGCTAGGGCGTTCCTTCAAACCTTTGTTGCCAAGGTGATAAGCTGCGGAGATGGGCCCCGACATTCGTTACACGAACACGAGTATTTGATCTTTTTTGTGAAGAGTCTGCCAATCACGAGCCGAAGCTTCAGGCCAAGTCATCGTCTCATTGGCCTAAACGTGGACTTCGTGCGTAGAGAATCATCGCTTTTGGTTAACTGATTAGTTTATTTTGTAACAAGAGCTTTATCCAATACAATGACGTCGTTAGTAAGTTACCGCACGTGTAGAGGTCGCAAAATCTATTTTATCTTGTTAAAATGGAGAAAGAGCGCCGAGTTGCACACTAAATCATGGTTTTAATCATGGTTTTAAGCAGAGTATTTTGCAAAAAAGTGCGCTTTTCTATAGAAAGAGGCCGATTTCACTGTTACAATAAGTGGAGATACCAGGCCAGACCATATGAAACGACAAGTTTGACAGACTTGGGCAAAATACTCTCCAAATGCGCATTTAAATACAAAAAGCTTTCTGGCAATGCTGATTAATGCAAATACTTTAACAACGTATTTAAATGCATTTTAAAGTACTTTTCCAAAAAAAGAGACCTAGACCTATCGAGTCTTTATTATGGGAAATCCTTTTTTCTCTTCAGCATTAAAAACGCCACAATCATACAAAACTACTCCTGTACGCTTTGCTCTAAAGCAGGGGTGTGCAACCTTTTTCACTGGGGGGCCACTTTCGAAAATTTTAACAAAGTCGAGGGCCAGTCACCGTCAAATATGTATAAAATTATGAAATGCTAAACACAACCCGTGTATTATAGACGGTACAAATAGCTAAATAAATCGATTTAAAAAAAAAAATTTTTTGTCCTGCCATCGTCGAGGGCCACATTGACTGGCCTGGAGGGCCGGATTGTGGCCCGCGGGCCGTGGGTTGCACACCCCTGCTCTAAAGCAATGGATTTCAATAAAGAGCCACTGCGTTTCATCAAATAAAAATTGCCCGAATATGTCACGTGTGCAACCCCAAGGGTAACAAATGCATTTAACATACAAAACTCAAACACTTGTCATAAAAAGCATTCAAATATAAATAGAAATGCACAAAATTAAAAGTATTTCAATAAATACAGTATTTTGTATTTCAAATACGTGCGTATTTGTAATTTAAAATGCAAATACATCCCAAGTCTGGCATTCGATATGTCTAAATCATAGCGCAGGTCAACCAAAGTGTTTCTAATAAAAAAAAAAAAAAACTTCTTACTTGCTTCCGCTGCAAACTTGCAAGCGAACTGCTTCCGTTACCAGCAGCGAAATACAAACAATCGCCACAAGCAAGCCCTTCATCATCGAATTTTATTAGGATTAGCAAGTATTGCAGTAGTAAATTAAACGAAATGCGTTTAGATATAAAATTATTGAACGTGGATGTATTGCAAATAAAACTACTCTGTCTCAACCAGAATATATCTGAATATTCAGCAAAAGTTCGGTGCGTTTTTATAGGCTGGGAATTTTCAAATTTGTTTGTTCGATAGGTCATCTTGTTGCGGAACTGTGAAAATTGCTTTCCGTCACGTCTTAGGTATAAAAATAACTTCTACAGTAATTAACTGATTTAAAAAATTGCTCAATGATGCACCCGCAGAGATAGCTGCTTGTGCTCAATAAGAAAAACTTAAACATCCTATACGAACTCGATTGTACTTCAGACGTCATGGGTATTTCACTAATATTTGTGTAGCAATTAGCATATAGAACGCTAATCCAATTATCATAATTAGGAAGCAGTTACGATTTTACAATGCAAAGTTATAACAACACCACACATGAATATCTGCAGCGCCGTAAAAGGTCTAATACCAGATATCTTTTATGTAAAACACTTTCAATCAGCGGTTCGCAAGTTTTTTTGCAATTCCTCCCATTTCATCTCGGAAATTTTGTTTTTTTCCTAGCGTCAATCAAGGAAAATTTTGAATTGTTTTAAAACTTCCAATTTCCTGAGCCTTTAAAACTTTTGTTACTCTTACTCAGAATGGGGTGACGCAAATTGTCTGCAAAACCCGCATTTGCATTTAAGTGCCTGTGGGAAGAGAATACGCTTTCATAAATTAGCGAGTATATCAAACTAACGTCATAATTAGGGGTAAATCCAGAAAATTTTGTAGGGGGTGAGGGATCGAAAACAAACAAACCTATTTTGCTGTTACATGAGTTCTGAAGTATCGCAGAAGAAATATATACAGCTTAACGTTTGGGGAGAATGCAGGTCGCTCCTCTAGATCCAACATTGTGCATGCCCTGTGGTAACTTGCTGAATATTTCTATGTTGTTTTATTTCGACACTGTGTAGTATGCATAGGTGAGTACAAATCGCTAATCCGCTAATTAGCGAAGCTAACTTTTTCACTAGCAAATTAGCTGTTCAGCTAACGGTCAAAAATGTCAGCGGACTGGTTATCGAAGCTAATTTTTTAGCCAATCCGCTAATACGCTAGAATAAGAATAATTGCTACCGCGGCTTTAATAAGGAAAAGCCTTTTCAAGTTGCCATATTTCCCGTTTTTTGTGCCAGAAAAATATCTACCGATACTCTTCTTGCTAGGCGCTTAGATCAAGCAATAGTTTCTCCTTCAATGACATCATAATGCTGAGCTTGCGCAATCACTGTTTCGAACAAAGAAGGTCTCGATTGTAATCGTAATCTGTAATTTGTAATCGATTACGCCATTTTTAAATAATTGTAATCGTAATCGAAAATTGATTACATGGGTGCGTAATTGTAATCGGTGGAATCGATGTAATCGAAACATCTTTGCTTACAACTTTTGACAAGGCCATATTAGTGGACACTGTAAGCTTTCGTTTGCACTAAGTGTCATGTGGTACCTAGAAAAGGTACGCTAGCATACCTTTGTGACGTCATCACTCGAACTTTGGGGCTTTTGTCGGGGGTAAAGCAGCCGAAAAAATTTTTGTCATATACAATTTCGTGATCTGGTCAATGTAAGCTTTCGTTTCACGTGGTACATAGAAATGGTATGCTAGCGTTCTTTGGGGGGTCTTTGGGCCCCCATTATTACAGTCAAACACATCCAGTCTGACCCAGCAAAAATCACTCTTCGCCGATGGTTTTTGACGTAGTAGGTCGCAATATACTTGGTCATTGGTACCTAAAAAAACTATGCTAACCCCTCTCAGCTGCTGGTCTATCAACCTTACATTTCACAAAAGCGCGATAATCAGACATGGTCAGATTGGTCAGACCAACGCTTATTTTGGTAGGCCTACTGTGATTACTTCCCCGCTCTACTTATTTCGGCAATGCGCTTATTTCAGAAATGTGCTAATTTCACTGCCAAGTTTATTTCAATGCTGTAAGTTCTTTCAGCGTGTGCCCAAAACCTTGACAATATACCGTGCTATTAAATAAACTTTTGAAAATTGCATTGGTATGATATTGTTTAGATTTGACTGATGAACTGAAAAATGCGATATTACAATGATTGCTACAAGTTACTAAGTTGAATTTTCGTTGTTTCTGTCTCAAATTATAATCTTATGATTAATTAGCGGATTAGCGTTAACGAAGCTAATCTTTTTGCTTATCGGACTTGCTGTTAGCGGAGCTAATTTTTGCGTTAGCTGAGCCCACCTGTGGTAGCATGTAAATCGACTTAGCGTTGCCAACGGCTCGCCACCGCTTTTTTTCTTGGGAGCTGTGTTGCCCATGCACGCGCTAAGTGGCGGAGACGGGCCCCGCTACTTGTTGTCCGCTTCGGCGTCGTAACGCGTGCATCATAAAGATTAACTTGATCATTCAAAATAATATTTTGTTGAAACTACATACCAATGTCGAAATACAATAAAGAAGGGGCGAAAATACCTCAAGCACAAAAAATAAAGCCACAGTATTTCTTAATTGATGTTGACAGCTGGATCTATGTTGTCGAAACGTCTAGATTTAGAATGATTTTCCTCCTATAGCCTATACATCAATCAAGTTTTGTTAGCTCGTCATTGGCCAGATGTATCAAATTGTTCAATTGTTTCGAAAAAGAGCGAAATGTGAGTCGTCTGCAGATAAAGTTGTTTTGAGTTTCTAGATTTGTGGAGGATTATTGATAAACAGTATTTTGATGTATATAATATACAGGGAGAATTTCGAATCAATGGTTCATCACACAAGACGATCACTAAATCGATGTAGTTTAACTTCACTGGTGGGGTTTAATGAACTTTGGTTGGTTCATTAGACCCCGCCAGTAAAGTTAAACTACATCGATTTAGTGATCGTCTTGTGTGATAAAAACAACAACGACACAGAAATACTCAGCAAAGGAAGCTAAATAGACAAGTTTTGGGTTGACTGGATATTTTGGGATTCGGAAAATCAACGAGATTCGCTTGATTGTAATAACATTTTCTTTTAACATTTTTTTTACTTGTTTAGATTTTTTACAATTAGAGGTTTTTTTTTTCCATTCAGAAGTAGTTCAACATAAAATTTCACAAACTTCGAAAAGTAATTTTTAGTGAGCAAAATGATTAAACGAGAATTCGAAGTACTGAAGTTAACGGGCAGATGTATTTCTGCAGAAACGAGCGTGAAGAGGCTTAGTTAATTATACTGGTCAACACAAATTTTTGCCGAAGATATTTCAACGATTTTAAGGTATATCAGGTGCGCTGATTCTGAAAATGGCCTTATTTTTGCTGAATTGGCTCTAGTTTTCGAAATAAATGCATTTTTTATGAAAACATCGCTTACGTAGAACAAGAGCATTGCTATCCGTTTATGCCTGTTTTACGCAATGCTGTTGGCTTTAATCCTCTTTGCTTAGTGCCATGAGAAAAAGAATACTCTCATTGATAAAACTGGTGGCAAATAATGTGTAATCTTGACAAGAATTTTCTTCTATTTTGGAAGATTTGAAATTACAAAACGTCATTATACAATTACAACACCAGCCATATTTTCGTTTTGTTGTTTTTCATTCTGGCTTTTAAGCTTCGCATCTCGCATTTTTGAAACAACCGTGTATGCCATTTTCCATGCATTAGCAGAGTCATGTTACATGCTGTCAATAAATTCCGAGTATGATACAAGTATACAAAATATTTAAGGCAGCGATGAAAATTTTTATGAAATACGAGTCTTGACTTGATACCACTTGCTAGAAACAGGTTGCTAAACTATGCAAGGCTCAAACTTCGCCTTATCAAGCTTCAGTTATTCATAATAACAAACTGCGCCCCAATGGCGGATCCAGAAGGAAGGCAGTAGGGGCGATAGCACCCTAAAACCCTAACCCAAACCCTAAAAGCATTTCTCGAAATTTTCTGGAAAATTCGATAAATTTCAAACGATGGATCATTTTTTGGACGTCGCCCTCTTAAAACGAGTTCCTGGATCCATCCTGCTGCGCAGTGCTAAGAATTTTGAAAAATCTTTGCAGGTGACAAGCACGCCAGGTTATTTTAAGTGTGGGAATTAAAGGAGGAAAGAACATGCATGGTGGAGGTGGCAAGAAGGATTAAGATGGGAGAATTGTAATGAATGAGAAAGATCAGGGGAAGTTATGGAAGGAACACATAGAAAAGATTTTTAATGTGGAAAATAAATTGGATCACAGGGCAGAAGCAGATATGGTGGAAGGACCAGTTGAAAGAGTAACTTTTGAGAAAGTGATTGATGTAATTATTGCCTTTACACTGCGTTATTGTTTGCTAATCGTAATTGACCATTTCCTGGCAGGTCTGTCCTGATTACCTCGCAATAAGCAATGTCCCTGCAGTGTTGTTCTTTTACGTTATCGTCTTGCTTGCAAAATTGTAAAACGTGGCCAGATCGTATTGACCGACACAGCATAGCAAGCTAGAGTTCCAGTTGCTGAGTACTAGTGTTTTGTTAATATTAAATGTTTATTTACAGACGCTCCTATGTAACGTTATAAGTTTGTTTAAGCTTAATAAAAGCAAATTATGAAAACAAAGACAATGTGTTTTCCTTTCAGTGATGAAGGCTATGAATAAGATGAAATTGGAAAAAGCAGTTGGACCTTTAAAAGTAAAGATGGATATGATAATGGCGAGTGGAAAGTTCGGTGTTATAATAAAGAAGCTTCGTCAAAGAATATTGGATGGTGAAGATATGCCAGAGGAATAAAAAACGAGTGTTGTTGTTCCAATCTCTAAAGAAAAGTGTGATGGATTGTGAAGCATATAGAAAAGTAAAGCTGTTGGAGCACGCAATGAAGACTGTGGAGAGAGAGCTTGAGAACAGAATATGAGAATTGGTAGCGATAGATGGTATGCAATTTAGCTGTATGCCTGGGAAAAGCACAACTCTTGCGATGTTTATTTTACGAAGGATACGAGAGGAATTCCGCGAAAAAGAGAAAAAGCTGTGCATGTGTTTTGTAGATTTGGAAAAAGCATTTGATAAGGTCCGTAGAAAAGTGGCGGAATGGGCACTAAGAAAGAAAGGATTGCCAAAAGTGTTGGTGCAAGCAGTGATGAGCTTATATGAGGGTTTGAGAATGAAAGTCAGAGGTGGATCAGGGTTGATGAAGGAATTTGGGGTGAGTGTTGGTGTGCATCAAGGGTCTGTGCTATCACCACTAATGTTGACTATTGTGGTTGATGTTGTGATGAAGGATGCTAGAAAAAGATCATAATTATTGAATGACATTTTGTACGCTGATAAGCGAAAATATGGAGGATTTATGGGCGAGGTTCCAAAGGTGGAGAAGTGCATTAAAAAACAAGGGATTAAAAATAAATATCGGTAAGACTAAAATAATGGTGAGCGGTATAGAAAATGCGTGAGCGGTATAGAAAATGCAATTGCACTCGGCAAAATCAAGCCTCGTGGAATATGCGGAAAAAGAGTTGTGTCTAACGCAGTGTGTTGCACGTTGAGTAAAAATGAATGCATGGGAGATGCACCAAAATGAAGAAGGTAACCTGCAGTTTTGCACGCCATTTTATTTATAAAAGGTGCAAGGATCTTGAAGAAGGCAAGAAAGAACCAGTGGAGGTATTATGAGATAAAATAGCTTTCTAAAGCTTATGACAAAATCTTTTTGTCAGCACAAACAGCTCTTATCTGTAATATATTTTACCGTTATTTATTAATTAGTGTAAGGGATATATCTCAAAAACTAGAGCCCATTCCGCAAAACTAAGGCCATTTTCGGAATCAGCGCACTTGATAAACCCTAAAACCGTTGAAATATTTTCGGCAAAAAGAAAAAAGTATTTTTTTGTTGGGCTGTGTTATTTTTGTCACCCCAATGCTCTAGCCTAGCCGTCCGAATAATAACTAAATTTGAAAAAAAAATATTTGTAGCCTAACTAAATTTGATAAAAAAAAATTAATAAAAAAATATATTAGAGGCACGTCAAGCACTGTTAGATGCGGGTAATGATTTTTCACAACCAATCTACATTTGAAAGCTTTTAGTGACAGTGCCAAATTAAATATTTCAACCATTTTGCGCAGCAACTTTCTATACAAGCTTACTAAATATTTCAGAAAAAAAGTTATTTTCTCCCTTTGCAGTATAGGCCTAACGCATTTATATTTAAAAATACTGTATATGGACATAGGCCGATGTATTTACCACTAAATCTGAAAAGAACTTTCCAGTATTTAGACACAATATACCGATAAACAAAGAATTGCAAAACCCGAAATTTTACGGAAAAATTTTCTTCCCGACATTTGCGTTCTTGAAAGTTCGACAATAATAAATAATAAAGTGTTTTCACGTCACCTGACGCTGGTATGGTTGTTTGTGACCGTTACATTATGTCATAATAATTGTTGCGTTTTGTTGTCTATTTCAGTGTTTCTCAACCGCCGGTCCGCGGACCGGCACCGGTCCGCGTCTACTTTTCTGCCGGTTCGCCAAATAAATTCCAACATTATACCACATTTAAAAATTGTGCTTTTCATCATAACTCACTTGGCTACGCGCGCTCAATACTTTTTTCGTCGGCCAACAAATAAGTTCATGCAGCTGTATGCACTGCCGATTCATTGAGTTTTGCTCTTCGTGTAAAGCAAAAATAGAGGTGAAATGAACCTAGCGCATGACTTTTAAACTTTTAATAAGAGTGCATTTTAAATAACAGTGCATTTAACAGCTCAGATGGCCGAGTGGTAAAGCGTCCGCCTCGGGAGCTGTAGACTTGGGCTTGACTCCCAGTTGAGTCAAACCAATGACCTTAAAATTGTATTTTCACAGCTTCTCTGCTTGACGCTCAGCATTACAGGGACAGTGTGAAGGACAAGCCGGAAAGTTTACTTGTTGTGCCGTTGGTAAAGGCACTTGGCGGGATTCCCCCATCTTTGTGTGGTAGACAGATGGCTGGCAACTCCTAAGCGAGCTCGTATAGCGCATTGATCGTTTTCTCATGACAGGAGGATAAATATGCAACTAAGTACAAAATATCACTTCACTAACCACAAGTCGTTGTAGTAGTATATGAAATCTAAGAACATAATTATTTAACTGAAATAGCAATATGATTACCGGAATTTGCTTATGAAACGAAAAACAAACAAACAGCCTAGTGTTTTCCTTTTCTTTCAAACACCCCATTAACGAAAATCAAGTTGGTGTTTTTAGCACTTGGTTTTAACATGACCTTTTTTGGTTGGTTTGGTTCATCGGTCCACAAAATTTATTTGGAAATTTTGCCGGTCCGTAACCTACGGTAAAAGGGTTGAGAACCATTGATCTATTTTGTCTTGGCTCGTTCGGAAATTCGTCGAATATAATCAAGGAAGGGTGAAGTAAAAAGTTATTGAAATAAATTCCACACTCTTTGTAGAATTTTTGAAATTAACGAGAAAACTGCAATTGACGTGATCACTACCTTCAAGTCAAGACTTGACTTGACTTGAAGTGTGATTACAATGACGTCATTCTGGTCTTGTTTCTTGGGCAAAATTGTTTTCCAGTAGGCCTACAACGGCAATTATCCGAACTAATTAAAACCATGTGTGATTCGGATAAGTGATTTGCTCGGATAATCAAACAACATGCATTACTGCAAAATTACATCATATACACAAAAAATATACAAACATAGTGTTTTATTGTAGGTTATTAGTGGAGCCTTTTTTTTTGACCTAAAAATATATATTTTTGACTTTATTTAAGTAAAATTTTGACTTTATTTTGACTTAACCGCTTCCGCGTATTATTTATGTCTAGTTGCGCTTTATTAATTAAATATGTTTTATAATCTGCAATTTACATAAGTTTTTAAAGAAAAAGGTAGCCTACTTCGAACATTTTCTCAATTACTCAGTGTTGAAGCTAATGCAACAAAGCGACACATGACGTTAAAACCTAGGATAACGAGCCATTGTGTGTACCGGTATCAATTAGTGTGTAATACAAAAATTGCATTGCTATCGCAACTGTACTGTATACTAACAGTATGTCCATGATTTTTTTAACAAAAGCCACGCAGTATAATTACAAGGACGTTTTATTGCAATACAGCATCATGTATTTTTTTTACGTTCTTGACATCAAAACTTCTGTCTTTTCTCAGTAATTTATTGAGCATAGAAAACGACCTCTCAACAGCAGCAGAGGTTGGCTGGGCTTTTTGCAATAGTGCGTAGCTTGTTGGAACAATTGTCAAGTTGGTGCAGTTTATTATTGCTTCTAAATCAGAGGTGGATAGTAGTTTGTTGATGTAGTCTTTAATTGCGCAAGGATCATCATCGAATTGCATATTCTTCAGCGGTCCGTATGCTTTGGTTATTGTGCAGGCACTTCCTTCTAAGAACTCTACGTTGGTTGCTAGAGTCCGGTATTGATTTATTTTAACCAAGTCCGACACCAAACCTTCCACATTGATAGCTCTTTTGCTCTGCTGACTAAGAGGCCTGCACTTATCCAATTGTTGACAATGGTATGAACAGCTGGAAGGTTCTCACTATAATTTAAGGCAGCTCTAAGCCAAGTTGCCCATTTTGTAATTACAGGGTCAGGAGGAGATGGCAGACCAGCATCATGAAAATCTTTCTTGCGATCTTTGTTTTTGATTGTTGCTGCCTTGATCGTTGCTATTGCTTCATGAATATTTTTAAAATGAGCACGCACACGCATAGCGCAGTTATGTAGTAAGTGCGCAACGCAGGTGACATGCATCAAAGAAGGGTATAATTCCTTCAATGTCTTTCCAGCCGAAGACATGTACCGAGCAGCATCAGTCAAGAACAATGAAAAATTCTCGCGTTTTATTTCAAGTTGTCGCAATATGTCATCCACAGTGTGCAGAATAATACTGTTATTAACATTGCGACCGCTGTCAAGTGGATGGCAATTACCGAGGAATGTCTGATTTGGAGCATCTAAGCTGCCCACAAGCACACTAATATACTTTTGTTTAACAACCTCTGCTCCATCCACTATCAAAAAAATTTTTTTGTCACGCAGTAATTCTTGAATTTGTTCCTCTTTTTGGGATGCCAATTTAGCAACACATGCCCGGGCTGCAGTCTCCGAAGGCAATACTTTTCCCTTTCTAGCAAACAGAGACTTTAAAGAAGGATGGTTCAGTTTATGAAGTGGGATATTTGCAGCTAAGAATGAAGAAACAACCTGTTCCTTGAAGTTTACTTGATCGAAATGTAAAAAGGTTTGCTTACTTTGAGATTTGCTCTTCGTCTCCAATTTTCCTTGGTGTTGCTTACTTTTTCGGTGGCTTTCCACAAAAAACTTTTTGTCGCATTTGGCTAACACGTCGCAAAGGTTGCATCGCAATTCGCCGGCAGGAGTTGCCGAAAACTCATCCGAATATTCCTGGCAAGTTTGCCTATATTTCGCTATAAAAGATTTGGCTTGTTTTGGCATTCTTTGCTTTGCAAGCTACAACTTAAACGACCACGTGTGAAGAGCGCAAGGCTTTTATAGGATTAGATTAATTGTCTTACAACTATGTATTCATGCATCAACAATGATGTTTCATGCATGATAAGTGCTATTTCCTTCTCAATTACCGCACGCATTATTGTGACGATGGTGCAAATATTGCAACTATTTCAAAAGTTTAAAATCAAGTAAAACTGCGCATAAAATTTTAATAGGAGCTCAAAAATTCAAAAAAGTATTTAAAAAATATGAATTTGTTCGTTTTTGTAAGGAAATTTTTGATAACGACAATTTTGACAAATTTTGACTTTATGCAAAATTTTGACTTTATTTTGACATATAAAATCTACCAAAACAGACTCCTGAACACCTGAAACGAACGTTAGTACATATTTGATCATGTAACAAGGTCCTGAAAAAATTTTGACTTTATTGACTTTAGCGGGCCCTAGTTATTAGCATTGTCAGTATAGCAATCACTCACTTTTTGTTTCAAACTTGTGGCTTTTTTATACGCTAGCATGGCATTTTCGGACGCACAGCATGGTATTTTGTTAATTTTTTTTTTTTTTGTCTAAGTCGTGTCTGGATGATAGACGTTTCGAAAAACCGACGTTCGAATAACGAGGGTTCTACTGTATTTACAAAATGATTGCTATTCTAAAGCAAATCAACAAGCCAAGGTTTTAGAAACTTGTTGCGGTAAAAGGTTTTGTTTCTTATGTATTTAATTTGTTGAATTTTTGTTTTCTATTTATTTGTGAACTCAATTTATGTAAGTCGCAACTGTTCTTGCAGATCGTGTTTTAAACCGAATTTGGATCGCATAAGAAAAGGGTTGAGAATAGCGTTGTAAGTCAAAAAAACGAGTCGTTTTTTTCATTTTTTGTTATAGCCTACTCGTATGTTTAACAGATATAGCTTATTTTAAAAAAGTGCTACGTAATTTTACTGCGTATTGCTATTGCAAACATTTGGGGTTGAGTAAAATATTGAAAAACACGTTTATGGGGCGAGTATTTTGGTCATACAGTTTTTGAAATTGTGAGTAAATGCAAACCAAAGTTTGATTTTGACACTCTTTTTATTTACCGTACTGCATAGGTGGCGGAACCGGGGGGGGGGGGATCGGGAAGGCCCTGGGCCCTCCCATTTAGAGCTTGAATCCAGAGATATTTTCTTCAAATTTTGTTTGTGGGATGAGGGGAATAGAAACTAGAAGCAAGAACCCACATAAATTAGACAAGTCACATGTGGACAGGCTAAATATGGATTGTAGGCATAAGACCGGATTTACCTATAGGCCAATCAGGGGGCCTTATCACGATCAATGAAGACCATCTTTTTTCCTCTTCACCGATACTTTCAGTGGAAAACAGAACATTTGAGGACGTGTATCCCTTTGTTTTGCTGTTCACTATACCAAACTTTTCAGTGAAAACAGGACATCTGAGGACGTGAAGACCTTTTTTTGCTCTTCCAATCAGTGTAATCAAATAGCTTAGGGTCTCTCATTGTCTAAATCCGGCCCTAAGTAGCGTATTTAGGGACGGGGCCATTGTGCCATGCCCCCCTTTTAACTTTGCCTTCTAGTAATAAAGAACAATGCTAATGGTGCCAAGTGACTAAAATATGCCCAATTCTTTTGATGGTTTTTGTAGCTTCTGGCCAGGAGCGAATCCAGAGGAGTAGAATGAGGAGTATGCATCCTCCCATCAGCCATTTTCAAAAATGTTTTTGATGGATACAATTTTTCTATAATTTCGAACCACTTCAATATAGCTATAGCCTAAGCCTAAAGCCCTATGCACGCGTAACTAAAAATGTGCAAACAAAATATATCATATTTAGCAAAGCACTCAGAATTAGAGTCAAAAATTTTAAACACATTTGCCTGAAAATTATTCAAAAATTACTAAAATAGCCATTACAGCGTGTAATTTTTTACAAATTTTCCGGAAGAGCATGCCCTCGGACCCCCCTAGAGCCTTTCTTGCTTCTTATTCAGCTTAAAATTAGTTTTGCCGAAAAAAAGACGTTGAAAAAAATGTGGAAATTATGCCCACCCCTTTTTAAATTTCTCGCTACGCCACTGCCGCCCTTGGTTGTAGGTGACGAAATTTCGGTCATTGGTTTTGGGCCCCCCACTTTCGAAATACTTCCGCCGTCGCTGCAGTGCTGTGCCAACATGCGTACGCTCGGTCCTATCAAAAAATAGGTAGGGAAAGGTGGGATTATTTCTGACATGGGGCTAGTTTGGACCAACAACTTCCGGTTTTATTTTTGCAGCCTCATGTGACCTGTAGCAGTCACCGCAATCTTTTTTTTCAATCGCCATATTCGTTTGGTAGCAAAATTAAGTAGTATTTTGTTGAACTTCATATTCACGATTTTTAACAAAAAAGTAAAACCAGATGAGACAAAATTGTAAGGTTTTGTACTAGCGTGGTTGCAATTTAAGCTGTAGTCTAGCATTGATACTAGTCAGGCATGTATGAAAAACAGGCAGACAAGATGAATTTAAAAAAAGATCAAGTTGTGTAGGAAGAGTTTGCCATTTGCTAGTCTTGCTGAGTGTGGGATTAATTCGGACATATGTAACAAATCATTCGAAATAGCATGTGAAGATATTGTTTTCAAATTTGAAAATAATTTTAAATCAAGTATGAAAATAAATTTAGCACGTGAAGATGTTGTTTTTAAATTGCTCGTGCCACAAATTACTAGGACTTCTCGACGCCCATTTTTACGCTTTTTAACTTGAATTTTGAACAATAGAACATTTAATTTTACCCAACTATTGAGAATATACATACCGGTAGTCTCTTTTTTTCATTCGGTTAATTTTTCGTTTGAATTCTTCGTTGTAAACTTTTTAAAACTGTGTAGGCCTATGTGAATTTAACTGAAACGAGATGTTTTTTCTATCAGCGGAAATTGATGCAGAAAGCTTTTTTATCGCAATATATTCGCCTTCTTTTTAACGTACGAGATTACCCCACAGCTTGTCCGGACCTACCCCACTATTGGGGCAAGCTCGGACGTGCTAGACCATCGTGCATTTTTGTAAATAATGGCCAAATGCTTGGAGCTATTGCAATCACGAACAATTTCATATTGAAGTCAAAGGGCTATCTACAATTTTGTACAAAGAGTTGGTAATTCCTCATTCTTACTCTTGCTCTAGAGTCACAAAAGCAAATATTGTCCGAAATAACCCCACCTTGCCCTACCCTTCCAATAAAAGGATCCTTTCTTTGCTGTTTTTAATATCAAATTGGGAGAAACAGTTTGCTTTGTTTTTAACAGATATTCCAAGAGCTACGACTTTACCAGTTATCGCAGTAAGAGATGAACAACGAAGGTGATTAATTCATTATGTCAGCAGCGGTACACACAAAAGATTTTTAATTTTTTACTACGAAATGTCAGCATGATATCGAGCCACAGAAATCTTGCACAAATTGATACGTTCAAGGATCAAACTCAAATCTGCATTGAGCCAGTCAAACGACTTGCATTCGCTGCACCTAACCTCGAGTTGCAGAGCAAAAATTAAACACATGTTACGCAACAAAAAAAGCTTTAGTTTGCAAAATTAAATCGCTTGAGCGTATCATTAAAAATAAATAAACTTAAAGGATTATTAATAATGGTCTTGCGGCTCGTTAGCGGCCCAATGTTAGAAAAAGGCAACAGAACTGAACCGTTAGCGGACCCAAAAAAAGTCCTGCTAATTGCTAGGCGTAGAGTTTCCCTTTTTCTCGGATTTTCAACTACCCGGGAAACGGAAAATTTCTCGGGACTTCCGGGAAATTCCCGAAAATTTTCGCGAGAAAATTTTTCGAGCATGATTTTTTTGAATTTTTTCCGATTTTCAGGTTTAATTTTTGGCAGCTTCTATTTCACCACAAATTTTTGGTTACCGAAGTTCGAAAATCGTGGTTGCACAACCGGAAACTTCCCCTACTGTAAGAATCGCACTGCGGGAACCGAAAAATGGTTACGCATCACGATTTTCAAACTTCGGTAATCGAAATTTCCGGTGAAATAGTCACTTCCTTAATTTTTAGCATTTTGTTAAGTTATTTTGACAAACTTAGCTGGAGTTTTTCCATTTTTTCAACAAATTGAAGAAAAAATTTTCATCTCACAAGCATTTCGTCTTAAAAAATTTTGCGATTTTTGAAAAATAATTTTTAGTAAGCAAAAAAAAATTAATTTGAGGTAACACAAAACTAACGCATTTTTTATGTCGGAATGATAGATATAACTTAAGTACCACTAAAATACTTCCCAATGTAAATGCATTTCCGGTATCCCGACATAAACTTCCCGGGAAACAGGAAATTTCAAAACCTTAAATTTCTATTCCCATCTTCCTAGGAGGAAACACTAGCTAGACTGGTCAAACTAGCACTTAAGGCACACAAATTGGCTAATGGTTATGCCATAAATGCCATCTTTAGCTCTGAGCAATGAGTGCAGGCTATATTTCTGTTGTTCATGGAATAATGGTAACTTGCCATTGCAAATAACATATCGGTACCATTAAAAACAGCCTTGTTTTGCCTCAATCTCGAGCTAGTAACAAGCCAATACGAGGTAGACTACTCAATTAGCTATAAAATGGTCAACAACATAAAAAAAACAATAAAAAAAACACGAAGTAAAAAAAACGTTTTTTTTAACACCACTATGGTTGAGAAACACTAAAAGTATTAGTAGCAAAATGGAAGATCTTTTGACTTATGAAAGTAGTAAATATTGAATAATGTACTTATTCTTTTTTTATTTCAAAGTGTAGCCTGCATAACGCATTAGGTCTATATAATATACGAGTATATCCTATTGTTGATCAAATTTGGAGTGTCCGTTCCTCTTCTGGGCCACATGTTGAGTGGGCGTTGGGCCACAATGTGCCAGCCTCTGTGATGAGATTGAAATACCGGTAATTTATCACCTTCCAGCGGAGCACTTTTCGTCAGTGGAAATTTTTTATTTTCTAACAAAATTATTTTCGCGCCTTTTTGATGGCAAAATCGGGGCTGGTGAAAGGGGGGGCGGGCTTCCCCAAATTTTCTGAGATGTGTTAGTTTTTATAATTTGAAAAATAAACAAATCAAAAATTTAGCCAGTGCCATTTCGCTTTCGTCTCCCAAACAAACCCCATACCCTCCTTTCTTATACAATCAATTCCATTGCTTTGTTTATTATTTTTTGCTTCAATCAATCGCTTCGACTCAGGAGTAAAGCCAGTTTCTTGATGTGTAGGCTAGTTACAAACTTACAATTTAGTAAACATTTCGAATACGTTGTTAAAGATTATAGCCTAGAACACGCCTATAGGGTACACGTCATCCCATCATATGCATCAAAACTTAGAATGATTGCAGCCTCCTTTCATTTATTTTAGCGCAGCTTCTGCTTTTAGACATGAACTACTAAAATATTTTTGTATTGTCTGGACTCACTGCAGGTATCGGTACATGGCCGCAACCAGGGAGGGCGCGGGGGGCGGAGCCCCCCCTGAAAACAATTTTGCTCTCCCAACAAAAAATTGGTTACTATAATACATGTTACCGGTATAGGTAATTTGCCCCCCCCCCCCTAAAATATGTTTCGCCCCCCTAAGCATTTGTTTTTAGTTGCGGGCCTGTATCGGTATGTCCTTTTTTCTATGATAAAAAAGTGTGCGGAAACGAGTGTTTTTATGTGAAAACCGTAAAAATTTGTTAGCGACTGGGGGCCATGCCCCCAGACCCACCTTGCTTACGGCGGCTGGGGCTTTGCCCCCAACCCCCCTGTACTGTCCTCCACCTTTATTAAATCAAGGGGCCACACTGATTGCGCATACTGCTCATAATTAAGGAGTGCGGTTTGGGGTATCAAAATATATTTCGATTCACTATCCAAAAATTGGGGTGTCACGACACATTTCGGTATATTTTTCTAATTTCCTTTTTTCGTGATGTTTCTCAATGCTACATATCCTTTTATGAAGATTGTAAATGATCAATATCTGTTTAAGTTGTAACTCGGGTCCCTCCAAACTTTTTGGCTGCGCAACGCCTCTGCTCGGGCTCAAAAATATATTCAAGTCTTGGTTCTTGGTCTTGAATTTTTTTTTTTCTTGAAGTCTCGGTCTCGACTTTCGACAATCAAAACTTGACTCCATCATCAGTTGATAACAAAATCGAAAACTTTTACGTTGCAGCTTTTCAGTAGAATGTGAGTAAAATGATTAATTTTCTGCCCATACTGAGCTGTTTAGCTCATCGGATGCTAACTGTTCTAGCATCATCAGCCCTAGTCGAAAGAGATTTTAGCAAAGGGGGATTTATTTATGTGACCCCATCGAGCTTGCATTTCGGGGTCTGTGCTCTCGACATTGATTTTTTCCAAGTCTAAGCAACATTCATTGGGGTAGTTCTTTGAGTGTGATTGTGACACGTGAGAGCTTATCACTTTTTGTTTTGCTTCGTTTTGTGATATTGTTTCTATTATGATTGCTTGCATTTTCGTTGATTTGTTTTTTTTTTGGTAAATTGGTTTTTGGTTATAATGGTTAATGTATAAGACAGTGGCGGCCTGGAGGGCAGAACCTCCTTAAACTAAATCTGGCTCACCAAGAGTTGTAGGTAGGAATGGTAATGTACGATGTTGTACCGAAGAATGTGGCTACATCATTGGGAAAGCAAACTTCGGATTGAGTACAGACGTAGAAAATGCGGCTATAGGCCTAAGGTTACCCATATTAGCTTGTAAGCACAAAATCCAAAATTGGTTGAACAATTTGGTACGCAGTAAGCAGAACAGTGTCGACCAAAGTAGTGAAGATTTCAACCACCATTCATATTTGTTTCCATGCAGATATTATTTGATTTTAACCTGAAGTTTTTTTGTTTAAAAAACCTGAAGTTTTTTTGCTTAACTCTGATAAGTTTGCCTGTAACTGGTTTAGTGCATGCGTTTTTTCTACACTAAACAAGTTACCGTTAAATATCATCAAGGAACTTTATGCTTGATTCATCGGGGCAGGGTTGGGAAAAATCGATTGTAATCGATATTCGATATCGTTATTCTTTACTTTTTGTTCATCGAATGCATTGGAGCCTTTACTTTTTTGAATGAGTATCGAATATGGCCTTGTCTTTACTTTTTTCGGCTTCAATCGATATTCGATAATCGATTCTTTTCGTCGAAAATATTTTATCTTACTTTAGTAAATTTAAAATGCTTGTCGGTATGTCATTCTTTTTTTGCTGATATAATTTTTTTGGGCCAAAACCCCGACTAAAAATAAAACAAAGTTGCTAGAACAAAGTCGTTTCGCATCTATGGTCGCACCCGCATGCAATGTCCAGTGCTTGACTTTAAGCTACTCCGTGACCGTGAGCAAATTCCAGAAAAGGCTTAGCATATACGGCTAAATGCGAAATTGGTTAGGCTCTAGGTAGCTAGGCCTTGTATTGCGCTATGGAAGCAAAGTTAACAGTTTAGTGGTAGTGTAGGTATATAGGTACGGTAATTTTACTGCTTTATTGGTGGCCTACTGAATTAGTGATCAGCTGGTAGCCTGCTATATTTTGGTTTCCTGAAAAACAATCATAGGCCTACCCAGTACCGGTACCAGAAGTACAGTAGACGAAAACTCAAGGTTGATATGAGTTGCTACCATAGATGGGCAAGTTAATGCAAAACGTAAGCTTCGTTAACCACTACTTCGTTAGCACAGTTATGTACCTCCGTTAACGTTAATTCGTTAAATTCAGTTCCAATTAACGAAAGTTAATTAAACTCGTTAAATCATTAATTTTGACTTAAAATATCATTTCTTTTAAAAAAAAAGCTAAAAATTTTTAATATCAATGTTTGCGTAAGCATTTAAGCAATTTTTCTGCTCACAAGCAATATGTTTTGTTTTTATCTCGATTTTTGACTTGATTGGTCATATTTTGCTAGTTTGCCGATGTCAAATTTAACCCAAAAAAGAAGAGAAATAAGCGTTTATAAAAGTTTAACGGAAGTCATCACGCATTAACGGAAGTTAATTTAGTCCGTTAATTTCAAGAAGAAGTTTTAACAAACTAACTAGTTAATGAAAAAGTTAGCTTCGTTATTAACGAATTAACGATTAACAAAATTGTGCCCACCTCTGGTTGCTACTAGTGATTGATTGATGTCTTCATCTTTATCCTCCTATCACGAGAAAGCGACGGAGGCGCTATGCGTAGGACGAATCCACACTCGCTTAGGAGTTGCCTTTGTTTCCAAGTTTTCCGCTTGAATTTTCTTCTGACTTTTTTAATTTGCTGCTTGCCAGATTCCACCAAGCAGAGATAATCATCGTGAAGCATCTTATCCAAGGACGCAACAACGAGACTAGGTTGGGAGGTGAACCATCAACCTTGCGATCATGGTCGTCGTAAAAACGAGTGCATAAAGCTCAGCAGTGAGACCGCTTGACTATTGAATTTATCAATAAAATTGCTCAACAAACTCCAGTTTTTGTTCGATCTGTCATTGTGCCGGGAGTCTTGCGCTCAACTACTCAGTTTTTGAAGTCGAGCAAAAAGTAATAGCCGAAGCTGGTCTTGCAGGCACGTGCGGAGTGTTGGCGGGGGGCTACAAAAAAGTTGTTAAAGGGAGTCCTCCAAAAACGTTGCTAAAAGACATCATCTAATATAAAATCACACACACTCGGCGTGTACTGTTAATAATAGACACCTACAGTCAAATGCTCAATGTATGGAAACAAGTTAGTCTAAAAATTTTGGAAAGCAAAATATCTTTGGGGCTTGTAGCCCTTGGGGACAGGTATGCGGTGTGCAAGGGTTGTGGTATCACTACGAGCTTTGAGCCAGCCTGTTATTAGGGCTCATGACTTTTTCATTTGCAGCGAAGTCCAAAAATTGGTGTTAAAAATAATAAAGCAGCATGAACGTGCAAAATGGCATATAGCATCATATTCTGTACACCTTCCTCGTTTGAATAAATGTTTTTTCTCGCCTGGTTGCTACTTGTATAAACACAAGCTTATTTACCCTTCTAAAGATTTTAACGATCTCCACGTAGCCTTAGAACTTCCAAGTCAATTTTTATAAGCACATCAATCAGCAGATACATAACCAAACGTATAGTTGCTGATATTGTTAAATGTTGAAGACAATCAAGACTGTGCGCAAAGCGATAACCTAGTTCCAAACTAGTGCAACATTTCATGCGAAATTGACAAATTGTCAGTAAGTTACTCGTATAGTAGAAACATGTTTTACACAGCATGCAAGGCTTTCAAGCCCGGTAAACTAATGGGAGCATAAGCAATGATTAAAATGAACATGGCCCAGAAGAGCAGTGCACTCATATAGTATGGGGCGAAGACCCAAAAAATTTTATCACTTAGCGTACCAAATTGCACTTAAATTAAAAGAAAACACTATCCGGGTCCATTATGTTCGATTCTCATCAAAGGCCAAAATGTCACTGCTGTGGTTTAAATGTTTTAACCATCCGTTTGCTTAAAATGTTTTATCAGCATCATTGCTTTTGTCATTTCAATTATTTGGTGCTAATGTTCGCAATGATATATTCATTCCGTAAACCTGTACCAGCCAAACTATCGTATTTCTCTTTTAATCTTAACTATGGACAAAAGCAAATTGCAAAACCAAAATGGAAGAGTTGCCAGAGAGATGAGAAACGAGCATCGTACAAAATTTGTGATTCTGGCAAGTACCAGTGTCGATTTCCCTTTTTTCCTTTTAAATAGTTTTTGTCACGCGTGAGTGATTTAGCGTGGTGTGTTCTGATTGGTCATTGTTGTGATTGTTGCCTGACAACTGTATGCCTGGCTTGTCTGCGTAGTTGTTAGCCTAGGCCTAGTTCCATTTGTCCCTTTTTGTTAGTTAAGATGTAGTTAGTTGTTGTATGGGTTAGTTTAAGGCTTAGATAGGGTTTTTAGGTTGTCAGGGGAATTTTCTTTAGGTTATTGTAATTAATTTATGTGCTGGTTTTCAGCCTTGAACTGTATAGGCAGGGTTCTTGCATGATTGCAAGGTACCGGTAGACTGTGTGTGCATAGCTTTGTTGTTGATCACCATTTTGGACAATGGAGTTAACTTTGTGAGGTTTGGCCCCAAGAAGTTGGTGAGTCGAAGGCTTTTGATTAGTTTATCCTTTGTAGGCCTAATTTGCTGATGTTTTGGTTTATTATCCTTTGTAGGTTTAATTTGTGTATTTTGGCATAATTTCCAAATTGTCATATTTTTGTTGCGCTGTGCATTTATTAAGCTATTATATTTGGTCGTTCTGTGCATTGGCTAAATTTACATATTTTGTTATTTTGTGTATTTTAGATAACCGCTGTAAACGCTTGAAATTCAATCAATATACATTCAACAAAACTACAGCGCGTCCTTTTTTTTTCCGTGCAGTCTGGCAGCGCTACCAAACCCGCTTTAAAACTCCGGACTCGCACAACCAGTAACTTTGCTTGCAAAAGTGTATGGGGTGCCATAGTGAAAAAAACTATTTGCGTTGTTTATGGCCATTAAAGCCAAATCGATTTGAAGAAATTCCAAATCGTTTTTACTAAGTGCAAATCAATTTGGCACTCACTGCAAATTTATTTGTCCACTCGAAAAAATGTCAAATCGATTTGTATTTTACGCTAAATCGATTTGACTTTAGTGCAAATCGATTTGACCCTGCAAGCTTTTTCAGCAATTGCGTAGATCGTTTTAGCAATTAATTAAAATCGTTTTAGCCCCAGGTAAAACCGTTTAGACAAAAAGTAAAATCGTTTTAGCTTTAAAGTAAAATCGTTTTAGCATTAAAGTAAAATCGTTTTAGCAATGAAGTACAATCGTTTCTGTAAAATCGTTTCAGCAATGAAGTAAAATCGTTTTAGCCCAAAGTGAAATCGCTTTAGCTGGAAGTAAAATCGTTTTAGCAAATAATTTAAAACGTTCTATCCTCAGGTTAAACCGTTTTGACTCTAAAGTAAAATGGCTTTGGCAACAAAGTAAAATCGTTTTGGCCTAAAGTGAAATCGCTTTAGCATGAAGTAAAATCGTTTTAGCTAGTAATTACAATCGCTTTAGCATTAAAGGTAAAACCGTTTTAGCGTTGAGGTAAAATCGCTTTAGCATTTGGTTAAAATCGTTTTAGCAATTAATTAAAAACGTTTTAGCATTAAAGTAAAATCGCTTTAGCCCAAAGTAAAATCGCTTTAGCCTAAAGTAAAATCGTTCTAGCATGAAGTAAAAGCGTTTTAGCAATTATTTAAAAGCGTTTTAGCAATACAGTAAAAGCGTTTTAGCATCGAAGTTAAATCGTTTTAGCAAAAGGTAAAATCGTTTTATCAGTGAAGCATGTCAAAGCGCAGAAGAGTAAGGCGGGAAAAACAATTTATGACTCAGCAAATGTAGGCTGTTACAAAATTTGCAAGATGTGGTAGGCCTAATTGTTGTTGAACTGCTGAATACCTTTTAGTTTTTGGGCTGTCAGTGGGGCATTGGAGTAATATGGAAAGCTTTATTTTAGGGAAACCCAATTTAAGTGTAGTCAAAATAGACAAAAGCTCATTACCAGCAGACCAGTATGTAGGCCTACAGCATACAGTACTGAGTAAGTTTTTAAAAATTCTTTTGTTTTGAGATGCCATCATGGTCTGGGTCTACTGTCAGACGCGGTGCGGTGCGGGGGTCATTGCATGTAACAAACATCCACAGGGGAGCAACGAAACTGTTTTATATCATTTACCATATACCAGTAGGCAGAGATGGGCATTCATCGCAATAATTTATCGATTACCGATATTGCTTTAAGAAATTGAGATTTATTGATTATCGGCATCGCCCAGGACTTTTTTGAAGTTATCGATTACCGTTATCGCTTTAGTACAGAAAGGTTTATCGTGCCCATCACTGCCGGTAGGCTTATGATGCAAATAGTACCGGTAGGCTACGGTGCCAAATCAAACTATAGAAGTAATAGGAAGCAAATTTGGGGCAGGATGGGATCGAACCAAGGCGCTGGAACTACCAACAAAGCAATAGGGCACTATGCTACACTGACTAACAATCACTTCTAGTAGGTAAGCGAATATAAATCAACAACTTATATGTCAGTATGCTATCTACTGCACAGGGTATTTCAAAAGTCACGCCCGATTTTCAATAAATTTTTAAGTCACGTCCGGTTTTTAATAACAAGAAAAGTCAATGCAATGTAATTTCTATGTTGTTATTTCTATGTTAGAAATGATTGGAGAAAGCATAGATATACAAAATAACAAAGAAAAATCTCCATTGACTTTTTAACTGTATAAAACTGAAAATCAAGCGTGACTTTTGAAACACCCTGTATATACCGGTAGGATAATACCTATCTATATACCGGTACGATACTGACTAACAATCACTTCCAGTAGGTACCTGTAAACGAATATAAATCAACAACTTATATGTCGGTATCCTATCTATATGCCGGTAGCATACCGGTACATGTTTTCTTTTTTACTTTTTGACCTAAAGTGTTTAGGCCTAGGATTATTATTTGATAGGCTGTTATTTAAAATTCAAACTCTAATGACTGAATAAAGCAATGTTTCTCATTAACCTCAAGTATTCTTTTTCTAAATTAATGCAAGAAATTAAAACAGAATGGGCCTATACCAGTACCGGTATACAGTTGAACTTTATTGAATAAGCTAAGCTGGTAAATAGGGTAATGTGCATTACTGGCCATTTGTTAATAACTTGGCATCAGAACCTATACCGTGATGTCAGTGTGTGTTATGTCTAGCAGCCGCTAGTAAAGTGCACATATGATTTTGGACGGCAGATACTGAGATATTATAACGTACACTACCAATTTAGATATTGCATACCGGTAGTTGAAACCTTTTTTGGGATCAACTTGGTTTTACTGGCTATCAAAATTTGATTATATTTAAACACAAATCTTCTCATGTATGACTGAAAGACTTTTTAATTTTTGAGGATGCTGGTAATGAGCTTTTGTCTATTCTGGCTACACTTAAATTGGGTTTCCCTAAAATAAAGCTTTCCATATTACTCCAATGCCCCACTGACAGCCCAAAAACTAAAAGGTATTCAGCAGTTCAACAACAATTAGGCCTACCACATCTTGCAAATTTTGTAACAGCCTACATTTGCTGAGTCATAAATTGTTTTTCCCGCCTTACTCTTCTGCGCTTTGACATGCTTCACTGATAAAACGATTTTACCTTTTGCTAAAACGATTTAACTTCGATGCTAAAACGCTTTTACTGTATTGCTAAAACGCTTTTTAAATAATTGCTAAAACGCTTTTACTTCATGCTAGAACGATTTTACTTTAGGCTAAAGCGATTTTACTTTGGGCTAAAGCGATTTTACTTTAATGCTAAAACGTTTTTAATTAATTGCTAAAACGATTTTAACCAAATGCTAAAGCGATTTTACCTCAACGCTAAAACGGTTTTACCTTTAATGCTAAAGCGATTTTAATTACTAGCTAAAACGATTTTACTTCATGCTAAAGCGATTTCACTTTAGGCCAAAACGATTTTACTTTGTTGCCAAAGCCATTTTACTTTAGAGTCAAAACGGTTTAACCTGAGGATAGAACGTTTTAAATTATTTGCTAAAACGATTTTACTTCATTGCTGAAACGATTTTACAGAAACGATTGTACCCATTGCTAAAACGATTTTACTTTAATGCTAAAACGATTTTACTTTTTGTCAAAATGGTTTTACCTGGGGCTAAAACGATTTTAATTAATTGCTAAAACGATCTACGCAATTGCTGAAAAAGCTTGCAGGGTCAAATCGATTTGCACTAAAGTCAAATCGATTTAGCGTAAAATACAAATCGATTTGACATTTTTTCGTGTGGACAAATAAATTTGCAGTGAGTGCCAAATTGATTTGCACTTAGTAAAAACGATTTGGAATTTCTTCAAATCGATTTGGCTTTAATGGCCATAAACAACGCAAATAGTTTTTTTCACTATGGCACCCCATAAAAGTGCATTTGGTGTCATCAGTAGGTTTGCAGTATTTCGAAAAAGCTAAAATCACTTAGTATACTATCGAATATCAATTACAACATTCTTTATTCTTTACTTTTTTAAACTACCATCGAAATCGATTATTTCTTTACTTTTTGGTGAACTATCGAATATCAATGATTTCTTTACTTTTTTGAGTATCGATTTCCAAACCCTGCATCGGGGTTAGTTTTAGTTTTGTGGCGAGCTTCATCTGGGGCATCTTATATCAATATGTAGCCTTATAGGCCTACCCTGCGCGTAGTAAAACTGGGACTGGATTGTTAATTGTTATCAATTATAGGCCTAATATTTTTGTTAACCCTGTAATTTTCGAAAACGATTGTCGTTGTAAGTCTGCAATATTAGGCCATAAATTGTTTCAAACCATTATTTCATGACCAAATGACCCACACCATTTTGAGATTTCATGCTGAAATCAGAACAACGCCATACAATAAACATGGGACGAAAATAGCTTAAGGAGGAAAAATAAAGCCGCTGTAAATCTCATAACTGGACGTTTCGACAACATAAATTCAGCTGTCATCATCAGCAGTGCATGCAAGGCAGTACAAAAACTGTAAGAACTAGAATTTACAATTCTAACTACAAGTAATAGCATAACCCAGGCAACGGGTCAAAATAAGTAGTATAATTATAACGTCATAAAACAAAAACTAATAAAAAGACTGACGGAGTTAAATTAAGAATTAAATAAGTAAAGAGGAGCGGATTTGGAGTCAACGTTAAGCAATGGCTCATATTTTTGAATAAAAAGTGACTCAAGAATTAACAAGCGTGCAGAATCACCAGAGCTACTAAGAATGTTCGGTTTGGCAAAGTCCACTTTATGGTCAGGATTGTCCATTAAATGTCGGCACACCTCGGATTTATCCGAACTGGAATGCTCCTTAAGTCTGTTAATAAGATTACGTCTAGTCTGTCCTATATAGCTAGAGCCACAAGAACACGTTAGTTTATATACAACCCCATATTTCATCAAGGTCTTTTGCTTATCTTTCAGACGAAAGTTATGTCCGATGTTCCAGGTGGTGTCGATAATCCGTAGAATAACTCGGTTCCATGTATGCTTTTCCACTAAGGCGGACAGCTCTTTTTTGAGTTGCAAACCCTGCATCTTTTTTCTTTTTGTTTTAGGTGACATGTCAGTGCAACTCAAAAAAGAGCTGTCCGCCTTAGTGGAAAAGCATACATGGAACCGAGTTATTCTACGGATTATCGACACCACCTGGAACATCGGACATAACTTTCGTCTGAAAGATAAGCAAAAGACCTTGATGAAATATGGGGTTGTATATAAACTAACGTGTTCTTGTGGCTCTAGCTATATAGGACAGACTAGACGTAATCTTATTAACAGACTTAAGGAGCATTCCAGTTCGGATAAATCCGAGGTGTGCCGACATTTAATGGACAATCCTGACCATAAAGTGGACTTTGCCAAACCGAACATTCTTAGTAGCTCTGATGATTCTGCACGCTTGTTAATTCTTGAGTCACTTTTTATTCAAAAATATGAGCCATTGCTTAACGTTGACTCCAAATCCGCTCCTCTTTACTTATTTAATTCTTAATTTAACTCCGTCAGTCTTTTTATTAGTTTTTGTTTTATGACGTTATAATTATACTACTTATTTTGACCCGTTGCCTGGGTTATGCTATTACTTGTAGTTAGAATTGTAAATTCTAGTTCTTACAGTTTTGTACTGCCTTGCATGCACGGCTGATGATGACAGCTGAATTTATGTTGTCGAAACGTCCAGTTATGAGATTTACAGAACAACGCCAGTTGTCCTTGATTATGTATATTTCCAATCTTTTGTAGGTTTGGAGACAGGTGTAGCGATTACAATTTAAGATGTAGTATTAGACCAGCTTCTGTTTATTGTACTCGAAAACTGGTAGAATGAATATATTCAATAACGAAAGTCAGTCGTCCCATAACCGGCAATATGACGTCACAATGCATACTATTATTATATCTCTACACAGGGAAAAAGATTCTTCTTCACATCAGTGTTGCCAACTGGTATATTTATATACCAGATTTTACAAATCTGGTATATTTTTTGGACCGTTTGGTAGGTGAAATTATGGTTTGGTATGTGTCCTTAAATTTGGTATATTTTTATGCCTTTTGGTAGTGTTTTTTTGCGTTTGGTATGAGTGCCGTGTGACCCGCCGGCGGGTCACGCAGTATTTTTCGTGTAGTGCCGCGTGACCCGCCGGCGGGTCACAGTGCATTATTTTTCAATCACTATTTGTTACCTCAGCGCCTCAAGACAGGAATCTGTAGATCGGTCTGTGGCACCTCAGTGATACCAAAAATCGGCACACATCATTGGTTTTAAGAAGTTGTAATGAAATATGAAAAAGAATCGTGGCATAACACAGCTAATGCATTTACAAATTTTTCAGTCACTGTAAGACAAATCACTGTAATTATTTATTCGCACTTTCAGTATTGTGCGAATAAATAAATCAATTATTACAAATTGTATTATCTGTGAAAGCAAAAATTGCCGGAAAAACCGTGACCCGCCGGCGGGTCACGTAGCATATCAGCAATATTTTATTACTTGTGTGCCACGTGACCCGCCGGCGGTCACACTCTGTGAAGCAACGATCGTTGTTGTTTCGAGATCAGTATAAGGCAACAACAACACCTCTATCAATATTTCGCAAAAAAAATGTTCAAAACGCAATGGCACCACTGTACAGGGTACAAAAAATCCAAAAAAGCACCTTGGCACTCAATGTGTTAATATACAGTAACTGATATGTTGAAGATTACTAGAAAGCTCTTTAATCGCCGGATTACCTAATAAATCGTTTTTACGGTTTTGAGCAATGCAGTTTTACGTAATTGGCAACACTACTAGTGGCTCCATATGTATGATATGTAGGCCTTACTTGAGATTTATTTGAAACTGTGAGTTTTGTGCATTACATCTTTTTGTTACCCGAGAATTGTGGACTGTGAAGTGTTGATTAATTTCAAGCAATGGGGGCTAGTTTATTTGAAACTGTGAATTTTGTGCAGTACATCTTTTTGTTGCCTGAGAATTGTGGACTGTGAAGTGTTGATTAATTTCAAGTAATGGGGGCTAGTTTATTTGAAACTGTGAGTTTTGTGCAGTACATCTTTTTGTTACCTGAAAATTGTGGACTGTGAAGTGTTGATTAATTTCAATTAAACTGTTGTATTTGTGACTATTGTTTTTTGTTTAGCGTGAGAAACTTTGATTCGGTTCCTTGGTCTATTTAATCTGCATTACTGGTGATGAAAGCTTGATTGTATTTAGCAAATATCCCAACTGATTTATGTTCAGGGTAAAAATATTTCTGTTGGGAGATTGAGCAAGAAATTAATTATGTCATTCAAAAATGCTACACTTACTTTTCCTTGTTACAGATAAACTGAGGATTTTTTTTCGAAATTGTTTGGTATATTTTTGATAACATATTTTGGTATATATTTGGTATATAATTTTGAACATTTTGGTATATTTTGCTCTACAAAACCTGGCAACCCTGCTTCACATCTGTCTAAAGTTGTGAAGAGATATTCCTCAAACGCACAGGCACTGTTCTTTTTCCAAATTTAAAAAGTATTTC